>JAGUQR010000012.1:0-1200000 GCA_018905775.1 Meloidogyne exigua
TGCCAGTTGATTCTCAGAGGTGGACACTTCGGTGCCTGAGTTCATCGTGGGGTTTCAGAGAAATGATTCTTGGACCACTTCTCTTTCTTCCCTCTTCCTTTCTTTCTTCCCCCTTCTCTCCACCCTCCCTTATACACATCTACGCCCATAGATCTTCAAAGCCCTCAGTAGTACCCTTCTTTTTCTTGTTTTATTTTTACTCCTAGACCCTTAGGACGGTTCAGTGCCTACATTTTGTCGCCTGTTCTTTTCTTGGTGGTGTACACTTCGGTGCAAGTTGATTGTCAGTGGTGGACACTTCGGTGCCTGATTCATCGCAGGGGGTTTCAGAGGAGTGATTCTTGGACCACTTCTCTTTCTTCCCCACTCCTTTCTTTCTTTCTTCCCCCTTCTCTCTCCCCTCCCTTATACACATCTACGCCCATAGATCTTCAAAGCCCTCAGTAGTACCCTTCTTTTTCTTGTTTTATTTCTTCTCCTAGACCCTTAGGACGTTTCAGTGCCTACATTTTGTCGCCAGTTCTTTTCTTAGTGGTGGACACTTCGGTGCCAGTTGATTCTCAGAGGTGGACACTTCGGTGCCTGAGTTCATCGTGGGGGTTTCAGAGAAATGATTCTTGGACCACTTCTCTTTCTTCCCTCTTCCTTTCTTTCTTCCCCCTTCTCTCCACCCTCCCTTATACACATCTACGCCCATAGATCTTCAAAGCCCTCAGTAGTACCCTTCTTTTTTCTTGTTTTATTTTTACTCCTAGACCCTTAGGACGGTTCAGTGCCTACATTTTGTCGCCTGTTCTTTTCTTGGTGGTGTACACTTCGGTGCAAGTTGATTGTCAGTGGTGGACACTTCGGTGCCTGATTCATCGCAGGGGGTTTCAGAGGAGTGATTCTTGGACCACTTCTCTTTCTTCCCCACTCCTTTCTTTCTTTCTTCCCCCTTCTCTCTCCCCTCCCTTATACACATCTACGCCCATAGATCTTCAAAGCCCTCAGTAGTACCCTTCTTTTTCTTGTTTTATTTCTTCTCCTAGACCCTTAGGACGTTTCAGTGCCTACATTTTGTCGCCAGTTCTTTTCTTAGTGGTGGACACTTCGGTGCCAGTTGATTCTCAGAGGTGGACACTTCGGTGCCTGAGTTCATCGTGGGGTTTCAGAGAAATGATTCTTGGACCACTTCTCTTTCTTCCCTCTTCCTTTCTTTCTTCCCCCTTCTCTCCACCCTCCCTTATACACATCTACGCCCATAGATCTTCAAAGCCCTCAGTAGTACCCTTCTTTTTTCTTGTTTTATTTTTACTCCTAGACCCTTAGGACGGTTCAGTGCCTACATTTTGTCGCCTGTTCTTTTCTTGGTGGTGTACACTTCGGTGCAAGTTGATTGTCAGTGGTGGACACTTCGGTGCCTGATTCATCGCAGGGGTTTCAGAGGAGTGATTCTTGGACCACTTCTCTTTCTTCCCCACTCCTTTCTTTTTCTTTCTTCCCCCTTCTCTCTCCCTCCCTTATACACATCTACGCCCATAGATCTTCAAAGCCCTCAGTAGTACCCTTCTTTTTTCTTGTTTTTATTTCTTCTCCTAGACCCTTAGGACGTTTCAGTGCCTACATTTTGTCGCCAGTTCTTTTCTTAGTGGTGGACACTTCGGTGCCAGTTGATTCTCAGAGGTGGACACTTCGGTGCCTGAGTTCATCGTGGGGGTTTCAGAGAAATGATTCTTGGACCACTTCTCTTTCTTCCCTCTTCCTTTCTTTCTTCCCCCTTCTCTCCACCCTCCCTTATACACATCTACGCCCATAGATCTTCAAAGCCCTCAGTAGTACCCTTCTTTTTTCTTGTTTTATTTTTACTCCTAGACCCTTAGGACGGTTCAGTGCCTACATTTTGTCGCCTGTTCTTTTCTTGGTGGTGTACACTTCGGTGCAAGTTGATTGTCAGTGGTGGACACTTCGGTGCCTGATTCATCGCAGGGGGTTTCAGAGGAGTGATTCTTGGACCACTTCTCTTTCTTCCCCACTCCTTTCTTTCTTTCTTCCCCCTTCTCTCTCCCCTCCCTTATACACATCTACGCCCATAGATCTTCAAAGCCCTCAGTAGTACCCTTCTTTTTTTTCTTGTTTTATTTCTTCTCCTAGACCCTTAGGACGTTTCAGTGCCTACATTTTGTCGCCAGTTCTTTTCTTAGTGGTGGACACTTCGGTGCCAGTTGATTCTCAGAGGTGGACACTTCGGTGCCTGAGTTCATCGTGGGGTTTCAGAGAAATGATTCTTGGACCACTTCTCTTTCTTCCCTCTTCCTTTCTTTCTTCCCCCTTCTCTCCACCCTCCCTTATACACATCTACGCCCATAGATCTTCAAAGCCCTCAGTAGTACCCTTCTTTTTTCTTGTTTTATTTTTACTCCTAGACCCTTAGGACGGTTCAGTGCCTACATTTTGTCGCCTGTTCTTTTCTTGGTGGTGTACACTTCGGTGCAAGTTGATTGTCAGTGGTGGACACTTCGGTGCCTGATTCATCGCAGGGGTTTCAGAGGAGTGATTCTTGGACCACTTCTCTTTCTTCCCCACTCCTTTCTTTCTTTCTTCCCCCTTCTCTCTCCCTCCCTTATACACATCTACGCCCATAGATCTTCAAAGCCCTCAGTAGTACCCTTCTTTTTTCTTGTTTTATTTCTTCTCCTAGACCCTTAGGACGTTTCAGTGCCTACATTTTGTCGCCAGTTCTTTTCTTAGTGGTGGACACTTCGGTGCCAGTTGATTCTCAGAGGTGGACACTTCGGTGCCTGAGTTCATCGTGGGGGTTTCAGAGAAATGATTCTTGGACCACTTCTCTTTCTTCCCTCTTCCTTTCTTTCTTCCCCCTTCTCTCCACCCTCCCTTATACACATCTACGCCCATAGATCTTCAAAGCCCTCAGTAGTACCCTTCTTTTTTCTTGTTTTATTTTTACTCCTAGACCCTTAGGACGGTTCAGTGCCTACATTTTGTCGCCTGTTCTTTTCTTGGTGGTGTACACTTCGGTGCAAGTTGATTGTCAGTGGTGGACACTTCGGTGCCTGATTCATCGCAGGGGTTTCAGAGGAGTGATTCTTGGACCACTTCTCTTTCTTCCCCACTCCTTTCTTTCTTTCTTCCCCTTCTCTCTCCCTCCCTTATACACATCTACGCCCATAGATCTTCAAAGCCCTCAGTAGTACCCTTCTTTTTTCTTGTTTTATTTCTTCTCCTAGACCCTTAGGACGTTTCAGTGCCTACATTTTGTCGCCAGTTCTTTTCTTAGTGGTGGACACTTCGGTGCCAGTTGATTCTCAGAGGTGGACACTTCGGTGCCTGAGTTCATCGTGGGGGTTTCAGAGAAATGATTCTTGGACCACTTCTCTTTCTTCCCTCTTCCTTTCTTTCTTCCCCCTTCTCTCCACCCTCCCTTATACACATCTACGCCCATAGATCTTCAAAGCCCTCAGTAGTACCCTTCTTTTTTCTTGTTTTATTTTTACTCCTAGACCCTTAGGACGGTTCAGTGCCTACATTTTGTCGCCTGTTCTTTTCTTGGTGGTGTACACTTCGGTGCAAGTTGATTGTCAGTGGTGGACACTTCGGTGCCTGATTCATCGCAGGGGTTTCAGAGGAGTGATTCTTGGACCACTTCTCTTTCTTCCCCACTCCTTTCTTTCTTTCTTCCCCCTTCTCTCTCCCTCCCTTATACACATCTACGCCCATAGATCTTCAAAGCCCTCAGTAGTACCCTTCTTTTTTCTTGTTTTATTTCTTCTCCTAGACCCTTAGGACGTTTCAGTGCCTACATTTTGTCGCCAGTTCTTTTCTTAGTGGTGGACACTTCGGTGCCAGTTGATTCTCAGAGGTGGACACTTCGGTGCCTGAGTTCATCGTGGGGGTTTCAGAGAAATGATTCTTGGACCACTTCTCTTTCTTCCCTCTTCCTTTCTTTCTTCCCCCTTCTCTCCACCCTCCCTTATACACATCTACGCCCATAGATCTTCAAAGCCCTCAGTAGTACCCTTCTTTTTTCTTGTTTTATTTTTACTCCTAGACCCTTAGGACGGTTCAGTGCCTACATTTTGTCGCCTGTTCTTTTCTTGGTGGTGTACACTTCGGTGCAAGTTGATTGTCAGTGGTGGACACTTCGGTGCCTGATTCATCGCAGGGGTTTCAGAGGAGTGATTCTTGGACCACTTCTCTTTCTTCCCCACTCCTTTCTTTCTTTCTTCCCCCTTCTCTCTCCCTCCCTTATACACATCTACGCCCATAGATCTTCAAAGCCCTCAGTAGTACCCTTCTTTTTTCTTGTTTTATTTCTTCTCCTAGACCCTTAGGACGTTTCAGTGCCTACATTTTGTCGCCAGTTCTTTTCTTAGTGGTGGACACTTCGGTGCCAGTTGATTCTCAGAGGTGGACACTTCGGTGCCTGAGTTCATCGTGGGGTTTCAGAGAAATGATTCTTGGACCACTTCTCTTTCTTCCCTCTTCCTTTCTTTCTTCCCCCTTCTCTCCACCCTCCCTTATACACATCTACGCCCATAGATCTTCAAAGCCCTCAGTAGTACCCTTCTTTTTTCTTGTTTTATTTTTACTCCTAGACCCTTAGGACGGTTCAGTGCCTACATTTTGTCGCCTGTTCTTTTCTTGGTGGTGTACACTTCGGTGCAAGTTGATTGTCAGTGGTGGACACTTCGGTGCCTGATTCATCGCAGGGGTTTCAGAGGAGTGATTCTTGGACCACTTCTCTTTCTTCCCCACTCCTTTCTTTCTTTCTTCCCCCTTCTCTCTCCCTCCCTTATACACATCTACGCCCATAGATCTTCAAAGCCCTCAGTAGTACCCTTCTTTTTTCTTGTTTTATTTCTTCTCCTAGACCCTTAGGACGTTTCAGTGCCTACATTTTGTCGCCAGTTCTTTTCTTAGTGGTGGACACTTCGGTGCCAGTTGATTCTCAGAGGTGGACACTTCGGTGCCTGAGTTCATCGTGGGGGTTTCAGAGAAATGATTCTTGGACCACTTCTCTTTCTTCCCTCTTCCTTTCTTTCTTCCCCCTTCTCTCCACCCTCCCTTATACACATCTACGCCCATAGATCTTCAAAGCCCTCAGTAGTACCCTTCTTTTTTCTTGTTTTATTTTTACTCCTAGACCCTTAGGACGGTTCAGTGCCTACATTTTGTCGCCTGTTCTTTTCTTGGTGGTGTACACTTCGGTGCAAGTTGATTGTCAGTGGTGGACACTTCGGTGCCTGATTCATCGCAGGGGTTTCAGAGGAGTGATTCTTGGACCACTTCTCTTTCTTCCCCACTCCTTTCTTTCTTTCTTCCCCCTTCTCTCTCCCTCCCTTATACACATCTACGCCCATAGATCTTCAAAGCCCTCAGTAGTACCCTTCTTTTTTTCTTGTTTTATTTCTTCTCCTAGACCCTTAGGACGTTTCAGTGCCTACATTTTGTCGCCAGTTCTTTTCTTAGTGGTGGACACTTCGGTGCCAGTTGATTCTCAGAGGTGGACACTTCGGTGCCTGAGTTCATCGTGGGGTTTCAGAGAAATGATTCTTGGACCACTTCTCTTTCTTCCCTCTTCCTTTCTTTCTTCCCCCTTCTCTCCACCCTCCCTTATACACATCTACGCCCATAGATCTTCAAAGCCCTCAGTAGTACCCTTCTTTTTTCTTGTTTTATTTTTACTCCTAGACCCTTAGGACGGTTCAGTGCCTACATTTTGTCGCCTGTTCTTTTCTTGGTGGTGTACACTTCGGTGCAAGTTGATTGTCAGTGGTGGACACTTCGGTGCCTGATTCATCGCAGGGGGTTTCAGAGGAGTGATTCTTGGACCACTTCTCTTTCTTCCCCACTCCTTTCTTTCTTTCTTCCCCCTTCTCTCTCCCCTCCCTTATACACATCTACGCCCATAGATCTTCAAAGCCCTCAGTAGTACCCTTCTTTTTTCTTGTTTTATTTCTTCTCCTAGACCCTTAGGACGTTTCAGTGCCTACATTTTGTCGCCAGTTCTTTTCTTAGTGGTGGACACTTCGGTGCCAGTTGATTCTCAGAGGTGGACACTTCGGTGCCTGAGTTCATCGTGGGGTTTCAGAGAAATGATTCTTGGACCACTTCTCTTTCTTCCCTCTTCCTTTCTTTCTTCCCCCTTCTCTCCACCCTCCCTTATACACATCTACGCCCATAGATCTTCAAAGCCCTCAGTAGTACCCTTCTTTTTTCTTGTTTTATTTTTACTCCTAGACCCTTAGGACGGTTCAGTGCCTACATTTTGTCGCCTGTTCTTTTCTTGGTGGTGTACACTTCGGTGCAAGTTGATTGTCAGTGGTGGACACTTCGGTGCCTGATTCATCGCAGGGGTTTCAGAGGAGTGATTCTTGGACCACTTCTCTTTCTTCCCCACTCCTTTCTTTCTTTCTTCCCCCTTCTCTCTCCCCTCCCTTATACACATCTACGCCCATAGATCTTCAAAGCCCTCAGTAGTACCCTTCTTTTTTCTTGTTTTATTTCTTCTCCTAGACCCTTAGGACGTTTCAGTGCCTACATTTTGTCGCCAGTTCTTTTCTTGTGTGGTGGACACTTCGGTGCCAGTTGATTCTCAGAGGTGGACACTTCGGTGCCTGAGTTCATCGTGGGGGTTTCAGAGAAATGATTCTTGGACCACTTCTCTTTCTTCCCTCTTCCTTTCTTTCTTCCCCCTTCTCTCCACCCTCCCTTATACACATCTACGCCCATAGATCTTCAAAGCCCTCAGTAGTACCCTTCTTTTTTCTTGTTTTATTTTTACTCCTAGACCCTTAGGACGGTTCAGTGCCTACATTTTGTCGCCTGTTCTTTTCTTGGTGGTGTACACTTCGGTGCAAGTTGATTGTCAGTGGTGGACACTTCGGTGCCTGATTCATCGCAGGGGTTTCAGAGGAGTGATTCTTGGACCACTTCTCTTTCTTCCCCACTCCTTTCTTTCTTTCTTCCCCCTTCTCTCTCCCTCCCTTATACACATCTACGCCCATAGATCTTCAAAGCCCTCAGTAGTACCCTTCTTTTTTCTTGTTTTATTTCTTCTCCTAGACCCTTAGGACGTTTCAGTGCCTACATTTTGTCGCCAGTTCTTTTCTTAGTGGTGGACACTTCGGTGCCAGTTGATTCTCAGAGGTGGACACTTCGGTGCCTGAGTTCATCGTGGGGGTTTCAGAGAAATGATTCTTGGACCACTTCTCTTTCTTCCCTCTTCCTTTCTTTCTTCCCCCTTCTCTCCACCCTCCCTTATACACATCTACGCCCATAGATCTTCAAAGCCCTCAGTAGTACCCTTCTTTTTTCTTGTTTTATTTTTACTCCTAGACCCTTAGGACGGTTCAGTGCCTACATTTTGTCGCCTGTTCTTTTCTTGGTGGTGTACACTTCGGTGCAAGTTGATTGTCAGTGGTGGACACTTCGGTGCCTGATTCATCGCAGGGGGTTTCAGAGGAGTGATTCTTGGACCACTTCTCTTTCTTCCCCACTCCTTTCTTTCTTTCTTCCCCCTTCTCTCTCCCCTCCCTTATACACATCTACGCCCATAGATCTTCAAAGCCCTCAGTAGTACCCTTCTTTTTTCTTGTTTTATTTTTTCTCCTAGACCCTTAGGACGTTTCAGTGCCTACATTTTGTCGCCTGTTCTTTTCTTGGTGGTGTACACTTCGGTGCAAGTTGATTGTCAGTGGTGGACACTTCGGTGCCTGAGTTCATCGTGGGGGTTTCAGAGAAATGATTCTTGGACCACTTCTCTTTCTTCCCTCTTCCTTTCTTTCTTCCCCCTTCTCTCCACCCTCCCTTATACACATCTACGCCCATAGATCTTCAAAGCCCTCAGTAGTACCCTTCTTTTTTCTTGTTTTATTTTTACTCCTAGACCCTTAGGACGGTTCAGTGCCTACATTTTGTCGCCTGTTCTTTTCTTGGTGGTGTACACTTCGGTGCAAGTTGATTGTCAGTGGTGGACACTTCGGTGCCTGATTCATCGCAGGGGGTTTCAGAGGAGTGATTCTTGGACCACTTCTCTTTCTTCCCCACTCCTTTCTTTCTTTCTTCCCCCTTCTCTCTCCCCTCCCTTATACACATCTACGCCCATAGATCTTCAAAGCCCTCAGTAGTACCCTTCTTTTTTCTTGTTTTATTTCTTCTCCTAGACCCTTAGGACGTTTCAGTGCCTACATTTTGTCGCCAGTTCTTTTCTTAGTGGTGGACACTTCGGTGCCAGTTGATTCTCAGAGGTGGACACTTCGGTGCCTGAGTTCATCGTGGGGGTTTCAGAGAAATGATTCTTGGACCACTTCTCTTTCTTCCCTCTTCCTTTCTTTCTTCCCCCTTCTCTCCACCCTCCCTTATACACATCTACGCCCATAGATCTTCAAAGCCCTCAGTAGTACCCTTCTTTTTTCTTGTTTTATTTTTACTCCTAGACCCTTAGGACGGTTCAGTGCCTACATTTTGTCGCCTGTTCTTTTCTTGGTGGTGTACACTTCGGTGCAAGTTGATTGTCAGTGGTGGACACTTCGGTGCCTGATTCATCGCAGGGGTTTCAGAGGAGTGATTCTTGGACCACTTCTCTTTCTTCCCCACTCCTTTCTTTCTTTCTTCCCCCTTCTCTCTCCCTCCCTTATACACATCTACGCCCATAGATCTTCAAAGCCCTCAGTAGTACCCTTCTTTTTTCTTGTTTTATTTCTTCTCCTAGACCCTTAGGACGTTTCAGTGCCTACATTTTGTCGCCAGTTCTTTTCTTAGTGGTGGACACTTCGGTGCCAGTTGATTCTCAGAGGTGGACACTTCGGTGCCTGAGTTCATCGTGGGGGTTTCAGAGAAATGATTCTTGGACCACTTCTCTTTCTTCCCTCTTCCTTTCTTTCTTCCCCCTTCTCTCCACCCTCCCTTATACACATCTACGCCCATAGATCTTCAAAGCCCTCAGTAGTACCCTTCTTTTTTTTCTTGTTTTATTTTTACTCCTAGACCCTTAGGACGGTTCAGTGCCTACATTTTGTCGCCTGTTCTTTTCTTGGTGGTGTACACTTCGGTGCAAGTTGATTGTCAGTGGTGGACACTTCGGTGCCTGATTCATCGCAGGGGTTTCAGAGGAGTGATTCTTGGACCACTTCTCTTTCTTCCCCACTCCTTTCTTTCTTTCTTCCCCCTTCTCTCTCCCTCCCTTATACACATCTACGCCCATAGATCTTCAAAGCCCTCAGTAGTACCCTTCTTTTTTCTTGTTTTATTTCTTCTCCTAGACCCTTAGGACGTTTCAGTGCCTACATTTTGTCGCCAGTTCTTTTCTTAGTGGTGGACACTTCGGTGCCAGTTGATTCTCAGAGGTGGACACTTCGGTGCCTGAGTTCATCGTGGGGTTTCAGAGAAATGATTCTTGGACCACTTCTCTTTCTTCCCTCTTCCTTTCTTTCTTCCCCCTTCTCTCCACCCTCCCTTATACACATCTACGCCCATAGATCTTCAAAGCCCTCAGTAGTACCCTTCTTTTTTCTTGTTTTATTTTTACTCCTAGACCCTTAGGACGGTTCAGTGCCTACATTTTGTCGCCTGTTCTTTTCTTGGTGGTGTACACTTCGGTGCAAGTTGATTGTCAGTGGTGGACACTTCGGTGCCTGATTCATCGCAGGGGTTTCAGAGGAGTGATTCTTGGACCACTTCTCTTTCTTCCCCACTCCTTTCTTTCTTTCTTCCCCCTTCTCTCTCCCCTCCCTTATACACATCTACGCCCATAGATCTTCAAAGCCCTCAGTAGTACCCTTCTTTTTTCTTGTTTTATTTCTTCTCCTAGACCCTTAGGACGTTTCAGTGCCTACATTTTGTCGCCAGTTCTTTTCTTAGTGGTGGACACTTCGGTGCCAGTTGATTCTCAGAGGTGGACACTTCGGTGCCTGAGTTCATCGTGGGGGTTTCAGAGAAATGATTCTTGGACCACTTCTCTTTCTTCCCTCTTCCTTTCTTTCTTTTCCCCCTTCTCTCCACCCTCCCTTATACACATCTACGCCCATAGATCTTCAAAGCCCTCAGTAGTACCCTTCTTTTTTTCTTGTTTTATTTTTACTCCTAGACCCTTAGGACGGTTCAGTGCCTACATTTTGTCGCCTGTTCTTTTCTTGGTGGTGTACACTTCGGTGCAAGTTGATTGTCAGTGGTGGACACTTCGGTGCCTGATTCATCGCAGGGGTTTCAGAGGAGTGATTCTTGGACCACTTCTCTTTCTTCCCCACTCCTTTCTTTCTTTCTTCCCCCTTCTCTCTCCCCTCCCTTATACACATCTACGCCCATAGATCTTCAAAGCCCTCAGTAGTACCCTTCTTTTTTCTTGTTTTATTTCTTCTCCTAGACCCTTAGGACGTTTCAGTGCCTACATTTTGTCGCCAGTTCTTTTCTTAGTGGTGGACACTTCGGTGCCAGTTGATTCTCAGAGGTGGACACTTCGGTGCCTGAGTTCATCGTGGGGTTTCAGAGAAATGATTCTTGGACCACTTCTCTTTCTTCCCTCTTCCTTTCTTTCTTCCCCCTTCTCTCCACCCTCCCTTATACACATCTACGCCCATAGATCTTCAAAGCCCTCAGTAGTACCCTTCTTTTTTCTTGTTTTATTTTTACTCCTAGACCCTTAGGACGGTTCAGTGCCTACATTTTGTCGCCTGTTCTTTTCTTGGTGGTGTACACTTCGGTGCAAGTTGATTGTCAGTGGTGGACACTTCGGTGCCTGATTCATCGCAGGGGGTTTCAGAGGAGTGATTCTTGGACCACTTCTCTTTCTTCCCCACTCCTTTCTTTCTTTCTTCCCCCTTCTCTCTCCCCTCCCTTATACACATCTACGCCCATAGATCTTCAAAGCCCTCAGTAGTACCCTTCTTTTTTCTTGTTTTATTTCTTCTCCTAGACCCTTAGGACGTTTCAGTGCCTACATTTTGTCGCCAGTTCTTTTCTTAGTGGTGGACACTTCGGTGCCAGTTGATTCTCAGAGGTGGACACTTCGGTGCCTGAGTTCATCGTGGGGTTTCAGAGAAATGATTCTTGGACCACTTCTCTTTCTTCCCTCTTCCTTTCTTTCTTCCCCCTTCTCTCCACCCTCCCTTATACACATCTACGCCCATAGATCTTCAAAGCCCTCAGTAGTACCCTTCTTTTTTTTTTCTTGTTTTATTTTTACTCCTAGACCCTTAGGACGGTTCAGTGCCTACATTTTGTCGCCTGTTCTTTTCTTGGTGGTGTACACTTCGGTGCAAGTTGATTGTCAGTGGTGGACACTTCGGTGCCTGATTCATCGCAGGGGGTTTCAGAGGAGTGATTCTTGGACCACTTCTCTTTCTTCCCCACTCCTTTCTTTCTTTCTTCCCCCTTCTCTCTCCCTCCCTTATACACATCTACGCCCATAGATCTTCAAAGCCCTCAGTAGTACCCTTCTTTTTTTCTTGTTTTATTTCTTCTCCTAGACCCTTAGGACGTTTCAGTGCCTACATTTTGTCGCCAGTTCTTTTCTTAGTGGTGGACACTTCGGTGCCAGTTGATTCTCAGAGGTGGACACTTCGGTGCCTGAGTTCATCGTGGGGTTTCAGAGAAATGATTCTTGGACCACTTCTCTTTCTTCCCTCTTCCTTTCTTTCTTCCCCCTTCTCTCCACCCTCCCTTATACACATCTACGCCCATAGATCTTCAAAGCCCTCAGTAGTACCCTTCTTTTTTCTTGTTTTATTTTTACTCCTAGACCCTTAGGACGGTTCAGTGCCTACATTTTGTCGCCTGTTCTTTTCTTGGTGGTGTACACTTCGGTGCAAGTTGATTGTCAGTGGTGGACACTTCGGTGCCTGATTCATCGCAGGGGTTTCAGAGGAGTGATTCTTGGACCACTTCTCTTTCTTCCCCACTCCTTTCTTTCTTTCTTCCCCCTTCTCTCTCCCTCCCTTATACACATCTACGCCCATAGATCTTCAAAGCCCTCAGTAGTACCCTTCTTTTTTCTTGTTTTATTTCTTCTCCTAGACCCTTAGGACGTTTCAGTGCCTACATTTTGTCGCCAGTTCTTTTCTTAGTGGTGGACACTTCGGTGCCAGTTGATTCTCAGAGGTGGACACTTCGGTGCCTGAGTTCATCGTGGGGGTTTCAGAGAAATGATTCTTGGACCACTTCTCTTTCTTCCCTCTTCCTTTCTTTCTTCCCCCTTCTCTCCACCCTCCCTTATACACATCTACGCCCATAGATCTTCAAAGCCCTCAGTAGTACCCTTCTTTTTTCTTGTTTTATTTTTACTCCTAGACCCTTAGGACGGTTCAGTGCCTACATTTTGTCGCCTGTTCTTTTCTTGGTGGTGTACACTTCGGTGCAAGTTGATTGTCAGTGGTGGACACTTCGGTGCCTGATTCATCGCAGGGGGTTTCAGAGGAGTGATTCTTGGACCACTTCTCTTTCTTCCCCACTCCTTTCTTTCTTTCTTCCCCCTTCTCTCTCCCCTCCCTTATACACATCTACGCCCATAGATCTTCAAAGCCCTCAGTAGTACCCTTCTTTTTTCTTGTTTTATTTCTTCTCCTAGACCCTTAGGACGTTTCAGTGCCTACATTTTGTCGCCAGTTCTTTTCTTAGTGGTGGACACTTCGGTGCCAGTTGATTCTCAGAGGTGGACACTTCGGTGCCTGAGTTCATCGTGGGGTTTCAGAGAAATGATTCTTGGACCACTTCTCTTTCTTCCCTCTTCCTTTCTTTCTTCCCCCTTCTCTCCACCCTCCCTTATACACATCTACGCCCATAGATCTTCAAAGCCCTCAGTAGTACCCTTCTTTTTTTCTTGTTTTATTTTTACTCCTAGACCCTTAGGACGGTTCAGTGCCTACATTTTGTCGCCTGTTCTTTTCTTGGTGGTGTACACTTCGGTGCAAGTTGATTGTCAGTGGTGGACACTTCGGTGCCTGATTCATCGCAGGGGTTTCAGAGGAGTGATTCTTGGACCACTTCTCTTTCTTCCCCACTCCTTTCTTTCTTTCTTCCCCCTTCTCTCTCCCCTCCCTTATACACATCTACGCCCATAGATCTTCAAAGCCCTCAGTAGTACCCTTCTTTTTTCTTGTTTTATTTCTTCTCCTAGACCCTTAGGACGTTTCAGTGCCTACATTTTGTCGCCAGTTCTTTTCTTAGTGGTGGACACTTCGGTGCCAGTTGATTCTCAGAGGTGGACACTTCGGTGCCTGAGTTCATCGTGGGGGTTTCAGAGAAATGATTCTTGGACCACTTCTCTTTCTTCCCTCTTCCTTTCTTTCTTCCCCCTTCTCTCCACCCTCCCTTATACACATCTACGCCCATAGATCTTCAAAGCCCTCAGTAGTACCCTTCTTTTTTCTTGTTTTATTTTTACTCCTAGACCCTTAGGACGGTTCAGTGCCTACATTTTGTCGCCTGTTCTTTTCTTGGTGGTGTACACTTCGGTGCAAGTTGATTGTCAGTGGTGGACACTTCGGTGCCTGATTCATCGCAGGGGTTTCAGAGGAGTGATTCTTGGACCACTTCTCTTTCTTCCCCACTCCTTTCTTTCTTTCTTCCCCCTTCTCTCTCCCCCCTTATACACATCTACGCCCATAGATCTTCAAAGCCCTCAGTAGTACCCTTCTTTTTTCTTGTTTTATTTCTTCTCCTAGACCCTTAGGACGTTTCAGTGCCTACATTTTGTCGCCAGTTCTTTTCTTAGTGGTGGACACTTCGGTGCCAGTTGATTCTCAGAGGTGGACACTTCGGTGCCTGAGTTCATCGTGGGGTTTCAGAGAAATGATTCTTGGACCACTTCTCTTTCTTCCCTCTTCCTTTCTTTCTTCCCCCTTCTCTCCACCCTCCCTTATACACATCTACGCCCATAGATCTTCAAAGCCCTCAGTAGTACCCTTCTTTTTTCTTGTTTTATTTTTACTCCTAGACCCTTAGGACGGTTCAGTGCCTACATTTTGTCGCCTGTTCTTTTCTTGGTGGTGTACACTTCGGTGCAAGTTGATTGTCAGTGGTGGACACTTCGGTGCCTGATTCATCGCAGGGGTTTCAGAGGAGTGATTCTTGGACCACTTCTTCTTTCTTCCCCACTCCTTTCTTTCTTTCTTCCCCCTTCTCTCTCCCCTCCCTTATACACATCTACGCCCATAGATCTTCAAAGCCCTCAGTAGTACCCTTCTTTTTTCTTGTTTTATTTCTTCTCCTAGACCCTTAGGACGTTTCAGTGCCTACATTTTGTCGCCAGTTCTTTTCTTAGTGGTGGACACTTCGGTGCCAGTTGATTCTCAGAGGTGGACACTTCGGTGCCTGAGTTCATCGTGGGGGTTTCAGAGAAATGATTCTTGGACCACTTCTCTTTCTTCCCTCTTCCTTTCTTTCTTCCCCCTTCTCTCCACCCTCCCTTATACACATCTACGCCCATAGATCTTCAAAGCCCTCAGTAGTACCCTTCTTTTTTTCTTGTTTTATTTTTACTCCTAGACCCTTAGGACGGTTCAGTGCCTACATTTTGTCGCCTGTTCTTTTCTTGGTGGTGTACACTTCGGTGCAAGTTGATTGTCAGTGGTGGACACTTCGGTGCCTGATTCATCGCAGGGGTTTCAGAGGAGTGATTCTTGGACCACTTCTCTTTCTTCCCCACTCCTTTCTTTCTTTCTTCCCCCTTCTCTCTCCCTCCCTTATACACATCTACGCCCATAGATCTTCAAAGCCCTCAGTAGTACCCTTCTTTTTCTTGTTTTATTTCTTCTCCTAGACCCTTAGGACGTTTCAGTGCCTACATTTTGTCGCCAGTTCTTTTCTTAGTGGTGGACACTTCGGTGCCAGTTGATTCTCAGAGGTGGACACTTCGGTGCCTGAGTTCATCGTGGGGTTTCAGAGAAATGATTCTTGGACCACTTCTCTTTCTTCCCTCTTCCTTTCTTTCTTCCCCCTTCTCTCCACCCTCCCTTATACACATCTACGCCCATAGATCTTCAAAGCCCTCAGTAGTACCCTTCTTTTTTCTTGTTTTATTTTTACTCCTAGACCCTTAGGACGGTTCAGTGCCTACATTTTGTCGCCTGTTCTTTCTTGGTGGTGTACACTTCGGTGCAAGTTGATTGTCAGTGGTGGACACTTCGGTGCCTGATTCATCGCAGGGGTTTCAGAGGAGTGATTCTTGGACCACTTCTCTTTCTTCCCCACTCCTTTCTTTCTTTCTTCCCCCTTCTCTCTCCCCTCCCTTATACACATCTACGCCCATAGATCTTCAAAGCCCTCAGTAGTACCCTTCTTTTTCTTGTTTTATTTCTTCTCCTAGACCCTTAGGACGTTTCAGTGCCTACATTTTGTCGCCAGTTCTTTTCTTAGTGGTGGACACTTCGGTGCCAGTTGATTCTCAGAGGTGGACACTTCGGTGCCTGAGTTCATCGTGGGGTTTCAGAGAAATGATTCTTGGACCACTTCTCTTTCTTCCCTCTTCCTTTCTTTCTTCCCCCTTCTCTCCACCCTCCCTTATACACATCTACGCCCATAGATCTTCAAAGCCCTCAGTAGTACCCTTCTTTTTTTTCTTGTTTTATTTTTACTCCTAGACCCTTAGGACGGTTCAGTGCCTACATTTTGTCGCCTGTTCTTTTCTTGGTGGTGTACACTTCGGTGCAAGTTGATTGTCAGTGGTGGACACTTCGGTGCCTGATTCATCGCAGGGGTTTCAGAGGAGTGATTCTTGGACCACTTCTCTTTCTTCCCCACTCCTTTCTTTCTTTCTTCCCCCTTCTCTCTCCCCTCCCTTATACACATCTACGCCCATAGATCTTCAAAGCCCTCAGTAGTACCCTTCTTTTTTCTTGTTTTATTTCTTCTCCTAGACCCTTAGGACGTTTCAGTGCCTACATTTTGTCGCCAGTTCTTTTCTTAGTGGTGGACACTTCGGTGCCAGTTGATTCTCAGAGGTGGACACTTCGGTGCCTGAGTTCATCGTGGGGTTTCAGAGAAATGATTCTTGGACCACTTCTCTTTCTTCCCTCTTCCTTTCTTTCTTCCCCCTTCTCTCCACCCTCCCTTATACACATCTACGCCCATAGATCTTCAAAGCCCTCAGTAGTACCCTTCTTTTTCTTGTTTTATTTTTACTCCTAGACCCTTAGGACGGTTCAGTGCCTACATTTTGTCGCCTGTTCTTTTCTTGGTGGTGTACACTTCGGTGCAAGTTGATTGTCAGTGGTGGACACTTCGGTGCCTGATTCATCGCAGGGGTTTCAGAGGAGTGATTCTTGGACCACTTCTCTTTCTTCCCCACTCCTTTCTTTCTTTCTTCCCCCTTCTCTCTCCCCTCCCTTATACACATCTACGCCCATAGATCTTCAAAGCCCTCAGTAGTACCCTTCTTTTTTTCTTGTTTTATTTCTTCTCCTAGACCCTTAGGACGTTTCAGTGCCTACATTTTGTCGCCAGTTCTTTTCTTAGTGGTGGACACTTCGGTGCCAGTTGATTCTCAGAGGTGGACACTTCGGTGCCTGAGTTCATCGTGGGGTTTCAGAGAAATGATTCTTGGACCACTTCTCTTTCTTCCCTCTTCCTTTCTTTCTTCCCCCTTCTCTCCACCCTCCCTTATACACATCTACGCCCATAGATCTTCAAAGCCCTCAGTAGTACCCTTCTTTTTTCTTGTTTTATTTTTACTCCTAGACCCTTAGGACGGTTCAGTGCCTACATTTTGTCGCCTGTTCTTTTCTTGGTGGTGTACACTTCGGTGCAAGTTGATTGTCAGTGGTGGACACTTCGGTGCCTGATTCATCGCAGGGGGTTTCAGAGGAGTGATTCTTGGACCACTTCTCTTTCTTCCCCACTCCTTTCTTTCTTTCTTCCCCCTTCTCTCTCCCCTCCCTTATACACATCTACGCCCATAGATCTTCAAAGCCCTCAGTAGTACCCTTCTTTTTTTCTTGTTTTATTTCTTCTCCTAGACCCTTAGGACGTTTCAGTGCCTACATTTTGTCGCCAGTTCTTTTCTTAGTGGTGGACACTTCGGTGCCAGTTGATTCTCAGAGGTGGACACTTCGGTGCCTGAGTTCATCGTGGGGGTTTCAGAGAAATGATTCTTGGACCACTTCTCTTTCTTCCCTCTTCCTTTCTTTCTTCCCCCTTCTCTCCACCCTCCCTTATACACATCTACGCCCATAGATCTTCAAAGCCCTCAGTAGTACCCTTCTTTTTTTTCTTGTTTTATTTTTACTCCTAGACCCTTAGGACGGTTCAGTGCCTACATTTTGTCGCCTGTTCTTTTCTTGGTGGTGTACACTTCGGTGCAAGTTGATTGTCAGTGGTGGACACTTCGGTGCCTGATTCATCGCAGGGGTTTCAGAGGAGTGATTCTTGGACCACTTCTCTTTCTTCCCCACTCCTTTCTTTCTTTCTTCCCCCTTCTCTCTCCCCTCCCTTATACACATCTACGCCCATAGATCTTCAAAGCCCTCAGTAGTACCCTTCTTTTTTCTTGTTTTATTTCTTCTCCTAGACCCTTAGGACGTTTCAGTGCCTACATTTTGTCGCCAGTTCTTTTCTTAGTGGTGGACACTTCGGTGCCAGTTGATTCTCAGAGGTGGACACTTCGGTGCCTGAGTTCATCGTGGGGTTTCAGAGAAATGATTCTTGGACCACTTCTCTTTCTTCCCTCTTCCTTTCTTTCTTCCCCCTTCTCTCCACCCTCCCTTATACACATCTACGCCCATAGATCTTCAAAGCCCTCAGTAGTACCCTTCTTTTTTCTTGTTTTATTTTTACTCCTAGACCCTTAGGACGGTTCAGTGCCTACATTTTGTCGCCTGTTCTTTTCTTGGTGGTGTACACTTCGGTGCAAGTTGATTGTCAGTGGTGGACACTTCGGTGCCTGATTCATCGCAGGGGTTTCAGAGGAGTGATTCTTGGACCACTTCTCTTTCTTCCCCACTCCTTTCTTTCTTTCTTCCCCCTTCTCTCTCCCTCCCTTATACACATCTACGCCCATAGATCTTCAAAGCCCTCAGTAGTACCCTTCTTTTTTCTTGTTTTATTTCTTCTCCTAGACCCTTAGGACGTTTCAGTGCCTACGATTTTGTCGCCAGTTCTTTTCTTAGTGGTGGACACTTCGGTGCCAGTTGATTCTCAGAGGTGGACACTTCGGTGCCTGAGTTCATCGTGGGGGTTTCAGAGAAATGATTCTTGGACCACTTCTCTTTCTTCCCTCTTCCTTTCTTTCTTCCCCCTTCTCTCCACCCTCCCTTATACACATCTACGCCCATAGATCTTCAAAGCCCTCAGTAGTACCCTTCTTTTTCTTGTTTTATTTTTACTCCTAGACCCTTAGGACGGTTCAGTGCCTACATTTTGTCGCCTGTTCTTTTCTTGGTGGTGTACACTTCGGTGCAAGTTGATTGTCAGTGGTGGACACTTCGGTGCCTGATTCATCGCAGGGGTTTCAGAGGAGTGATTCTTGGACCACTTCTCTTTCTTCCCCACTCCTTTCTTTCTTTCTTCCCCCTTCTCTCTCCCCTCCCTTATACACATCTACGCCCATAGATCTTCAAAGCCCTCAGTAGTACCCTTCTTTTTTTGTTTTATTTCTTCTCCTAGACCCTTAGGACGTTTCAGTGCCTACATTTTGTCGCCAGTTCTTTTCTTAGTGGTGGACACTTCGGTGCCAGTTGATTCTCAGAGGTGGACACTTCGGTGCCTGAGTTCATCGTGGGGTTTCAGAGAAATGATTCTTGGACCACTTCTCTTTCTTCCCTCTTCCTTTCTTTCTTCCCCCTTCTCTCCACCCTCCCTTATACACATCTACGCCCATAGATCTTCAAAGCCCTCAGTAGTACCCTTCTTTTTTCTTGTTTTATTTTTACTCCTAGACCCTTAGGACGGTTCAGTGCCTACATTTTGTCGCCTGTTCTTTTCTTGGTGGTGTACACTTCGGTGCAAGTTGATTGTCAGTGGTGGACACTTCGGTGCCTGATTCATCGCAGGGGGTTTCAGAGGAGTGATTCTTGGACCACTTCTCTTTCTTCCCCACTCCTTCTTTTTTTTTCTTCCCCCTTCTCTCTCCCTCCCTTATACACATCTACGCCCATAGATCTTCAAAGCCCTCAGTAGTACCCTTCTTTTTTTCTTGTTTTATTTCTTCTCCTAGACCCTTAGGACGTTTCAGTGCCTACATTTTGTCGCCAGTTCTTTTCTTAGTGGTGGACACTTCGGTGCCAGTTGATTCTCAGAGGTGGACACTTCGGTGCCTGAGTTCATCGTGGGGGTTTCAGAGAAATGATTCTTGGACCACTTCTCTTTCTTCCCTCTTCCTTTCTTTCTTCCCCCTTCTCTCCACCCTCCCTTATACACATCTACGCCCATAGATCTTCAAAGCCCTCAGTAGTACCCTTCTTTTTTCTTGTTTTATTTTTACTCCTAGACCCTTAGGACGGTTCAGTGCCTACATTTTGTCGCCTGTTCTTTTCTTGGTGGTGTACACTTCGGTGCAAGTTGATTGTCAGTGGTGGACACTTCGGTGCCTGATTCATCGCAGGGGGTTTCAGAGGAGTGATTCTTGGACCACTTCTCTTTCTTCCCCACTCCTTTCTTTCTTTCTTCCCCCTTCTCTCTCCCCTCCCTTATACACATCTACGCCCATAGATCTTCAAAGCCCTCAGTAGTACCCTTCTTTTTTTCTTGTTTTATTTCTTCTCCTAGACCCTTAGGACGTTTCAGTGCCTACATTTTGTCGCCAGTTCTTTTCTTAGTGGTGGACACTTCGGTGCCAGTTGATTCTCAGAGGTGGACACTTCGGTGCCTGAGTTCATCGTGGGGTTTCAGAGAAATGATTCTTGGACCACTTCTCTTTCTTCCCTCTTCCTTTCTTTCTTCCCCCTTCTCTCCACCCTCCCTTATACACATCTACGCCCATAGATCTTCAAAGCCCTCAGTAGTACCCTTCTTTTTTCTTGTTTTATTTTTACTCCTAGACCCTTAGGACGGTTCAGTGCCTACATTTTGTCGCCTGTTCTTTTCTTGGTGGTGTACACTTCGGTGCAAGTTGATTGTCAGTGGTGGACACTTCGGTGCCTGATTCATCGCAGGGGGTTTCAGAGGAGTGATTCTTGGACCACTTCTCTTTCTTCCCCACTCCTTTCTTTCTTTCTTCCCCCTTCTCTCTCCCCTCCCTTATACACATCTACGCCCATAGATCTTCAAAGCCCTCAGTAGTACCCTTCTTTTTTCTTGTTTTATTTCTTCTCCTAGACCCTTAGGACGTTTCAGTGCCTACATTTTGTCGCCAGTTCTTTTCTTAGTGGTGGACACTTCGGTGCCAGTTGATTCTCAGAGGTGGACACTTCGGTGCCTGAGTTCATCGTGGGGTTTCAGAGAAATGATTCTTGGACCACTTCTCTTTCTTCCCTCTTCCTTTCTTTCTTCCCCCTTCTCTCCACCCTCCCTTATACACATCTACGCCCATAGATCTTCAAAGCCCTCAGTAGTACCCTTCTTTTTTCTTGTTTTATTTTTACTCCTAGACCCTTAGGACGGTTCAGTGCCTACATTTTGTCGCCTGTTCTTTTCTTGGTGGTGTACACTTCGGTGCAAGTTGATTGTCAGTGGTGGACACTTCGGTGCCTGATTCATCGCAGGGGGTTTCAGAGGAGTGATTCTTGGACCACTTCTCTTTCTTCCCCACTCCTTTCTTTCTTTCTTCCCCCTTCTCTCTCCCTCCCTTATACACATCTACGCCCATAGATCTTCAAAGCCCTCAGTAGTACCCTTCTTTTTTCTTGTTTTATTTCTTCTCCTAGACCCTTAGGACGTTTCAGTGCCTACATTTTGTCGCCAGTTCTTTTCTTAGTGGTGGACACTTCGGTGCCAGTTGATTCTCAGAGGTGGACACTTCGGTGCCTGAGTTCATCGTGGGGGTTTCAGAGAAATGATTCTTGGACCACTTCTCTTTCTTCCCTCTTCCTTTCTTTCTTCCCCCTTCTCTCCACCCTCCCTTATACACATCTACGCCCATAGATCTTCAAAGCCCTCAGTAGTACCCTTCTTTTTTTCTTGTTTTATTTTTACTCCTAGACCCTTAGGACGGTTCAGTGCCTACATTTTGTCGCCTGTTCTTTTCTTGGTGGTGTACACTTCGGTGCAAGTTGATTGTCAGTGGTGGACACTTCGGTGCCTGATTCATCGCAGGGGTTTCAGAGGAGTGATTCTTGGACCACTTCTCTTTCTTCCCCACTCCTTTCTTTCTTTCTTCCCCCTTCTCTCTCCCCTCCCTTATACACATCTACGCCCATAGATCTTCAAAGCCCTCAGTAGTACCCTTTTTTTTCTTGTTTTATTTCTTCTCCTAGACCCTTAGGACGTTTCAGTGCCTACATTTTGTCGCCAGTTCTTTTCTTAGTGGTGGACACTTCGGTGCCAGTTGATTCTCAGAGGTGGACACTTCGGTGCCTGAGTTCATCGTGGGGTTTCAGAGAAATGATTCTTGGACCACTTCTCTTTCTTCCCTCTTCCTTTCTTTCTTCCCCCTTCTCTCCACCCTCCCTTATACACATCTACGCCCATAGATCTTCAAAGCCCTCAGTAGTACCCTTCTTTTTCTTGTTTTATTTTTACTCCTAGACCCTTAGGACGGTTCAGTGCCTACATTTTGTCGCCTGTTCTTTTCTTGGTGGTGTACACTTCGGTGCAAGTTGATTGTCAGTGGTGGACACTTCGGTGCCTGATTCATCGCAGGGGGTTTCAGAGGAGTGATTCTTGGACCACTTCTCTTTCTTCCCCACTCCTTTCTTTCTTTCTTCCCCCTTCTCTCTCCCCTCCCTTATACACATCTACGCCCATAGATCTTCAAAGCCCTCAGTAGTACCCTTCTTTTTTCTTGTTTTATTTCTTCTCCTAGACCCTTAGGACGTTTCAGTGCCTACATTTTGTCGCCAGTTCTTTTCTTAGTGGTGGACACTTCGGTGCCAGTTGATTCTCAGAGGTGGACACTTCGGTGCCTGAGTTCATCGTGGGGTTTCAGAGAAATGATTCTTGGACCACTTCTCTTTCTTCCCTCTTCCTTTCTTTCTTCCCCCTTCTCTCCACCCTCCCTTATACACATCTACGCCCATAGATCTTCAAAGCCCTCAGTAGTACCCTTTTTTTTTTCTTGTTTTATTTTTACTCCTAGACCCTTAGGACGGTTCAGTGCCTACATTTTGTCGCCTGTTCTTTTCTTGGTGGTGTACACTTCGGTGCAAGTTGATTGTCAGTGGTGGACACTTCGGTGCCTGATTCATCGCAGGGGTTTCAGAGGAGTGATTCTTGGACCACTTCTCTTTCTTCCCCACTCCTTTCTTTCTTTCTTCCCCCTTCTCTCTCCCTCCCTTATACACATCTACGCCCATAGATCTTCAAAGCCCTCAGTAGTACCCTTCTTTTTTCTTGTTTTATTTCTTCTCCTAGACCCTTAGGACGTTTCAGTGCCTACATTTTGTCGCCAGTTCTTTTCTTAGTGGTGGACACTTCGGTGCCAGTTGATTCTCAGAGGTGGACACTTCGGTGCCTGAGTTCATCGTGGGGGTTTCAGAGAAATGATTCTTGGACCACTTCTCTTTCTTCCCTCTTCCTTTCTTTCTTCCCCCTTCTCTCCACCCTCCCTTATACACATCTACGCCCATAGATCTTCAAAGCCCTCAGTAGTACCCTTCTTTTTTTCTTGTTTTATTTTTACTCCTAGACCCTTAGGACGGTTCAGTGCCTACATTTTGTCGCCTGTTCTTTTCTTGGTGGTGTACACTTCGGTGCAAGTTGATTGTCAGTGGTGGACACTTCGGTGCCTGATTCATCGCAGGGGGTTTCAGAGGAGTGATTCTTGGACCACTTCTCTTTCTTCCCCACTCCTTTCTTTCTTTCTTCCCCCTTCTCTCTCCCCTCCCTTATACACATCTACGCCCATAGATCTTCAAAGCCCTCAGTAGTACCCTTCTTTTTCTTGTTTTATTTCTTCTCCTAGACCCTTAGGACGTTTCAGTGCCTACATTTTGTCGCCAGTTCTTTTCTTAGTGGTGGACACTTCGGTGCCAGTTGATTCTCAGAGGTGGACACTTCGGTGCCTGAGTTCATCGTGGGGGTTTCAGAGAAATGATTCTTGGACCACTTCTCTTTCTTCCCTCTTCCTTTCTTTCTTCCCCCTTCTCTCCACCCTCCCTTATACACATCTACGCCCATAGATCTTCAAAGCCCTCAGTAGTACCCTTCTTTTTTCTTGTTTTATTTTTACTCCTAGACCCTTAGGACGGTTCAGTGCCTACATTTTGTCGCCTGTTCTTTTCTTGGTGGTGTACACTTCGGTGCAAGTTGATTGTCAGTGGTGGACACTTCGGTGCCTGATTCATCGCAGGGGTTTCAGAGGAGTGATTCTTGGACCACTTCTCTTTCTTCCCCACTCCTTTCTTTCTTTCTTCCCCTTCTCTCTCCCCTCCCTTATACACATCTACGCCCATAGATCTTCAAAGCCCTCAGTAGTACCCTTTTTTTTCTTGTTTTATTTCTTCTCCTAGACCCTTAGGACGTTTCAGTGCCTACATTTTGTCGCCAGTTCTTTTCTTAGTGGTGGACACTTCGGTGCCAGTTGATTCTCAGAGGTGGACACTTCGGTGCCTGAGTTCATCGTGGGGGTTTCAGAGAAATGATTCTTGGACCACTTCTCTTTCTTCCCTCTTCCTTTCTTTCTTCCCCCTTCTCTCCACCCTCCCTTATACACATCTACGCCCATAGATCTTCAAAGCCCTCAGTAGTACCCTTCTTTTTTCTTGTTTTATTTTTACTCCTAGACCCTTAGGACGGTTCAGTGCCTACATTTTGTCGCCTGTTCTTTTCTTGGTGGTGTACACTTCGGTGCAAGTTGATTGTCAGTGGTGGACACTTCGGTGCCTGATTCATCGCAGGGGGTTTCAGAGGAGTGATTCTTGGACCACTTCTCTTTCTTCCCCACTCCTTTCTTTCTTTCTTCCCCCTTCTCTCTCCCCTCCCTTATACACATCTACGCCCATAGATCTTCAAAGCCCTCAGTAGTACCCTTCTTTTTTCTTGTTTTATTTTACTCCTAGACCCTTAGGACGGTTCAGTGCCTACATTTTGTCGCCTGTTCTTTTCTTGGTGGTGTACACTTCGGTGCAAGTTGATTGTCAGTGGTGGACACTTCGGTGCCTGATTCATCGCAGGGGGTTTCAGAGGAGTGATTCTTGGACCACTTCTCTTTCTTCCCCACTCCTTTCTTTCTTTCTTCCCCCTTCTCTCTCCCCTCCCTTATACACATCTACGCCCATAGATCTTCAAAGCCCTCAGTAGTACCCTTCTTTTTTCTTGTTTTATTTTTACTCCATATTTTTTAAGTATTAGAACTTGCAACATAAATTTAAAAATAATTTAAGACAATGTTTCCTAACAAACTTCTAAATTATTTCATGGTCAAGGTCCTGGAATTTTTAAAAAATTAAAAATATTGCTCCACATTTTTGATACTGGCGGGCTTTAATTTTATATTTTTTAGGTATTAGAACTTAAAAGAAAAATTTTTAAAAAATTTAAAAAATATTTGTCCAGAAGGATCAAATTATTCCATGGTCAAGGTCCAGAAAATTTCTGAATAATTAAAAAAAATTTTTCAAAATTTTTGATGCGAGCGGGCTTTAAGTTTATATTTTTTAGGTATTAGAACTTAAAAAATAAATTTTAAAATAATTTAAAAAATTTTTGTCCAGAAGGTTTCAAAATTATTCCATGGTCAAGGTCCAGGAATTTTTAAAAAATTTAAAAAAATTTTTCAAAATTTTTGATACGGGCGGGCTTTAATTTTATATTTTTTAGGTGTTAGAACTTAAAAGATAAATTTTAAAATAATTTAAAAAGCTTTTGTCCTGAAGGTTTCAAAATTATTCCATGGTCAAGGTCCAGGAATTTTTAAAAAATTTAAAAAAATTTAAAAAAATTTAAAAAAATTTTTCAAAATTTTTGATACGGGCGGGCTTTAATTTTATATTTTTTAGGTGTTAGAACTTAAAATATAAATTTTAAAATAATTTAAAAAACTTTTGTCCTGAAGGTTTCAAAATTATTCCATGGTCATGGTCCAGGAATTTTTTAAAAATTAAAAAAAATTTTCAAAATTTTTGATGCGAACGGGGTTTAAGTTTATATTTTTCAGGTATTAGAACTTACAACATAAATTTTAAAAATAATTTAAGGCAATGTTTCGTAACTAACTTCCAAATTATTCCATGGTCAAGGTCCATGTATTTTTTAAAAATTAAAAAAAAATTTTACAAAATTTTTGATGCGGACGGGCTTTAAGTTTATATTTTTCAGGTATTAGAACTTACAACATAAATTTTAAAAATAATTTAAGGCAATGTTTCCTAACTAACTTCCAAAATATTCCATGGTCAAGGTCCAGGAATTTTTGAAATATTTAAAAAAAATTTTCAAAATTTTTGATGCGGACGGGCTTTAAGTTTATATTTTTCAGGTATTAGAACTTACAACATAAATTTTAAAAATAATTTAAGGCAATGTTTCCTAACTAACTTCCAAATTATTCCATGGTCAAGGTCCATGTATTTTTTAAAAATTAAAAAAAATTTTTCAAAATTTTTGATCCGAACCGGCTTTAAGTTTATATTTTTCAGGTATTAGAACTTAAAAGAAAAATTTTAAAATAATTTTAATAATTTTTGTCCAGAAGGTTTCAAAATTATTACATTGTCAAGGTCCAGGAATTTTTGAAATATTTAAAAAAATTTTTCAAAATTTTTGATACGGGCGGCCTTTAAGTTTATATTTTTTAAGTATTAGAACTTAAAAGAAAATTTTTAAAAATAATTAAGACAATGTTTCCTAACTAACTTCCAAAATATTCCATGGTCATGTTCCAGGAATTTTTGATAAATTAAAAAAAATTTTTCGAAATTTTTCATACCCTCTCTCAACTATGGAAATTAAACTCTGATCATTTGCATTCTAGTGCACATGTCCAAGCTACCGTTCATCGGCAACGTTATCAAATAAACTTTTTTAAAGTACTAATCAAACCTTAATTCAAAGTCATGATGTTACTACACGTCACGCGTCCCAGCCTTCGCAACACTTTTCAATTAATTTTTCAGATTGTGTGATAGTAAGTATGTTTTTCAATTAATTTATGATTATTAGTCTATCCCTATATTTTTTTTAAAAACCTGAAAATAAAACATCGATCTCATTCCCTCTACGCATCATTATCAACATAATTCATATTAATATAATGGATATAGTTTATTAAAAACATTGTGCATTTAACGCATAGTTTTTTTAAATTTCAATTTTAAAATATTTCAAAGCAGAAATTGTTTCTTTTTTTTTATTAGTTAAAAATTTCTACTTTAAAATGGATTTATGTATAATGGTTCTACTTTATATAATTGGATTACCAGAAAAATTATATTGCAAAATTTTTTTAGCCTTTTAGTCATTTCTTATTAATTGTCAATAAAACATTCTTATACCGTCAGGGTCATCACATAAGCAATAACTAGATCTTTTTCAGCTTTCAACGCATCTTTTTTCACCATAACAAAAGTAATTGATCATCTCATTTTTATTTACGACTCTTTTTTAAAGAACTTTTCTTTAGTACATGCGTACAAAAGTTTTTTTACTATATACTTTTTAATTTTTTACTTTATTGAATCCTCTTCACATTCGGTATGTATATATAAATATATTTAACTACACAATTGTTTAGTTTATTTTACTTAATTATTTGGCTTTTTACACTCTGCCCTAGATTTGTAATTATTTAAAATATTTCCGCAATAAAATAAATTATTCAACATAAACAACTCTGATTGTTATGGTTATTTTCTTATTCGACTACTTTATTTCATTAATCTTTTTTATAACAATTTTAAAAAGGTGAAAGCAGTTTATTAATATTGAAAACCTACTAAGCATGGGAGTATTGCCAATCATAAAATTTTACACTTGTCCTACATGTTATTCTTAGCTTATTTACGATACCTTAAAATAACTTTAAAATATTTATTATGATCAGCTGTTCGTGTATACCACGAAGAGGTCTTGAACCATGGTCTGTAATATTATGTAAATTTCGCGATTTGGCTACATTTGAACCTAAAAGCAAGGATTGGATTACTAGATGGATTATTGGTCATAATGAGCCAGGCTAGTTATTTGTACATTTGAACTTGTGCTTATGGTTAATGTTATAACAGTTTTTTAAAGATTCTATAGAACAATATTTTTTGAATGTTTCTAATGGCATGTATTCAATTAATGGAAGCAATATAAATGGGTAATAAAAACTAAATAAGATTAGTTATCAATTTAAAAGTTGGTTCACACTTTCTAAAACTCAAAATGATATTATGCGTATGGTTAACAAGTCTAGACATAGTAGAATACACCCTCCACAGCTTGGCTCCGACTCGAGTTTCCTGGTAATATTAAATATATTTTATGAGATTTGTAGTACTCCTTTAGAAACATTTTTATGTATTTGCTTGTCCATGTGTTTAAGTCCAAACTAAAATTTTCTGTGAAATAACAAATACTAGTATATACATATTTATTTAGTATTTCGACATAATAAAAGATCTATGCTATGCAGAAGCTGTCAGAAAAGGATCTAATCTACATAGACGAAAAATAACTATTATAAATGGTTTTTTATTTATTTCAATTGCACACATTTTTTTATTAATTACTTTAAATATTAATAATTAGATACATTATTTTACGATTCAGCCGGAGCTGCTGCCGTATTTGATAAAAGGAATGGTGTGCTTCTTACTCCTCAACTTGTGTTTTCTTCTGTTCTTGCACATGAGATGGCATGAAAATTTTAATTCCTACGTTAATATACACTTAATTTTCAGGTTCACTCATTTTTCATTGGTCATTCATACAGCGACAGAAAAATTCGTGTACTCCTTTACGATTATTGTTCTTATAGCATTTTTTGTCCAGTTAAAACAATTTTTTAAGCAATTTTTTTAGGTATTTCCTTATGCTACTAATGGAGAATATGACGATAGATATGATCTAATGAGCACTGCAAATGCCTACATGGTTAATTTAATCAGCTAATTTGTTAAATATTATTTTGAAGCATAACTCTAACTTTGGGATGAATGGACCTGGTTACCAAGTTTAGTCTAACAAAAATATTCTAGATTATTTTTAGGTCTTAATGGACCACACTTGGATTATTTAGGATGGCTTCCTATGGATAGAATATTATATTTTGGAAGGTTATTTACTATTTTTTATATTTGGACATCTTTTGTATTGAGATTAATATTCAGGCAAGGTCGAACAAATTATACTCTTCGTCTCTCATCAATAAGCATTCCACATTCGCAGTTAGATGATTATCTTCATTATATTTAACTATTACATACTCTATGTGTTAAAAATTTCTTTTAGAACACAAGGCTGGCTTCTTGTACTGCTTCCTTTTGACAGGGATAATCCAAGTAATTACTATACAGTCGAGTTCCGCACACCGAATCTAGTTGATAGAGGAATAGCGCAGGCAAAGTTTATTAGTTTTAATTATGTATTTCTTACTTTTTAGCCTTCAATTTTAATACATCGCGTGCAGAAGAACGGCAGCAGCTACTATTCGACCCTTTTGAGACAATCAGAGTTTTACGAATTAACAGATGAAGGAACTGAATGGGCATGTTTACATAAATATTATAGTTATTTATTTATTGTTCATTTGAGATTAAGATTTTATACTTAAAAAATACAGTATACTAATTTAATATTAAAAGGTAACTTTCATCAATGCCGTGGAAAACATAGATAATGAACAGAATTCTTCGAACAAAATTCAATTTATCCGTGTCTCCTTAAAGAAATTTTCAGAAGGTTCGTTGTATATAAATACCTCAAGGGTGGATTTTCCTTTTCTTCAATTTACCTCATATTTTGGATTTTAACTTCGTTTGGACACAACCCTGATATACAACGTTTACTTCCCAATTTAACAATGTTACTGAAATTGTAGAAAATACGACCTTCGTTTTTTACTCATAATTACAATAAACAATATTTTTCAGTAGATGCTGATGTTCATATAAGCTCTACATTTAATCCGGTAAAATAATTTTTTGTATACTATACGACTACTTATCCCTCTAATGGTCGATAGACGGACTGTCATCCTGGCGAACAAATCTTCTATTCTTCAAAACCGTTTATTTTTGGACTAAATCATATTTGCCTTCAAATTTCTGCCAATTTAAGCATCAACAATCATTATACTAAAGGAAATAATAATGATATAACTTCAGAAAGGTTAATATCATAATGTTTTGTTTGATTTTAATCATAATAACTTATCAAAATGTTATGAATTTCTAAGTTTAAGGAAGAGACGTAACGAACAGATGCGCTTCGTTCGTGTACTAAATGATGGTGATCTAATAAGACAATTTACAAGACAAAATTTCTTTATAAATCGAAAAACTTTTGGCGCCAATTCTTGCCGAAAAGGACTTGTTTGGCGGGCACTAGATCCATATGACTATGTTTGTGTTTCTGAGCAAAGGTACATTGAATTTATTAACTTTATTTCAAATTATTTACAAGATAAAAACTTTTAATAGACAAAAAATAGCCCAACATCAAAAACTCCTTCGAGACAAACGAATCTCCTTTAATGGAAATGGATTCAGGTGTATCGAACCATTTTTGCCTAGGCTAGCGTTCCCTGGTGATCAGCTCTGTGTTTCATCTGAAGAGAAATATCATATTTTTAGAGAGAACTCACAGGCATGTTTTAACAAAATATATTTTATTATCTTCTACAATATTATTATTTATCTGTTATTTTTATTATAGGCATATAGCACATTGCTTAATGTCAATTTTTTCAATGGAATTGATACCGTTGGGCCATAAAATACTTTGTCTTAATACATATACTTATAATCTAACCTAGTTAATATGTACAATTACTTTAGCTCGTTTTAATTAATAGATTACGGGTAATGAGTTCATTTCTTTAAAATAATTAAACATTTTTAATTGGATTTTGCTCCTGACAATGCATTATCTGGAAAAAAAATTTACATCAACGAATATTTACATACAATTTTTAAAACGGACATTAAGCTTTTCATTAACAATTAAATAAAGCATAGGCAACAAAAAACTAACATGTTAAACAAATTTTAATAATTTTACTGATTATTGTTATGTTGAAGCTTATCCGTTTTTATTTTGGATGTCGATATTCAGGCATATATTTTGGGTTTCTTTCATAAATTTAAAAACAACATTTTTCGTTTTTCATTTTCTTTGGATAATAAATAATTATCTTATATTTGCTTAAGTGAATCCTTTCTTTTGTTTGAACACATGTTTATTTGAAAACAAAAAGCGTCTGGCACATCCTTTCATTATTTTCATCCACTATTCTACCATTTTGCTGTAGCCTTTATTTCAATTAATTTTGTTTTTCATTATGAATCTTTTATATTTAGACTTCATAATATGTTTACGTAAATGCACATACATATACATACATATTTATTCTTAATAAGTAGAGGAACATGAACTGACATTTTACTAGAATTTAGGTTGTAAATTGCACGCTTCAATGGATTAAAACTATAAAAACTTCGTTCTTAATTCATATTCATACTTTTAATAATATGTATTTATTTAACTATTGAATTACTTATAATAATAAATCAATTATTATGATTGTTTCGTTAACAAGGAAATAATATTTAATGAAATTTATAAATGTAAACACTTTTAAAGAGGATTTGAAAATTATATTAACAAACTGAAGTAAAATTATATTTGACTATTTTCCAATATTTTATTGTTAGTACATGCATATTTCACAAATAAAGTTTATGTAACACGCCTTGAAATATATTCAACGCAAAAAATTTCAGAGTTTAGAAGAAGATTTGACATGTTTACTTTATTTTCTGTATTTATATTTAGGATCTTTATTAATAAAACCTTAATTATGTTTTTTATATTCTTAATAAATATGTATTTAGTTCGCTCTAATTGCTAAATAATTATAAACTAGGTCAATAAAATTGGCAAATATACTATGTAGTACATACAAGGAAATTTATTTTCTTCACATATACAATATCTTAAAAATTTAATGCGTTCTGATATTTTCATTCTTTAAATAAAAAATTTTATACACACATATAAAGAGTAAAGTTCCTTAGGATAAATTTTTTTATTCTACATATACTAATTTAGACTCGCCCCAAATTGCTGCTTTCCTCCACTTTGTTCTCATTATTTATTCTTCATTTTTCTTAACATGTTGGTATAATTTAAAATTAAAAATAAATTTTTAGTTAAAATTTTTATTTTTTCTAAACATTATCCTTAATAAGGTAAAACAAAAATTTTGGCAGCAAGGATATGGAAGCTTTTTTAACTTATAAATACGTATTGCCCTTTTTCATAATTTCTTTTTCAGTTTTATAAAATTTTCGCGCCTTAAAAGCTTTTAATTTTTCCATCTTTTTCAATTCCTCTTCAAAATTGACGACCAAAAATACATTTGGGAATTCTTAAACTTAAAATTTCCTTTTTTGTGTATTACTTTTTGTCAAAAACTTCAATAAATTTAACAAAATTGGAAGTATGTATTTGGACTATTCTATAGAATTTTATTGGAATATATGTAGTTTTAGTTCAATTATTTTAAATTTAATTTTACCCTTTTATTTTTAAGTACTCAAATTCATAAAATTTATCTAACAAAAAACACTTATTTCTAAAAGTTTTCTTATTTATTACTTTTAAATATTCCATTTTATATTTATTCGTAATAATCTTATTTTTCATTATTTTTCTATGTATTTCTATGTATATTTTTAATTTCTATAAATTTATGTAAATTTAAAGTTTTTTTTAAATCCAATAAGAATTTTCACTAAATTATTATGTATTTATGTCCCCAGTAGCAAGGAATCCATAATTCACACGCACTTATGCATTTTTCTCTTTCGTAAAATTAAAAATGCATGCAAATTTAAATAGAGCAAAATAATATTTATCTCAATCTTTCCGCTTTCCTTTTACATAGTTTACCTAAAAATTAATATCTAAATATTTTTAATGCCTAATTTATAGAAATTTATTTTTAGGAGTCAATTTGTTGGCCCAAAAATAAAAATGGATGCAATGAATATTTGTGAATCGGATCCTGAACTTTTTGATAGAAATTCAACAGCTCAATTAACAGCCATTCAATGGAGCTCATCAATAGCAGGACTTTACAATTTTTTTGTACATCCCTTTCTTTGTCTCCTACTATGTCCTCTGGGTATATTGGCAAACCTTGTCCATATATTGGTATGAAAAATTTTTGAACTCAATTCGAACCATTCTAAGTGTTTGTTCTAGATTGGAAATGAATATTATATCATCAATAAAATCATAAAGATCCAAAAATCTAGCACTCATTTAGGTCCTTACTCGAAAGAAAATGCGCAAATGTGCCATCAACAATTGCCTGATTGGCATTGCCATATGCGATATATGCACTATGACAAGTTACTTTGTGTATATAATTCGTTTTGAAATATGGATGCGAGTTAGCAACATTAAAACAATCAGGTCTGATATGCACGCCTTCGTCGTGTTTATTTTCCCAGTATACATTATTACGTTTAAGCGATTGTACTTGGATAACTTAAGAGGGAGAATCCGTTAAATACAGTATTTTGAATTTACATGTTAAATTTTTAGTCATTTTTGGGCTACTTATCTTCATCTACATGCAACCAGTTCAATTTGCTTGCATACAATCACATTATATATGTGTGTAACAATGGCATTGATTCGTTGGCGTGTGATGAGTCAACCATTTTCTAAAGTTGTTGTTCAGCCAATAATATCATGGCAGGTTTTAATAAATAGAGGATGGATCATTACTGTTTTTTAGCTAGGTTTTCTGTTAAATTTCAGGAGGATATTTGCGACAGTGACCGGAATTGTTTCAATTCTTTGCATTCCCACATATCTAGTCCATGATGTGATAAATTTTGGGTCTGATTTTTTCAGTGTTGATATTTCGGATTGGGCACGTTCTAATAACTGCCGTTATTTCAAGTTAAATCTTTTCATTATTGGCATCATTTTAAAGGTAAATACATTTTATTTATATACTATTATGTATATGGTTATTTAAAACTAAAGGCAATACCTTGTTTTCTTCTTCTTTGGTTTACTCTTGCTTTAATGAAACGTTTACGTGAAAATAATGCCAAACGCGCACTTTTACTAAGAGATCAAAACAAAAAGATGTTGAAGTATGACCGAACAACATTTACGCTAATAATTGTTCTAGGAGTGTTCCTAGTAGGAAAAAACTTCAATATGTTTTTAATACAATATTTTAGTTGACTGAACTTCCTCAAGGGTTTTTGACTATTCTTAATGGTATATTCACCAACGATGTGCACACCGTTTTTTATATGAACTTGGCAAATCTCCTGGACCTGCTTTCATTGATCAATTGCTATGTTGGATTTATTGCTTACTGTTTTGTCTGTACAAAATACCAACAGACATTTGTACTCATGATTATCACGTGGTAATAAATTTTTACAAGCTTTTTAACTTATTTTAAATATTTTCAGCACTAATACCTTTTTTAAATGTTTTGGAAGGAATATGAATAGTGAAATCAAACCACAAAATAGACGGAATCGTTCTTCACGTAAACGTTCATCGCACATAAAGGGCCATGTTGATGAAAGTACAAATAAAACTTTTTATACCGATTTTGAATTACCAGGGTTCTTAAAAAATGTTGGAGAAGACAGACAGAACCAAACCTTAATGTATATTGAAGAGAACAGTAGTGTAACCAACACTGGAAGCAGTCATTATTCCATTTCAAATGATTCACCCTGTTCTGAAAACGACCATGTGCAGCATATATTGTTAAAAATGCCAACTGAGCAATTCGATAGTAAATTGGATATTTATTTATGAAAACTAAAAATTTTTACGAAATGTAAATTAAAGCCTTGCTCTTGGGCAAGTTTAATTATTATTTTAATGTTCTTAAAATTGCTTTATTTTAATAAAGTTTTATAAGATATGAATTCAACTTATTATTTAATTAGTAATAAAAACAGCAAAATTTTCATGATTATAATACACACAATTTAGTTTTCTTATTTTTGTTTTCTATTTTCCATACGGATTTGGATACTCGGGCATCTGATTAGAACTATTATTCGAATTGTAGGCATTTCCATTTGAATCCGAAATATTTTCATTGTACGTAACTGCAGGCTGTCTTTTTATACGCGTCATTAAATTTTCTTCACTATTATTGTTCATTTGAATGCATATAAACATTGGAAGAAAAATTCCACAAATTAAAAAAATGTATAGTAGAAGTAATAGAATCCTCATTCTCAAAAATCTTCTTAATTAAAAAATCAGATAAATCAAATATGTAATGAAGATAAATGTATGGAAAATTCAATCTAGTTAAGAATTGAAATTTATATTATGGCTTCCAACTATGATGAATTTCTAATTTGCTTAAATATTACACGTCTCAATTATTGAATTTAAAAATGGTATTTAGAATAAATAAAGCGGAATTTATCATTGCCTGACAAATTAAATTTGATGCAGCTAAATAAACTTAACAACAATAAGGAAAAAAAATTTGAGGACTTTTTTTTTAATTTTGAATTTTACTCTATATGGTAAAAAAGTGGTTGATCTCGAAATGATCTAACTTTAATATAAATTCAGAGAAGTTACTACTTTTTTTACCTTTGTAAAAATTTTTTATAAAACTGGTTTATTTACTTGATAGGATTGTCTTCCATTTTACAATAGCAATGATAAAATTAATCATTTGAATAACCTTGATTCTTTGCGATATACTTCCTTATTTTAATTAGTAACTATACAATTAATTTTTAATAGATAAAAGCTAATTTTTAATAGATAAAAGCTAATTTTTAAGTTGTTAAATCATTAAAATTTGTCCAAAAAAAAATTGGTCTAGATAGTAAAATTTTATTTTGATTAAGACTAACTATGCACAAATATTTTCAATTTATAACAGTACCGCATCTATATGCGTTTGGGATCTTTTATATTTTGGTAAATTTCTGCTCAACATATCTTGATACAAATTATTATCAAAATTGCGGATGTATGAGTGGTTATTATCAACGTAATAAACTTTGTTACTGGCCACAATCCTACTAGTGATGTTTAATACATTTTTAAAAAATTTGTTTTAAAGGCAAATTATTTGTTATTATAGTAGTTCATTTTTAATGGGATTTGTTCCGACACCAGGTTATAGTGGATCCAGTCGAACGCCTACCTGGAGTAGTTCAGGTAAATTACTATTCAAAAATTTCATTAATAAAATTAAAGAATTTTTTACAACAACACCTCTGGGAATTACTTGGAGATGAATATTATATCTAATATTTTAGGATGCCGTTGCATTTTACCTGGTTGTTTGGTGACATATGATTGTGAATAAACCCAAAACTTAACCTGATTTAAAAAAATTCTAATTTTACTTCAAATGTATATGTATTGCAGGTAATAAACGTATTAATCCTTGCAAAAATAAATGAAAAATAAAAATTTTTTTATAATTTGCTCATAGAATTTAATGACTAAAACCTCATAAATTATAAATTTATTTTTTCAAATAAATACGCTATAGTTTTTTTATCGGAAATTCCAATATAGTACATATACATACATAAATATTTATTTTATTTTGTCATAGCATTACTTGAGGTTTTGAAAAATTTTTTTAAAGGCAAAAAAAGTAATGCCATCCAATACGCTTTTTGAAAAGTTTCCCACCGTCGAGAGGATGCTATAATGGCTTGCGGGTATAAATAATTGAATTTTGATTGATTTTTTGCTCTTTTATTCTTAGAAGATAATTCTGCCAGTCCAAACTTACTAGGCATAGGAATTGAAGAAAGATAAATGTTTCGCTCATTGAATCGAGTTAATAACTTATAATAATTTTCAAACGGCGCTCGTTGACTTAGAATTTATTTGTCTTTACAAGTTTTTAATAATCTTGAGTATTTTTTCACTAAAAATTTATAATTGTTCATAATGAAAAACGGGGCTAAATGGTCCTTACGGTCTAAAACAAAGTCTGCACCTGGTGCAAGTCCTGTAATTAAACAAAAAACGAAGAAGGGCCAGCGTAAAGGGGCTAGATCACGGTGAATACATTAAAAATAAAAAATACTGACATTTTCTAGTAATCACACACTAGCAAACTCAATGCCTGCTGTTCACATTCGAACTCAGGTAGATAAACCTATGTATGTATAAGCTACTTGCATAAAAATTTCTCAGGATATGTTGAGTCCATTGGAACGTCAGTTTCTGGATGCTGCTGAAAAGGGAAATCGACCGACACTCGAAGCTTGTCTGCAGCAGGTATTTCATGATTAAAAATATATTAAATTTTATTTTGAGAGATTATTTCATATTTTTAAATTACCGTATTAACTATGATAACTTTTTAATATTAAAACATAATATTTAAGCGAAGCAGAATTCCCCTAAATATAAATGCCATTGACGCAATGGGGAGAACGGCAATTGAAATTGCAGTTGACAATGAAAATTTGGAGATTGTCCAAATGCTACTAATGCAGGTTAATAATTTTTCGCGAACTTCCTATGTTTATGTCTTAGCCTGATGTTCGAATTGGAAATGCTCTTCTTGTAAGTTAAATCAATCTTTAACCAAAGAGCTCTGAAAATAACATTGTTCGGCGTCTTAACACAAACATAGATACTTTTCCTTTAAATAATTAATTTTAAAATCCAAAAAGACAGAAATTTTAAAAATTTCGGAAGAAACACATTTACGTCCCAGCGTTCCTGTTACTGCGCGTCATTGGAAACCACTATAGTTATTATGCATCTAAATTTTTTTAATTTATTGAGTGTGCAATTAGAGAAGGAGTTTATGAGCTGGCCGAAGCACTTGTCAACCATCCATCAATTACTAGTCTCATTTATTTATAAAGCCTCAAAATAAAAAAAAATTACAGAGGAAATGCTTGGCGAAGGTTGGGCTAAATATTTAGATCCAACTGAAACAGCCATCTCTGAATATTCAAGGTAATAATTTATGAAAATATCATGAATTAAAATAAAATACAATAAACAAATCATATTGTTTTGTAATTCGCTTGTTCTATATTTAAGTGATATATCGCCTGTCATTCTAGCTGCTCATCTAAACCAGTTTGAAATACTACAGATGCTCCTGCGAAAAGATGCAATTATCGAAAAACCACACAAGCATTATTGGTAAAGAAAATATTTCACACTAATATTATGGTATTATTGGAGTTAAACAGATATGCATATGTATAGTATGGAAAATTTCATATTTTAAATATTAAGTTCTTGTGAAATTTGCGAGGAAGAGCGAATCAGTGATGGACTGCATCGATCTTTAAAAAGAATCAACACTTTTCGCGCGTTGGCCAGTCCCGCTTGGATATCGCTGACGAGTTCGGATCCAATACTTTCAGCGTTCAAGCTTAGCAGAGAATTACAAAAACGTGCCAAAGTTGAAGATGAATTTAAGGTTTCCAATTTTTATGATAGCAGTACTTTATAAGTTAAATATTTTCATTTAGGACCAATATCTGCAGCTATACGGTATATTTATTTAGTATTGTTTTCCAACAACTAGTACCGAAAACAGAGCAATGCAAGCAATATGCTGTCGATTTGTTGAATCAATGCCGTAGCACTGAGGAGGTGATGGCTGTACTAAATAAAGAGGATAACTTTTGTAATGAAGAGGTTAAGACATAAACATCCGCTTTAGTTTCTTGGATTATGTATTTATACAGATTGATTTGAGTTCTGCAAAATGTTCTCTTGCTCGTCTGAAGCTTGCAATCAAATATGAGCAGAAAACAGTGAAAATTTTATGTTTATTAATAATAAGCTGTAACTTTTATAGTTTGTTGCACATCCACATTGTCAACAATTGTTAACCTCTATATGGTTTTTTATTAATTATATTGACATCATACTAAAAATACTAAACCCTAGCTCATAGATAAATTCAGGTATGAAGGCTTTCCGCTAAAGCAGCATAGGTCATTATTTCTTGGAACGCTAATTATTTGCATACTTCTTGTTCTAAGTTGGCCAATATTAGCAATATGTTACATTTTGTCACCAAAATCACGAATTGGAGAAATTGTTTCCTTTCTTTATTTAAATTTTCTAAAACTTTTAAGATGCGTTCCCCGTTTATGAAATTTCTCTACTACAGGCCTATTTTTAATTAGTTCCTAAATATTATAGCTAAAATTTTAGTATTTCATTTGGTTGCTTTCTTACACTACTTACAATGGTTGACATTAACTATAAAGAATTGTTGATAAATAATTAACTAAAAATTTACTAGGTAACCTTTGAAGCATACCGAACACAAACTGGTGAAATAAAAAGGGGCGGCTTAACGAGGGTATGACTTCACCTTGAAAAAATTTAGTTATTTTATAAAGGCTGCTGATCGTGGTTTTTAATGAAATAGAAACCTGTAGCCTCGTTTTTACAGGTCCACCACCAACTATACTCGAAGGTCTTATATTTATTTGGATTGTTGGTATGCTCTGGTCTGAAATGAAACAACTTTGGCAAGAACGTTTAAACAAATATGTTCATCAAGTTTCGCATTTTTCAAAAAAATCATAAATTTTCGTTAAGTGGTGGAATTGGTTGGATTTTGCAATGTTATGCCTTTACCTTTGCACAATTTCAATTCGTTTCTCAGCTTATTTTATTTATGTTGTTTGGAATTTTGACGAAAAATATACACCAAGACATCTGACCCGCACACATTGGAATGCTTATGAGCCTATGCTTGTAAGTGAAGCGCTATTCGCTGTTGGAAATGTATTTAGGTGTTTATAATTATTTAAAGATATTTTTATAATATTTACATAATAGAATGGTATTTTGTTTTAGTTTTGCTAGGGTTTATTATCTTTTTCAAACGAACCCATATCTTGGACCATTGCAAATCTCCTTAGGTTGCATGCTTGTTGACGTTGCTAAATTTTGCATTATTTTTATACTCATAATTTCATCTTTTTCTATAGGCTTAGCTCAACTTTATTGGTATTTTTAGTTTACTTATTTTAAATAAAATATAAAGGTATTATGATGCAAATACACCAGTTTGCATCAAAGCAGGCCATTGTAAAACAATACCTAATGCATTTTCCTCAATTGCTAATTCGTATATGACCTTGCTCTGGTCGCTATTCTCTATCACAAAAGTGGAGGATACTGACGTATTCCATTTATCGCATATAACTTCTTAAAGTGCAAACTTATAGGTTCTTGAGGCACATCATTTTACTGTGTGGGTTGGTCAAGGGTAAGTTTTTTGTGTATTGAACTTTAGAAATAACAAGATTAAGACTTTTCATTCTTTATCATATGGCCTCAATAATTGTTCTACTTAATATGTTAATTGCAATGATGTCACATTCCTTTGAACAAATAAATGTTTGTCAGAACATTTTCCCTTATTAAGAAATAATAAAAAATTAACATTTTTATAGCTAATTATTATAAATTAAAGATAAAATTAAGGATCATGCTGATTTAGAATGGAAATTTCATCGAAGCAAAGTATATTTTTATAAATTCATAAGATAAATTTATTCATTTTTAGCTCTGGATTGCCCATTTTGACGAAGGTTTGAATATACAATCATTCTGTTCTTGTCATTCAGTCTTCTGCATTTAGGTTCAACATTATCGCCTCCGTTTAACATAATAATTACTCCGAAAGCTTGTGTTAAAGCTTTTCGCTCAATTGTAAATTTATTTCGATAATATTCGAACATTTAATTGAAATAAAAAATTTTCATTATTTTAGACAAATACAGTACGTTGGTGCTTTGGATCTTATCATTATGACCCAAAAGATGAGAATCGAGCCACAATTCGAGTTTTTTCAATTTAATTTATATTTTAAGTTCATTGTTTAGCGTCCAGGTTATAGTCGCAAATCCCATTTAAACATTGCTGTAGAAACCAACCCTAAGAAGCCAGTTACATACGCAGAAATTATTCAACGGCTAGTTTCGAGATTTATTCATGAACAGGCTTGTTTTAGAAAATCTTATTGGAAATATCCTATTTTAAAGAAAAAATCAATGAAGATGGATGGTGTAAATGAGGATGAACTGAAGGAAATAAAGCAGGACATATCCAGTTTACGTTTTGAATTGCGAGATGGTAAATACTACGTAAATATTATAAACAATATTCTAGAATAGCTTTAATACCATTTTACATTAATACCATGAAACTCAAATTTTAGATCGTCGTAAAGAAATTGTTCGCTCCTCTTCTCATATTGATGCTGTTAAACGTGAAATAATGAGAAGTTGGTACCTTTCTTGTATTAAATAATTTTTCATAAAGGTATGAGTACTTCGACACGAGCTCGAGTTTCTATACCCAAAAGACAATTCTCATCATTCAAAGAACGAGAAGTTTCAGAAATAGTATCCGAGGATTCTGACGATGGCGTGACAAGGTTTAACATGAATAAATGAATTATTTGATCAAACTTTAAACAAATATCACTAATTAAAAAGTATTTTCATAGAAACCATGTTGATTCCCTGTCCACCTTTGGTACTGGTGCTACACTTTCACCTACATTTTCTACTGCTGGCGCTCAGCTATTGCCACCAGCTATTTTTTTGCCACCAGCTATTGGTGCCTCTGGAAATTATATGGGTGGTCAGTTTAATTATGCTGAAACACAAAAATGTCATGGACAGATAGATAACAGTGCTTTTGAGTTTTTTATTGGCGAGACAGGGAGTCTACGATATAGGAGTCGTGCAGAAGTTTGTCAAAGAGATTCAATCCGGTAAAAATATGTGTTTAATTTTTGGGGTTGAGTACCCCAAATAATTTTCTTTTTGCATTTTTTGAGTTAAACATTGTTAGATCTTACTTAATTCTAGGCGGTCGAGCTTGAATAAATATACTTGCTTTCAATTTTTTAGTTCGGATACAGCTATGAATAAACGGAAAATGCTGACAACAAAAAAGTCTGATCCAGTATATAGTATGTTATCATAAACATTACAATAAAATATTTTAGCAGACAAAAATAATATGGATCCTATTAGTATTTCAATAAGTATCTCAACAATTCATCGTTTGCGAGAGAGCATCAACGACCAATTAGATAGTCTTGTTGAAGAAATTGAAAGTCAACAAAAAGCTCTTGCTAAACATGATGATCTCATTAGTTTAGTAGAAGACTATAGTGAAAAAGATAAGGAACAAGAAGAAAAGGAAAGGAACCCATATGAAGAAAAAATTAAAGAGAAAGCTATCGGAAAACATAAATCATCAACAAAAAGTTCACCATCACGCGTCTCTTTCGCAGGATCTGTGTCTAAATGGAAAAAAGGTGATCAACATTCATAATTTTCTATCAGATTTGCATTTCTACTAAAATTACATATATGTATGTTTATACAATTTAAAAAATATGCGAAGTTGATTCACATGATAGTTAGCGTCTTCAGTTATGAGAGCATGTTTTTTTATCTTCATTACCGATTAATCTTTATAGTGAAATAAATAATTAACCCCTAAGCTATTGAAATCATATTTTATATATACTTACCTTAAATTAGATTCCGAATTTGTTAGTGACCTACTAATTGTTCCATTGGAGCGATATATTACTAAAGGTGTAGGTGCACCTTTTTTATTAGATTGACTTTTTAATTGATCACTGCTAAGTTGATTAATATTAGTAATGGTAACTGATGCAGGTGTATGGAATTGAAAACTACTATGACTCTCATGAATAACGGCAGAAGCTGATTTCTGTTTTAGCTGATGTTGATTCGGACTGAAATTTATAAAAACGAACTTCACACAAATATAACAACGTATAAAAATATATCACCGTTAACAATTACCTTAATGTAGAAGAATTCGTCAGCTTATAACCACTAAGCCTATTCATTGTGCTGCTAATCGTTGAATAATTTGATGATTGAGAATCGAATCTCTCCCTAATGGAGTATTTTACCGATTTAAAGCTTCCCTCGTTCAAAGGTGTAGTCGTTGTAGCTTCTGCATTTGCCTCTTTGGTTTTTTTTCTTCGACTTCGACTTTCAACTTCCTTAATATTTATTTAATGAACATAACAAAACTAATTATACCTCAGGTATAAGAGATAGCTCAACAACTCTTCTTGCGGCAACGGCAGTAGTCAATGCCACACGATTAAACTGAAATGCACAAATATTATTTTACATTCGGATTTCATTACCTTTTGCCGTTTAGAGAACCCGAAAAGTGACTTAAATATCAAACGATATTTGGAACTAAACATTAGGTAGACAAGAGTGGATGTTGAAGAATTCAGCGTTATCAGGACGTTTGATATCTGAATATAATAAGTAATATTATTTTTAATAGCTGCCAACCTCAACCGATCGTTCAAACCACTTGATCATTTTCTGGCTCAAGTCATCTTCAATTTCAATTTTATTCGAATTATTTAGATTATTTATCTGGAGATTAAAGGTTGAAGAATGATTTAAACCCAACAAATTATTATTCATGGATTGAACCGTTAGATTAGACGCCTAAATATAAATCCTCAGTAGAAAGTACAGTAAATGATAAAATATTAATTAGTAACTCTACTGGTAAAATGTCCATGCTAGCTTCATCATTTTCAAAAAGCATAATTGACTCAATAATGGAATTGAGAAATGCAAGACCATTGCAAATAAGAAAAAGCGCAACAATTGCGAGAAGCATAATCGTAATTGACCGATCACGTGTTGAGTTGGAAAATTTGGGTTTAAATAAATCGGAGGAAGGTTTCAGCAAACTGTTGATAAACAAATGAACAGATTTAATCATTAAACAATACCACCTTGAATAACTGATTTTGCTGATTGTTTTGAAAACTTCAGAGTGCCTAAAAACCGTATTTTTAATACATAAAAAATTTTTGACCGTGATTTTCGTAGCAGATGAAGTAGACGAACAATATTTCTGTTATTTAAAATTTATGAAATGAATAAACAAAATTTGAAAAATTAATAAAATAAATGGAACACACTCATTACTTGACTGTCTTGTGGTTGAGTAGCTCCGTTGACGCATTCGACTACTGAACCGAAGTGCTTGGATCTTAATAGAATAGATAATTTTAGATTTTTGTTTATGTTTAAAAATATATTGCCATTTTCCAATTGACAGTAATTAGGATGCCAAAGGGGACTATGAACATTAAAATTGTATAAGCAATGCATTTTTTTATTAAAATGTAATTCATGTTGTGAAATGAAGCCAGCTGAATTTGTCTGAAATAAAAATAAAATGAAGAAAATACATAATTAAACCGAGATATCCTATTAAAACGTGAAGACAGGCATGTTACAACACCGAGTTCTAGCCATGTAGGTATGTTAATTGCAAAACTAAAAAGAATTGATCCAGCTATAGCAAATTCTACTGGTACCAACGAAACCCATCTCCTTGCCTAAATTGTTCAATTCCAACTAATATGTTATACTTATTAAATTTCTCTTAAAAAGTATTACTCCAAAATAAAAATAAATCATATGTATATTAGATAAAACTAAATTCTAAATTCCGTTTTGTGAACCTTGAAAGGATGACAAACGCCAAGAAAGCGGTGAAAACTAACGAGAACTGTCAGATAAACACCTTCATAAAAATAGTCTTATTATCATCCAAGTAATAATGCTACCAATAGTCTGTGAAGTCAACGCCAGGGGATATGAATAACGAATGATGTACGGGAAGAAATCATTCCAGAAAAAAGAGTCCGTTTCAACAACAAATACTGGAAGCACAAGGAAGAAAAAGTTGCAGAGCAGAAGTAGCATATCTAACGAATAATTAAAGATTATTTGTAATTCCTAATTAGTAAAATCTGTTAAATTACAATAAGAAAATCCAAATTACATGGTTCTTTACCTGATATTGACAAAGCAAGAAGGAAATGATTTACAAGAAGTTGGCGCATCTCAAAGTCCAAAAAAACGAAAATATTAATCAAATTAGAGATGATACCGAAAAGACTGAAATAATTATTTTCAGTAATCTAATTATGTATTTTTACTAACAAATAAGCTTAAAAGGAATAAAAATTCATGCCTAATTGGAGCATTAGCATAGAAACGGTATTTACGCTGATCAGCTGAGTAAACATCCTCTGGACATATAGACAAATTTACTGAAAGTGTTTGTGGTTCAAAGAATGTTAATATTGTAGTAGTCATTGAGTTCCATCTCTCAATACAGAAAAATTATGATTAAATTAAATAAGCAAAAATGTTATGTCTCCTTTATCTAATTTCTAAATTAACGAGTTAAAGAGCTAAACAAATAAAAAATTCTGTTGGAAAGGTTCTAGACGGCAATTTAAATAAAGTTCTAGGAATTTAGCTTTTTCGCAAGAAATTTATAAAATGGTTAAGGGAAACCGTGAGACAAGCAAAGTAAACCATTGTGAGTAAAAACAAATGTGTAGAACATCTGGGTAAAGTATGTACTATTAGTTAAAAATTTTAGATAATCGTTTAAATTGTTAAAGATTTTTTTCAAATTTTATTCCTAATGTTATGTAGAATATTTTCTTGAATATTTCTCAAGTCACATGCATTTGGCATATTTTTATATGTAAATGAAAATATAAATTTTAGATTCTTTGGAGAAAGGGTCTATATTTAAAAAATATTTTTTGTTTGTGTCAACTCCATGTTTCTGCTTAATTTATCATCAGCAAGTGGTTTATACTTATTAATAAGAGATATATGTAGTTATTTGTTTTTAAATTAAACTATATTTTTTTAATTCAACACAAGTACATATACATATGCTTGTGGATCATTAATTAATAACTCTAAGAATCCAAAAAAATAAAAAACAGTAAGAGGCCATTTACATACATATGTGAAAGGTAGTCGCGCATACTTGATGACAGCCACATTATACCTTTACTTCCCTTCGCTATGGCAAATCTAACAGCTTGTGTTTAGGAATAATATTAGATATTTTCCAATCCGAAAGATGCCCTTGTCTTCGCAATATTCTCTCATGAGGAGTTAATCCGTCATTTATATTATGCTATCCATAATATATGTATGTACATACATACATACTGTTTTGTCTTTGAAAATATAAAAGACAAACATTTAAAAGATGAAGCACTAAAGTGAAAATTAATAAAAAATGTAAGTAATATACATAATTTAATTCGTCACTCTTAAGGTTTAAAGGATTCCTATACATAACATTAATAAAATCTATATGCATATGTATTATGAGCATAAGATGGATATAATCATTAATGATCGAAATAAAAATTTAGAAAGCCGATGGAAAGAATCACCAGTTTACCAAACAACATATTTTTGTTAATTCATAATAAAAGGCTATAATTTAAATATATTTATAAGTAATATGTAGAATACAATAATTTAGAATTATCAAGAGCAAAATTTTGCAAGTGAAATAGCGTAAGAAATTGTAGCATGTAAGTATAACCAATACTTAAGAAAAACATAATCGTTCCAAGACTTATATTGCTTCAAGGTAATTAAGTAAACGAGTCATGTTATTAATTTTAAATAACCAAACACATTCGAATACCTGACAGCTGCGGACAGTAAATTTGCAGACATGAAGTTGCAAACGACTTAGAGTACGGTATTTACTTTAACAATATTTGAATTCTGACAAGATATGAGTTTAACAAATGAGAATTTATTTAATTAAAATAAGAATTATGAATAAAAACCAAAATTCTGATCTTCATTATAGAATTCAATATTTTTAATAAACTGTCCGCAAATAACTTTAATGAATACTTCCTTTCTAATGTTCACACATCCATATGGGAATAAAAAACCCTTAAAGCAATATAATTTATCGAACGTGTGGTCAAAAGTGAGGGGGATAAATTAATATGCCTTTTACTTAATCTTCCAGAGATCGGACATACATATGTGGCGGCAGAAATTGAATAAAGTAGTCTTGGCTTCAAACGCATGTTTCTGATTTACGACTAATTCTTCCAGCCATCGCAAGATCAGACTAATTATATTAAGTTAAAGCAATTAAACTGATAATGTTTGTTACTGGATAACTACGATCTCGGCTCAATTCTGGCATTGAATCAGCAACACCTCGACCAAATTCCACATCTGTTTGTTTTAAATGATATGGAGCAGCAGCTCTTGATCTATTAGTTGTTGACGCCTGTTGCACAAAGATAGGATGTTCGAATTCCATTGATCTTATAATTTTTCATCACTATTTTCATTTTATAACGTAAACAGTACCTTCCCATATTTGTAATATTGGTTTTGGATGAATTTTGTAATGAATAGCGCTCACGATCCAACGTAACACCTTTTTGTGTAAAGGCAAAACTAAATATCAATTTATTAATAATCAAATTTAAATAACTAAGTGGCAATCATGGCAACCAAAAATGCAATAAAGTGGAAGAAACAAGCAGCCATTTGAAGGAAAAAAGCTAAACCGACGCGTTGCTAAAAAATTTATTAGTAAAGGAAAAAAAATCCAAAAACTTCATAGGTGCCCACAATTCCCTTAATAAAACGATTATCAGCTCGATGAGAAAAAAAGAAGAAAACTCCTTCGGCAACAGATGAAAGAAATGCTAAAATTTATTTAATTAATAAATAGATTTAAATAATATTTACTAGTTAACAACGTTGTAGCTGTAAATAGCAATGAAAGAGAAGCATAGCAACAACCACAAGCACCGAGACAAATTGAGAAGAAAGAAGTGATTAAAGCAAGTGCCTAAACTTTTTGTATTAAGAAAAAAGGATCTTTAAAATAATTATCCTAATTAATCTTTGAAAAATCAAACAAGCATTATCAATGTTGACGTATGCCAGCCATAAAATTTATGCCGATTCACTTCACCAACAGGTGAATTATCATCCTCAAGATCAAAAGTTCCAGAATATCTTTAAAAATGAAGTTACTCGAAATTATAAATAAAAATATTTACTTATCATAGTCAAATTTGTAAACACAGTGCAAAGGCTCATTCATTGTTGCATACCTTATTATATAATGAATAATTAGCATGTAATAAAAGTTCGCTTGCTTTATATAAAATATTTTTAGAAATGAGTGACAGATTATTAAAAAAATAAATTAGACAACCTTCTAAGAAGAACACCACCTCCATCACGAGTATGTCTTATACAGTCCAGCCAGAGACCATGCTCATGAATAGAGTTATATTCTTGTAAATTGACAACCTTAATTTATGTACGTATGATAAAATATTTGAAATACTAAATGAAAGGAACATTTTAGAATGAGTTCTTATATTTATTGTCATAAACAACCCTATATATTTTAACCTGCCATGATGGAGTTAAAATCGCAGCAATGGATAGGCCCATGCCTATTAAGGTAAATATAGACGAGCAAAATATTACTGCCTTTCGCACAGTTTCTGCCATTTAATTTGCTTATTCCGTTTGAAAAATACACTTAAAACGAATTAAAACGTATTAAAATTTTATAAAGAATTATGCAGAATATCTAATAACACTTTATTATTGTATTCGCACATTCAGGCTGGTTGGCATTAGTACTAGATTTATAGCATCAAAAAAGGAATCGCTTGCGATGACTGTTGTGAAAGAGAGGTAGAGAGGAAGAAAGGGGTTGTTTGGTAGTGCCGCTAGTATGAATTTCCTTAAAACTCTTTAAATTTCAACTATCTGATTATTTCCAGCCGGCGATGGACGAAAATGAATTGCTTGCAATTCAAAGCGCATCGATCGCAAAGAAGAGTTGGGGAGGGAGAAGAAACAGCTTTTGTATACAACATAACTCAACTACTATATAAGGGTTGAAATAACAGCATGGAATGTTGGAGGATGCGCATGAGTCAGATTTTAACTCATTAAATCTACGACAAATTTTTTTATGAAAACTATTTATGTAATAAGGGATTAGATTAAATTTTGTTTTATTATAAATATTATAAATGTAGTTAACTCTGTCATGTTGTGATAACCGGCAAGCTCTTCTTTTTACTTATTTATGATTATAACCAAAGGAGGACACATATTGGCAGTGGAGGGTATTAAGGGAAATTCCTTTCTTTACTGCAATAACAATAACACATTCCTGTTGCATGATGTATATGACAACCGCCCTCTCTTCTCTTCTTTTTTATATTCTAGCGCCAGCGGGCAAAGATCAATACATTTTTGGTTTGTAATTTGCAAATACATGCATAATAAGAAAAAAAGATTTTGCTTCTACTAAGAAATTATTTGAGTTTTAGATGAAACATGTTTACCAACATACTTAATCATGTTTTTAAATGTTGTGTTTGTTAGTTAACGTCCTTAAACTAACGTTTTTTAATGGTACTGAGAACAAAGGGATTAAGCTATTTCAGCGTGGATCAATTTAGAAGTTTAATAATTTTATTATATATATTTTTGTAAAAATATACATATGTATGTATATAATTAGTTTACGGGATATAGAGTTTAGTGTCTTGTGATAACGTGCAATTTAGCACAAAAAGAATTTCAGAATTTATTATATGGCGTGTTATAAAATATAAACACATTTTTAACATATCCTTTTTTCATTAAAACGATTTTCTTGTGAATTGTTAATACAACTTTCTTGTAGTAAATTTTCAGCCATACATTGTACAATTTGTATCCATTTAAGTTTTGTAAACTGGAGTCGATATTCTGGCATTTCACTTAGTTTATGCATTTCTGCGATTGTGCGACTTCCAAATGCTAATCTCTAATAAAATAAGTAAAAATATTAATTTTAATATAAAAGACTTGCCTTAAAATTATGGTCTTTTTTGACAAGCTGACGCCATCTAAGCATTTCTTGTTCCGTTAATTTTCTTGTGCCAAAACCTGAAGAAATCTAAATTTTATACGTTGCTTAATGTAAAGCAAACCACGAATCTTGTTGACGCAATTGGTCAGTAAATATTCACCTTTTTCATCAACAATTGGTTTTGATACTGGATTGCATTCACCTGAAAAAGCTCATAGAATACAGTACCCGTTTTGTCAAACATAGGTACTTTTAAATTCTGTCTTTCTTGAAGGTATTTCCTCATTCGGCATCATATTTTTCAATTTCATTTCAGCAGATCTATAGATTTCAGTAATTGATCGGCAGGCTGCAGTGGTATTTTCCGCTGCCTCAGAATGTAAATTAGTATCATTGTTATACTTGTCACTTGCAGTATTTATAGTTAAAACTAAAAAAATTATTATAAAAAGTTTTTGACAAGCAAAAAAATTTACTTTATGTATTGATATCACTAATATAAGATTTTACGCAAAATGGATTGCATGCAAACCTAACCTCCTCTAGAAATAGTTCCTTCTGTAATGTATCCACTACTGATAGCTGATGATGAAGAAGAAATTTGTTGCTGTTTTTTTCTTAAGAGGATTGTCGTTTGGTTTTTTGTTTTAGGTATTGACTCAAAATCAAGATTACCCAAATTCCTTTAATAAAACAAGAAAATTTAATAAATTTCGATATTATATTATTAATTGCTATAATTAATATCTAATATCGTTATTAAATAAGTCCGCACCGATTCATTATTCCAAATGTGGTTGAGTTTTTAGTGTCTGTTATTTGGTCCAATCTCCATTTCTCCAATTGTTCGACTCCACATCCATCACAACCTATATTTTATTACTATAACTTTGTTACGCATATCTAATTTAATCGGGGTAGTCATATTAACCTGGTGATATGGAGACAGACGGTGAATTATTTTCTAATACAGGAGATGTATGTCGAGAAGTTAGCTGATTGAAACGAGAGTGATGCAAATCGAGTTGATTTTTGGTTAGTCGATTCTGCTTAAACCAGTATAAAATAGCCAGAATAATAAATCCAAGAATAAAAAGTCCAAAAAGAAAAACCTATTCCGAAGAGAATAATTGATATAAAAAAAGATTATAACATAAATTCACCATGCCAATAATAACTGCTGATGAGATTGTAGTTCGACGCTCCTCCCATTGATCGCCTGTATTAGATTCGGTAACCCTATTGAAATTATTATCTGCGTTCTAAAGTATTAAAGGATAAAATAATTCGAGAATATAATATCACACCTGTTCTGTATTGGTCATTTGTATTATATTATTTTCACTGAAATCGTTCATGCTCTCTGTATTATCAGTTGTCGGAATATTTCTAAAAATTATTTATTTTTTAATATAACAATTTTAAATGTCAAATTTATTTCTGATTGTGAGTTAGATAGTAATCTATTTCATACAAGGAAATTCCCGGTGAAGGAATTTGAAAGCTTTCTGATGATGGTTTTGATTTGTGGCGCTGTATTATTTCTGTTGGTAAATGCAACTGTGAAGCTAATTGATTGTCAAATCGTATAAACTCTGTGCCATGTTTTATCGTTTGTCTAAATACATATTAGAGATAATATTTACCTTAATTTTCATAATATGTACCTTCCGGATACAGCATTCATCATTGAATTCTTACTAAATGTAGATGTTATTTTTTCTGGTCTTGATGTAGAACTTCGATGTGATAATTGAAATTCATTAACCTCCGGGAGTCCATAGATGCATTTCTAAATGTATTAAATTTAAAAATTATATCAACTTATAATTACTAACAAATTCATAATTGAGATCTTCTGATAGGATGAGACCAGGAAAACTAAAAAAAGAAAATCATTTTAGACTAGAAAGTAATGTTAATTCCTCTTTACCTTGCAATTCTTAATGTATTTTGATATATTCCTTTAAAAATAACAAAAATTTATGAATTCTTATTAATAGATTGCCTGTAGAAATCATTTTCGTACCGCAAGGATCATTAGTCAATATTATTTGTACAACGTAACGAGTTTCGCCATTACCTTTTAGTCTGCATTCATTCATCAATGTGTTTCCGACCTTAATTGCATTTTTTCTTCAATTTTCTCCAAATTAGAGAAACAACAAACAATGATCCAATCATGAAATTGTCCATCGAGGAACATTTTTTCATTGAAATGAATATTCAATGTGATCATTTGTGTACCACATTCAGTCGTTACTAAATAAAATAAAATAACACAATTATTAAAATATTACTTTTGACTTTATTTTCGTTTGGCATTTCTGTTAACTCAGGAATAATACTCTGTGCGTTTGCAGCAAATTTTAACGTATATTTAAGATATTGCTTATTATTATGATCAAATAAAAGTATAAGCAATGTATACAATATTTCATGCTTTAAAAACATTATCAGAAATTGAAACTAAAATGTGAAAATTTTAAATATTTTACTTATACATATAATGTAAAAACATTCGGCAAATGTTTTTCATTTTGCGCAATAAACCGTGAAAGCTTTTTCAATTATTTAGAAAGTGTAACACTTTATAAAAATCATGAATTATATGTAATGTTATTAAATTTTCTTGAAACAGCCCTAAAATTCTATACAAAATAGTTTAAAACTTATGAATAAAGTTTTATATACGGAATGGATGTGAAACTATGTAGATACAACAAAATAAATAATTTTATTCATACATATTTCCGACTATTCTTTTCTGTTGTTATTTTTTATCCTTTCCATCCGATACTTCATCCAAACTAATAATTTATACAAAAAATCCATCCATAATAAAATACTTTTGTGAATCAAAATATACATACCACCACAATCGACTACCTGTCGCCGCGCACCTGTAATTTTCTCAACCTGCAATTTTCTAACGTGATGGCCACCATTATTAACAAGAATGCATTGGTGCTTAGAGCTTACTAATAATTGTACTTTATGCGTATATTAAGCTAACGAGTTCTTATACTCTACAATGTTTTTCTTAAAAATTTATCTGGCTCTTAAATTTTGCACAAAATTTAGTTTATGAATGAATATCTATATCGTTCATGGAATTAAATTTAAAATGAAATTTATATCATTTAGAAATACTGACAATGAGTTATTTCATAATGAGAATAATATGATGAGTAATTAATATCCAGCAGGGTATGTGGCAGTTTTGCGGCGAAAATCGCTTAAAAATTAAAAGTTTATGAAAATTTTATATGTAAAAATTATTTAATAAAAAATTATTGGATATAAAATCTTTTATTAGAACCTGTTCCCGTGAATAAAACCATCGTCCATTACAATAAGAGCTTGTACAACACTAGCTTGCTTTTCGATAGCTAAACAGAAGAAATATTTTTATAGGTAAAGCTTGCAAGTCTGAATATATTTAATTTGTCATTTCTACTGGTAAATTCAAAAAATATACTTAAAAAACAAAGTTCTTTAATAATAATTATGGTTAATTACAGGTAGAACTTTATGTAAAAACAAACATGTCATATTTTGATGTCGCACTTTCACTAAATGTTTAATTATTTGCTAAAATAAAAATATTTACAATTTTAGTATCAGATAAAAACCTGGGGTACAGTTTTTTCAAATTCACTAAATAGTATGAAAAAATAGTTAGAATATTACTTTAATTGTTTTAATACGTGACATGTGGCAAAAACTGGTTATGAAAACGTGGTGCATCGACTGAATCTTTGACTGTCTTTAAAAAATTATAGAATACATTATATTTATCAGAGAACCTGATTAAAGATAAGTGCCCGAATTACTGTCTGAAAACTATGTTAAATCAAACTTTTTAGAAAATGCATGCCTGCGCAATTGCTGATATAATCCTGGTTTATTTGGTTAAATGTAAATACTTAACATATATAGTATACGTACCTCGAGCCTCCAGAAGCGCCTATGGCCATTTTAACCTGTGTTTTTATAAATAAAACATATTATACTATCTTTCAATATTAAAATAAATTTATTAACAAACCTTTCCACTATTTTTGTTGTAAATTACCTTAATATTTTAACTTATGTATTGAGGTTTATGTATTATTATTACAGTAGGGCTCATTGAGGACATTGGACGCTTTTTTGGTAGTATAAAGTTCTCTGGTGATGGAGTAAATCCAAAGGCATTGGTCAAATTTGGAGAGCTTTAATTTCTTCATTCTGAACAAAATTCAAAAATTTAACCTAAAATCGTCCATTGAATCGTTCCAGATTATCCCTAAAAATAAAATTATTGAAAATTAGGATAAAGTCTAACCTAGAGTAGGCGACATTCTTTTTGAGCCCAATCTTTAGGTTTTAAAATAAAAGTTTTTTATCTTTAAAGATTTTTATAAAAAAGCACAATTGATTAATGGAACTAGTTGCCGAAACTGCATTTCCTTCGTGATCAATTGCAACAACATGTGAGGTACCTATATTTTAGTGATAATTTAGAGAGATTTATGCCTTATTACCATGATCAGGTACATGGCCAGTCATGTCCAGTGAATAGTAATTCAAGGGCTGTGCTTCATTTGGCACAATTGATGCGATCCATTTTGCGAAAGCACTTTAAAATTATAATTATTGAAATAGAATAAATATTAAATTACTGTTTTGTCATATTCCGGCTGATTTGTCTTGCATTTTTTACAAAAGCAGAATCACCTGAATTTTAAGTGAGTAAATAAAGTAAAACTTGTAAGATTTTTCCCAAAAAATTTACCTAATTTTGTTCTTTGTGCATACACAAATTTTTGGATTTCGATAAGCCGATGATAGACAAGTGGATCATCCAAATTTGCCTCTTCACTACGGTAAAATTCTTAAAAATTTTTAAAAATTATATTTTAATTATTTTTATTTACAGACGTGCCATAATTCCGATGATCGATTGTGTAATAGCAAAAGATGATGGTGGCGGTGGGCCACACATAACTAATTCATCAGAAAGTAACTCACTCTCTAATGGAGCCTCGTGTATTATGGAACTAAAGTTTAAATGAGAATAATTTTCAAAGATTATTATTACTCATATTGTTCAAAATCTTCAACAGTGATAAATCCACCATTATCCCGAATTTCAGCAGACAATGTTTGAGCAATTCCACCTTTTAAATCAAATAATAAAAAATTTTATTTAATATTAGAATTAGAAAGGGGTATTAAAATACCTTTGTAAAATAGTTCAACAGGATTTTGTGATTCGGATAACTCAACCATCTTATGAAAAGATCAGAATTTAATATTTTTTAGAGTTTTTTCACCAATTCTGCCAAACGTTCTCTCTTCATGATATCACCTTCTTCATAAACTCGACCAGTCTTTTTGTCGACAAATACCCGTCTGTATTTTAAATACAAACAAGTATATTTAAAAATTAATCATTTGACTACCGCATATCTTCATCCTCATTTATATCACTTTCCTTCTGCTGTAAGACCATAGCGAGATTAGAGGAAACCGGAAATCCTTCTCGCGCTAATTTTATGGCCGGTTCAAAAATTCTCTTCCATGTAATACGGCCTGAACCAAATTTTATAAAACCAGTCCAATAACCGTGTAATTCTCCGGGAACAGCAATTGAACTATGAACAAATTCACAAGTATTATGATTACATTAAAATCATATATTTCCGGATTTACCGATATCCAATGACGGATTCTTTGGGATCGCGTTGATACATCACAGAATTTGACTTGATGGGCGCTACCTCCCGAGCGTCAATTGTTTGGCAACGCTACAAAAAGACTGTATTTATTGGATTCTTTAGTTGTTTATTACTTGAGTGCTTGTATTGTAGATTGTCATGAAAAATCCGCCACCAAGCCCAGAGGATTGTGGATTGATGACTCCAATACAGAGAAAGCTTGCTGAAAATGGTTTTATTTAGTAAAAGAAATATCTCCACCGATAAATTTATATAAATATAGATATGTACGTATGTATTTGTAGTTTTTTGAATACTAGAAATTAAAGATACCAATCATTGCATCGACAGCATTTCCGCCTTCCATCAGTATATCTCTAAATAATATATTAAAAACATGACGTCTGCCATTCAGGGAATTAAAAATACCTTCCAATCTCACTACAAAGGCCTTAGAAAAAATAATTTTTTAAAAAATATAGTAGAGGCCATACCATGGTCAGTAGCAACTGCGGCACGTCGATACTGAGCCTGCAGAGAATACATAAGTACATTATATCATATTATTTAAAAATTGTTTCCTTTATTTTTAAAGTTTATTTATTAACATCATACATGAAGACTTCCAGATGGTATCGGCCAATTCAAAGGTTGTGTCGATGAATTGCTTGTAGTGTTTCTTCTGTTTTTTCGTTGCTTAGGCACTTCCATCCCATCAACTGATAGAGGACCTGCATCTCCATTAGTAATGATATTTTCAACTTCGGATACGCTGGGCAATGTGTCATTTGAATTTTCAAATGATACATTTACTGACTAAATATTTATTAAATCTATTAAAATTCTAAATATAATACTTATTACGTTTTTAAATTTAAAAAATGAATAAATTGGTGAAAAAATATTGTACCTCATTTGTTAATTCGCTATTGATATTCGTTACATTTTTATCATTCTCATACTCTCCATCAGAAGATATAGATAAATTATAATTTCTGATTTTTGTACTATCTTCATCGTTAAATTTTAGACTTAGTTTTAAAATCAGTACAATAGTAGCAATCATAAAAATAACACAAAGAATACTGATAATAATCGCAAACCACTTGAACCAACTAAATAATTTAAATATTAAGGAAATTTATTATTTAAATTTTGTAAAAATTTTTCAATTGTATTAGAAATTATCATATTTTAAACAATACTTATTGCTGTGCTCTCGTTTTTCCATTTGAAAGGCACTTGGAGATGAACCAGTTTCCCTTGAGGAATACTCACTTCTCACCCGTGACATCTTAATAAAAAGCTGAAATATAATGAAGAGTAAATTTATTGCAAAAAAATTAAAAATAAATAAATTCGCTAAAATTTAAACAAATAAAATAATATGAAAGTTAGTTTTATTTTGGGTTGAAATCAATTATGGTTATTTTTGCATGCAACAACCACTTTTCTATTGCCAGTCTCACACTGTTCGTTACTTAATATTTACCAAGGTTTTTCTCTTTTCTCACTCTCGACTATTAAAACTCAATTAAAACGTTTATTCAAAAATGTATATGTGTAAGTGGAAAAATAGAAAGAGCCTAATCTACCAATTTCAATAAATTTGGACATAAAGATTGTTTCTTTCTTAATTTATTGGGAGGAAACTATTAATTTTTGTTCTTTATTTTTAAATTTTATTCTTATTTAAGAATAAAAAGTGTAAATGATCATTATAATTTGAACTTCTTTAAGAACATTTTCCGAAAGTAGGGCCATACAAAAAATTGAAAAGACGTGGCTTCAGCAAAATGTATACTTTTCGCTCACCCAATGATTCAGGAAAACTCTTGATAAATTTAATTCAACTCGTATCATATCCATAATAGAAGTAATTATCAGGAATTATTGTGCGTCAATCAAATACTTATTATAAATGTAGCATGACAAGTTTTGGCTCTCGACTAACACTTAATTTATCTCAAAGTGAAAAGGGAAATACGAGAATACAATGTTTAATTTTTAAAATAATTTTACAAAAAATAATCGATGAAAATGGGCATAAAAAATATATACACATAATGTGGAAAAATATTTTTGAGTGTTCAAAAATTTTATTCCATTATAATTAAGCATTTTTATTTAAATTAAAATATATATTTAAATAAAGAAGATTTTGCGCTATTTCTTTTTTAAAAAATTTAATTTTCTTAAAAGTCATAATATACGGTTATCAATTCAATTAATTAAAAATATTGAAGATATTATAAAATTATTAATGTACATTTTTAAATAGCTTAAGGAAGCTTATTATGGTTTAGTAAGAATTAAATTAAATGTGTTTCGGAAGTCAAATATGTGAAGTATATTAATGCATAGGTAAATATAAGATAAAAGTAATAAAATTGAATTGGGATCAGATATGTGAAAAGTTTCTTTTCGTTTCGTGGAACAATCTTGGGTTTACGCACATGTATGATAGGGATATTAAAATAAAAAGTTAAACAATGAAAAAATATTCCTAATATTTAAATACTTTCAGTTTTAATTCAAATTTTATAAATGATAGGCCATAAAAATTTAAATTAAAAATTAATTAACGTTGACAAACTATGTATAAATTTTAAATAAAATTGCAAATTAATTTTATTTTAGCGATGTTAAAGTTTATAAAATTTGAGAACAATTTATTCGAGAATTTAAAGTAATTGAACGAATGCGCATACACAACCAATTCAAACATTTAATGAAAATTTTAAATATATATTGATGAAATCATGCTGTGCGAGTGAACTTAATGAATTTATAAAAAATGTTATTTATGTATTTATTAATTTAAAATAAGCATTTTATTATTTTTAATGGATTATTTAATGAGAAATTTAGCGAAAAATATGAATTAAAATATAATTAAACAAATTAATATATATTTTATAGTTGAAAATCTAAACATAACAAATGTTTTTGTAATTGACTAACAGATACATTAGTAAAATAAAATTATTAACAAAAGGACAATACCGCAAATAAATTTATTACGAATCTATGTATTTTATATTATAGCTTTACCTAGAATATTACCTTTTGTATTCAAGTGTTAGACTTTACAAACAAGTCTTTGGCAAACAAATCGCGCCAATTTTTTTACATTACATTTAAAAAATTTTTAAAAATCATCATAAATTTCTATATGGCTTGAATTTAATTTATAGTATAATATAGAACAAAATATCATTGTAATACAATAAAACATATTCTTTACGCATTGCTAATCTTTTTAGGTATTAATAAGTCGCCTCGACTATTAGTAAGTCGTCTCGATCGAATTTTGCCTGCTAGAAGAGGATTTAATGCATAAATCCAGTCAAAAACCTCCAAATAATAAAATAAATTAAAGTAATTATTATATTGCATTATTACATCTTCACCCGCCAATGGTTGCATAAAAAACGCACGGTTATTTGTGTAAACAGAGAAAACATTTTCCATTCCCATTACAAATTGTTGTCCTTCCTCGTATTCAATCTTAGAAATTGCCAAATTTATTAAACCTCTAACTACCTGTAAATGATAAAATGTTTTTTACTGTATATAAATTCAAACCAAATCTTTGTCATCTCTATAAAGCAAAATATAAGGTCTACGAATAACCACCCATCTTCGAATCCTTAAAAACTTTTTTTAAATATTAGAAAAAGGAAATACCATTCATTACGTTCACCTTCCATAAAATTCATATAACCTTTTCTTGATACAATCAGACCAACACGCTCTTCTGTTACCTTTAAAGTTGCAAATATTTAAATGTTAATAATTATCAAAATTGAGAAATTTACATACATCAGGTATAAGTCTTGTTGAATTTGCATCCTTGAACATATAATTGCCAGATGTAGACCTCTTCATAGAAGATTCACATCCAATTCCCAAATCGGCCGCATTAAGATTGTCAAAAGACCGAGATCTACTCCGAGTTACTACGCCCAATTGTGCAGGAACAATGGGAGTTCGTCCATCAACACTTCCGCCACTTTGAGAACTTTCACTACTCAAAGCCTCTAACTTAAGCAAAATAAATATTTAATAAAAAATTAACAATTACTTTTTTTCCAGTTGGAGATTCTTTATTAACAGGTATTCTCAATTTAATCAAGCGAATCACATTCTCTGCAATTTTCTTTTCTAAAGGTGTAAAGTTAATTTTATCCGGTATTTGAAATTTCGGTACAGTTGGAGTTACCTTTGCAAATAATCATTATTTATAAAAATAATCTTAATATTACAGGTGTATCGCCTCTACCCAACCTTCTTGAACGTCTCAGTTTAAGAAACAAGCGCATTCTTTCCACCTGTTGCAATTTGCTAAGCTTTTCTAGCTCTAGTTGGTGCTCAAGAATAATTGAGTCACCTCTTGGCCTTTAAAATATAAATAATTTGTTTTCCCTAAACACATATACCTCCAAGTACCAAGGTTTTCTTCGCCGCGTACATCTAGGAAGGGAATAATTATTTTTAGTTCCATATAATTTACATGTTGATGATGTATCTAAAACACGTCTTTGACGACGACAAGCACCTTTAGGATATATTATTCCTTTTAACTTCAAATTATTAAAACTATACCTGGGCTATCTTCATCGTTTTCCTGCATTAAGTTTAACAAATATATTCCAGGCACACGATTCATTTCTTTAAATTTACACAAATAATAATATTAATATTATTACCAGGACTTTTGGATATTCCTCCAATTAATGAACGACAAAATCGACTTGCGGCACTAACCTTAAATTATTTAATTATACATATTAAAAACTATTTATTATTCAAAATAATTATAAAAATAATTACTTTTGAATCTCGAGCATAAATTAACATACAAACATCCTTGGTTATAATGGCTGGTTGTGAGCAGTTTTCTAATTCCATATAAGCCTAAAAACAACATATTAATTTGAAAAATTTGGTCTTATATTACAGAGATGGTCATATAAATTTGCTCTCCATAACCAGAAACACGATTCAAAAGTAGAGAGTTATGTAAAGATGAATCCCATGCTGCTTCAAATTGGAAAAATACTCTTAAAAATTGTAAAGTTCTAATAATTTTCATGTTTATCCTAAAACCGATCATCCATTGCAAATTCCAAGTATGTTCCGGGAAACAGTCCTAAACTAAGTACGTCATCATCGAGTCCTCCAGACCATTCAGCATTTTTTCTTATTCTACCAACTACCAACTAAAATCAACTATGCCAGTAAATAAATAAGCAAATATACCTCCTGGCAATCACGCCACAGGATATCGCCTAAAATATGCATTTATTCCATGGATTTTTCACAATACCTTTCTCATGGCAAATTGTAATTTTTATACGTCGCTGAATTCCCTGGTGTAAAAGAAAAACACCATGTGTAGGAAGTCCATTTGCATGATCGACAATCTAAAAGTTATAAAAATATGACAAAAATGTATGTATATACTGCAGGATGATATTCTCCATTGCTACCAAATTCACATATCTCAAACCAAATCAAGAGATCATATTTTGCAACAACTGGATTCTGTCTTAAAATACATAGTTCAAAGTTTTTGTAATAAAAAATAAGTAAATACTTCGTTAAATGATTCACTGAGGTAAATCTACTCTTAAGCGGCGTAGCTATAACAAGTGAAGGTTGAAGATTGCTCATTGTTTTGGAAATTTTTGCCCAAAAATAATAAAATGCTATAATAAGTTATGTAATCATGTTCCTTACTTTTCTTGGCATGCATTTTCAAACATGCTACTAACATTTATTTTAGTTAAATGCCCAAAAACTTCAAAGATCATTGGAAAATGTTGAAGGTAATGAATAAATGCAGGGTTAGCAACTGTTTTTAATTCCTACAAAAATTTTACAAATCAAAAAGAAATAAAAAATTAACACAAACGATTCAGCTTAAAATGAATTACCTGAACATAATTATATCTCAAAGTTCTTGTGCCATCTGTTGCTGTTCCCTTCACTGGTTCTGTGGAAAACGCTTCATCATGTCGATGAAGAAAACTTAAATTATAAATATTGTAAAAAATAACATAAAAATAAATACTTGAATTGGCAAAAAATATCCGTGTAACAGTCATCTGGTATTCCAAGCAATTCAAGTACTGTAACTTTAAAGGTAAACTCTTGATCTCGAGCTACGTGTGGAGGAAATACAGCTTCCAACTCTGTTGATTCTAAATTTTGAATAGAATATAAATCTTAATGGGTATAATTTTCCCCTTTACATGTTCACACAAATATCACAAATATATTTTATTCACCGTTATCAGATAAATATCCCTCAGATGGGCTAACTGCTACAGGTTTCGTTATATTCATAGTTGAAGCAGAGGCAACAATACGCCCACCATCACTACGTTGCATGTTCTTTAAAAAATGCTCCTTTCGAAAATACAATCGTGCCACCTGTGTAGTAGTTGATGCTTTCTCAACATCATTTACTTTTTTCATGCTCTTCACCATTTCAACTCTAACATGAAGAAAACCAATAACTTAAAATATTGTATGATATAAAATGAAGGATTATTTGATAGTTTTTTTATTTCTTAATTACCATCTCCTCTCTCATTTACAACTGCTACTTTATGACTCAATGATACGTCAAACAGCACATTATTCAAATAAACAAATGCTCTAAAGTTAAGGTGAGATTTAGTATGTTATTGCTAAAAAACTACCTTCCAATCAAATGAAACCAGGGAAAACGCTCATAAAATGGATCTGTAAAAACAGATTGTCAGCTTAGGTCATCTATAATTTACCGGCGCCGAGCCACATATCATCTAAATTATTGTTATCATTGATATCTCCAACATCTTCTGTGTTAGGTGTTTCCTCCATAATCGGCAATTCCTTTACATTTTTCCGCAATTTGATTCTATTGGGAAATTTTCTTAGAACCGAGTTAATGTATAACCTCTCTGGGGCTAAGCCCCTACTCGTGGGGAACATCATGTTTAACAAATCTCCGACAGTTTTCAAATCGGCTCGTTCAGGAGTTACATCATTAACATCTGCATTATAAAGGCGTCTCATATCCTCAAGACGTGTTCTAAATGTTTATTAGTTTTAAATTTCTATCATATACAGCATTGAAATATAGATTTATTCAATCAGCTAGTATTTAGTATTAATTTCATACTTAAGTTTCTCTATGCTCCAGTGATGGATAGCACCGTTTTTTAAATCTCTCACTTCCACAGCAACAACTAAATAAATGAGAAACAAATGTTATGCAAAAATCACCAGTCTTTGGATAAGGTCTTAAACTTAAATTCTCGCCAGGAGGCAGAAGTTCAGGAGGAAGAGGACTATACACTTAAAATAAATTTAAAATATAACAAAAATTATTCTTAGGCACTTGTATCAGTTAGAAGAACAAATTGATATTCTACCCCTTTCTTTAGGTCAATCGAGATAGCATTTGCTTCTTCTGAAAAAACATTTTATTTGATTATTCTTGAATTAGAATTGTATAGTAATATTTAAAAGTTTTATTTAATTAATTATTGTAGTCAACTATTATATCTCACTAAGAAAAATAGCATTTCCCCATAGATCATCGCGCACGGAAGTAAACTGATAATAGCGCCATTTCATTGCTGCTTTATGCACTTTTATTGTCAAATCAGGAGTCCATGGGTCATCATTAACTGTAGAATTTTAAATAAAACACTTTAAAATAAAAATACCTTCGGCTAAAAGACTTTTGCTTAAAATGAATTCACTGTTATTCCAGCTTGTTGAACAGCCAGAGGAAATGAGTTGACTTTGAGCCAAATCAACTTGCTTCTGGAGACTCTGTATTCGGCTTTCATATTCCTTTAGAATTAAATATAAAATATATCTTATAATTTTAAAACATTATTTCTTCGTTTGTGCTCACGTTCCATCTGTTGCATTTCTTTACGAAATTGTTGCTCAATCTCCACAAGTTTCTTATCCATTTCCTGTTTTAAATCTATGCCTTGGCATTGATAAAGCTCATTCTGAGCAAAGCCCCAATCAATTGCTTCTTTAGAAGAAGCAACTCCAGCCAAGTTATGCTTACTTTGCCGAACTTCCTGAGGATCTAGAGAAATAAAAAATAAAAATGAATTAGAATACATTTTGAAACCATTGAAGCGGAACACATGGCATCGACCCAAAATTATTCTACAACCAGAACTCAGCTTCATAGATCGCCCAGCTTAGAAAAAATTTATAACTCCTAAATTAATTAAATTTTCAAACATTTCAATGGCTCTCCATTCACAAAACATTCTCCCTCAATGGGCACAACAGAAACAGAACCAGCAGTATTAGAAAACTGACAATGTTGGTTTTTAATGTATTCCCCGCTAAGCAAAATATCAGGCCTTTGTTTGGCTTCATGACGTCCTACCCTAAATTTTTTGTCACAACATATAAAATTTTAAAATGATACAGCGTTATCCCTTCCTTGAGGTAGTAGAGAAGACATTCACTCATTAATGGATCCTCATTTAGATTTACTAAATGCGGAAACTTTTTCGGCGAAAAAACACCTAGTGCTGAGCCTGAAAATATTTTAAATAAAGCGGTAAAATTGGTTTGAACCAATAGACATTACCATCAGCAGATGTTGCAAGTCCCAATTCACGTAATTCTTCAGAGCGAATTTTTCTTAATTTTTTTTAAAATTTTTTAAAATTAAAAATTGTACTTAAGAGTCTCAGTTTTTTTAAGTTTATCCTCCCAAGTTTCGTTCAGTTCGGCAATTAGTTTTTCTGATGTCTTTAGTTGTTCAATTGTGTCCTCCTCGGATGAGTAAATTTTCGCATTAGGAGAAACCTCACCGTTTTCACCCACCTAGTTAATACTCATTAGAATTTTTATAGAATATACACCTCAACACCACGATTCTGGAGGAGGGAACGAAGTTTTAATACTTCTTCCTTAAGCTCTCTTATAAGCTTAGCATTAGGATCTTCATTGACTTTAGCTCGGCACATAATTTGTTTGGCACTATCGGCGTATCTGAAAATAAGGAATACAATAGATATTTTATTAGTAATCACCTCAATGTGCTAAGAGTTTCTTCAAAATTAACATCTGCAGGGCTTAGGGCTGCTATCATTGCAGTTTTTGAATTTCCACCAAGTGATTCCTTCAAAAGCCATGTCAAAACAGAATCCTAAGAAAAATAAGAGTAAAATAGAAAGAATTTTTGTTAAACTCTGTATGGGATAACAGCCGTCCTTGATTGTTTCCCCTTTCGCTTGTTTGACTGCTCTGCCAACTAAAAATGAATTATTATATTAAGTTTATTAGATTGATAACTTTTTTGATAACAAGACCAAGGGTTGTTAGGCTTTTATTAATGTTTGCTCCTTCCTGTAAATTATCTTTAAATTCTTTGATACAATAAATATTTTAAGCTTTACCTTTAACCTCTGACCCTCTGCACCAGTTGAATCTGCCCTTTCACTACCTATTTATATTAAATTAAAATTAATAATCTCATAAACTTAATTACCTGCAAGGTCAACCAGCGAAATTTTGCTAACCTAGGAGAAAATGAGTATAATTTCTTGCCTTAAAATTTACTTTTTCTGTATTCAAATCATTAACACTCTCTCGTTGAGTAAGTACAATAGTAAAAATTGCATGGGAGCGTGAAGATGTGGAATTCATATTCGTAGCGGCTACCGTTCTATAGGTTATAATTATATTAAACTTTATAGTATATATGTATAAATAACCTGGCTTTATTACCAGCATCCATTAATTCGAAAATACTTAAATTATTAAAAAACTTTACATATTTATGTGTAAATTATATTTTTACATACTCTTCATATGAACACACGGCCATTTTCTCAAGATTATCCACGTAGGGTCCGAAAATGGGATGTTCCCTAACTTTCAAATTTTCATTTTTTGGGCACAACAAGTCTTTAACTTTTTCGCAATAAATTTCCATGTATGAAACCTTATTAAAAAAACATAAGTATTAGATCTTATTGTTAGCCCTCAAATAACTCACTTCAACAGTATATTTAATCTGCTGATTTTCTCTGTTCTCACTAATTCGACTAAAAATCGAACGACATAGTCTGGGAATCATTCCCATCTCATCAGGATCATTCACTTTACCCACTAAAATTAGTTGCAATTTAAATAATAAAAAAATTGCTTACTCATTGTATATGATTTCCCAGAACCAGTTTGACCATATGCAAAGATGCAAACATTGTATCTAATGAATCAATTATTTAAACAAATAGCTAAATTTACCCATCAAAGGCGTGATCGAGCATTTCGGCACCTTTATATAAATTTTTAGTTGATATCCAAAATATAAGTTCAACTAACCAATATCTTTATAAACTTTATCTTGACAAGCATAAATAATAGAATTTCTGTCAAATGATGAATAAGAATAATCAAACTCAAAGTTATATGTTTGATTTGCGTTACTTGTTATATCTGTAGATTACCGTATCAAATAATTGTTAATTAATTATTTTTTAGAGATTTATCTTTATTTTAGCATAAATTTAGAAAATAAAATATTTAGAAATAATTAAAATGCTTACAAGTTGTTTTTTCGGACATATCGATCACGCATTTGGATAATAATTCTGTAAATTCGTTAATTTTATTTAAATTAAAATAAATTAAAAATTAATTAATAAGTTAAAATTTTATTAATGTTATTAGTTAATCTCAATTACAAACGTAATTCTCTGTTATTAAAAGGCCTGACACGCACTGCAACCTTGACGGAAGACATTATTTTATTTAAAAGTTTATTTAATTATTATTTTAAGTTATATTTATATTAATCTAAAAAACTTTCATATCATTTTTGTTGTAAGAATTAAAAAAATATAACTAATATTTTTATGTAAATAAATGACGTTATTGCGTTTCTAAATAAAATTGAAGATGGGTTGCCTTATTCATTTGTTTTGGCAAATTTATTCTGCCAACCGCTTCTCATTTGTTGGAGAAGAGGTCGGAAATAAAAATCCATTAATGAGGGCCTTACTAGTAAGAGTATGTCGATTGTTTAAAAAAGAAGTAAAATTTAATTATCCTCGCCATAATGGACCCAAAGCAATGTAATGGTTCGGAAGCTTAGGTCTTTGAGTAAAATATTCCTTTTATTAAATAAAGAAAGATGAAGGATAATAATTAAATGGTAATGTTGCTGTAAATCACACCTTATCTTTATCTAACTTAAAAAAGTAGAAAACTCAAAGAAGTTTCATGATGAACTAAAATTCCTTTAAATAAAATAGTGATGCCACTAAAAAGCGCAAGGAATTACCCTTTGTAAAAGTAAATATTCAATAATATTCTTTTCTAATAGCTATATATGCTATAAATGCATGTATAACACGAAATAGACTTTTCTTTCATAAACTAGCTTATATTATGGGCTATGAAGCTGCTACAAGTCTTTTATTTCTTTTCGTTTCTTTTCGAATTTTTTAGTTATATATGCCAAAATAATCCATTATTTTTCTCATATATTTTTTATTATGTGTGCTTTGTATGGCACATGTAGTCTATTTTTTTTAATTTTATATATTCTTATAAAAACTTTTTTTTTTATTTATATAATAAAATACTTGCTTGAATGGGCGTAGTTTTAAACTTTACCAAATATTTAAAGATAAAGCTCATGTATTAATCCGAATAAATTAAAATAAGCTGCAATCTATTCTTTTATAATCGACCCTTGAATTTTGCTTGCTTCATGCTCCAAATTTGGCAATCTTTTATTACATAACTGTAGCGATCCGATGTCAATAATTGAACAGAATCAACAAAAGTATTTACGCCTACAAAACGTGTTGTACCGGGCCATCTAGGCATTCCGTCATTTCTCATCTCACCGAATACTTCGAGTGAGTCGCGATCAATGTAAATATGAACAATGTCTGGACGTACACCTTCTGCAAGAAAATGTTGATTTGGAGGCTCATTACTACATTTATTATAAAAAATTTTTTTTAGAAGGTTAATGTTTTACACTCACTGTTTCACCTTTATAATTTCGAGACCAACATTGCTAACTTTAACGCCTAATTGAATATAATTAGGGTGATTTAGTTGAAGAAAAATCCCATTATAAAAATAATAATATTCGATAGCAAGTCGTATATATGCCTAAATAAATGTAATAGCATAAATAGGATTAAAAAATAGACAACTGTTCCATTTGGTAATCCAACAACATTGCTTCGTTGTAATGCTTTTGCATCTAATTCAATATCACGTAATTGTGTTAAAATATTTGGATGTGGGCCAATCAAAAGATGTTTATTATTCCATCTTATAACCCAGGGTAGGGTAAGTGAGGTTGACCAATCTGAATTTCTATCCCAATCGGGCCAATTAGCTAGCCAACCTATAAGAATTGCTTCGTCGGCAATTGGGTCGTAAAATGCCTAAATTAATATGGATTTGAACAAAATTAATATGGACAGAATTAATAAGGAAAAATACTTGAAACCCAAAAGAACCTGCAGCAAAATCCAATTCTTGCTCATATACGTTTTCAAAGTGAGTACCATTGAAGGTTCCCAAAAGAATAGGTGTAAGATTTGACCGTCCACTTTCATCCTTACTACCCATCCTTCCATATATTAAAGCATAAAATGTTCCTCTTCTTCTATTTTTATTACCAAGTTGGAACATTTGACTACACTCACAAACTCGTGTTCCAAAAAGATTGTCTGTCTTGATAACATTCTAAATAAACAGAAATTATTTTTTGTAAGTTATCAATTAAATAATCACCTGGAATTTCCAGCCTGAATGTATCGAATTCCTTTCCAGTGTTTTATAAAGTAGTATAACCCCACCAGCTCCAGAAGTATCTCCGCTACCTAAGGTCATGTAAAAATATCCTTCTGGGCCGATAAAGACATTCGGGTCTCTGAAATCAGTACCTAATTTTATTCCCTTCTCCTTCAAATCAGGCAAATCAGCTATAATTATTTCAGACTCGTTGAATGGTGTAATAGTGTCTTCTGTATAAATAGTTCGTTGTATTTGTTGATGATCTCTTGCTTAAATGTAAAGGACCTTTATACAGAAAATGGTATTCAAATTTAAAACTGTTATTATTGTCTGTGAAGAAAACTTGTAATCCGTCGTTTGCAATAGGTACAGCAGACCCTGAATAGACTCCACAGTCTTCTCCACATTCCTTGTCGTTTGGGCGAAGAAAAATTGGTTGGTGTATCCAATTGATTAAATCAGAGGTTATAGCATGTCCCCAATACATTGAGCTCCTACAGTCACATTTTCTAATTCAAGTAGTATTATAAAACCAAACCAACGCTTGCTGTGTGGATAATGCTGATAGAACAGATGATAAAGTCCATCGCTCGTACGGCTAAATCCATTAGCGTCATTATTCCATCCCAAGGGAGCCCTAAAGTGAAAACTTTGTTCCATAGGCGGATTCATTGCCTGCTCAGAAACATATGCAGGACGAATCCCTTGAATTTTAACCTACAAAATAAATACTTTAATCATAAAAATTATAAATACTTCGTCAGGTTCGTATACATAAATGTATGATACAGTTGTGGCCTCCTCCAACCAACTAAGTTCAATTATTCCACTAATGTTCAGCTCTAATTGTACAAAATCAAACCAAGTATGAGCACCAATTTCAGTTGAATAGAAAATGGGAATAGGAATTGATTCTTCTGAATTTGTTTTTGAAATATTTGCATAAAGAATTGCTTTCTAAATAAATCAGAAATTCTTGAAATTTTAATTAATCCTTAGCTTACTAAATTTTCTTGCCTCGGTTTTAGCCAAACATGTATAACTGAGGTATTAATTAAATTAACATATACATAATAATAATTTTGGAAAGGGCCATTCGCCGTAGTGTAATAATCTGTTGAAGCTATTGAAGATACGGTAGTTGTTTCTGATTCTTTTGAATTGTGGCTTCAAAATAGGCAAGTTATTTTCATTAAAAATTATATTTTATAAATTTATTTTAATAATTTTAAATTTCTTTACTTGATAAGTTGCACTAAACCAAATGTAATAAGAGCAGCAAATGTTATAAAAACGCAAAGAGAGACAAGAGCTATAATTAAGTTCTTTTTACTCAATAATGGTTTTGGTGGCAAAGGTGAATCCATTAAATAATTATGAATATGCTATTAAATTAAAGCATGATAAAGTAAAAGATTTAAACAAATTCTGTAAAAAAAAATTAATGATTTCATTTTTATTAATTATAATTCAACGTATCGAGAATCCCTTAAAAAACAAAAATTTTTAAAATTGCTTAAATTATCAATTTTACAGGGCATTACTTATAAATTTTTTAGATAAGATGATTATGACAAACAATATTAAAGAATTTGTACGCTTTTTCGGAAATTCTTTTAACTTTTTTCAATAAGGTAAACAATTTTATTTTCATTTTTTATGTTCTTGTTTACTTTAATGACTAACATATATTTAAACGAAATAAAAACTAAATTATAATAAAATTTGTCATGAAATTATCATTCAATCGCTTCAATTCTCCCATCAAAAATTACTTGGTTCAAATAACAGATTGACGCTTAAAATTTGTTCAAAAATTATACTATAACCTAAAATTATAGCGTGTTACAGAGAGCTTCTAAGGGTATATAGAAGGAATATGGTGTGTAAGTATCAGTTAGGAAAATTATTAATTTCATTTAAATCTATTATTAAACCAACCGTTCATTGTTCCTGCCATTATTCTATAGCGCTCGAACCTGCGAAGTCCTTTACTCCAAAAGAATAGTAAATAAATAATGGAAGAAATAGTTAAAACAATCAATGCAATATAAGAATCAGAAAACTTCTGAACTACAATAATAAGAACGAGTATAATGCAAATAGTTAAGAAAATAATTGGCAAAATTAGTGGTGTTCGTATAATTTCATTATTTGTATTTAGTCCGAGTCCATTGTATCGAATATAAAGAAGAGCAGATAATGTAAAACAACGTTGTAATAATTGAGCAAATCCCATTGAAACAATTAATTGTTCAATACTACCAGCGAATGAGAGGATAAATGCAAATAGCACCTGAAAACCAATAATGTAAAATGAAAAATAGAAATTACATGAATTAAAAGAGCAGATCTAGGGCTATTGTTTTTTTCATTAACACAAACGAGGAAAGCTGGTAAATAACGTTCACGGGCTGCTGCAAACAAATACCTTAAAATAAATACGTATGTATGTTGCTAAATTAATAAGTTAAAAAATTTTTAAATTATATTCAACGCTTTTTCATTAATCAGTATAGGTAATAATTGTTAATTATCGAAACATCGCATTTCCCGAAATATCGTTTATCGAAATATTGTAGAACTAACAAAAATAAACTTTTTGTTTATTACGTTACATGTTAAAAAAATTAAAATTTTAAATTCAATTAGAAAAATTCAATGATGGGTTATTGAGTTAAAATTTTTTGAAATTTCGGAAATTTCAAGGAATTGACCTTTGAATATTCTTGAAATTAGCATTTGAAATTTTGTAATTTTTTCAGAAATTGAAGAACAGGATGTTATTGATTATAGACAAAAAATTAGAAAAATTCAATGACGGGTTATTGAGTTAAAATTTTTTGAACTTTCCGAAATTTCAAGGAATTCACCTTTGAATATTCTTGAAATTAGCATTTGAAATTTTGTAATTTTTTCAGAAATTGAAGAACAGGATGTTATTTGATTATAGACAAAAAATTAGAAAAATTCAATGACGGGTTATTGAGTTAAAATTTTTTGAAATTTCGGAAATTTCAAGGAATTGACCTTGGAATAATTTTGAAATTAGCGTTTGAAATTTTGTAATTTTTTCAGAAATTGAAGAACAGGATGTTATTTGATTATAGACAAAAAATTAGAAAAATTCAATGACGGGTTATTGAGTTAAAATTTTTTGAAATTTCGGAAATTTCAAGGATTGACCTTTGAATATTCTTGAAATTAGCATTTGAAATTTTGTAATTTTTTCAGAAATTGAAGAACAGGATGTTATTGATTATAGACAAAAAATTAGAAAAATTCAATGACGGGTTATTGAGTTAAAATTTTTTGAACTTTCCGAAATTTCAAGGAATTCACCTTTGAATATTCTTGAAATTAGCATTTGAAATTTTGTAATTTTTTCAGAAATTGAAGAACAGGATGTTATTTGATTATAGACAAAAAATTAGAAAAATTCAATGACGGGTTATTGAGTTAAAATTTTTTGAAATTTCGGAAATTTCAAGGAATTGACCTTTGAATATTCTTGAAATTAGCGTTTGAAATTTTGTAATTTTTCAGAAATTGAAGAACAGGATGTTATTTGATTGTGAACAAAAGATTAGAAAAATTCAATGACGGGTTATTGAGTTAAAATTTTTTGAACTTTCCGAAATTTCAAGGAATTGACCTTGGAATAATTTTGAAATTAGCGTTTGAAATTTTGTAATTTTTTCAGAAATTGAAGAACAGGATGTTATTTGATTATAGACAAAAAATTAGAAAAATTCAATGACGGGTTATTGAGTTAAAATTTTTTGAAATTTCGGAAATTTCAAGGAATTGACCTTGGAATAATTTTGAAATTTGCGTTTGAAATTTTGTAATTTTTTCAGAAATTGAAGAACAGGATGTTATTTGATTGTGAACAAAAGATTAGAAAAATTCAATGACGGGTTATTGAGTTAAAATTTTTTGAACTTTCCGAAATTTCAAGGAATTGACCTTGGAATAATTTTGAAATTAGCGTTTGAAATTTTGTAATTTTTTCAGAAATTGAAGAACAGGATGTTATTTGTCTATAAACAAAAAATTAGAAAAATTCAATGATGGGTTATTGAGTTAAAATTTTTTGAAATTTCCGAAATTTCAAGGAATTGACCTTGGAATAATTTTGAAATTAGCGTTTGAAATTTTGTAATTTTTTCAGAAATTGAAGAACAGGATGTTATTTGATTGTGAACAAAAAATTAGAAAAATTCAATGACGGGTTATTGAGTTAAAATTTTTTGAAATTTCCGAAATTTCAAGGAATTGACCTTTGCATATTCTTGAAATTAGCATTTGAAATTTTGTAATTTTTTCAGAAATTGAAGAACAGGATGTTATTTGATTATAGACAAAAAATTAGAAAAATTCAATGACGGGTTATTGAGTTAAAATTTTTTGAAATTTCGGAAATTTCAAGGAATTGACCTTTGAATATTCTTGAAATTAGCATTTGAAATTTTGTAATTTTTTCAGAAATTGAAGAACAGGATGTTATTGATTATAGACAAAAAATTAGAAAAATTCAATGACGGGTTATTGAGTTAAAATTTTTTGAACTTTCCGAAATTTCAAGGAATTCACCTTTGAATATTCTTGAAATTAGCATTTGAAATTTTGTAATTTTTTCAGAAATTGAAGAACAGGATGTTATTTGATTATAGACAAAAAATTAGAAAAATTCAATGACGGGTTATTGAGTTAAAATTTTTTGAAATTTCGGAAATTTCAAGGAATTGACCTTGGAATAATTTTGAAATTTGCGTTTGAAATTTTGTAATTTTTTCAGAAATTGAAGAACAGGATGTTATTTGATTGTGAACAAAAGATTAGAAAAATTCAATGACGGGTTATTGAGTTAAAATTTTTTGAACTTTCCGAAATTTCAAGGAATTGACCTTGGAATAATTTTGAAATTAGCGTTTGAAATTTTGTAATTTTTTCAGAAATTGAAGAACAGGATGTTATTTGATTATAGACAAAAAATTAGAAAAATTCAATGACGGGTTATTGAGTTAAAATTTTTTGAAATTTCGGAAATTTCAAGGATTGACCTTTGAATATTCTTGAAATTAGCATTTGAAATTTTGTAATTTTTTCAGAAATTGAAGAACAGGATGTTATTGATTATAGACAAAAAATTAGAAAAATTCAATGACGGGTTATTGAGTTAAAATTTTTTGAACTTTCCGAAATTTCAAGGAATTCACCTTTGAATATTCTTGAAATTAGCATTTGAAATTTTGTAATTTTTTCAGAAATTGAAGAACAGGATGTTATTTGATTATAGACAAAAAATTAGAAAAATTCAATGACGGGTTATTGAGTTAAAATTTTTTGAAATTTCGGAAATTTCAAGGAATTGACCTTGGAATAATTTTGAAATTTGCGTTTGAAATTTTGTAATTTTTTCAGAAATTGAAGAACAGGATGTTATTTGATTGTGAACAAAAGATTAGAAAAATTCAATGACGGGTTATTGAGTTAAAATTTTTTGAAATTTCCGAAATTTCAAGGAATTGACCTTTGCATATTCTTGAAATTAGCATTTGAAATTTTGTAATTTTTTCAGAAATTGAAGAACAGGATGTTATTTGATTATAGACAAAAAATTAGAAAAATTCAATGACGGGTTATTGAGTTAAAATTTTTTGAAATTTCGGAAATTTCAAGGAATTGACCTTTGAATATTCTTGAAATTAGCATTTGAAATTTTGTAATTTTTTCAGAAATTGAAGAACAGGATGTTATTGATTATAGACAAAAAATTAGAAAAATTCAATGACGGGTTATTGAGTTAAAATTTTTTGAACTTTCCGAAATTTCAAGGAATTCACCTTTGAATATTCTTGAAATTAGCATTTGAAATTTTGTAATTTTTTCAGAAATTGAAGAACAGGATGTTATTTGATTATAGACAAAAAATTAGAAAAATTCAATGACGGGTTATTGAGTTAAAATTTTTTGAAATTTCGGAAATTTCAAGGAATTCACCTTTGAATATTCTTGAAATTAGCATTTGAAATTTTGTAATTTTTTCAGAAATTGAAGAACAGGATGTTATTTGATTGTGAACAAAAGATTAGAAAAATTCAATGACGGGTTATTGAGTTAAAATTTTTTGAACTTTCCGAAATTTCAAGGAATTGACCTTGGAATAATTTAGAAATTAGCGTTTGAAATTTTGTAATTTTTTCAGAAATTGAAGAACAGGATGTTATTTGATTATAAACAAAAAATTAGAAAAATTCAACGATAGGTTATTGAGTTAAAATTTTTTTAATCAACCATGGAATACTTTTAAATATAATTTATGTTTCATACTCATATATTACATTTTCTTTTTTAAAAAATTCAAAAATTAGATTAAACGCGTTTTTCTTCGTTTTAAAAAAATTCATAAATTGGATTAAACGCGTTTTTCTTCGTTTTAAAAAAATTCAAAAATTCGATTAAACGCGTTTTTCTTCATTTAAAAAAAAAATTAGATAACGCGTTTTTAATAAATTTATTATAGGTATTAAATTAAACAAACCTGCTTGCAATAAACATTGTACCGTTGATTGAACTAAGCAAGACCAAATTAATTAATAATGGAACCGTCCAACTGGCCACATTTTGACCAAAAATACGTTCAATAAACGTCTAGTAAGATAATTTAGAAGAGTATTAAATTTTATTATTACTATTGCAACGGCATTTGAAGCGTTCATCTCATCGGTACTAAGTATCGTAAAATATGCACAATTCATTGCTGTATAAAGCGCAGCAATTAATATCATTCCGCCAATTATAGCGAAAGGCATTACTCTTAAAAATCTATATTTATTTAATATCAATTAAATCAAAACACCCTGCCGGGTTTCTAATTTCTTCAGCACCCCAATTCAGAATGTCCCAACCATCATAACTGTAAAAACCACCCAGTAAAGCGGCAGAAATTTGTTCTGGCGAGTAGCTAGAGTTAACAAATAATTCATTCATTTTTTTGAAATTGCTGCCTATATAAAAAACCAAAAAGATATATGTATCTTTTTTAAAAATACCTCCCATAAAAACTTTAAAAGCCCCAACACCAATGACAAGTGTACACGCAATCAACTTTGCTACAGAAGAAATCATTTGAAACGGAGCAACAATCTTGCGTATTGAGAAGAAGTTAAGGAAAAGGATCAGCCCTGAATATTGAAAAATTTAATTCAGAATGAGTTTATTACTTACAAACAATTGAAAATCCAAATAATTTTTTAAGCCAGTAAGTATGTGGATGACCAGCAAATCCAAGCCCCTTAGGATGTAATGAAACATATATTATCAAAATTTAATGCCTGAACAATGTATTCGCCCGAAGCAGTCGCTGCTATTGCTAACTGCATTGATAAAATGGCTAAAATACTTTTTAAGAATTTACGAGTTATCTAACTATCAAATTTGAATATTTATAAATAACTATCTTGTTATAGACCTGCATTGGATAAACAATAACACAACCGGAAACCATAAAAATAAAGGCAATCCAGTGCCTGTTTAATTAACAAATTATTCACATTTATTTATATTTTTACCATTTAACAAAGCAATGATAAGCAAAATCTCCTCCTGATTTCTTTACAATTGTCCCAAGCTCCAAATAACAAAAGCCTCCTATTGTGCAAATCAGTGCAGAGAGTGACCAAATAATAAGAGATAGCCCTGTCTATGTTTCTTTCGTATAGTTTTAGTAAGAAAAAGCAAACCGATCCAACTTGGTTTGAAATAGCTGTCGGTGCAACAAATATCCCGGCACCTACGATATTTCCCACTACATAACTTATGGCACCCCAACGACCCATTTTATTGTCATTTTTACCAGTCATCTTGAAACTGAAACTAAATATATTTAGTAAAATGAAATCATTTTTAGTGTAGTATTTGAATGTTCTTTACTAACTTTATTAATTATATAGTTTACTTATCAATAACCGTTTATAATTTATTTTTTCTTTCTTCTATACTTATATCATTAACTTTTTTTGTTAAATTGATAATTTAATAAATATTAACAAAAACGCTGGGAGTAACTGATGTGAGTGAAAAAATAAGAGTAAAGTATAAAATGTTAATACATAGTAGTCTATGGAAAAATAATATTTGAATTAACAAAATATAAATAACAAGGTATGAAATTTGTAAATCATTCAAAATAAATGTTCAGAAACTGAAATAAGCACCATGTAGTTAGCCTGCCATTTTCCTATCTCAATTGATCTTAATTCATTTTCATTTGTATCATTATTGCTAGTTGATCTAATAATCAGAAGAAATTCAGAATCAGGTAGCAAATGCCTTCTAGAATGTAAAATTGCACGACCATCTTTTTCATCAACAATTCCAAAATGAAATTTTTCTGGCTCATGTGAAATGCCAACATCACTTGTATTAAAAGAGGTACTCTCAGAAAGAATATGAAATTTTGTTCTCTTAAGCAAGCGACCAACTTTATCAAAAGCACTAAGACGAAGCTGAAATTTAAAATTTGTTGGAATAATAATTAAAACTTTTAACCAAGGCTGAATTTACTAGAACTCCTTTTGGTAATGTCAACATGTAAAGGCGAATAGGCAATTCTGTACAATTATGGCAAGATGGAATACATTGTTTGCTAAATGTAAACCTTAAAAGTTTTATTTTTTGTTAAAACCTTATTCGATCAAGAACAAATTTTTGTGGACATGGGTTATGAACACAAGAAAATGTTCCTAGTTTATTAAAGCATAGCTTATCAGAAGCACAGAGTAATAAATTATTTTTACATTCGTCAACGTCCAAACAACGCCCATCATTACTTAAGGAATAACCATCAGGACAAATACATTTAAAGGAGCCATTGGATAAATCCTGACATTTATATTGACAGTGATTGGTGACAGCTGAATATTTAACATAATTAACTAGGTATCTTAGTAAATAAAATATAAGTATTAAAAAGCTTACAGCAAGGACTTGCAGAAGGCATTGTGGACACTCGACGCGTTCCTCGAATCATAATATTGCTTTCTTCACTTATCCTAGGCATGCAAACAGTTATTATCCCATCAGTACCATTTATCGACAAAGCGTCCAAATCTGATTCTTCGGTCCAATGAATGTATGAATCATTAGATTGTTGAGGATGATCACCACGTGCTTTCACAAATGTACTTTTTATTGGTAATCCATTCTCATCACATTCAACATAGATGCGGTCCCGTTTTGTGTTAATACTTCTCTCATTTTGTGATACTACAAAATAAAGCATGAAAATACAATTTAATTATTTTTAAGAATAATTAAAAATAATTTCTCACATTTTATGTCAATTTTACGAGTTGCAATTGCCTGACCAGCCTCATTCTTAGCAATACAACGATATAAACCATGATCATCTTTTGTTACATTATTAATTATTAATAAATTCCCATCGTCAGATATTAAATATTCTATTAGGAAATTATTATTGTTTATAAATTATTTCAGAGTTCTAAATATACTTTTACTGTCATCAAAAATATCTTCTTGTTGTTCTGTGACTTTCTGCCATGTGATGGTTGGAATTGGACTTCCAGATGAGTTGCAATAAACTGTAGCAGTCTGTCCACTGAAATATGATAATACGCATTTATGTAAAATATAATAAACCTCTCCAAGCGTAGCTGATAATGAACTGGTATTATTGTTGGACGGGCTAAAAATTTAAAATTTTTTAATAAAATTACAATAACTCACAAAGTACAACTAATTCCACTGTTTTGTTATCAGTGCCAGCCCAATTTTCAGCTTTACAAAAATATGATCCAGCATATTCCGGTTTTATATCATGAAGAATTGCTGTGGCGGTACGTTTATTTTCGGAAACTACGACTCCACCTATAGATTTTTCAGAACCAGTTACAGCCTTTGGCATAACTAAGTATCAGATAAATAAATATTAGAGATAAATCCTGCTAAAAAACATTTATTCAAAGGAATTTGGTCTCTTAACCAATGAATTTTTGGTGGTGGAAATCCAAAAACTTCGCAATGAAGTTGAGCAGTGTTGCCACGTGAGACTGCTACTCTAATTCCATCAAACTTGTCCACTTTTGGAGGTACTAAAAATTTTAATTAAAAAAATAAAATTTGAGTAAAGGTAAAAATAACTTCCAACAACAACTCTTCGTGTAACATTAGCACTTCCAGCTGAATTTTTGACTAAACAAGTATAGTTTCCAGCCTCATTAAGCGTAATATTTTTAATATCAAGATATTCATTATTATTTTGTTTTTTTAGAATATTAGTTTCAATGGGCCTTCCATTGTGTAGCCATTGAATATTATCGTTTTGACTAGTCAGTTTCACTCCACATGAGATATTTATTGTTTGACCCTCAATAATTCTAAATTCCTTATCAACATCATACTTAAAAATTTTAATGATAAAAATTAATTTATTTATTAACATCACTGTCGACAGCTATTGGGGGCATAATAATGTCGATGCTAAAATCTATATTTGAATTTCCAGCGGAATTTGAACCAGAACAACGAAATAGCAGACGTCTATTTTTTTGTTCCTTAATATTTATCAAATTGAGTGAAGTAGTTGTGTTTGATTCACTATAAATAATTTTGTAATCGTTGACTCCTTTTAATGTCAAAGCTGATGAATTATGAATTGGCACAAAGTCCTAGATTTAACATTTTCAAATTAAATTATTTAATATTACATTATTATTGCTTTTGTCAGCAATAAACCATTGCAGAATTGGCAGTGGATAACCATGACCTTTGCAGGGACCTAATGTAACGTTACCCCCCAAAGGAACAGATAAATGAGTAGGTAAGTGAGAGGCCAACGATACTTTAGGAAGAACAAGCACCTCGCTTAAATTAGAAAATATTTTGAGTATTGAAGAAGTTGGCTAACAGTGTAAAAGCTTGCTGATCAGTACCGGCTTCATTCGTAGCAACACAAACATAGATTCCTGAGTCTGCACTGCGTGTATCGGCGATCTATAAATAAATTTTTTTAAAATTTATTCATAATAGTCGAAACTTTAAGAAATGAATGATCAATTGAGTAGCGTGCGCCGGTTTCAACCAGAACACCATTTCTTTGCTAAATAAAATTATAAAAGTTAATCTATAAACCAGAAGTTTTACCCAGGTTATAAGAGGAGGAGGTTCACCAGATGCATTACATGATAAAACAACATCGTTGTTTTCAGGTACTTGAGTTGTGCCTCCTCTTAATTCAATTTTAGGTGGATCGAAAACATCAATCTAAAAAATATTTTAAATTTGAAAATTAAAATATTATAAATTATGCCTTACCTTATATTCAATACTGTCAGTTCCGGCAGCATTTGACGCATTACAACGAAAGATACCTCGATGAACCAAGGAAATATTCTCAATTTGTAAAAATTTACGTTTTCCATTATCAACTGACATAAAAGGTAAATTTCCTCCAGTATCCAATAATATTCCATTAAATGACCAGGAAATTTTAGCATCTGGTTTTGCTTTAACATCACAGAAAAGAGTAAAGGAACGTCCAAGAGGTAGTCGAGGATTTAATTCGACAGTTTCTCTGTTTATTTTAGGTGGAACTTTAATAGAAAATGTGAATTATATCATTTCAATTTGATTACCAAGTATATCAATTGCAATACTATCTGAAGCATCTCCAACTTCGTTCTGCGCCTCGCACCTAATTGAAAGAAACGTTGAATTATTTATGAGTAAAAAATACGAACTAATTTGATAATGTAAATAAAATTTACAGACCGATATTCACCAGCATCCTCATGTCGTAAATTAAGAATCTCCAACCTTTAAGGTAATAAATATTCTGGGAGAATAAATTTACTAACCGTTTCCCACTATCAGAAATTAGTATCCGACCAGCAGATGGAATAATAGTTTGACCTCGTAGGGACCAATGGATGACAGGTTCGGGATTACCATCTACAGCACAAACCAGAACAATAAATGAGCCTAATGGTTTTAAGGGGGTCGAATCATCAACAAGCATTTTTACAGTTGGCTCAACTAACAAGCAACGTATTATTAAATTAATAAAACATTTTTACCCCAGACATCCAAGCTTATATTTGCGGCACTAGAACCAGCTGCATTTTCTGCTTGACAAGTCCAATGTCCAATGTCATCAAGTTTTGTTGGCTGGATTTCAAGACCATGACCAAGATCAAGAAGCCGATAACGTTTATGGTAAATAAGATTTTGTGTAATTTCCACTCCATTATGAAACCAACTTATTGTTGGAGGAGGATTGCCACTTAAATAAATATTAAAAATAATAATTTAGTAATTCAAAGGAATAAAGTATTAAATAAAAATTACCTAGCTGGACACCATAGAGTGATCGGCCGACCAACAATCACGTGTGGCTCGGGCGCATTTCTTGAAGTATCAATCTTCGGCTTTGCTATAAAACAATTAAAAATATGTATATAAACTATTGAAGTTTAATAAATTTTTAGTAAAAGCTTCGCGCATTCATATAAAAACTAAGGAATATAATCCAAAATTAAGCAATAAAACCAAGATTAGGTTATTTAGTAAAAGATTATTAGAGATAAATTAGAAATGAATATCACACATATACAAAATAAGCCTACACAGGATTTCAACGTGAAATTTGACGTAAGATTGGCCAGCTCTATTTGATGCTATGCATTTATATTCTCCAGAATCGGAGACAGAAGTTGTATGTAGTTGTAATCGCTTGCCTGGATATTCACTAATCTAAAAAACAATGAATAATTAGAGGAATAGTAAAGATGAACCTCAATATTAGAATTTAAACTAGGTTCCAATGGTCTCCCATCTTTTGACCATGCAACCCTTAGTTGTTTTCCATCATCATCTTCTTCCATTCTTTTCCAAAATTCTGTTTTCGTCATTGGTTCAGTGGTTGTCTTAGCTATTAAGGATGATTTAATTTTTAATGGGCAATCCAATTCTGTTAATTAAAGTTAATTTTATTATTTATTAATCATTTTCCCACCCAATTGTTCACCCTCCCATTTAGAAAGTGGCGGTCCGGGAACTCTACCATCACCAGGTTTAGAAGAATCCTCTTCCATTTCTGGTGGCAAAAGAACTTCCTTAAACATTTTCAATAATTTATAATAATTTGTTTAGTTTACAAGTCTGAATTCCTCATGTAACTGACCAGCCTGATATTTTAAAAAAATAATTTTATATCATACAAACAAGAATAATGTACCTCATTTTGTACTGTGCATGTGTATAAACCTTGGTCTTCGGATATAATGTTTTTAATCAACAATGTTTGATTTTTCTGAATATAAAATACATAGTTTAATATAAAACTAGCTTCTCAACTTCCTTCAAAACATATTTTTGTAATGAATGTGTAATTTTTCTTTCATCCTTGTGCCAAGTCACGTCTGGATTTGGGGTGCCCTTAGCAGGACATTCTAGGGACATATCATTTCCGAAAATTGCTAATGGGTTTGAGACCTTTTTTGATTCAAAGCAAATGTTTAACTTAAAGGTAATACTCTTACAATATTGGATTTGTCAATTTGGGGCGGAACATAAACACGAAGTTGTAAGTCTATTTCTGAATTTCCCGCTAAATTACTGGCATTGCAGATGTATTTCCCTCCATCAGAAACAGTAGCATGAAGTAATGTGAGGTTCTGAAGAAAAATAAAAAAGTAAGGGAAAAATTATTTAATGCCTTATTATCATCGGAGAAAATAGCATTTTTGGTTTCTATTAAATCTGTGCCATGCAACCATATTATTTCGGGAAAAGGATTCGCTTCAACTGGGCAAACTAAAGTGACAGAATTGCCTTCAATAACTTCAAAGTTTCTTTTGCCTTCAGAAGCGAATTCTGGCGGCGCTAAATTTGAAGTGTTTCGAAATAAATTCAAAATTAACTTTAAATAATCTACCAATCACTTCAAGTTCAAAATCAGTATTTAATTGACCAACTTCATTGAACGCATGGCACGTATATCGGCCCGCTTCATTTGTGTTCACAGATGCTATCCAAAGATCATTTTGATGCTCAGATAGTTTTCCTTGAAATAAACGATCAGTAAACTGAATCTGCTTTCCATCTTTCAGCCAATGTACTGTTGGTATTGGAAATCCCTAAAATCATGACGTAAAGACAGTTAAAATATTAAAACAATGAAAAATTCAGAAAATATTAATTTACTTGAACTGGGCAAGGTAATCGAATAATTTCCTGATTCCTTAACACACGTGGATTCTGATCCAAAGTCTCATTAATGTGTGGGGGAACGAGTACTGTAAGTGTAAAGGTTGCCTCTGTATATAAAAATTTTCATTTTTTAAAATTGAAGCAAACCAGCGACTCCTACGCTGTTATTCAATTGACAAGTATATTCTCCAGAATCACTTCTATTATTTAATTAGAATTACTTTATCAGCATAATTCGTCTTACCTTCTTGCTTTAACAAGCATTAAAGTGTCGCCTCGAGGGGAAAATATAAGATTGTTGCTTAAACTACTCGATTGCTCACCAATTGGTCGGCCTGCCCGCAACCAAGAAACGCTAGGATCTGGGTTACCGCTAGCCTGACACTCCATTTTGGCATGAACACCTTCAAGGACCCGCAACTGAAAACTAGTTTATAAAGAAAGCCAATTCATGCACCTGTAAATTGGATGGATTAGCAATCAAAATAGGGCGACGTAATATCTCTAGTACGAATTCTGCTGTTGCATTACCAGCTTCATTTGAAGCTTCACAAATAAACCTTAAAAATAAAATAATAATAAAATAAGGCTTAGATTATTTCACCTTCCAGAATCTTTTTCTTTCAAATTACTAATTTTAAGAATATTCTGTTTTATTCCATTTCCTAAAAGTTGTACACCATCATCCAAATTCCCAAGTACAGTCCTTTCAGGCATTTTTCTCCAAATGATTTTAGGTGAAGGTAATCCTTTGACTGAACATTCAAAAGAAGCTGTACCTCCTTCAATCACATGAATAAAACGCTCGCCTTTATCTATACTAGGAGGAACCTTAAGAATTTTTATAAGATTTTGAGGTGAATTTAAGTTTAGGTCAAAAAACAAGAGGTATAATGAACTACCAAAACATTTAATTGAATTACTAGACGTTCTTCACCACCCTTATTTTTAGCAATACAGGTATAACGACCAGCATTTTGTTGTCCAGCAGAATGAATGTGATAAAAGTATGAGTATTCTGAAGCCAATGTTTGTTCGTCAGCATGGGATTCTTCCTCTAATTGATTTTGTTGTTGAACAGCAAGAGGGTCGTTATCACTGCTACCGGCTTTGCGCCATTCTACTCGAGGGGAGGGATGCCCTCCAACAATACATTCTAACCGCTGCTCAGATCCCTCAATCACACTTAATTCAGTTGCCGGTGCTCGAATTGTCGGCGGTCCTATCACATCAAGGAAGATATCCATATCAGAATTGCCAGCTTTATTAGTAGCAGTACAAGAATATATACCAGCATTCTTTGCCTGAACTGAATTTATGTGAAGTTTTGATCTATTATCCTCAAAGTATAGGCTTGCAGAATCGACAGATGAGAGACTTTTACCATTATGTGTCCATTCAATCCTATTAGATTAAAGAAATTATTTCAACATTGTTTTTTAATACTTTGGAGTGGGAACACCACTGGCAGTACAATCCATTTTAACACTATCGTTGATGACAGCTTCTAACGTACCTGTTAGAACAGAAATTAATACAAATATAAAAATAACTATAGTTTAGAGTTTTTTCTGTTTCCGGCCATAACTTTTTTTAATTATTATGCATTTGAATAAAGTTTATTTTTTATTATTCGAAAGTCACAAGTACTTCACATTCGTGATATTTTTTTAATTGATATTAGGTAAATAATCAAACGTACGATAGCCATGAGGATCTTCAATTCTCGGCGGAACTAGAAATAAAATTAAATATGAAATGTATGATTAATTTAACCAAGAACTAAAACGCTGATAATAGCTTCTGTTACACCAGCAGCATTTTTAGCTGTACATTTATAAGTTCCAGAATCCAATCGTTGTGCTTTCATTAAATAAAGTTTTCTTCCAGAAAATGAGCGCTAAAATATAGATAAGTAAGTCTTTCTATTGCATAGAACCTGAACATTATTTAGTTGCTGCTCGGTTTGATCGCTGAGATGACCAATCGGCATTTCATCTTTAGTCCAATATAACTCAGTTGTTGAACCGCCATCATCTGCTAACGGGCAATCTAATGTTTGACTTTCATTCTCAATAAATTCTACACTTGTGAGGTTTCTTGCCATTACAGGAGCTGCTGAAAATCGAGGTGTTGTAACACCAAAGGTGAAAACAACAAACTAACTCAATAATGAAACACTAATGTCTTTCTCGGCACTACCTGCCCGACTTTCAGCAATACATGAATATCGTCCAGCATGTCGAATATCCACCTCAGAAATGTGGAGCATTTGATCTTTGTCAATTAATTGATATTGAACTTCATTGACATTTTCATCTTCCAAATTGTTCAACAAATCTCCTAGCTGTTTATTATCCTGTAAAAATAAAATTATTTTATCATTTGTTAAATTTCGTTTTCTTTAAAAATTATACATAATCAGTATTGTATTACCGCAATTTTTAACTAAAAATAAAACAACTGATAACAAAGTGATTAAAATTTGCTTAATAAATTTTTTATTGTTTTTCCATAACTCGACCAAACATTAATCATTTTTATTTACTTAGTAATATTCATTATAATTAATTAAGTATTAATAAAATTAAATCAAACGACCTTTATTTTTAATAATTCCAAAACTTTAAAAAGAGTACTCCTTTCCTCTTTAATTCTCTTTTTTAAAATACTTTAAGAATTGTGTAAATATTTGAACACTCCTTAATTGTACACATTTCACTTTTTTACTTTATTGATCAAAAATATTATTATCAATTCTCGACTTTCTTGCCTTAAAATTCTTGCATTAAAATCACGCGCAATTATTTTGCATTTATTTATTTAACTAGTTTTTTAATTTAATTTAAAACTGAAGCTTATTAAATTAGGCCTTTCAAATGAATAAAAAATATTTAATAAACTTACATAGGTATTATTATATTAAGATTCATTAAATGAAAAATTGAAATATAAAATATGTAGAGTTAAACAAGCAATTTATTTAAGAAAAATGAGCTTTTTCAAAAATATACTCGTGGGAACGTCCCAAAACACCTGTTTTTTTTATTTTACATATTTTGGAAAATTAATATAGAAAAGTACTTTCCTCAATTAAATTCCACTTTTATATTCTTATGCATATCCTATAGTTTTAACAAAAAATGCATGATAAATGTTAACATACATATTTCAGTTAATTTTTTAAAATAAGATGGGCATCTTATAAAAATCTCTAAATCCTTTTTCCACCGCTCATGAAAAATTTCCCTTATGCCTTTTACAAAATCTTTTTTTCCTTTTTCTCGCGAAAACGAGAAATGATGGAAAATGGCACTTCTCTTTGCTGCACATCTTTTTACCCACTAATTCTTTCCAAAAGCTTTTTAAGCCCATTTTTATGTAAGGGGCCATTCATCTGGCCCATTTTCTAGACTACATTTCAGTTGCTGGGCAATTATTCCTTTGGGAAAAGATGTGTTTCCTTCCAAACGAAGAAAAAAAAACACAGCTATAAAGCCTCTGCTGATGAGCAAGCTCTTATTTATTGGCAGGGCCATTTCACGGTTAACTCACCTCTCTCCCATATACATATTTTATTTACATTTCTATTTTCAGTTCAAAAAATCCATCTAATTTTAAATGTATTGGTATATGTATGTATGTATATTGTTGATTTCTTAGCGCTAATTGCCAATTAATGTTAATTATTCTTTCTCTTTCATTAGCCGAGCCAACGAGCTCCTTTTACTTCCCTCTTATGTATGTATGTATACTTCATAACTTATACATATAAACACATTTTTATATATCTAATCCATTAGAACAATTATTTGCATAAAAGGAGCAATATGAAATGAAGGGAATTATAATAAATAAAGTGCTTTTGGGGAACCAATATCTAATTAATCAAAGTAATTTTAAAATTTCAATTCTAAAAATTTTTTAGAAATAAACAAAAAATTCTTTTATAATTTTTTGAAAATAATTTTAGCATCATTTATTCATTATTCCTTTCTTTGTTGCAAATATTGTTCCAATGTTACAAATGCTTTCTTCATATTTTTAAACCAAAAAAAGATGAAAACCCTTTAGAAAAATGCCCAGGTGGACAATATGTAGGTTGATAAAAACCTAGTTTTTTACACGGATGAAATTAAAATGAGTAAGCAGAGGTTTTAAGAGAAGAGACAGATGTAGAACAGAAAAATAAAAGAAGTATATAAATAGAATAAGCAAGAAGTTTGAAAAGGGGTTAGGAGGAAGTAAATAAGGAAACTTTTGTGTGGCCAATTCAACAGCTAACCAATTGGCCCTTTCCCTTTATGCCTTGAGGCAATTCTTTCCAGATGTATGCTTTTCACTGCCATCTTTTTCCACCTCCTTCAATATTATTCTCGTTTATTCCTCACCATCCAACATTTTTATACTTTTCACTCCTTTAACCATCATATGCTTCTTACTGCCAACCTATTCAAAAAGTTTGTCACCCCCTCAACAAACCTTGTGAAAATTCTGCGGGAGAAATAAAACAATATAGAATATGTAGGGATTTTTTTACCATTTCAAGGGCAAAATAAAACCTTAATCTTGCGGCTCTATTTGTTTAATAATTAAAAGTTAATCTAAAGTAAGTAGGTATTTTATCCAAGCTTAATACATGTATATTCCCATGTATTTTTTCACAAATAACCAACTCTACATTTATTCGTCATCATTTTTCAATTAAAGTAACGACATTTTGGAGATAAATGTCTGGTTTAGCCGTAAATAAGAAAAATAGAAAAGCAGAGCATATTACCCCTCCCCAGGTTCAACCTTTTTCTCAGCTTAAAGCAAGTTGATGTCCCATCAATCCAAAATAACATTTAACACGCCGCCGCCTCTGAATGAGAAGCAATCGAGAGGTGTAAATTGAGAGCAGAAAGGCGCATCTTATGCCGAACTTATTTTTTACTCTTAACACCTAGCTTTTCTATTATGTTTTTCTTGCACTTACATATGTGTAATATTCAAATAAATTTCCTTTTACAATCAACAATTTAAGCTAAATATTCAAAACTTTTAGATCTAAAAGCTAAAAAAGATTGAGAATTTTGATGTGGAAGATAAGCTGATGACTAAAAGCTACGATTATTGTAGTAGAATCATCAGTAGGCGGTTGTCGTGGCCTTCATTTACAAATAACATAAAAGTGAAAAATGTTCAAATCTTACTACGCTGTTTTTAATTATCGTCAAGAATGTATTATACAAAAAAAGGAAGAAAAATACTTTAGAAGAAGAAAACAAAATTTAAAATTTTACAAACAACTTAAGGGAATAATTTTTCTTCTTGGCACCCTTTTCACAATTCAAATACAGCTTTGTAACAGTTCCTCACCACATCCCTATCATCATAGATATGATGAAAATGGCAATAAATGTTCCGTAGAAGGAAGTATTTGTTCAACAAGTAGAGCACAGATTTGCAGGAATAACACGTAATATTTACTTTATACGTAATATTTTTCAAAATTATTTTACAGTTGTATTACAGTTTGCTCCGTACGAGAAATGCGTGAATGTCGATGTGATAGTGAGGAAGATAATTATTGCTTCTTATGCTGTGGCAATGAGCGAAATCGTTGTATGCCTGCGCATGAACATGGTATACTCAGGTAAAGTAAATTTTTCAAATTTAATCACATACTAATCATTTAAAGAGATAATGGTGAGCGTTGGGAACGTGATGCCTGCACGAGGTGTAGAATGAATGGAGATGAAATGGATGGAATGCCGTGTGACGATCAAGACACACAAAGGTTATGTCTTCAGGGTAAATGCTCAAAATCAGTATGTGTTGATAAACAACAAGGACAGTATTGTGATAAAAAGTTAGTAATAATTAAGATCATTGTATAGAAATCACTTGAAGGTCAGAAAAGATTTGTGTAGACGATGTATGCGAAAATCCGTGTGCCAAAATATCACCATATTTAATGGTTTGTGATTGTCCAGCAATCGATCCTGATACCGGATTTGCATCCGAAGATCGTTGCCAACTTTGTTGCTTCGATTATCACCAGGTTAAACAAATAAGGTTGAAATATTAAAACTTTCAGAAGCCTTCAACAAGACGTTGCCGTAACGCACATCGAAATTATGGTATAACATCAGCACAAGATCGCCCAATTTGGAGAATAGGTTTAGAGTGCGCTGGTGGTAAAAAATGCAATCGCTATGGAATATGCTCAAATGATGCTTCTCCCGGTGGAAGAAACCAAAACCGTGTATCAACTACTTTACTTGCAATTATTGTATTTTCCATACTGATCCTAGCCGTCCTAATCACTTCATCAACTACTATTTTTTCGGAAACATTCTGATACAATTGGCAAAAGTAACTTCTTTTAATTAAGTAAATTTAACCTGCCAATTAATCAGCCGTTTCTATACAATAATTAAGTATTTCTAATTAAGCCTTTCACACCATATCTACCACTTTTACTTTGTTTATAGTTATTTAATATTTTTGTTTTAAATGTAACGATGTTTCGTTATTTAACCCATACTTTAGATTGTATAATATGTAAATACATATGTATATTTAAAATTTTAAAGAATACTTAGAAGTATGTTTTTAAAAATATAAAAATTACTGCCTACCTTTTTCCAAATAATGTTAGGCCATGGTGACCCTTTTAATGTACAATCGAGCATGACCGTTTGGCCTTGTAGAAGCAAATATTTAGTATTTGTAGTGTCGACGAAACGAGGCGGTTCTAAATTTAAAATTTTCGATTATTAAAATTTGTTTTTACCCAAAATATTAACACTAAATTCCCTCCTCGACTTGCCGACAGAGTTTTGAACTAAACAAGTATAAGTTCCCTGATGATTATCAATTTGTGCGTCAAGAATGTGTAACCAACTACCACTAGATTGAACAGTCACATTTGTTGGAAGGGTTGTAGAATTATTCTAATGTAAAAATATTCTTAAAAATGATCGAATATATTTTCTCACAAAAAGCCAAGTAATTGTTGTAGACTCCCCAGGATTCTGTAAATCACAGTTCATAGGAAGTACTTCTCCTTGCATGACTTCGAGAATTACATCATTTCCAACTTTTGGAGGTGCTAAATTATTTAATTAACTCAATTAAAAATAAATATTTAGATTTTATTCTTTAAACTCATCATAAAGTCATTCAACAAAAAATTATAAGTGTTTATTTATTCAATTATTATTAGATGTTAAGAACATTTAACTAATTTGCCAACTTTCTCATAACTAGACTATAAAAAAGATAATAATTTTAAGCTGGGATTATGTGGGATTAGGGATTAATGATAGTAATGGTTTCGTGCGTAAGGAACAGGAGATAGAAGTTAAAAGAGGCTAATAAATTACAGAGGCCTAGTTTTCACTTTAATCCATTCTTATTTTACCAAATATTTCAGCAACAATATTTTAAATTTTATTATTTTTAAACGAAAATGGAGAATTCGACTATTCTGCAAGAAGTTTTAGAAACATCTGACATTCAAAATTCTATTGAACTAGGCCTATCAAAATCAAAACAGATAATTCTACCTCCACGTCGTACAAAGCGCTTTCAGAATTTTCAGAATCTAGGTGGAAATTTATCATTAAGCTTAGATTCATCTGCTCTGGAAGATTTATTAGAGGTTGAAAAAAATGAAAATGGAGTTGAGGAAATGGAAAAAAGACGAAAAACTATAAATGCCGTTGGAATTGGAAGAAGTATTGCTGATATGGTTGTCACACAAAGAAGTGGAATTGAATTTTTTGCACCTGAATATAACGAAAATGTCGAGAAACAACTAATAAAAAATCAAACAGAAGATTGTATGAATGGAAAGTTGCAAATTAATGGAATAAATGCTAAAGAAAAGAGAAAGGTTGAAAGTGAAGAAATTAAGAGTTGTGATGGGAATTTTAAAAAATTAAATGAATATGATGAGAATGAAGAAGATGAGGAATTTTGGACAGGAATCAGCGCATTAAAAACTACCAAATATGGAATAGCAACGGTTAATATCTAATTAATTAAATCAAATTCATTATTTTTTAAAGTGGTGCATTGTTTGGAATGGAGCAGCCTCATACTACGTTTTTGATAGAATAGGCGAATTCTTGTTGAATTTATTAATAGGACTTCTTGGATTCTGGCAAGCCAAAAAAATGTTATTTTCATATATAAAGAATTTATTTAAGGGGTATTTTTTAGATTGAAAAAGCAGAGTTTTAGTAAAATACTAAAGCTGTTGGCACCAACATTAATTTTTATACAAATTGCATTAATGGTTCTTCAAAGAAGTGCATTAGAAGCCTTCAGTGCATTTAGTTAGTTTTAAAAAATTACTAAAATAGGTTAATTAATAAATTTAAGGATCCAATTTAAATTTTCCCTTGGTTCTATAATATTTTTGCGTTCGTTTTTAGAACCTAAAGTTAAGTAAGAGAAGGATGAAATAAATTAGAGATTGTATCACATATTCTTTTTAAGAGATTACATTACCAATCGCTATAAATACTCAAATAACAGACCAAGTATTTGATTTTCAATTTGATGGTAAAATTTCTTCAATTTTTGCTATTGGAAATACAATTTTGATGTTATTTGTTTGTTATTGCAACTTAAGCGTCTTAAGCTTTATTTTGAAGAAAATTGGTACTCGCTTGGATGAATTTTACTTTAGAGGTAAGGAGATAGTTACAGAAAAGTAGAAGAAAGAAGTGGGGGAATAATAATGCAAAATGAAAAAAATAAGAATATGTATGTATGTATGAGCCTAACAATAATTTTACAAAATAAATATTATTATTTATTTAGGTTATTATATTTTAAAGTATGTCCTACCGAGAACTAGAGTACTCTTTTCTAGTTGGCCAGCCTCATTTACCGCTGTACATGTATAACGGCCAATATGTGAAGAACTAACTCGCATAATTCTTAGACTAAGATTTGGCTGTTTAAATTAATTATATTTATTAATTCCCTTTAAAAATTATAAATCTACCAAGATAACATATTCTGGTGTATTAACATTCAAAGGTTGGGAATCATGTGCCCAAAGCACTTTTGGCCTGATTTGCCCCTCGGGTACATGCACTGGGCATGGAATTTCAAGCTGAGCCCCATCTGTGGCCACAAGTATATCATCAAACTCTGTCTGAAGCATTCTTGGTTTCACTATAAATTAATAGTAAAATATTTAATGGTAAGTTTAAACAAAGGATTCAAATCCATAACAAAATAATAAAAAAGCAAAAACAAAATTAGCTAAAAAAAATTTCGCGCGACTGAATCTATATTCTTATTTTAAGCTATAATCTTAAAAAATATTTATTATCTAACTTATTAATTGTACGATCACATCTTGCGCTGCAGTTCCAGCAGCACTTTTAGCTCTACATGTGTAGGTTCCTTTATGAACATCAGAGCCGTTTTTCAATAGTAAAGAACCATCATGAACTTCAGATAGAATTTTCCCGTCCTTGTAATCATGAATTATTCATTAAAAAAATTTTTGTGTTACCTTAAGCCATTCAATTTCTGGTCTAGGATTTCCAAGTAGGACAACACAATTGATTTGTAGATCTTTGCCTTCAATACTGAAAATCTTATATAATTTAAATATGGCATAAAATGCTTTACAGTTCCATTTTTGAAGGTAAACTTGAAAGAACGGGGCTTACTTAATTAAAAAAAAATTAAAAATAGGCCGTTAGTAGAATAAACCTAATCCAGTAATAACCAAATTAATGTCCTTTCTTTGCTCACCAAACTGATTTCGAGCAATGCATGTAAATGTAGACTGATCTTCCAATACTGAGGCTGAATAAAAATGTTAAAAGTTTTATATTTGAGTGATTACCTCTTATATGTAGACTGTTATCAGGCAATTGAGAATATCTTAACAGTTCCTCTATTAATCCTTCAATTGGAGAACCATTTTTCAGCCATTGTATTTGAGGTTTTGGGTTTCCATCTGCTCTACAAAGTAGTGTTGCCGTATGTCCGATTTGAACAAAAACTGATCCAGGACTAGGTAAAATTTTGGGATCACCTAAAAATATTATAGCTTTTCCAAATAACTATAATCTTCCAACTTCCAACACCAATCGTTAATGGCTTAATAGCTGAACCCGCAACGTTATCAGCCTTACAGGAATAAGTTCCTGCATCTGAAACATCCGCTCGAGGAATAGTAAGCCGTCCATTCTCTTGAATTTGTACATAGCGATTCGTAAATAACTGTCTACCATCCTTCCACCAAGAAATTGTTGGAGTTGGAATACCGCTAATGATCTGAAAGAAAATATTAAATTTATTTAGCAATTCGATCAAAAGGATTCCTTACACAAAAAAATAAGGAAAGGATAACCATGGATTCAAAGTTAACAAAGGAAATAAAGTTACCTGACAATCAAGCATTATTGAATCATCCTTAGTGATCATTTGTTTGTTTTGTGAAACAATAATACTTGGAGGAACTAAATGAATAGGAAATATTAACAACAATTACAAATTTGTTATAAATTATTCTGTTTTAAAAATTAAAAATGATGGTATATCTAAAACTTTTTAATAGTATGTAAGAATTTATGACCAGCAATATGAACAAATGTAGAAGCAGTTGCTGTTCCCGCTTTATTTTTAGCTTGACAAGTATACGAACCCTCATCCTCATCCTCCACATCAGTAACAATTAATTCATTTCTTTGGCTAATGTAGAATTTTGGATCAGAAAAAATTTGTGAACCTTTAAAATTCTAATAAAAATAAAATTTCATAAAATAAAACCTCTAAAATACCAAGTCACGTCAGGCCTTGGTACACCGGTAATAATACATTGCAATGTAAAAGAAGTACCTTCGACGCTGTATACTTCTCGCGGTTCTACTCGTACACTTGGGGGTTGCATTACTGTTAGCCATGAAGTTTCTTCACTTTGACCTCCCGTAGTTCTAGCAAAGCAAGTATATGTACCTACATCTTCAAAACTCGCATCATGAATGCGCAAAGTACCATTATCGTAAGTATACTAAAAATATTTTCCTTAAGCTTAAAAATAGAGCTAAGATAACTGTTTTTGCTGAATTGCCAACATTTAAGCTATGATTATGCATCCAGTTGATGCGTGGTTGCTCAATACTTTGAGTTATACAGTGTAAAAAGGCAGTTTCATGAAGCATTATTGACTCGTTACGCATGGCAATTATATCAGGTGGTAATTCTATTTATGAATAGTAATTGATATTAATTGATTGTAAATAAGCTACATAATTACCTTTTGATTCAAGAAAAGTAGAAACAGAATGATTTCCTAATGAACTTAAAACCAAACAAGTATAATAACCACGGCTGGCAGGAGTAACTGCATCAATTGTCCAAGTTGATGTGTCTGTACTCCTATATTTTTTAGAATAATTTCAGAATTCAGCTCAATTAAAATTAACTCATAGAATAGAGGTCCCCCAATTGATTTACTCCCGAATAACCAATGCACGGTAAAAGGGACACGTGATTCAATGGAACAAGTAAGATTTACTGGACTGTAAGCAGTTACTGTAATTCGCTCAGCCATATAAGCTCGAGGGCCTATGACATCCACTGCCGCAATTGCTGTAGGAGCAATGCGCAGGAATTCGTAATTCTTAAATAAGAAAATGTTTCATTTAAATTATAGAATACGTATAATTTACTAATTATTTACTTGTGGATCTTTTCCTCTCACACGCACAAAAAAGAAAATTTTTGGTGGAATCAATGGACCAACAAAATGGAGAAAAGGGATGTTTCCAGGATATAAACGAGTTTCGTTTCGATAAAGATCATTTCCATTGTAGTCAACAAGCGATACATGCTCCAAAGCACCAGGTGGCCTAAGACCTGTCATTTTAATAAATAAATATGTTGGTTGACCGGCTATTGGACGTGGATGAGTCTGAAACAATAAAAAAATGGTTCCAATAAAAAAATATTTTAAAAACACACTAAATCTAATGAAGAAACTGGTTGAGAAGAGAATCCATACTTGAAGTCAATATCTCCATGCCCAAAAATTAGTAAAGTATGTCTAAAAAATATATTAATCTAAAATGAAAAGGGTTGCTACAAACTTTAATCGGCTACTAGTACGAACTCGCCAAATTCCTGGCACGGGAGCAAGAAGTCGAACTAATTTTATATTCTTTAAATTTATAGTACCATCGTCATGTTCGTATTTATCAATGCGTCGATCTGATAATAAATAAAAGATGGGATTTCTTTAAGAAATCTAACTGTGTGGATCAACCAATTCAATATCCATCAAGTCACTATCATCACGTACTCCAGCTAACGAAATGACTAACTCAGAGAAGGAAGTGTCAATTGGAACAAGACTAGGTAATTAAAGAGATTATTATTAATATTAGAAGGCTCTACCTGGTGTGTGTTTGTCCATACTCACGCACTTCATAAAGGATATGAACCTTTCGTTTAGCTACAGAATGACGTACATACTCAAGTACTTAAAATATTTAATTAATTTTATTATTCTAAATTTACTACCAGTGTTAACATGTGATTTTTCCAAATGAAACACTTGCCCAAAACTAGCAGCTGCTATTCTTTCAAATACTTTGTAACCAGGATGTGAGCGATTGCCACAATCACCAGTCATAACGAAAACAACCTTTTAAGTTCAAATTATAGGTTATAAAAATTTAAAAAGTTTAACTGAGCTCTGTTTCTCCTGTATAAGGTTTAGTATAGCACTCTCAAGATGAAAATCTTTGGAACGTGCATCAGTGAACACATAAATATAAGATCCTGGTAGCGATACCTCCAGTGCTTTCTTTATGCCAGAAAGTGCCTAGAAATATTTTTTAGTAATCTTTTTGTGAATATGACCATTTCTGGGCAATCACCACCACCCTGTACGGAAACAGAGGCCAATCGTTGTTGGAAAAGGTCTGGATCTGTTGTGATAAATGGGGGGCTAACTTCTAAACTTTATAGTAAACTTAAGTAATAACGTATAGCCTGCCTGGATCATGAAAAAGGACAAGCACAAAATTGTAGATAAGCTTCTTACGTTGTTTCATTACAGTTTCAAAAATACCTTTAGCGCCATGACGCACCTGATTCAAATCATCTGTTAATTTAACAAAATGCATAAATTATAGTTGATGAAAACCATTCATAGAGCCAGTCTGATCAAACACGAAAGTGAGAGATGAGACGTCAGGAGGAGGAGGTGGTTGGACAACAGTCTCATCAATATTATCCCCCTGAAACGGATATATTTCATTATGAGGTTGTTGACCGATTTGAAGATCATATAAAGGATGTCCATAGTCTATTTGGTTTACTGCTGCTATTGCTGTTCTAAGCAAATTAAGGATAAGTAAAATTGATAAAAGTAGTAATTGGTTTAGCATTACTTTATTTTATCTACCTGTAAACAGAATTTTATACCATCTTTATGTTATGTGAAATATATGGCTAAAATTGAGCGATATTAATATCACTAAAGATTATCGAGCTTATTTAACCAAAGAATTCGAGTTAAAGGGGTTAGAAGTTGGGGAAAAAGTTAAATTATTTTAATTGATTAAATTCAATCGATGAGATGGTATGCCTTTCTCAAAAACTTGATTATTCTAAAGGCAAAAGCTAGTGAATTAGCAAAAGCGTTTATCATAGGGACAAATCTAACAATAAGCTAGCAAAAAATGAAATGCTAAGGAGGAGGGGCAGACTGTGGTTTGAAGGGCAATTTTTTGTAATTAAAAAAGAACGGATAAACAAAGGACACGTACTATAACATTATACAATGCTAATGCAGTTTAGTCTTCTCTTAACAGGCTCTAGCATAAAACTGCCTGTTGAGAAAAAGTAAAAATGTTTTGCAATCGTTGGACCACCGAAGTTAGGGCCTGTCCAACACATTTTCCTCGCCATTGAATGCAGTCTATCAAATGATCATATTTCATATTTTAAAATATAAGGAAGGAAGGGAAATCATTTTCAATGAACTCATAATTAGGGCAAAGATTTGAAAATAATAATTTTAACTTTATTTAAGTTTTATTAATAACAACATAAATTAAACTTACTTACATATCATGTTAAAAATTAGGGTAAATTTAAAAAACAGATAAAAAATGCCAATAATTGAAATATTGAGCAAATATGTAAATTACGTTTAGGTAAATAATTAAAGCTTCCTAATATTAATATTATTGAAATTTCCAATACGATTTGAAAAAGCCTTTATAAGTATTTTAACGCATTCCGATTCGATCACAACATGTGGCTGAATTAAAAAAATGATTATAAATTACATCTGATTAAAGATAACCTCAATTGGTGCTCTAACAAGCTTCATACAAGGTAAATATTCTTCAATAAATCTTGTCATATCAAGTTCAATATCGAAATAATGTTCAGCAAATAACAATTTCAACATGTTCAAAGCTTCTGACAACTGTTTGTTAAATATAAATAAGTTAAAATTTTATTTCTGGTTGTTTACCCCAAGTTCTCGATTGACTAAAACAAGCTGCGCTAGTACAGCAGCAATCAAAAATTTCTTCTCCTTGAGAAATAAAAAAGGAAAAAAAAATATTTAAATAATACATTGGATTTATTGGCGACAATCAATTTTGAGGTTATTGAGCTATTATTTGAGTCCAATCTATCTAAAAGATGTTTAACACGTTCTCGTCTCTGTTCCTCTTCTTTTGCTCGTCGACCAAATCGTGTTGTTTCCGCAAATGTTCCCTCCATTGGTACATCCGTCTGATTTTTATTTACCATTTGTTGGATATATTCTTTACGTTTTCGCATACTTTGTGCTGCAATGAGAAGACGCATACTATTTTTCTAAATTTAGAAATTACTATGTCTTAAAACATAAATGAATAGAAAATATAAAACTTTTCAGAACTTTATATCTAGAATATTAAAAAAATGAATTATAACCTGAGCTGATAATTTCTTTAATTCATCTAAATCGATTTCTTAAAAAAGACATTCATAAATTATAACCATTTAAATCTTGCCAGTTTTACGATTTTCCTTTTTGCCTTCACTAGATGAAGGAACAGAAGCATCACTAGTTGAACATAAATCCTTATTTAAATCAATTAATCGAAAATCTTCCGTTTCAACGTCAGAACTATCATTTTCACTATCAGTAAATTCAGCACCATCGACAGCGCTTGTATAGCGTTTCTAAATTTTATTTCTGAATTAAAAAAAACGTAAAAGTAAAACCTTGTTAAAAGTCTCTCTATTTGCATAGGTTAAATCTTCAATATCAGCCAGAACTTCATCTTCTTCCTTTCTACTGCTGAAATATTTTCCATTATGGACAAAATTAATGTTTTTAGCTAACAAGGCGTCGTCTGTGTAAAAAATATTAGGACGCGTTACCAGGAGCTTCACAACTGGTTTTGGTTTCTAAAATTAATAAAAAAGAATAATCGCAATAAGTTTCTTACAATTTTTGGTTCAGGTGGTGGCTTTATCACTCGTAATTTTTTATGTTGTACTAATGTCTGTGCAGTTTTCTGTTTCTTGAATTTCATTTTGGTTTTTTGTTTATCCTCTTCTTCTTCCATCTTGATAGCCTCCAAACGTTCTTCAAGTATTTTTTCACATTCAGCAAGCACTTCATTCATTGTTCGTTTCATTTTAAAAAGAAGAGATCCCGTCCGGTTGTTATCTGTATATATTTCAATGTCGTCATATAAATAATTGTCGATAATTGTTTTAAGGCGTCCAGTCGGGAAATATCGTTTTAATTCCTATAAATACAAAATATAAAAAATAAAATTAAAAACCAATTTATTCATTTCAACGCCATATGTAATTTTGTATTCATTCTGGAGATCTTGTAATTCTACCTCACGTTCCTCAGCTCCAAGATTTTGTAAACATCTCAGAAGATTTTCTTTTCCCTATGTTAAGTTGTTATTTACTAACATATACTTAAACCTTGAGAATCTTAGGGCACGACTTAGGATCACGAACAAGAACCTAATTAATATTTAAATTTATATGTTAAAAAGTATCTTAAACCTGTAGCCGTTTATATTTCTCGGTTTCTTTAGCATTACGAAAACGTCTAGAATCTTCAATTGAACTTAAAATGTGATCAATATCCGGACGAGATTTTATCTAGAATATGAAATTTCAATCATATTAGAATATGATAAGAAAAAATTTAAAATTTAATAAAAATTACTTTATAACAAAACACTTTTTCAGGGTTTATATTGCCAGCACCTTTTGCCATATCCGTATAACAAGGCTCTATAATATGTCGAAAATCATCTGATCCAAGCATAGCAGGAATAGATGGATATCCAAGTTTTTCAGCAAGCACTCCAATGTCATTAGATGTATCATCCCTTTAAACAATTTATAATAAGTCTGATTTACATATCTTTTCGGTTTAGTAAAATTTTTTTCATTTTTTAAAATTTAGAAAATAAACAACCTAAATATTGTTATTAAAACAGGAATAGTAACAGGACTATCGGCACTTCCGATAGTGCAAATTAATTCTTCTCGTACGTAAGCCATTAACTCATCACGACTAATTTTAGTTGTATTGTTATGTCCAAGAAATTCATAAGTATTCATATTCTTACCTTCCATATTACTATGTATTTTCCTTGATCTGATCTATATCGGAGTTTATCAGGTTTGTTTTCTTAAGTTTTGACCAATTGGCATTATGTTTTTTAGAACTTTCAATCGCCAACTATTCGCGAGCCATAATGAGAAAATAGGTTGCACGGCGGATTTTTTGGAAAATCAGCCTTAAAAAAATAGAGTAGTCAAAAATGAAAGACAGCAGGCAGTCAGCCATTTAGTTGTTTGAGTGCGAATGACACTCAAAAAAATAATTAATGCACTCAAATGACTTTTTGAGTGTTTTAAGTGAAACTCACTCATATAAAGGGAATTATTGCAATTGTAGTACTGGAGGTTCTCGCTCTATTTTTTTTAATTTTGTGTAACTGTAGCCCTATATGCGAAGAATAATTTTGCATATTTTCAGAAGATAAAAAAATTAGTTGGCTGAGTTATGACTGTTTGAATATTGATGAAAATTGATCTATTTTTGATCATAACTTTCTTCAATAGTGTTTGATCACTTTTATTTTGGTCTTAATCGACTTAGCGCCAGAAATTGAACAATTCTGATCTAAATTTTTGTAAATACCTTCCATATAAACTATTGTAGTATGGAAGTGCAAAAGTTTCAATCAGAAAAAAATTTCAATTTTCAGTAAAAATTTTCAATTTTTTGCTAAAAGCTTTTTTAAATTATAAGAAAATAAAAATGACGCTCAGATTTGAGAAATCACGTTTAGAACTTTTTAAAAGTTCGATCAAAGTTGGTAACCTAAAATCTGCGAAAAAGGAAGGAAGAGTAATGCTTAAAACGAGAGAAAAATTATAGAAAGAGAGAAAAACGAGAGAGAATGGTTAATGCATTTTTTATTTTTGCAAGGCAGTAAGAGGTTTTCTAATTTTCCGAAAAATCCGCCGTGAGGTTGTGAGAGACAATTAGAGATGAAGCAATGTCTTCTTAGCTTCATGTCTGGTCTCGCTTCCACGTACTTCTATGCTCCTACTTGACGTAGTCAATATTTGAAGCTTATCGAGTTTGTTTTCGTTTTCTTAAGAAAAGTATTTAAAATTTAATTTAGAAATTTGATCAGTATGCAGAGATGTGCGTCTTGTTTATATCTAAAGGACAAGATCGAGAAGGTTTAAAATATTTATTTGAATTTATAAAACATAATTTTAGACTGATTTTCCGGATTTTGAAAAAATTAAAACTTAACAATGCCAGCGAAGAGAAGTTGCACACTGGAAGAATTTTCTGGCTGATGAGGAATGAGGATTTTTAATGTTGTAAATGTTCTTTCTCTACTGATAGAATAAAGGTTTCTTTTGATAATCTTTTTCATATTATTATTTATTAAGTTTAGTGCCGAGTTCACTTTTGCCCGATTTGTTTGAACCCTCCGGATATCGCATTTGTAGAACACCTCCTGGTGGAGTACAGAGTTCTGTAGAACCTCCTGAATGAGAACCAGTTCTATTAACCTCCTGGTGGAGTACGAGTTCTGTAGAACCTCCCGATGGAGTATCGAGTTCGGTATAGAACCAACATCTGTTGTGTTCACTGAATCAGGCTCTGTCGGCTGATAATTGAGTTACACTAAATCAGGCTCTGCCAGTTTCTAATAGGGTTCACTGCAACCATGCTTTTTCAGTTGCTAATTGAGTTACACTAAACCAGGCTCTGCCAGTTTCTAATTGGGTTCACAAATGGTGGGTGTCGGAGCAGTGTGCATTGAATCGTGTTCAATGAATCCAGCTCTGGCAGGCCTTTGTTCTGGAACCATGCTGTTTAGCGCAGTGTTCACGGACAAAAGGTGCGTCAGCGTTGTGTCCGTTGAATATTAGGCTTGGCTTTTCTTTGAATCCAGCTCTGGCAGGCCTTTGTTCTGGAACCATGCTGTTTAGCGCAGTGTTCACGGACAAATGCTGGTGTCAGCGTTGTGTTCATTGAATTTTTGCCAGGGAACGCTCGGTTCTGAGTGGAACTCCATACCCACGGAGTTTAGCTCAGAGCTTGAGTAGTTCCCGTTTGTTGGTCTTATTGGCGCGTGCTTCTCCCTGGACTTTATTGCATTGGACATGGACATTTTACAGCTTTTTTAAAAATAATATCTTTTATATTGACCTTTGTGTACTTTTTTGTTTTTTTCACTACTTTTTTAAGTATATTAATTTTATATTTTTGAATAAATATTCTTTATATTTTTGTTTGTTATTAATAGAATATCTTTACTGAAACAACTTAAATGTTTTGAAAAAATTGTTTGTTAGAAAATTTTCAACCTCTACTTACAATTAATCTTGAGGTCTTAAACATTTTTGTATAAAAGCAAAATTTTTCTGTTAGCTGTGCATATGTGTAATTCTTATTTAAGTTCTGGTATTGTTCGAATCTCAGACAAACGAAAACATGGAGTTTTGGTCAATATCCTCGCCGTTGTTGTTCACTCTTCTAACACTGCTTGTAACAACCTCTCTACTTTATTGTGCTAAGAAGAAGAAGACAAAGGCAAGTAAGGTTGGTGGCAAAGACGGAAAGACGCATAAATTGAAGTCTCCAGTGAAGGTTAGGCTTATTTCATTCTTTCCTAAATTTCCACTTTAAGGAAGTAGCAGCTCATGAAGCTAAAACTATAGTAGGTAAAAAGGCTAGTCCCATTCCACCGAAAACAAAGGCAAGAATGGTGAAAAAAAGTGAGTCCCGGAGAAACTACTACAACTAAGCAAGCTGAATCAAAACAATCAAAGCAATCCACAAAACATTCTGAACCTAAAACTTCTAAGCGTTCAAGAAAGCAGAAGCGCAAGAGAAAGGATGATGATGGAGATGATTCAGATTCGTCGAAAGGACCTCTGGGAGACGTTGTAAGTCCTTTATTATTTTAACATAAATTGACTATATTTTTAAGCATTTGAGCTCAGAACCAATCAAACCACGATCATTTGCCCTTGATGAAAAAGAGGTTAAGTTTATTTCCTTCAATTTTGTTAAGTTGTACTTTCCCTTTTTAGGAAAGAATCAAGAAAGAATGTTTGAAGAAGGAAGAAACTGATCCTTATCCTACAATATCGACTTTTCTATCGGCGAGAGATGGGCGCAATAATGACTAAGAAATGATATTGAAGTATCCAATACCCTATTTGAATAACATAAAGACTGTCATGTGTATTATAATACTTATTTTAATATGTCTTGTAAATTTTTCTTTGGAATATTTTAATGTAGTACTTGTTGTTTGTTAGTATGCTACGAGTGCATTGTGAAATAAATAATTTTTATTATAATATTTATGTTTCAACGAAAAACAAATGCACCTACTTCTTTCTACAAACATAAAGGTCTTTCCATCATTTCCAGAGTTCTCAGTTAATCAAATATGTCATTGATAAATTTATTGCTATTATATCGAATTTTTAATCATTTTCTTAATTAACCTTATTTTAAACAGAAAACATTTACCAAGTTAAATGTTAAATTAGAATATTCTGTTAGGGAATGACTTGTCCATATTTTGCGAGCCACGTTTTAGTAAATATTAATGGAGAAGATGATGAATCATTACCGATTAAAAAGGAGATAAAGATAAAAAATGAAGATTTGGGAAGGCAAGTATCACCTGTCCCATCAGACACAAGCAGTACTAGCATTGACGGTGTCTATAAAGCAGCTATCTTTTCTGATCAGCTTTCTTACAATGGATATTTACAGGTGTGATCTATTTTATTTTCCGTTAATTCATTTTACAATTTTTACTTGAGTTGGATAAACTATTGGATTGTCAAATTATGCGTTCTAATGATGGAAAGCGCAGTATTCCAGACGAGCATCTGTTTATTATAATTCATCAAACCTACGAGCTTTGGTTCAAGCAATGTAAAATATAATCAAATATTGTGAATATAAAAATTTAATTATTTCAGTGCTATTTGATATAGACCAAGTTCGAGCATTGTTTCATAATAAGGCAAAAATTTTATAGCATTTCAGGCTACCACTAAATTACTTATTATTTTATTAGATTGTAGATGAGACTAAAACGCTTCAAATAGTAAGTCTTTTGGAAAGAACAGCAAAGATTTTGGTAAAACTAAAATAATAATAAAATGATTTAATTATTTCTAGAAATTACTTGTTGATCAAATTCTAATTCTCGAAACTATGAGCCCATTAGATTTTGTTCAATTTAGGTAAAATTTTTCTCTTACATATTAATATTTTTAAAGAAAATTTTTAACATCTGCATCTGGCTTTCAAAGTCTGCAATTTCGTTTGCTTGAAAATAAATTAGGAATTTTGAATACAAATCGTGTATCGTATAATTTTCAACATTATAAGGAGGTTTTTGCCAATAATAATCAGGAAAATGAGTTAATCAATCAATCTGAAATAGAACCATCGTTGTTTGTACTTGTTGATGTACATATACTTTTGCTTTTCTTATTATTGAACTGTTTATTTTTACAGCGTTGGTTAGCCCGAACACCTGGAATCTATGAGGAGGAATTTGATGAGGAAATTGATGATATTGTTTCTGAAACAAATGATTTTAAAAACGATAAAAAATCTTTTAATGGAATAGGTAAAAGGAAAACATTTTGGGACAGATATTTAGAGGCAATTTTTAATAAATTTGAATCAATTGAGAAAAATAATTTTAAAGGCTGTTTCCCAATATCTATCTTTTATGTTGGAAGAAGTAAATAATCCTAATCAGACAAAAGAGGAACACGATCTTCGCTGGGATGAGTATGTAAAACTTAAACGAAGTTTCCAAACAATCACTAATGAAAATAACTACAATACTTTTATTGAAAAAGGTGATTAAGCTTAAAAATTTTATAATTACTTTTTATTGCAGGGGAGCGCCGTCTAAGCCACAACGCTTTAAAGGGTGCTTTGATGATTTATTTTTATAGAGATTTGCCTCGATTTTCTCAGCCATACCAAATTCTTTTTCATTTGATGGACATAGATTCATTACTCCAAAAATGGCGATGTAACTTATATGCTTCTTATTTTTAATATTTTTTAATTAGACAATCATTTGATGTTAGTACAACGAATGTTGGGAAGCAAAATGGGATCCGGAGGGAGCAGTGGTTATATGTATTTACGGTCAACAGTTAGCGATCGTTACAAAGTGTTTCTTGATCTATTCAATCTAAGCACTTGGTTGATACCAAGAAATTATATACCTAAACTTTCACCAAGAATGATGAGAACGCTTTCTGGAACCTAACAAATTTAGTATTCAAAATATTCCAATATTAAATTTATAAAATAATATCTTTACATAAATAAAATTTTATAAAACTAAAAAACAATATTATAAACAAAATATAATTAAAAATAATAAATTGAAAGCTCGTAACAAATTAAATGCTATAGAATTCCTTAATGAGTCACTGCTCCAAGGTAAATCAACAATAGAGGAAAATTGTTCGTCTGTTAACCCACCAATTTTACTTGCTCCAATATGGAAAGACAATTCTGAAGGATTTGATGGTTGACTTTCTGATGAGCCTATTGCTAAATGACCAGTGCTAAAATGTTCAACTAATTCTGTGCCCAAACCGAGCGATGTAATTGCCTTAAGTTTATAAGTTATGCAAAAATATACGTATTTTAATTAATAAACTTGAACTTTTATTTATACAAACCTGTAATCTAAACCTATAGACAGCCTTGGGGTCAAGATCAGTTAAATGTTCTATTCTTTGTTCAGGATTAACAATTGCTACCTTTGAAGGAGAATCTAAACCCAATAAAATAGGAGTAATTTTGAAACAATCTTAATAAACTTACGAAAAAAAGTTGAAGAAAGAACAGTACGAAAACCTATTAGTTGATTATTTTTTGGTTCAAATTGCCGTAACCATCTCCAAGAACATTCAGCTGTAGTTAGTGAGGTTGCTAAACATGTCAACCTCTGTGTTTCCTGAGCTCTTTGATTTTGTAATCTTTCTAGTGTTTCTGATGATTTTTTTCTTTCTTCATTATCTTCTCTTTGCTTTATTTGCCTCAAATCTTTATTAATAGAAAATTCTTTACTTCCATCAAGTTCCTCATTTACTTCTTCTATTGGAAGCCATTCTCTTCCTAAATTTGCGGATAATTTTTGTGGTTTTGATTCTGTTGTAGTTGTTACAATATTTATAGTTCCTAAATTTAGTAAAAATAATAATTGAAACAAAAATTTTGATAAAGAATTGAAACAAAAAATTTCCCACCATTTAATGGCAATGCAAAGGAAGACAACTTATCACTGTTGTAACCAGCCGAATTAATTTTAGTATCAAGATTTTCACTTTGTTTGCATTGTAAAGGCATATCAGAAGGAGTTTGTTCACAAGGCAGTGTTGAAAAAGTTAACCGGGCAATTATCTATAAAACACAGGTTTTTTCCTTTAAACCCCTAATAAAAATATTCACATTTTCATTATTATTCATTAATTTTTGTTGTCCTAAATTATTGAAATTTTCGATTCGGACATAGTACTCGCACTGGAATTGGAGGTTTTCAAGTGTTGCTACACAATTTTGAACGAAAAATTCTTGTGGAGGTAATTGATTTAAACAACGCATTGATCGAACAAATACCCGAAATTGATGCTAAATTTTGCTTCATTTTTAATTTCTCAAGTATTCTATACCTGATTTCTAAACAATTTATTATCGATACAGGTTGGGTGGTCAAGCCATGAAATTATTGTCTTCAGATGATTTCCTTCAAAAAAGGGTGTCTTCACCTGAGCTACATAATGAAAACTTTGTTCATCTTTAGCGGTCTCCTTTTTTTAATTATAATTTAAAAATTAAATAAGAATTTTAAAATTACTAAAATATTATTAGCATTTTCATCAAAAAGTGGCAAAAGTTTGTCAAAATCTGAATTATTTTTGCTTAGTTTTTTAAAGTTGGCTGCCCCAGTTTTGAGAAAAAGAATTGCTGGTTCACCTCTTAATTCACCTTCAATTGTATCGACGGTTGCAAAAAGCTGTAAAATTAACTTTTTCTATTTAAGAAGGAATTAACACAAACTTCGACAATATAAACTTGGTTTTGTTCTAGTCCATTAAGTTGTGTTTTTGTGGTTGTGCTAGGTAAAACTAATGAACTTCTCCTTGAAGATTCAGAATCCTTAAAAATATAGAGAATAATTAAAGTTAATGTAAACTAACAATTCCAGATAATTCATTTCCCCCATCATAGTCATCATCATCAGTTCCTTTAGAACTTCGTCGTTGACGTAATTCAAATACTTTTGCTAATTCTAATGAAGTTTTCCTAAAATTTAGTTAAAATTAAATAAAAAATGATTAAAATTTACCACCAACTAAGACGATAATCTTTAATGGGAATTTCTGAAACAGGGGCGGACCATCCAATCTTGGCAATTTCTCCTCCATTGCTAGCATGAACATTCTCTCCCAAAGGTAGAACAGTAAAATTATTTGGAGGCTAAAGCATAAAATAATTTGTAGATGAATATATGAATACCGGTGGGCTCTTTACTTCTTTTGTGAGTTTAAATGGAGGATGGCTAGGCTGAGAGAATCCAACTTATTGTTAGAAAAATTAATAAAGCTTAATATTTTCTAAAAAATTTACAAGTTCCGTAAGCATTAACTGCCGCAACTCGAAAAAGATAATAACGACCGGGAGTAAGCAAATGCTTCAAAATTGCATACATTTTGTTTCTTACCATTATCTAAATTATCTAGACCTTGTTTGTAATTTAAAAAATTACTGTTTGCCAAGGAGTCATAGTTTCTGAATTCCTACGTACTGACCACCTCCATTGAATAACGAATACTTAAAATTAATTTATTAAATTTTATTCAGAGAAATAATTTAAGTTAATTTTTAATTAACTGCCTAAGGCAATCTCTGAACGGTTACATAAAAGGATCTTTTAAATGAAATATTTTTACAGTTTGCATATGTTGTAGTGTGTTGAGGAGTCATTCGTTTCATTACCCATCGAAGAATTGCAGATCTGTAAATTTCTGAATAAAATATTTAAACTAATAAAAATGACCGTTTCCGTTTCCTTTCCTGAACGGTTATTCCCTCAGGCATTGGAAGAAGCCGACTGTCGTTGAGATGAGGCAAAAGACATGTCCGACTACACCCAAAAGAGCAGCATTTTTCTATCTTAAATGAATTATTCCTAATAATGGAGTGAAAATAAACCTCTGCGCAGTCAGTATCGGCATCACAAAAAGCAGAACATTCCTTCAATGGAAGATAAATTTTAGTGTTAACTTATTTATATTTAAATTATTTACCGTATCAGCTGTTTTAAGCCTTGTTTGTGGTTGTGGACATTGCCCTGATCTGTTAACTGCATTTTGAATAAATGTACAAGACTGACGGCATTGGCTTGGGTCTGCCGCTTCCTAAAAAAGTGAAATTAAGTTGCTTAGTATTTAATTTAATCTTAATAAAAAAGCAACATACACGACAAAATGTCTGATCACACAAATTGTTATCCAAAATTAATTCTCTGCATGGAATTAGACACTTGAAAAAAATAATATTAAAATTATTTATTAAAAAAAAATTTTTTACAGATGCGCATTGCACATCCTCCTTGCATAGAGTGCTAATTTGGTGTCTCAAAAGTCTTCTTGTTTCTGCATTGTTCTAAAAAAATAATACTTATAATTTTATTCATTTTTTAATTTTTCCCATCCAATTATTACATAATTTATTCCATCAAAAATATATAGTTAAACACCTTTCAATTTATATAGGTAATTAATTATAATTATTATAGTTATTTTCTAAATAAAAAAGAAAACAATTTTTAATAAACTAATTTTATTTAAAAAAAATTCAATTTTTATTATTAAAACAGATGGCCTCAAATTCTACAAATATTAACATTGTCTCCCTTTTACTTCTCTGCAAATGTAATAAAATTTGCAGATAAACATTTTTATGTTTTTTGGTTTCATAAAAGGAAAAGAAAAAAATTAATAAATTTATTTGCCTTAAAAATTTTTTAAAATGTTTTTTCTTGAAACTAAAATTGAATTTTTATTAAAATAAATTAGAAAAATAAATTGAAGACAAAAGGGTAAAAATTTTTACTCTTACTTAAATGACCTTTCTTTTGAAGAAACTTTTTTGTTCTCATCAGTAAAGTTTATTTACTTTAAATAATAAAAATACAACTTTAGTATTTTCTTTCTCCAAAATTTAAATACTACTAAAAAAACTCTCGCCTGCGCAAAAATATATATATAAACCATAAATTATAACAAAAGAAAATATGAAAAGAATAAAATAAATATATACACTATATTATGTAGGGGCCTTTATTTATCCATTTCTTTTTAGATGACAATGGAAAATAAAGAAAATTTCAAATGGACAAAGATTTTTGCTAAAATTTTTAGTTAAAAATATTATAAAGGTCATAAACTTTAAAGACAATTTTTTAAAGTTTTAGGTTTTGGTTCCTATGTTTACTTTGCATTTTAGTGCCAATAAATATTTTAAATATTTTAAAATTTTTCTTATTTTATAAATTAAAATAGTTGTTGAAGGCGCAGATGGTAAAACTACGTGCTTTTATTATAATATTGGATGATCCTTTAAAATATATAACCCCGTTATCCATAGGAAGAAGAGAAAAAATTCTGAGGAAGAAAAGTGTACCCTTTAATTTAAAAATAAAAATATTTTTTAAACAAATTGGAATCTACAATACTTAAAAAAGTAGATTTTTTTGACAATTTAAAAAAATAATCTTCTTAATAAAAAAGTAAATTAAACTATTTTTTCATTAAATATAGGTTTTGTAAACAAAGAAATTCAGGCGTTTTTTTTTGTTTTATTTAAAGAAATAAATAAAAGGGCCTTTTAGATGTTCACTAAAAAATAAGTAAACAAAGTGTAAAAAGAGCAAACAACAAAAAGAAAAGTGTTAGAAAAAGTGCCGAAAAAATATAAAAAAATCCAAAAGGATGAGAGTAAACTCATGGATCATAAAAAAAATTTTTTGTGAGAATAAATTGTGTAATAAAAGCACCATCTTTAAACAAATAAATAAATAAAATTATTAGATATATTGAAGATAAAATTAATATTTTTAATTTATTTTTATTTAATTTAAAAAAAATATTTTTAACAAAAAATAAATATTAATTTCAAATTCTTAAGAGAAAAACCCGTTTATGAAAATAAAGTAAACTATTAAATTTAAGAAAAAAAATAAAAGATTAAAAATAAATATCCTTTCTATTTCATTCACTTAAATTCTTCAATAAATTTTTAATCCACTATGAAATTTGTTTCAATTTCTTTGTACCTTTACGTACCATTTTTTAGAATTTAAACTATTTTAAAAACAAGAGGAATAAATAAATAATTTAATTTAAATAAATAGTATAAGAATAAAATAAAGATAAAAAATAGAGATATTTTTTAATAAAAAAATTTTTCGGTATATTTATTACAAAAAATAAATAAACGATAGTCGGCTTTATTTAAGGACAAACATATATTTAATTTATGGCCCGTTTGCGAACATTGAAGAAAGAACAGATGCAGAAGGATTTTAAAAAAAAAGAAAGGCAAAGGAAATAGGCTCAGAAATAAAGAAATAAAAAAATAAATAAAATTTTTTTATTAAAATTAAATAAAATTTATTTATTTAAAATATTAATTTTCTTAAAGCATTTACTTAAAATAATATAAATTTAAGGCCTTTAATCATTCTGATTAAAAATTTAAAATTAATTTTTACCTTATGCCTTAGTTCAAGGTCGCTTAAACATCTGGACTGGCATCTTTTAAAAACAAAAAAAAATATTTTAAAAATTTGTAATAATTATATTTAATTAAAAATATTATTTTTTCATTTAATAAATTTGCATAATATCTACCTTGCACTAAACAAATCATCGGTGGCACTTGTAAATGAATAATGAAGGATTGGATTTAGAATAATAATAAAATGATAAATAAAATAAAATAAATGAAAATGGCAATAAATAGCAATTTCATAAATATTCATTTTTGGCTTAAAAATAAAAAAATTAAAAATTTTTTTAAGTTAGAGGCTTTAATATATCCTAAAAAATAATTATATAAAGAAAAAAAATTTTTATTTTATTTTATTTTTTGTCATCTAAATAAAAGCAAAAATGAACAAATAAAATGCCCCCCTATTGTCAAAATATATTGCAAAGTAAAAGAGTACTTAAAAAGTGTCGTATTTTTATTTATAAATCTTAAATAAATTTTAAAGAATGGCCGACCATTTAATAACAATAATAATTTGTTAAAAATTGTCAAAGTGTGGACATACCCTCAAGTGGGGAGAAATTAGTAGTAAAATTAAAAGAATGAATATGCAAAATAATAAAATTTAAAAAATCGTAAAAGTCCAAATTTTGATCAAAATTAGATTATATGGGAAAAACCTAAACAAAATTTAAAAATAATTTTTAAAAGAAAATTTCTCATTTTTTAAAATAAATCAGAAAATAAGTCTTTAATATAACTAAAATAAATAATTAAATATTTCACAAAATTTCCTTAATCCCGGAGGGTGATTACTTGTGACCTTGCATTAGGAGGAGGAAAAGAAATGAAGGAAATGAAGGAATTGTGAGGAAAATGAATGTTAGTTTTACAACAAATAAAAGAGAGAAAGAGAGAGAGATATATGTTGGGCGTGGACTTTTAAAACCAAAAATTAAAAAAATAAAAAAAATAATTAATGAAGTATCCAGAAAATACATAGTTTTAAAATATAATAAAATAAATATTAAAAATTTATTTAGTAATTTTAAAGAACATATAAATTGAGTGTTAAATAATAAAATATTTTTTAATAAATATGTAAAGTACTAAAATAATGCCTAAGGGATAAGTTCTCTCATTTAATAAAATGAGTGCTACTTCATTCTTCTTCTTTCACTTAAAATGGAAGAACAATGTGCCAAAAGCATAAATAGCCAAAGGGGAAATTGAATAGGTGAAGAAAGCCTAAATATTGAAGAAAAAATGGACCGACCCATCAAGAGGAAGATTTGTGGATATATGGGGAAAAGTTCCAAAGGGACATAAAGACTAGTATATTGTTCGACAACTATTCATTCACAACCCTCATATTTTTTTAAAAGTGTTTTAGGCACATAACCCCTTTTTCATAGTTTTCCAGTGTTCCTTTTTTTATTATTATTTTTAGAGTTGCCCACTTTTGGTATGTGAACAATTTGGAACAAATTGTAGTAGTAGTAAAGGGGGGATTTTAAAAGGGCTATAGAAAGAATAGGAAGAGAATAAATTGGGCAACAAACAGAGAGGGAGGATAAAGGGGGAAGGGATAAATTAGTGATGAAAAAATGGGGGAAATAGGAGGAGGAGGAGCAAATTTTGAACATTTAAGTGTAATTTTCTAATAATTTTTACTAAACCTTTGGCAAATATGAAAAAATGTGTTTAATAAAAGGATGAGCAAAATAAAGAATAATTTATTTAATTATTAAATCTGAGAGAATTATTTATTTTAAATTTACCAATTTGAAAATTTATTTATTAAAAAAAAATTTTTTTTAACTCAAAAGAACACAAATTTTAAACATTTTAAAAATAAAATAATTGTAAAAGTCGGGTAATAAAAAGAAGACCATAAAAAGAAGAGATTTTAAATATTTTTAAAGCTTAAACCTGTGAAATAAAGGAGGATAAACAGACAAAAACAGATGTTAAAATAAACAAAATTTTCTCTTTTAAATTTGTAACAAAATAAGCAAAAAAGGATGAATTGATAAAATTTTTAATGAAAAAAAAATTTTTTTTTAAACTTTTGTTTATATATTTATAGAAAGTTTAAAGAAATAAAGTTTAAGCAAAGTCCAATAAATGTCAAGGCAGTCTAAAATTTTGCAGGAAGGGATAAAAGTAGTGCAAATTGGCAAATTAAGAGGGAAAAGAGTACCTAGAAGGGAAAAAGGGGGGTTTGACCTAAAACACACATAGACACTTTATTTGGTAATGTTTCAGTCTTATTTCCTCAGCTAGTGTATTTATTAAGTGTAGTAAAATTAAGTAAAAGCCTCAACATAAATATATATAAAGAAAAATTAAATGAGTTTTTAGTAGTTTGTATACATTGATGTTAAAAATGTTAATGTAAAGCAATTTTTAATAGAAGGGGAAAAACTATTAGAGAAAAGAAAAATTAAAATAAAAAATTATTAAAGTTGAAGAAGAATAATTATTAAAATTATAATGCAAAAAAATATTTTGAAAATAGAATACAAAAAAATTTGAAGCTTTACATTAAAAGAAAGAAATATTTTTAAAAATTAATCCAATTCTTATTTAATCCAAATACATATAAATATTCTTTTCTTTGAAGAATATTTTCTAAAAAAAAATGAAATAAATCTTAAGGGTAAGTATTTTAATTTAAAGTACATACTTGAATATTTATTATACATATTTAACAATATAGTAGAGCAATTAAATTAAGGTGTATAAATTTATAAGAAAAAAATTCAAACTTTTCAAAATTTCTCAAAATAGGCCTTGGAATAATTTTGAAATTAGCGTTTGAAATTTTTTAATTTTTTCAGAAATTGAAGAACAGGATGTTATTTGATTGTGAACAAAAAATTAGAAAAATTCAATGACGGGTTATTGAGTTAAAATTTTTTTAAATTTCGGAAATTTCAAGGAATTGACCTTGGAATAATTTTGAAATTAGCGTTTGAAATTTTGTAATTTTTTCAGAAATTGAAGAACTGGGTGTTATTTGATTATAGACAAAAAATTAGAAAAATTCAATGACGGGTTATTGAGTTAAAATTTTTTGAAATTTCGGAAATTTCAAGGAATTCACCTTTGAATATTCTTGAAATTAGCATTTGAAATTTTGTAATTTTTTCAGAAATTGAAGAACAGGATGTTATTTGATTGTGAACAAAAGATTAGAAAAATTCAATGACGGGTTATTGAGTTAAAATTTTTTGAAATTTCGGAAATTTCAAGGAATTGACCTTGGAATAATTTAGAAATTAGCGTTTGAAATTTTGTAGTTTTTTCAGAAATTGAAGAACAGAATGTTATTTGATTGTGAACAAAAAATTAGAAAATTTTAACGATGGGTTATTGAGTTAAAATTTTTTTAAATTTCGGAAATTTCAAGGAATTGACCTTTGAATATTCTTGAAATTAGCATTTGAAATTTTGTAATTTTTTCAGAAATTGAAGAACTGGGTGTTATTTGATTATAGACAAAAAATTAGAAAAATTCAATGACGGGTTATTGAGTTAAAATTTTTTGAAATTTTGGAAATTTCAAGGAATTGACCTTTGAATATTTTTGAAATTAGCGTTTGGAAAGAATAGCATTTTAAGAAAAAAAAGAAATAATAATAGATTAAAAAATGAAAAAAGGTGAAAGTGTCAAATTTTTACAATTGTTCCTTCTCAACAGATCCAAAAATATATTAAGGATTGGTGACTCAAGTTGAGTGTGAGATTTTGCGGATTTATAAAATGCAGGGTCAATTTGGACAACAATGAGAGCGGGAAAAGTGTGATAGTCTCAACATTGAAGAAAATGGGAATTTTATGAGAATTTTTTTTATTTTAAAGGAGTTGAAGATATATAGCTAATAATAAAAAATGTGAGAAAGGATTAAAATAGAGAGACCATTTTGTAGTGTTAGTGGTTTTAGAATAAAAAATATTGGAGAAAAAAAATAAAAATAAAATACATAGTTAGAAATTCATTAAAAGTTGTTGTAAAAATTTAAAGTAAATTCTTTTTTACTCCTTTACTTTTTTGTCAATTTTCTAGTTTTTAAATTTAAAGAATGACTAAAAGGAAATTGAATTTTGACGGTGGCACTCCTCCAAAAAAAAAATAAGAAAAGAAGAAATGGCCAATCCCTTAAAAAAGTCTCTCTCTCTCTTTCATTTCTGTATTAGTGCTCAACTACATTACTTCTTAAAAATAGTCATTCGGACGGAAGGAAACAAAACGAAAAAAACCCCCCACGAATAAAAAGGAAAATGAAGGAGGAAAAAAACGTGGAGGGAAAAAGGTCAATAAATTTTGGCTATATTTTTTAGTAAAATTATTTTGAAAAAATGACCATTTATAGGTAAAAATATTTTTATAAAGAATGAAATTTTTCCATATTTAATATCCTTAATTCTTAATATTTACTTTTTGGTTAAAATTCTTCAAATAAATGTTTGCTCAAAAAAAAAAATTATTTTTTCTTTCCAATGTCATCTATTTACGGTCAAATATATCGCGCACTTTTAACGCCTCATTTGGTTACGACGCCAATGTTGATCCTTCTTTTTCAATTAATTCTTCGTCTTAAACTTTTTTTGTATTGTTTGTTTATTCCTTTTAATTTTCCCAAAAATTGTTTTGTCTATTTTTGTTTACATCAATAAGCTTTTTGTTTTACAGACAACGAGAAAATAATATTTCTGAAGGTTAAGAAGAAATATTTTAATGAACACATCTTTTTTTGAAAAAAGGAACTAAATAAAAATGATAATATTTTAAAATAATATTATTATTTATAAATAATTTGAAAATAACAAATGGAATGATTTAATTAAATTATTTAAAATAATTAAATTTTATTGCACCACCGGAGGAATATTCCAGTTAAAATTAAAAAAGAGGGAATCTTGTAAACCTTTGGTTAACGAAATAAAATTTTAATTTTTTATTTTCGATAAGCATTATAGCCACATGGAGTATAAAGCCAACCATAAATATCTTCTTGTGTTGTAGACAATCTATTTAAAGTTCCACCCATATTTGGTTGAATATTTCCTCTTAATTTAGAGAAACTTTAATTAAAAATAATTAATTTATTTTTAAAAACCTTTTTAAAGTTTCATATTGTCTTTGTTGATTCATACCAGAAAAATAGCAAAAACCGCCTATTTGTGCTGCCCTCGCAGCTCCAGTAGCATTAATAAAAGAATTTGAATTGGGTGAATGAGATGCGGACGGAATGCCAACCAAACCAGCTGTGGCCAAACTGAAGCCATTTTCAGAACGAACTTGGTGTAGTTTTCGTCTAAGATTTAAGGGTCTTTTCTTTTAAATTAAATTTTAAAAATGTAACCTTCTAGCAACACATAATCCAACAAAAACGGAAAGCATAACAACAGCAACGGTTCCAATACAAACAACGACGATAATTGTTGGAAGCATTCTTTTATTATTACTACTTCTTTTTTCTGGTTCAGAAGAAAGTTCATTTACCTTATTTTGTGAATTATCTTTCTCAGTAATTATTGGAGAATTGGATAAAAGCAATGGATATTCATCAATCTTTTCATTATTTTCCAAGGTAGAATAATTATTATTGACGTCTAAAATTTGATGTTGGGTTAAAGTTAAATATTTAAAAAATTAAATTTATTTATTACCAATTTTGTTCATCTTTTTATCTTCAACAAACGGAGGTTGATTAAAATTCCAAGAATTTTCAGCAACAACAATGCTTGGTGGCAAAGTTGGCAATAATATTGGATTCCCATTTTTGTCACTTTCAACACTTTAATTAAATAAAATTAAAAAAAATTAATTTTTTATTTCTCCCTTACTGCGTAGCAGTATGCATTTTTGGAGCAGGTTTCAAAAAGGGGACAGGATGTGGATAGATAATTCGAGGATTTGTCTCAGTAGTTGAATTAATTAATTTTGATTCATTTTCTGTTATATCTTGATTAGAAAATTAAATCAAAAGCTAAAAATTAAAATACTTTGTTTAACAAGACTGGTCGTAGTTAATGTTGAAGTCAATCTAGTAAAATCAGAATCAACAAATGTACTATCACTTTGTGGAATTGGTTTAATATTTTCTTTAATATAAGGTGCTAATGATTGCTTAAATTTAAATAAATTAAAAGTTTAATTAATAAGGGGAAAACATTTGTTTGAATAATTGAAGCATTTGGAATAATTCTGATTGGTTTAATTCTCCTCGGAGAAATAATACTACCAACAGAATTATTTTTAAAATAATTTTTTAAATTTTGTTGTGAATTAGTATTTGTTAATTTATTAATTAAGGGTTGTTGTTGTTGATCTACTTCAATTTGTTGAACAAAGGGGGAAGGAGAAGTGAACGGTTCATTTTTTGCTTCATCCTCTTCTTCTACTTCCTCCTTCTCTGCATCTTCTTCACCGCTTAATGTTGGCATAATTGATGTTTCATCATCGTTAAATATGCTTTTCGATTCAATCTCCTTAGTTGGCTGAGAATATGTATTTTTTAATTTTAATAATTAATTAACCATAGAAGCACTAGTGCTGTCAGTAACTTGATGGTCTTCACAAAGAGCATCATTACTGTTGGGTATAAAAATACCATTGCCTTGTTGAAGCATATGTATTTTTTCATTACATACCAATGGATTATCTTTAAAAAGATAACTTTATTCGGCACTTTAAAACCTTTAAGGAGTACAGTAGCTACCCGTCTACCAAAAGCACCATACGGAGTGCGTAAAATTTTATTATTGCTTAAATCAACTAAAAGCAAGTTTAATTGAGATAAAAACGTCCCAGGAGCTAAATCAATAATTTCATTATTACTCAAATCAAGCATTGCAAGGGAAGGATTCCCACGAAATGCTGAGGCATCTACCGAGAGTATCTAAAAAGATTTTTAATTATTTAAAATTTCTGGTTGTGTAATGCCTTATTTGATTTCAATGAAAGCTGTTGAAGTTGTCGAAGATTATAGAAAGTATCCTTTTGTAATTCAGTCAATTTATTTTGTTCCAAAATAAGAACTGCCTAAAATTAATTTATTTAATTTAGTTGATTTTATGTTAAAAACAATGCTTGAATTAGCAGAAAATGCTTCAGGTTGTATATGATCAATTCTATTTTCCCCTAAATAAAGTTGTTTAAGTATTGAAAGTCCGGAAAATGTATCATTTGGAATATTATTTATTTTATTATTGCTTAAATCGAGCATTTCCAATCGCTCGAAAGAACTAAATTGAAAGGGCAAAACCTAAAATTATTTTTAATTTGTCAATTAAAATTTAATTTAAAAAAACTTCAGTCAATTGATTTGCTGATAAATAGAGAAATCGAAGTTGAGGTGCATTAAGAAAGGCTTGACGATGAATTGAACGAATTTGGTTTGAGGCCAAATTCAGGAGTGAAAGAATTGGTAAATTCATAAAAGAAAGTTGAGGCAAATTTTTTAAATTATTATTATGTAAATGTAAGGCCATTAACATTCGAAAACCACGAAGGGCTTTTTTTAAAAAAATGGGGAAATATTTTAAAAATTAAAAGAAAAAAAACAAATTTCTTACAACTTGCAGGGACTTCTTCAAGAAGATTATGTCCCAAATTAATTGTCTGAAGTGAATGTTTTACGTTATCAAAAAAACTTTTGTGTATTAAAGTGATCCGATTATGCGACAAGTTTATGTCATTTAACTAAATTATTATTATATTAGCAATGTTTGGAGTAAAATTGTTTAAAGTCATACAACAAAAAATAGTATGGAAAATGAGGAGAGAAAAAGGTTTTTTAAAACTTTAAAACTTGCTTTAGAAATTCTAGGCAAAGCATGTTCGCTCTTTAATTCTTCAATAGAATTATCTGAAAGATCCAATCGTACTAAAGAATTCATTTGATGCAATGCATTAAAGGAAAGTTCAAGAATCTGAAAGTGATATTGTTTAAAAATAATGTTAATTAAAACAACTTTATTTCCTGTAATTGTTATTTCTTGTAAAACAGACTCAAGCCCTTTAAATGCTCCTTTCTTTATAACTCCAATCCCACAGCTAACAAGTTCAAGTTTTTTAATGTAAAGACCTTGAAATAAATTGTCTTCAAGTATAGGGATTAATGCTCCTCCTTCTCTATCTCCATCGCTGCTTCCACGAATTGACAGCAATTTTAAAAGGCCTAAATGCACTTGATTGTTCTTGAGGGTCTAATAGAAAATGAAGAAATTATAATGAAAAAAAGTGTTTGAAATAAGACATGCCTTAATTAAATTGTTCCCCCAAATTTCTGTTGAAGAATTATCTCTTAAAGACGAAGGTGCTGTGCAGTTAAGCAGAACACCGTCAAACTGATCTACACATAAACAGAATTCTTGTACCTGATTAGGACAGCAATTAATTAAATTTAATATTGACAGTAAGACAAATAAAATGAAATAAAAAATACTGAATGATTTCATCTAAATAAATAAACCTTAAAAAGAGATTAATTTATTCCAATTAATTAATTTTAATTTTCTAAAATTTAATTTTCAGAATGTGTAAACACATTTTTCAATATTTTTATTTATTGATTGAAGCTTTTTAATTTAGTCAGAAAGGGAAAGATTTTTGCTTTTGAGCTGAAGATTTTTTGTAGAGGAGCTCAAGGACGTCCATCCATTTTTCAACTCCCCCCACCTTCCGTTCATTTAATCCATCGGCGAAAGTATTGTGGCGAAATGAAATTTTGGGGGGAAAAACGATGAGAAAGGGATTTTGGGATGAAAAAAAGGTTATATTGAATATTTGGTATTATTTGTTCGCGCAACGCTTCATTGCATCCCCCATGACTGAGAAGATGAGATATGCCCTCGGGCGATAAAAATTCGTCCCAAATTCCGATGGTGGTTTTTCTGGTAAAAGTAACGCTTAAATCAATTTTTAAAAGTTTAGTAATTTATGAAACTATTTCTCTTCTTATTTGACATTTAAATCTGTTGAAGATTAAAGATGATACAAAAAATATTAATTTATCAAATTAAAAAAAAAAAATTAATTATTAGATAATTATTTTCTTAAAGGTTTAAAAGTTCATTTAAAATCATAATTCAGTAAAGGAAGTAATTTAAGATTGAGATTATTTAATACTGCGACTATTAAAATAACATGGAAATAATTCTAAAAAATGGACATTTATTAAACAAAAGTATAAATAAATAATTAAAAGTTATTTGTTGTTAAGGATGTTATTATTAATTATTTAAAATGAATATATGGGTTTAAACAAAAAGATTAAATCCTTAATTTTGTTTGTGACTAAATAAATTCTTTTAAATTACATACCTAACTTAATAAAATTATATTTAAAAAATAATACTGTCAAAAATGTTGTTTTTAATATTTCTGCTTTTTTCAAATTATAATGTAAATAGCCAAAATGGATTAATATTGAAAATAGGTAATATAACAATTCCTCTAAATAATTCAACAACAACATTATCAACAGTAGAAGACACAACAATATCATCAACAACAAACGAACCTACAACCTTAGGTGAGTCATCAACAAGTTTAGAAATTACTAGCACAACAACAACAACAATGGGAGTTGATTCGACAACATCAAGTGATCCAACATCAACAGATGCAACATCAAGTGATCCAACATCAACAGATGCAACAAGTCCTTGTTTCACATCAACAAGTTTTTATAAATTTTAGTCTTTTTTTAAAGGAAGTTTAAATTTTATAGATCCCATCACATACAACTAAAAACAATTGGTCATTTCAACCAAATAATAAGTAATTTATAGACAAATATTTGACTAACAAAATGTTCATTTAGCAAAAGAAACTTTTCCTCTATTTTTAAATAAGAACCTAAAATTAGTTTAAATTGTTCATTAAATATATTAAATAAATAAAAAGAAATTTCAATAAATTAATTAATATAAAAGAAATATGAGGGAATATTAATATTCATCTTCACTGGAAGATAAAAAGCTTGTATGTATATACTAATTGCTTCACCTTTGTTCTCAAAAATAAATGCACATTCAATTAAATGCAAAAGTTGTGTATATCGCAAAGCTCCTTTAGCCTCTCCAAAACGTAACTGGCAATGCTTCATTAGCATTTTTGTATAAAATTCACATTCATTTTCAAGTAATAAACTACCATGCTTAGAAACTTGTGGAGCTATTTATTAAAAAAGGAAAAAAATTTTTTAATTTAAAATATTTATTATTCTCCAGAAAAGAACCTGGAGAGGTTAGAAATATTGCTAATGTTAAAACAAATTCTTCTTCACTAATAAATGGCGAAAGTTGAAAAAATGGTTCAGCAGTGCGAGAATATGCTTTCTCTGCCAAACGCATTAAACTATTAAAAATAATTTTTATAAGGAAATTTTTGGATTAAAATAAATGTTTAAAACAAGTGTTTTTAATAATAATAAATTAACTGTGTATTTTCTCGGTATTTCCGTTTTGCATTAAATATGTCTAATGGACAAATACCATCAGAGCCTAATGAAGCAGGTGAATTCATCTTTGCAGCAGAATTGTAGTTTTTAATAAAGGAGCTAATAATCCCAATTTTTCGTTGTAAAAGGATTTTCTTTTTTTAATTAAAAAATAAACTTTTATTTAATTAAAAAGAAAACCTGGTCATTGCGTGAAAGACGTTGAAAAAAGGGTAAAGAATTAAAAATGCCAATAATAAGTAATCTAGAAACAATAATATATTTCATAACATAAGGATGTAGTCTAGCAAAGTCAAGTTGATCTATTTCTGCAAAAAATATTTGCTTATCTTGTTCTGACATAATTGAAGGAGTTGGCTAGAAAACATAAAAGTTCTTTGTTTAAAAAATCTTTTTTTTCAAAAGAATTAAAATTTATTACATTAAATTTCTCATAATAGCCAAGAAGATTGTCAGTAGATGCACATATTTCATTAAAACTTGAAAACTTTAAAAGATAGTTCTCTGGTAATTCATGAAAGGAATCAAAGATTCTGTTGTGTGCATTTAAAAGGTGAAGGAAATTTGAGATTATAAATGACAACTAGATAAATTAAAATAAAGTTTATTTAAAAAATATTGTTTAAACCTTGTTATCTTCATTGATAATATCTGTACTATTTTTATTAATTGAAACAATTGAAACAGAATTTTCATTTAATTTTCTTTTGTTTTGCAATAAGTGGTCCTACATATTTAAGAGATAAAAATTAATATTCAATTAAATTAATAAATTACCTCTAAATTAACCAGCAAGGAAATTAATGATGTAAAATGAATAGAAGCATTTATTTTAGAAGACATTGTTTTACAGAGTTTTTGGTACCATTCATGCAAAATTAATTCTTTTAAATTATCCCAAGTTAAGTCTTCTTCTGTTGAGGGAGAATTTAATAAAGAAGCTAAAGGAAAATTTAATTTTTTTTTTTAATAATAAAATTCTTTCTTTTTTACCTTTATTACACAAAATAATTAACATAAGTGCACAACAATCATTTTTAAAATTATTTTTTGAATATTCAAGAAAAAGTTTAATTAAATAATATTTTGCCTTTATTTCGGACATTTTTGTTCTGTAAAGAAAAAAAAGTTTAATATAATTAATTAAAATATTAATTTATTTACTTAAAATAATTTCCACTATTTATAACATCCTTGGCCCAAAATTTAACAATTTTATCTGCAATATTAAAATCAAAAAAGTGTCCATATGCTAACATAAAATTATTAATATAATTATTTTTTTTTGAATAAAAATTTTTAGCCGTTAAGAAGAGACAATTTAGGAAGTTTAATTGGTTGTAGCTAACATTAAATAATTGATTCTATTTAATAAAAAATTAAAAAAATTAAAATTATAATTTAATAAATAGAAGAAAACCTTCTCTTCCATTCCCAACTTTTTAAATTTTTCTACAGAATCCAACATTGTAATCACTGCTGATTTACAACTTGATTCAAAAGTGTTTAATATTTGTACACTGTTAGGAATAATAAACTTTAAAAAATTAAACTTTAATTTAAAAGAATAAAATTTCCTTCAAAAACCTGTTCTTGGCTATATAATTCTGGATATTTGTTAAAAAATAATTTTTTCTGATAATTAATATATTCATCATAAGAAGCCTCAAAATTAACTAGACAACTTTCCCCTTCCCTGCCATGACCATCTTCTTTACTTATTTTCATACCTTCGCTACGGCATTTTTTGTAACGGCAAGCTTTACATTTTCTGATCATTTCTAAACTCTTTTAAAGTTAAAAAACATTTTTTAAAATTTTACTTATTCCAAAGCTTTCACATTTATTTTCCCTTAGACAAGTATATTTAAGGTTCAATGCAACACAACGTCTAAAAATTAAAAAAAAAAATTTTTTTTTAATTAAAATTAAATCATTTATAATCATTTTTATTTATTTATTTAATTTTGCCTGAAAAAGGAAGCACAAGGAAGGCAACAAAGAGCTCCAAAACGGTTCCCATGTGCTTGATTACCACAAACTTGGCAAAGCAATTCTTTAAATGCTGGGGATATTATATATGACATTTTTAAATCTTTTTTCTTTTATTTTTAAAAATAGTGAATGAATGAGTAAATAAATAAAATATTCAATACTAAGTGAAAGAATAGTGAAATAAAATTTTTTATTTATCAAGCGAGAGGATAGATACGTGTAAATATTGATTTAAAAAATAAATAATTGATTGTAGAATTTAAATAAATTTAAAAAAAAATTTTTTTAATTTATTTAAAATAAAGTTTAAATAATATAAAAATAGTTAAATTAATTTTAAAAGGATGTTGCTGTTGCTATAGTGAATCTATTATGCTTATTAATTTTGTATTAAATAAATGTTTATTTTTAAAATAATTAGTTTATTTTTAAATTGTATTGAAAAAGTGTTTGGGAATTTCTTTTAATAAAAAATAAATAAATGCTTAAACATGGTGCTTTAAAAAAAATTTTGAAAAGTTAATGTTTGTAATAAAAATAAATAAAATAATTTTTTATAAATTAAATAAAATAAATTTTAGATTTAAATTAAATTAAAATAAAATTTAAATTAAATTAAAAATTAAATTATCTAGGTAAATTCCTCAGTCTATTCAACACTACAGAAAAAAACTTTTTTTATTTAATGTTTATTTTTGTGCTTTAGTTTTAAGCTCGACATAAAAAAAAACATTTTTCTATAAACATGTAAAAACAAACATTAATTTTTAAATTACAATAAAAGTGAGAAAAATTGCGAGGGGAAAATATTGTTCTTTTATTAAAAATAAATAAGCCCCAAGTTTATTTTTGTAAGCATTTTGGATTAGAAAGAAACGAACTTTTTTTCTTCTTTTATTTTCTTTTCTTTTGATTGCTTTTTTTTTAAAGTAAAATTTTTATTTTATTTAATAGATGGCCAGATGTGAAGCTCTCTACTACTACTATTTAGTTAATTTTAAATTCTACTACTACTATTTTCTGTACCCCCAAAAATTATATAAAATTATTTAAGAATAAATATAGATGATAGAGAATGATTTTTGGTTAATTAAACTTTTTTATTTTTTTTTTATTTATTCCAAAAAAAAAAATAATTAAAAAAAGCTTTTTTTTATTTAATTATTTTAATTAAAACAAATAATTTTTTTTTAAAATTATTTTAAATACATATATATTGGATTGTTAATTATTCTATTTTCTTTAATAATGCCTTAGGTTTATGAAAAAAATTTTTTGCAACTAAAAAATGCCTTCCAGTTCACTTCTACAGCCTCTAACAACAACAAAAATAAAGAAAGAAAAAAATAAAAAAAATAATAATTTGACATGTTTATTTAAGATTAGCACATTCAGACGGCATAAAAAATATTTTTTAAAAATATTAAAATATTCTTGTAAAAAATGGCATTTAAATCATTTGATTCCAATCCCCTTTATTTGTATCTACATGATTATTGGTGCCTTTATTTTTTGGTGGGCAGAAAATCAAGCAGAATTTGAAAGAGAAATTGAAAGGTGAGTTTCCCCTTTACCTTTACAATTAAAAAAAAAAATTAAAAAAAAAAGAATTCAATTTTATGATCAAATTAGAGAAGAATTTGTCAATAATATTAAATTAACTACCGAAGACCAAAATTTAGAAAAAAGGAAAAAACTAAAATTAATTGATATTTTGGTAGAAGATTTGTTTGAACAACTTGATATTCCGACAATAAAAAATAATATTAATGAAATTGATGGAATTGAAGAAATTAAAAATAAACAAGAATGGACATTTATTACTGCAATGTTACTAAATTAATTAATTAAAAAATTATTTATTATTTATTGAGCAGAAAAATGCTTTTAAAAATTAAATATTCTAATTAAAGGTACTTTTCTGGAACTCTTTTTACTACAATTGGATATGGGGATATTGCTTGTGAAACAAATATTGGGCAAATAGTTACTGTAATTTATTCATTTATTGGTTCAATTTAATTTTTTTCTTAATTAAAAAATAAAAAATTAATTTAAAAAGGAATTCCTTTAATGTTAATTACTTTAAATGAATTGGGAAAATTCTTATACAAAACAATAAATGAATTAGTGGCTTTTTTAAACAAAATTTGGCAAAAATATTTTATAAATAATATCAGAAAATGCCTAAATTTTGCTCCTAAAAAAAGTAGCTCTCAGCAATCAAAATGCTCAAAAATTGGTGTAGAGACAAAACAGTCAGTGAGGAGTGTAAGAGAAAATAAATGCTTTATTTATTAAAACTTTTTTTTAAAGACTCAAAAAGAACTTGAACGTAAAGCTACTCATTTTTTCAAAGATCAAAGGATTGCACAAAGGGAAATATTATTTGACCATTTTGATGCAAAAACAACAACAAAAATTGCTTCATTTGAATTACCAAAAATTTTTAATTTAAATGAATTTGATAATTTAGAAAATAAAGAAAAGAATTTAATTGAAATTGGTTAGAGTAATTTTAATTTATTGTCAAAAAGAGTAGTGGAATTAAAAAAAAAATCCTTCATTTGAGAGACTAAGGATTTTAATTTAATTTTTCCTTTAAATTACAAGAAAAAGTTCATTTAATTTTTAAAAGGCAGTATAAGTGAAACAACTCAAGATAATAATAAAGATCTACTTTTATCAAATCAAGAAGAGGATCAAGAAATACCCCGAATGCATGTCCTTGTTGCTATAACATTTACATTGTCATGGGTTATTTTTTGCGCTGTTCTTTTCAAATATGTTGAAGTAAATTTTTTTTTTTAATAAAATTGTTTATAATTTAATACAAGGATTGGACTTACAGTAAGTCTTTGTATTTTGTCTGTATTTCGCTTTTAACTGTCGGACTGGGGGACGTAAAAGTGTCGAAAAGAGGGTAAAGAAACTATAAATTAATAAAATTATTATTTTTTAATTTAGTTATATGCTTATATTTTTTGTTTTTGTAATGATTGGACTTTCATTAGTGTCAATGTGCATTAATGTAATACAAAATTCTATTGAAGATTTTTATAAACGGCTATTAACCCAAACTATTGAAAATTATAAACAAGGCATAATATTCTTTAATTTAAAAATAAATTAGAAAAAAAAAATAAGTTGCATTTCTTTAAGCAAAAAAGTTATAAAATGTGTTGACCAGTTAATTATTTTGGAAACTAATTTACTCATAAAAGGGCCAAATTTTCAAATTTTAGTTTTAAAATAAATTTAATTTTATTATCTATTTTTAAGGATTTTAAAACATATTTAATTTAAATTTAAAATTAAAAAAAAAAAATTGAGTGTTAAAAATAAAGGAAAAGGCAGAGAGCACAGAGTAAGTTATTCTTCTCTCTCCAAGCTGAATAACTTCCCTTTTATAAATATTTTCTTTGATTTGAAAAACACTTTTATTTTAGGTGACAGTTCAAAGTTAACTTATAATTGGCTTGCAAAATTTCTGCTTCATTTTCTCGGAAAACGTAGAAAAGAGTCAATGATGCGTCAAATGCGTGAAGATGCAATTAAAAGTGGGGTAGAATTGCCAACTACTTTTGAAGGGATTTTTGAAGATTCTAAGGTTTTTATTGTTAAACTATATTCATTTATAAACATTAAAAGGAGGATTCTAGTAGAACAAGTGAAGTATCTAATGTAGTAGATGTTGAAATTCAGCCGCCATCACCCAGTCTATCGTTAGAGGATGAAGAAAAGAGAAATGATACTATTGGAATCAATTTATTAGAGGTACTCTCAACCACTTTTGGGAAATTCTCTGCTCTTTTAGTTACTTTTTCCTTTCCCTCTTCTCTGTAAAGGTTAAGGGACATCCACACATTTAAATTAAAAAAATAAAATTAACACATTTTCTTCATTATATAGATCCCTAAAGAAGAAGGATGGTTCAGACAACGTCGTCTAAGCTTTCAATTGGATGAAGATCAGATGCGTATGATCCCCTATGTGGATTCTGACGTTTTCCCAAACCTTCTGGAGAATAATTTTTATACAACAAATTATAATGGAAGAAGTAATGAAATAAATAATGAAAAAGAAGAAATAGAAGAAGAAGAAGATGACCTAATACCCCATTTAAAAGTAGTACAATATGCCATTGTTTTAACTGAAAAAGGGGAACAACAAATGGTGCATAGCATAGAATGCTCAAACAGACATTTAATTTAAATTTCAAGTTTATTTAATTTCAAGTTTTAAGTTTATTTCTTTTCATCAAGAGAGAGGTAAATTCCTGTTTAAAAGAATGTATACAAATTAATTGGGTATTTTTTTAAAGAAAAAAAGAAATTTTAATTCTAAACAATTGAATTAATTAATTCAATCTCTTTCTCTTTTTTACCCCAAATTAACGCTAAATGTGTAAAATATTCTTCAGTTTGATTCCCTTCATTAAACGGAAGTAATTCCATTCCCTGAACACTTGTTAAAGAGACTGTTCTTTTCTTAAAAGTTTCTATTACATTTTGATTGGTTATTGAAGCTGGAGTAATTTGATTAGATTTCAATTTAAAAATTAATAGGCAACGAAAACGGGAACGTATTTTTGTGAATAAATTAATAAAATTCCTTTTCAAGTAAGGGTGACATCTGAAAAAATAAATAATTAAAAATAGAAAAAAGGCATACAAAATCATTGTCAATTCAATCAAAAAACTTGTAAAAGAAATAATTAACATATAAATTTGATTAAATAATTCATAATTAAAAATAGATGTAGAATTAATTGCCCCAAAAACGGAGTAATAACTTGTCCAATTTACACATGTTCCTAAGGCAATATTGAAAAAGTGAATTGCCAAAATTGGAATTAACTGTTTAGTTGTTCTAATATTTTCTGCCAACTAAAATATAAAAGGAAAGAAAAATTAAAGTTTAATTTATTATTAAAACCTGATATCTTTCAGATAAAGTAGCATTAATAAAAGAACTGTTAGTGTAAATCTGATCATTATATTTTCTAAGGAACATAATTCCTATTAATTCAATAACTGCTAAAATAAACATAATTGCCCAAAAACAAAGATTGATAAATGTAGTGGAAGAAGTTGCTGATGTGCCGTAAACTGTGCCAAAAGTGAGTAAATTCTGAATTAAAAAAAATCTTCTTTAATTAAAGTTAATTGACCACAATAAGAAGCCATCCAATAGTGAAATACGGATTGCGTGATAGTTCATAATTTTTAAATGAAAGTGTGGCATTTAACCTTTCAATTACCAAAACATGCGCAATAACATTACGAAAATAGGCAAAATAACAAAAAAGAAAAATTAGTTCGTGTGTAGGGCTCCATGTTAAATTGTCTGTTGAGAGCATTGTTAAAAGAATTATGCTTCGAGCTATGTATAATTTATTTTTTGATTGTTAGAGAGGGTTAAATATCGCCTACAAAATAGACCAACACATACATACATTTATGCCAGTTATAGATTGGAAGGAGTTTTGGGAGAACCGTTAAACATTTGCGGACAGAATTTGCGGACAACCCAATTTTTGGCTTAAAACTTGTTTAAAAAACAGAAAATCAGGGATTAAGTTTTATAATAAAAATTGTTGATGTTTTGGGTGTCTAAAGTGTTGATCTTTTGGTAGTGATATCTAAGGGGTAAAATTAAAAAATTAATTTTCAACGTACTAATGCTCCTTGCTAGAATGCAGAAACTTTGTGTTAGTAAAATAAATTTCAAGTTAGGATGTAAAATACTTGTCCTAATAATTAATAAAATATTAACTCCAGAAAAGGGAAAATTTAATAGAAAATGAATGGACAATTCAGCAATTACAAGGCACAAGAGTGAAGAATGTTGGCTTATATTAAGTGTTAGACCAATTGTTAAATTAGCAAAAAATGGCATTATTTTTTCTAAATAAATAAATTTAAAAAAGAAAAAGTTTTTAGAGATGTTATTTGAATTGGGGAATTTTTCATCTCCGCAACAGACAGGGGAAATAAATAAACCTTAATTTAAAATAATTGAACATTTATACATAAAAATTAAATAAAAAAATTTAATTATTATTAAGAAAAGATGTTTAAAATTTTTTTATGTTATACCAAAATTAAATAAAAAAAATAACAAATTTATTTTTAGCAAAGTAATGATTATATGTAAATATTATTTATTTAATTATTTTATTTTTATAAATGGTCTTGAAAGGCTGAATATTTGGATAATGAGATGGCAGCTGTATTAAAATATAATTAATGGTGCGATAACTTTAATAAAAATAATAATGCCAATTAAATCTATTTTATAGCAGAACTAACATCGTTGGTTGCTATAGAAAGGTTTAGTATAATGAATAAAAAATTTAAAAAAAATATATTTAATTAATGAAAAAAGTTTTTTTTTTAATTTTTGAATGAAAGTTTAAATTTTAGAGATCGTTAAAAATAAAAAAAGGGGAAATTTAAAATAATAAGAAATAATTCTTTAATTAAAAAAGGCTAAAAAAATTAATTAATTTTTTAATATCCAGCAGGAAAATTATTAAATTCAAATCTTTGATCGTTAACAACAGATAAATAGTAATTATTAGTATTTTCTTCTCTAAAAATTCCATTCAATGCAATATTTGAATTATTTGCAATTTCATCTATTTTGTAACCCTTTTTACGTAAATTATCAATAATTGCCTAAAAAAAGTTTTAATTAAATATTTGATGATAAAAAAGTTTTAAAGGCTAAAGTAAAAAGAAGAAGAAATAAAACTTGGTCTTTAAGTTTACTTAATATTAAACTTTTTGTTTATTATTTGTAATAAGTTGGTTAGTATATTGACGATTTTATTTCTGATTCTATTGTCTCTAATCTACTATTTTTTAAAGCTTTAAAAAATAAATAAAAAATTAATTTAATTAACGATAAATTAGAAAATAGTGGAGAATAGTATTTAAAATTAAATAAAAATTTAACCATTTCAAACCCTGGCTCGTAAAAAGTTCCAACTTGAGTTGTGATTAGTTTAGGCGCTTCGATAGATTCTTTCAAAGTTTTATTAAAATTAAGCAAATTAATTAGAACTTGCGCAAGTGATGAAATTGATTGAAATTTGCTTTCTCCATTAATTCCAATTGCAAGTTTTATCTAATTTAAAAATTAAAGTTTAAACTTTAATTTACCCTCCCAACCTTTTTATTTTCTCTATTGTAAATAATTAATGGAGATAATGGAGAAATTAATTTATTTTTATTTAAATTAAACATTTGATTGTTCCAAATAATGCCTAAAAGAGGCGATCGACGTAAGGATCCAAAACTTTAAAAAATATTTTTTTTTAAATTATTATTTAATTAAAATGAGAAATTTTACGGTAAATTAATTGAATGTGTCATAGAAATTGTATTTCCATCAGAATCAACGATGGATAAATGAGAGCCTCTAATATCGTCATTCGATACATTCTCATTTAATAACTTTTTAAAATTAAATGTTTAAATAAATAAATTTTAAAACCTCCGAAGAATTAAAATTAATTTTAATTTGGTGAATTATATTTTCAATAAAATTGTCTTGAGTAATATTTTGTATTAATATTTTTAATTGATTTTCATTATTAATATTTTCTAAATTTTAATTAAATATATTAATTAAAAAAATTTTTTTTCTTTAAACAAACCAAATCTTTTGTTAATAAATTTTTCTGCTTCAAAAAAATTTTCCCAATATTCAGCATCATTAGAATTAATGCTCGGAAATAATTCTAAAAATGTCAAAAATAAATTAAAATTAAATAAAAATTACTTTGCATAATAGCAAAAATCAATTGAATTTTAGCATATCCTGAAGAAGTTTTTGGACCGCAATGGACCAATTTCTGATCATTATAATTATTAATAAAAGGTTGCTCATCTATAATACTTCGATAATTTTGTAAATCTTTACGAGTAATTAGACCGCCTTAATAATTATTTAAAAAAATTTTTTTTTAATCTTCTATTCAACCGTTTTGACCAAATTCTTCAATTATTTGGCGTGCAATGGGACCATTTGTCCCATAAAATAATTGAACAGGATCTTGACTAGTTGCCAACTTTTTATAGGTTTCAGCAAGCAAAGGATTATTGTTACGAACTATTTGCCCTTCACGAAAGTATTCCCCCGTTGATGGATTTAAAAATAAATTTCTTTAAAGAAAATGCTTTTTATTTTATTAAATTCTTTTAATCACTTTATTTCCTGCTTTGTTTCATTTAATTTATCGGCATACATTTTTGAAAGATTTTCGAGTGTCTTAGACACTGGAAATCCTGTAAATGTTTTATTAATTATTATTTTATATTTAAGAGGAATTTAAATTAATTAATCTATTTATTTTTACCTTCATTAAGTATATTTGCTGTAGGCATTATTAACTCAGCCCAAGTAATTCTTCCACTCCCAAAGCGTTTGTAAGCTGTCCAGAGGCCATGTAATTCTCCAGGAATTGAAATAGAATTATAACCTTATATTAATTAATTAAAATAAATTAAACAAATTTACCTGTCTCAGAGTTAATTTTACTATCATTATTACTACTTCGAGGTGTTGGGGAGGTTTCGAGTGCATCAATTGTGATGCATTTTCCATCAAATCTTTGAAATTAAATATTCAATAAAATAGTGAACAAAGTACCTGCGGAAGAAGGTCAAAAGAAACCCTCCTCCTAATCCGGCAGAAAAAAAATTTAATCCCCCGAGGCAAAATGAAACAGAAATTGCAGCATCAATTGCATTACCCCCACGTAATAAAATATTACTAATTTTAACAAAAAAGCTTTTTTAATTTTTAAATAAAGTAAATAACCGGCCAAGTTCAGAGCATATAACATTATCACTTACAACTCCAGCCTTTTTAAATTTTGCTTCAAAACTTTTTGTTTTATGTAAATTAAATTCAGCCTTTTGAGGAGAAAGACAATTGCTTTTCTGAATAATATAAATTATTTTATTTTTACTTTTTAGAAAACCTGATGAAAGCCCATTTTTTCGTCGTTGTTATACTCCTCAAATAAATACATTTTGTAAAGCAAAAAACCAAGCACTAATAATAAAGTAAATATAAGGAACATTTGTGAAGCAAGCACCCAAGGTAAACCTCTAAAAAAATTTGAAAATTTTGTAAAATAAAATTTTTATTTTTTATTTACTTTTTTCTTGTAAAAGCGTCAATATTTGCATTAGCAACAGAATTGTTTATCCCATTTTTTGTTGCTGACAATTTATTTGATGAAGAATGGTTATTTGCTTAATATTAAATTTAAAGTTTATTAAAGTTTTAAAACTTGAATATTCCTCAACAGTTTCCTCTAATTCATACATTTGTGGAGGTGTCAAGCTTTTTAATTTTCCATTATTTATTGAAGCTATTCCATTTGTATTATTATTATTTTGTTGGATATTTGAAGGGGAACGGTTGTGGTGATTATTTTCTCGAAATTGAACATGTGGAAATGTTTGACCAAAACTGTCAACAATGGTTGACATTCTAAGAAAATGCTTCTACTTTTTTTAATTGAGGATTTTATTAAAATACAAAAAAAAAAGATTTAAAAAAAACTGTCAATAGGTCAAAAATAAAATCTTTTTTTGGCCAACCTGCAAAAGAGAAAATATGTGAGAAAAGGAAATTATCCAAAGCTTAAAAGAAAAATACATATGTCTTTAAAAGAATCTTAATGGAAAGAAGAAGAGGAGGAAAAAAAAGTTTAAGCCTAACAGGTCAAAAAATATTTTTAATGACTTGTATCCTTCCATTTTGTGCTTTTTTATTATTATTATTCCTTCAGATATTTATAGCCATTAGTCTTGCTAAAGCCATCTTTTTAAAAGAAAACTCATCCATTAAAAAAGAAAACTAAAAATCCTGGAATAAACTGGCAATTAAAGAAGAAAGAAAATAAATGATGAAATGACGTGAAAATAAATATGGACCAGATTTTATTTAATATTAATTTATTTATTTAGTTAAACCTAAAAAATATGTAAAAAATTTTTTTGGTTTTTTTTATTTAGACCATACAAAGAGGGAGAATAATGATAGGTTATTGAGTTAAAATTTTTTGAAATTTCTGAAATTTCAAGGAATTGACCTTGGAATATTCTTGAAATTAGCGTTTGAAATTTTGTAAGTTTTTCAGAAATTGAAGAACAGGATGTTATTTGATTATAAACAAGAAATTGGAAAAATGTAATGATTGGTTATTGAGTTAAAATTTTTTGAAATTTCTGAAATTTCAAGGAATTGACCTTGGAATATTCTTGAAATTAGCGTTTGAAATTTTGTAAGTTTTTCAGAAATTGAAGAACAGGATGTTATTTGTCTATAAACAAAAAATTGGAAAAATGTAATGATTGGTTATTGAGTTAAAATTTTTTTAAATTTCTGAAATTTCAAGGAATTGACCTTGGAATATTCTTGAAATTAGCGTTTGAAATTTTGTAAGTTTTTCAGAAATTGAAGAACAGGATGTTATTTGTCTATAAACAAAAAATTGGAAAAATGTAATGATTGGTTATTGAGTTAAAATTTTTTGAAATTTCTGAAATTTCAAGGAATTGACCTTTGAATATTCTTGAAATTAGCATTTGAAATTTTGTAATTTTTTCAGAAATTGAAGAACAGGATGTTATTTGATTATAGACAAAAAATTAGAAAAATTCAATGACGGGTTATTGAGTTAAAATTTTTTGAAATTTCGGAAATTTCAAGGAATTCACCTTTAAATATTCTTGAAATTAGCGTTTGAAATTTTGTAATTTTTCAGAAATTGAAGAACAGGATGTTATTTGTCTATAAACAAAAAATTGGAAAAATGTAATGATTGGTTATTGAGTTAAAATTTTTTGAAATTTCTGAAATTTCAAGGAATTGACCTTTGAATATTCTTGAAATTAGCGTTTGAAATTTTGTAAGTTTTTCAGAAATTGAAGAACAGGATGTTATTTGTCTATAAACAAAAAATTGGAAAAATGTAATGATTGGTTATTGAGTTAAAATTTTTTGAAATTTCTGAAATTTCAAGGAATTGACCTTGGAATAATTTTGAAATTAGCGTTTGAAATTTTTTAATTTTTTCAGAAATTGAAGAACAGGATGTTATTTGATTGTGAACAAAAAATTAGAAAAATTCAATGACGGGTTATTGAGTTAAAATTTTTTGAAATTTCGGAAATTTCAAGGAATTCACCTTTGAATATTCTTGAAATTAGCGTTTGAAATTTTTTAATTTTTTCAGAAATTGAAGAACAGGATGTTATTTGATTGTGAACAAAAAATTAGAAAAATTCAATGACGGGTTATTGAGTTAAAATTTTTTTAAATTTCTGAAATTTCAAGGAATTGACCTTGGAATATTCTTGAAATTAGCGTTTGAAATTTTGTAAGTTTTTCAGAAATTGAAGAACAGGATGTTATTTGTCTATAAACAAAAAATTGGAAAAATGTAATGATTGGTTATTGAGTTAAAATTTTTTGAAATTTCTGAAATTTCAAGGAATTGACCTTTGAATATTCTTGAAATTAGCATTTGAAATTTTGTAATTTTTTCAGAAATTGAAGAACAGGATGTTATTTGATTATAGACAAAAAATTAGAAAAATTCAATGACGGGTTATTGAGTTAAAATTTTTTGAAATTTCGGAAATTTCAAGGAATTCACCTTTAAATATTCTTGAAATTAGCGTTTGAAATTTTGTAATTTTTCAGAAATTGAAGAACAGGATGTTATTTGATTATAAACAAGAAATTGGAAAAATGTAATGATTGGTTATTGAGTTAAAATTTTTTGAAATTTCTGAAATTTCAAGGAATTGACCTTTGAATATTCTTGAAATTAGCGTTTGAAATTTTGTAAGTTTTTCAGAAATTGAAGAACAGGATTTTATTTGTCTATAAACAAAAAATTGGAAAAATGTAATGATTGGTTATTGAGTTAAAATTTTTTGAAATTTCCGAAATTTCAAGGAATTGGAAATTGAATATTTTTAGTAATTAAACTTATTTTTCAACGAATAACTTTATTTATTTTTTTTATTCTTTTATTTTATATTTTATTAAATATATAGTTGAGAAAGAAAGAAATGTTGATGGTCAAATTAAAGGAGAAAAATTAAAATTTCTTGTAAAAATAAGCGTCAGTTGTTATGTTTTGTTTATACACATTGAACAAAATTATTTAATAAAATTGGGGAAAATAAATTTTAAAAAAATAATTAAAAGTTTATTAAAAGGGTGTAAAATAATTAAGAAAACATTTTCAAAAAAATTTAATTTGTAATAAACATTAATTATAAAATAAAAATGTTTTATTCAATTAATTTTCATCAACCTTGAAAAACCACATTAAAAAAAAAATAATTTTTAAAAAAGTAGAAAATAATTATATAAAAATAAGCTTTAATTTTATAGTCTTTTTATTCTTAGTTTTGGCTTCTTTTGTTTAATGTTTTTTTGAACCTTTTATAGGATAATTAAAATGTGTAGCTTCTGACTAAAAAATAAATAAATAAACAATTAAATTAATTTATTTATTAAATAATTTTTAAATTTCATTTTTTAATATATTATAAATATATTTTTTATTCTCTACATGTGAAGCAGAAGAAGAAGAAGAAGGAGAAGGCACAAGAAAATCCCAACTTTGTTGTCGGCACTTGTCCTCAAAGAAATAACTTATATCATAGCCTTTACACAATTCTTTTAAATTAATTTCGTTTAAAGGTTCAGAAAGGGGTTCTGAAGGTTGAGGATATAAAGGTTTAATTGGTTCTTTAGGTTTAGGTATTAATAAAGCTTTTGGTGTAGCATAATATTTAGCCTTTAGTGGAGTTGTTTTTGAAACCGGTTTTGTTGTAGTCGGTACATATTGGGAATTTTTTGTTGCTAAAATATTTTTAATTATTTTAATTACATTTTCAATAAAAATTAAAAATAAAAAAAACCTACCATTTTTACGGTAACGTAATCCTACTTTGAAAGGATCATCCATACATTCTAAAATTAAAATTTAATTAAAAATAAAATAAACTATAAATTTTTTATTATCTAAATAAATTAAAATTACCCTTGAATTTAATTGAAATAAATAATAAAAAAATTAATAAAATAAATTTCATATTAAATTATTAAAAAATAAAAGTTAATTTGTTAGGCTTTAAAAATAATAAATAAAACTCAAGTTTAAATAAAAAAAACATATAATAATTTTGAAATAATATAAAGGTAATTTGTAAATTAAAATTTGCCCTTTAATGGCACATGGATCAATTTCAAAGAAAAATTTTAAAATATATTGAATAATTACTCATAGTTGCACTTTAAAAAAAGTCTGATGTAATTACTAGAGATCGGATTTTTAGGTTACAACATATTTTTTTTTGTGGATAAGTTATGCTGAGAGAAGCTGAAATCTGTAGTTATTTTTGGAAAATTATGAGTTTAGACTAGAGTTGGAAAAAAACCGATATTGATATTGGTCAATGAGCAAAAAGAGCAAAAAAGAGCAATGAGGAAGAAAAAGAGCAAAAAAGAGCAATGGGGAAGAAAAAGAGCAAAAAAGAGCAATGGGGAAGAAAAAGAGCAAAAAAGAGCAATGGGGAAGAAAAAGAGCAAAAAAAAGCAATGAGGAAGAAAAAGAGCAAAAAAGAGCAATGAGGAAGCCAGGAATTCTTGAAATATTTAAAAAAATTTTTCAAAATTTTTGATACGGGCGGGCTTTAATTTTATATTTTTCAGGTATTAGAACTTACAACATAAATTTTAAAAATAATTTAAGACAATGTTTCCTAACTAACTTGCAAAATATTCCATGGTCAAGTTCCAGGAATTCTTGAAAAATTAAAAAAAAATTTTCAAAATTTTTGATACGGGCGGGCTTTAATTTTGTATTTTTTAGGTATTAGAACCTAAAAGATAAATTTTAAAAAAATTTAAAAAATATTTGTCCAGAAGGCTTCAAAATTATTCCATGGTCAAGGTCCAGGGATTTTTAAAAAATTTAAAAAATTTTTTCAAAATTTTTGATACGGGCGGGCTTTAATTTTATATTTTTTAGGTATTAGAACTTAAAAAATAAATTTTAAAATAATTTAAAAAACTTTTGTCCAGAAGGTTTCAAAATTATTCCATGGTCAATGTCCAGGAATTTTTAAAAAATTTAAAAATTTTGAAAAAATTTTTGATACGGGCGGGCTTTAATTTTATAATTTTCAGGTGTTAGAACTTAAAAGATAAATTTTAAAATAATTTAAAAACTTTTGTCCTGAAGGTTTCAAAATTATTCCATGGTCAAGGTCCAGGAATTTTTAAAAAATTTAAAAATTTTGAAAAAATTTTTGATACGGGCGGGCTTTAATTTTATAATTTTCAGGTGTTAGAACTTAAAAGATAAATTTTAAAATAATTTAAAAAACTTTTGTCCTGAAGGTTTCAAAATTATTCCATGGTCAAGGTCCAGGAATTTTTAAAAAATTTAAAAATTTTGAAAAAATTTTTGATACGGGCGGGCTTTAATTTTATAATTTTCAGGTGTTAGAACTTAAAAGATAAATTTTAAAATAATTTAAAAAACTTTTGTCCTGAAGGTTTCAAAATTATTCCATGGTCAAGGTCCAGGAATTTTTAAAAAATTTAAAAATTTTTTCAAAATTTTTGATACGGGCGGGCTTTAATTTTATATTTTTTAGGTATTAGAACTTAAAAGATAAATTTTAAAATAATTTAAAAAGCTTTTGTCCTGAAGGTTTCAAAATTATTCCATGGTCAAGGTCCAGGAATTTTTAAAAAATTTAAAAAAATTTAAAAAAATTTAAAAAAATTTTTCAAAATTTTTGATACGGGCGGGCTTTAATTTTATATTTTTTAGGTGTTAGAACTTAAAATATAAATTTTAAAATAATTTAAAAAACTTTTGTCCTGAAGGTTTCAAAATTATTCCATGGTCAAGGTCCAGGAATTTTTAAAAAATTTAAAAAAATTTAAAAAAATTTTTGATACGGGCGGGCTTTAATTTTATAATTTTCAGGTATTAGAACTTAAAAGATAAATTTTAGAATAATTTAAAAAGCTTTTGTCCTGAAGGTTTCAAAATTATTCCATGGTCAAGGTCCAGGAATTTTTAAAAAATTTAAAAAAATTTAAAAAAATTTAAAAAAATTGTTCAAAATTTTTGATACGGGCGGGCTTTAATTTTATAATTTTCAGGTATTAGAACTTAAAAGATAAATTTTAGAATAATTTAAAAAGCTTTTGTCCAGAAGGTTTCAAAATTATTCCATGGTCAAGGTCCAGGAATTTTTAAAAAATTTAAAAAAATTTAAAAAAATTTTTGATACGGGCGGGCTTTAATTTTATAATTTTCAGGTATTAGAACTTAAAAGATAAATTTTAGAATAATTTAAAAAACTTTTGTCCAGAAGGTTTCAAAATTATTCCATGGTCAAGGTCTAGGAATTTTTAAAAAATTTAAAAAATTTTTTCAAAATTTTTGATACGGGCGGGCTTTAATTTTATATTTTTTAGGTATTAGAACTTAAAAAATAAATTTTAAAATAATTTAAAAAATTTTTGTCCAGAAGGTTTCAAAATTATTCCATGGTCAAGGTCCAGGAATTTTTAAAAAATTTAAAAATTTTGAAAAAATTTTTGATACGGGCGGGCTTTAATTTTATATTTTTTAAGTATTAGAACTTACAACATAAATTTTAAAATAATTTAAAAAGCTTTTGTCCTGAAGGTTTCAAAATTATTCCATGGTCAAGGTCTAGGAATTTTTAAAAAATTTAAAAAATTTTTTCAAAATTTTTGATACGGGCGGGCTTTAATTTTATATTTTTTAGGTATTAGAACTTAAAAAATAAATTTTAAAATAATTTAAAAAACTTTTGTCCAGAAGGTTTCAAAATTATTCCATGGTCAATGTCCAGGAATTTTTAAAAAATTTAAAAATTTTGAAAAAATTTTTGATACGGGCGGGCTTTAATTTTATAATTTTCAGGTGTTAGAACTTAAAAGATAAATTTTAAAATAATTTAAAAAACTTTTGTCCTGAAGGTTTCAAAATTATTCCATGGTCAAGGTCCAGGAATTTTTAAAAAATTTAAAAATTTTGAAAAAATTTTTGATACGGGCGGGCTTTAATTTTATAATTTTCAGGTGTTAGAACTTAAAAGATAAATTTTAAAATAATTTAAAAAACTTTTGTCCTGAAGGTTTCAAAATTATTCCATGGTCAAGGTCCAGGAATTTTTAAAAAATTTAAAAATTTTTTCAAAATTTTTGATACGGGCGGGCTTTAATTTTATATTTTTTAGGTATTAGAACTTAAAAAATAAATTTTAAAATAATTTAAAAAATTTTTGTCCAGAAGGTTTCAAAATTATTCCATGGTCAAGGTCCAGGAATTTTTAAAAAATTTAAAAATTTTGAAAAAATTTTTGATACGGGCGGGCTTTAATTTTATATTTTTTAGGTGTTAGAACTTAAAAGATAAATTTTAAAATAATTTAAAAAGCTTTTGTCCTGAAGGTTTCAAAATTATTCCATGGTCAAGGTCCAGGAATTTTTAAAAAATTTAAAAAAATTTAAAAAAATTTAAAAAAATTTTTCAAAATTTTTGATACGGGCGGGCTTTAATTTTATATTTTTTAGGTGTTAGAACTTAAAATATAAATTTTAAAATAATTTAAAAAACTTTTGTCCTGAAGGTTTCAAAATTATTCCATGGTCAAGGTCCAGGAATTTTTAAAAAATTTAAAAAAATTTAAAAAAATTTTTGATACGGGCGGGCTTTAATTTTATAATTTTCAGGTATTAGAACTTAAAAGATAAATTTTAGAATAATTTAAAAAGCTTTTGTCCAGAAGGTTTCAAAATTATTCCATGGTCAAGGTCCAGGAATTTTTAAAAAATTTAAAAAAATTTAAAAAAATTTTTGATACGGGCGGGCTTTAATTTTATAATTTTCAGGTATTAGAACTTAAAAGATAAATTTTAGAATAATTTAAAAAGCTTTTGTCCTGAAGGTTTCAAAATTATTCCATGGTCAAGGTCCAGGAATTTTTAAAAAATTTAAAAAAATTTAAAAAAATTTAAAAAAATTGTTCAAAATTTTTGATACGGGCGGGCTTTAATTTTATATTTTTTAGGTGTTAGAACTTAAAAGATAAATTTTAAAATAATTTAAAAAACTTTTGTCCAGAAGGTTTCAAAATTATTCCATGGTCAAGGTCTAGGAATTTTTAAAAAATTTAAAAAATTTTTTCAAAATTTTTGATACGGGCGGGCTTTAATTTTATATTTTTTAGGTATTAGAACTTAAAAAATAAATTTTAAAATAATTTAAAAAACTTTTGTCCAGAAGGTTTCAAAATTATTCCATGGTCAATGTCCAGGAATTTTTAAAAAATTTAAAAATTTTGAAAAAATTTTTGATACGGGCGGGCTTTAATTTTATAATTTTTAGGTATTAGAACTTAAAAAATAAATTTTAGAATAATTTAAAAAGCTTTTGTCCTGAAGGTTTCAAAATTATTCCATGGTCAAGGTCCAGGAATTTTTAAAAAATTTAAAAAAATTTAAAAAAATTGTTCAAAATTTTTGATACGGGCGGGCTTTAATTTTATATTTTTTAGGTGTTAGAACTTAAAAGATAAATTTTAAAATAATTTAAAAAACTTTTGTCCTGAAGGTTTCAAAATTATTCCATGGTCAAGGTACAGGAATTTTTAAAAAATTTAAAAATTTTGAAAAAATTTTTGATACGGGCGGGCTTTAATTTTATAATTTTCAGGTGTTAGAACTTAAAAGATAAATTTTAGAATAATTTAAAAAGCTTTTGTCCAGAAGGTTTCAAAATTATTCCATGGTCAAGGTCCAGGAATTTTTAAAAAATTTAAAAAAATTTAAAAAAATTTTTGATACGGGCGGGCTTTAATTTTATAATTTTCAGGTATTAGAACTTAAAAGATAAATTTTAGAATAATTTAAAAAGCTTTTGTCCTGAAGGTTTCAAAATTATTCCATGGTCAAGGTCCAGGAATTTTTAAAAAATTAAAAAAAATTTCTTTTTAATTTTATTAAATTTATAAATTTAATTAACTTTCCATAGGCTGTTTGGAGCCGCGAAGTGGCGAAAACACTCTCGTAAATAAATAAAATTTTATATTTTTTAATTATAAATTATGCAGATGAATTTTGAGTAATGTATTATACCCTTGGACATTTTAATTATTTTCCTAGATTTTTTACTATTAAACTTTGACTCATGTTTATTTTTTTAAATTTTGTTTAATTAACATTAAATTTTAAATAAAATTTTTACTTTTTTTTTAATTCTCTCTTTTTCTATTAAAATTAAAAAGAATTATTTACTACAAAAATAAACGAGCTCTTCCTTTTACTCGTTTGGATTACCATTTTTTCATTACTTTTAACAATTGCGTGCCCATTTCCTCTTCTTCTTTTTTCAATTTTCTCATAAACGCATTTGTCGACAAAAAAAATTTTTTTTCCTTTCTCGCGCGCGGCACTTTTTTCTTTATGACAACTGGCACATTAATATATATTCATTCCTAAATATTCCACCTTCCGGTAAGTATTGGTTTTTATTTATTTAATTTTGGTCCTATTCAGTTTTTGCTTTGTTTTATAGAAAAATTCTTTTTTTGATTCTTTTTACTTAATATTAAATTTTTTTTTATTTATTTTAATTTGCTAACAAAATATTTCTTAAGCAAAGCAAGTTTATAAACTTGATAATTTAATTCAAGTTTAAGTCCAAGCTTAAAATAGTCTTTTACTTTGCATAATTAATCAAGTTTTAAGTTTAAGCTTATTTCTAGTTTAAACATTACTATAAAAACTTTAAAACAATTTTTATTAAATTAGTCATATAATATCAAGCCTTTTTTATGGTCAAATAAAATTAATTATTTATAATGGAGTCCATTACATTTACAATTTTAATTGAATTTTATTATCAAAAAATTAATTAAAAAAAATATTTATTTATTTCAGAATCAATCTTTTTTAAACTAATTAGATTTATAAAAAAGAAAATAATTTTAAACATAAATTTTTAATAAAAAGAAGAGATATCTAGCTGTCAATATTCGCCTATTTTGACATTTTTTTTCTTTGTCTCATCTAATTAATTTTTCGTTTTTTTTCTTTTTATTTTAATAAATGAACAAGCCATTTTTATTTAATTTTTAACAGTAAATTTTAAAATAAATGAAACCGAAAATAAGGAAAAAAATTATTTGAATATTAAAAAAAGGTCACAAATAGAAGGGGTTACCCCCTCACTACCCTCAGATTTTACAATGAAAAAAAAATTTTTTTTATTAATGTGTGAACGTTTTTGTTAACTTTTCTTTGTTTAATAAGGAACTTATTTTCTCTTGGGACATTTTTATAAAAAAAAGATTCCTCCGCAACTTTTATTTTATTAGAAAAGCCAACAATTCTTTTCCTTTATTTTCTAATCAAAAATTTTTCTCTTAAATTTTATTTCTTTTTATTCTCAATTTTTAATCCTTTATTTATTTACTTTGCTTAAAAAATAAATAATTTAATTTTATAAATTTTTTTAGAATAAGGGGCATTTTTTCAACCCTTTTTTCAACACATTTCAACCTTAAAAATATTTTTAGAATAATATCAACTACATAAATAATTAAATATCTTTCATTTTATACACTTGACTGCTTCAAGGCTTAAATTTTGCAGCATTAAAATTTTTCTTTTTTTTTATTTTATTTTAACACATCAAAATGAGCAGCATCAAACAACCTTCTTCCTTTCTTGAATTAATTGTTATTCCCTTTTTTACTATTTTTGGCCTTAATTTGTTGCTGTCATCACCTTCTTCTTCTCCCTCTTCTCCTTTTTCTTCTTCTCGATTAGAATCCTACTTCTTTTCTTCTTCGTTGGCATTGCCAATGAATTAATGGCATTCCGCTTTGGCCACCAACAGGCACACGGCAAAGGTTAGAAGGTTTTATAGCTAAAAATAAAAATTAGTATTTTAAATTTAAGTCTCCTTTGTTTAATTTTCAAAGGGTAAGAGAAGTTGTATGTATTTTAATGAATTTTTTGGTATATTCAAATATACCAGTTAAACATTAGAGTCCTTGAAGTAATAAAAACCCTAAACAATAAGCAATATATATATTAACAATATTTTTTTTAAATATTGTTTCAATATATTTTAATATAAAATAAATAAATATAATTTATTTAATTATTTTTAAGTTTAATTAAACAAATATGTTCATTTTTTTTTATGTTTCCCTAGTGACGTTTAATTTAAATTTTGAAATGTACATATTTATTTATTAAAAAATAAAGCTTTACATTCTTACATGAAAAAAAAAGTTTGAAACTTTTAATAGATTTTACAAAGTTGGACACGCAATAACTTTTCTTTTTTGTTTGTTTAAAAACGAAATGTTGCGCCGACTTATTTTTAGACAAAACGCCAAAACTTTTATTTTAGACAAAACGCCAAAACTTTTTTATTTTTATTTTGGTTCAGAATTAAATTAATTAAATACCATTTTTTGCTAAAAATAAATTTAACAAAAGAGATAAATTTAGAAAAATTTTTATTTTTGGAATAAAAAGCTATTTTTAAATTAACCAAATTTGTTTTTATTAAAAAAAGAAATTTTCTTTAATTTTGTTTAATTTAATTCTTTTCAAGTTTATTTTTACGCTTTAAAAAACATCAAAGAAAATCAATATAAATTATAAAAAATACAAATTTCCTTACTAGCCAATATATTTTCTGTTATTTAAAAGGTGCCAATTTATTATTTCTTTTCCTTTTTTTCTGCGCGAAAATTTTCATTTTTAATTGGTTGTAAGACTCCCACGGCATTTTGTGCCGTAGAAATTGTCCTTTTCTTTTTTTTCTTCTTTAAAGCTTTTTTTGAGAATAAAATTCAATAAATCTTTTTATTTGGAATTAAAAAAAAAATTATTTTTATATTTACATATATATGTATGTAGTTTAATTAATTAATTAATTTTTTTCTTTTAAAGGAAAAATGTTTAAATTATAAGAATAATGAATTTAAAAAAAATAAATGTTAATATTATTATTAAAATATTTTTTTTTATATTTTTGCCTTTTTTTGGGATTAAAATTGATGTTTTTGTTGATTTTTTAAAAAATGCGTCAAGGAATAAAAATGCCTTTATTTGGCAGTGCTGTAAATCTACAATTTTCTACTACTACTAGTGGACATTTTCATAATTCTATTCAGCTTGGAACTCAACGTAAATTTTAAACTAAAATTATTTAAAAAATTTAAGGAATTTTTTAAAGGTTTTTTCACAAAAAAAAATAATTTTTTTAAATAAAAATAATTTTTTTTTAAATAAAAAATAATAAATTATTATTTTTATTTCTATAAGTAAATTCCGTTAAAAGAGAAAAAAATGGCACATTTTTTAAAAAAAATTTTATATTTTTTAAAATAAATCTTTGGGTAATGTTTTAAACACCAACAGCATTTCTTTTAATTAATTTTAAAAAAAAATTAATTTTTTTTAATCTTTGTTTTATTAAATTTCATTTGTTGCTTACTTAAATATTTTTTTATTAATTTAATTTTAATATATTAAAATTAATTATATCCTTTTTATTATTAATTGATTTTGGGAATTAATAATATTGAATAAAAAATACCCTTGAGATTTACTTAATATATAAAAATATATTTTAAAAAATATAAAAATAAAAGTTTTTTTATAAAGGATATTTTCTCTTAGGCTTCAACAAAATATGTACTTGGCTTCCTTTTTATATACACACTTTTATATTTTTATTTAATTCCTCTCTTTCTTCTTTTTTAATTTCCTTCAAATCTGGTGTAAAGGAATTAATCTTCTATTTTTTAAAAAAATTATTAAAAGATGTGTTCACGTAATAATATATACTATTTAAATTTATTAATTTTTTTCTATATTTAAATTAGCAAAAATCGATTTAAAAATTAATTAAACTTTTAATTTAATAAATATATTTTTTTAATTTTATTAATGACAATGTCTTACATTTATCATTAAATAAATAAGCCTGTTTTTACTTGTCTCTTTAGCTTCAAGTTTATTTTAAATAATTAAACTTTTTTTTTTTTTCTTTTAAATTAATTTATGTTGCCTATTTAAATTTTTTTTTTTTTAATTAAAAAAAAATAAAATTATTTTTAATTAAAAATAAATAAAATTTAAAAATAATCTTTCTCTTCTTTTTCACCTGTTTTCTTTCTTTTTTTCTTCTTTTTTATTAAATAATTTTTAAATTATTTTCCCCCCTTCAAAATTTATAATTTTGTCTGCTTTATTTATATATGCCCTTGTGGCCTTCGGCCTCGGCATTGAGGCGGTCAAAACATCATCTACATAACAAAAAAAGAAATAAAGGTGTTAAAATAAATCAAAAAAAATTTTTTTTTTTTAAATAAAAATTCCCTGCCTTCTGGAAATTAAAAAAAAAATATTTTATTTAATAGGCGGATCACACGGTCGTGAAACCTCTCATTACCAACAGGCTGCAATCTTCGAGCTAGGCGCAATGATTTTGCAAAATATGTTTGGTAAGCAGTCAAAAAAATTAAAAAATAAAATTTTCTTTTTTTTTTCTAGGTGCTCTTTCTTTTTTGAGATACCAAAAAGTATTTAAATAAATTTAATTTTAATTTATTTTTAATTAAATTAAATTAAAAAAAAGGATGACGATCTTGTCGACAGACTTTCTTATTTTTATACTTCTTCATTTTTAATTATGATGGCTGTTTTAGTTAGTTTTAAACAGGTAAATTAATTAATTAAATTTTATTCTTTTAAATTTTTCAAGTTTGGAGGTCGTCCTCTCGAATGTTGGGTACCTGCTCAATTTACTTCTTCATGGGAAGCTTATACCGAAATGTTCTGCTGGCAAGTATAATACATAATTATACATTAGTTTTATTTTTTTCTTTTAATTTAACAAGTTTTCTTCTTTTTTAAATTTATTTTTAGATTAAATAAATGTCCTTCTGTCTTTAATTATTAATTAAAAAAAATAAATAATAAATAAATAAACAATTAAAAAGAATTAATTAAATAATTAAGGTCAGAAAATACCTACTTTGTCCCAGTGGACGAAGACATACCGGAAGATATTGCTGAACGTGATTATCGCAAGATCTCTTATTACCAATGGGTGCCTTTCTTTTTGCTCATTCAGGCTTTTTTGTTTTATGGTCCTTGTTTAATTTGGAGATTAATGAGTGATAAATCTGGTTAATTTAATTAATTAATTAATTTTTTATTATTAAAATTATTTTAGGTATTCGATTGAACGATATTGTTCAAATGGCTACAGAAAAAGAAAATATTGAGCCTGATTATAGTTAATTTAACTAAATCTATTTTCATTGAGAAAATTAATTTTTAAAGGAATGAGAACAATTGAATCCCTTGCGAGACATATTGAAGCAGCCTTAAGGTTTCTTAATAAATTAATTTCTATTTAAATAAACTTGAATTTTATTTTTTTGACATTTCTAAGCCTTAATTTAATTAAAAAAAATAAACATTTTAATTTTAAGGTACCAACACACAGCAACCTCCCGTACTCAATACACCCTGCATAGAGTATTTAAATGTTTTAATTTACGTTATTACGAAAGTTATGTTACTGGAATGTATTTGGTATTTATTTTTTGAAATTCAAGTTTATTTTATTAAAAAAGGCAACAAAGGTTTTCTATGTTGGAAATGTTCTCACCAATTTATTGCTTGTAAATAAATTCCTTGAGACTAATAATTACAGTATTTATGGTCTTGGGGTTCTTTATGATCTGCTTCTTCTTGGCAAGTCGTGGACTCAATCAGGTTTTAAATTATTCAACAAATAAAATAGAATAAAAGCTTTGAGAGACATTTGTCAGAGAAAGTCTCTCTATTTTACACACTATTTCTTTTTCCAACTTATTAAGCTTTTTTTGTTTTATTTGGTTTAATTTTCTTTATTTTTAGGCAACTTTCCTCGAATTACTTTGGTAAACAATTTTTTTAATTTAATTATTTTTAAATAAATTTTAGTGTGATTTTGAAGTTAGAGTCTTAGGGAATATTCAGAGACATTCTGTCCAGGTTTAATTTAAACAAAAATTTTCCTTTATTAAATAATTTCTTTTTAAGTGTGTATTAGTCATAAACATTTTCAACGAAAAAATATTTATTTTATTATGGCTTTGGTTCTGTATCCTTTTCTTTATTACTTTATTTGATGGACTCTATTGGTTCAGCGTTTCTTTATTTCATAGAGACCGTTTTCGCTTTGTTCTTAGACATTTAGAGGTTTTTTTAATTAATTAACTCTAATTTTAATTCCTTTTTATAGCTTACTTCTGATCCTGATAGACCCGAACTTTTTAGAAAAGAAAAAAGAAAACAAGTTGAACACTTTTTGAAAGCTTATTTAAAGGTTTTTTTTAAACTTTTATTTTTGGCGTTATGTCCAATATTTTTAGACGTAATCCTTTAATTTTAAAATTAATTTTTCGTAACAGGTTGATGGAGTTTTGGTGCTTAGAATGATTGCACTTCATGCCGGGGTAATGTATTGTACAGAAATAACAGATGCTTTATGGAAAAGATATCTTTCCCAACACCCAGAGAATTTAATTGATGAAGATTCTGTGCTTATTAATTTTGCTCGGTATTTAGTTTAATTAAATTAAATTTAAAAAATATGTTTTCCTTTGAAGTAACCAGTCAATACGAAGACGTATTGGTTGCAGTGCCTCTTCTACTTCTCTTGCCCCAAATCATAACGGCTCTTCTGGAGGCAGTGCCGGGAGAAGAGTTATTCAAAGGTATAAATTACTATATTTAAAAATATTTGTAAAATAAGATCCCTGGCGTTCTATTTTAGAAAATACATTATACATTTTTCTGTCCATTAGAGTCTCTATTAACGATATTTGGAGCTTATATTGTTTCAAAATTAATTAAAAATTTTGTTCCAAAGAAATGCCCACGCACGTCTTTCACGTTTTCTCTCTTATCGTCAAGTACCAGCAACTGCTAAAAATACTCGTGGTGCTGTAGTTTATCGTCCAAATATTCGAGGTACTACTTCAACGAGTACATCAACTGGAACTCCTATTATTGAGAGGGGAAGAATTATTAATCGATGCAATTCTCCACTGTCACAGAGGCAAAATAATTTCTTTAAAATTAAAAAAAAATCTTTTTTCTAGTCCTAGAAGAATAGATCAAGAGTCTTCGATTGAACAACAACAAACGGTAGCTGTAATCTCTCAATCAAGAATATACGAAACTTCTGCAGGCATTAATACACAAGTGATTGTTACACCGTCGAGTAGGTTGGATTATATAAAAATTAATTCTGTTATTATCAATTATTTATTTAATTTTCTATTTTGTGGTTAAAATACAACTCTCCTTGAAGTGTTTAAAAAAATATTTTCTCTAAAACAAAAATTATTTTTAGACCAAGTTCAAGGCAAGGAGAGAAGGCTTCAAAGATAACTCTCACCCATAGAAGGCAATCTTCATCAGCAAGTCCACCTCAACTTGAAAGGCCTTCAACGCATAAAAATAAGCTTTATTATGACCAGGATGACAGTTTGAGTAGCTCTGAAAGTTTTACACAAGATCATTCTTTAAATAAAATAACAAAGGCAATTGGGGTTGTTAAGGTAATTAATTAGAAATTTCCTTCTTTTTTTTTAATTTTACAGACTCCATTGAAAAAGTTACGCTCTGCAATGTTACCCAGTAGCTCCGCTAAATCCTCAGCAAAAAATAGTACAGCAAGTGATTTACCACATAATGACAGATTAAGCTTGACAAGATGCGCAACTTCCTTAGCACATCCAATTGGTAAACAATAAACACTAAATTAAACAAAAAAACATTTTTTAAACACTCAAGAACATACAACCTCAAACTCGAACCACAACAGAAAAATAAGCTTTAGTACAACACTGGACACTCACGAAGAAGGTAAAGAAACTAATTCTGGCAGTGCTAGTAGTAGTGGAAATAAAAAAGCTAAAGATCAAGTTTTAATAGATATTCACAAAAATAAAAAGAAAAGCTAATATAAATTAAATAATAAATAATTATATATTAAGCAAAATCGAGCATTTGCTATGGTTTGCCTAATCCCTTTTTATTATTATTATTCTTTTTTGACTCTTAATTTATCTCTCTTTTTTACTAAAAGTTCTTTCGACAGTTTTAATAAAATTTAAATAAATATTTAAACAAAATTTTTTTTAATTCTAATAGAAAGGGCTATTAGAATAAATTTTTAAAATATAGCATTAGGCCCAATACCAGCACTTTTAACAGCTCTTAATGCAGCTTCAATATCCAAAGGTTGATAATCTAAACGTGTGCCTTTATGAATTGAGGCATTTGAACTTCCAAGGCCATGAGAAACATCAACCTTTAAATAAAGAAAAACAGTAAAGTTTTTATTTAAAAATATAAAACAATGTTTAGCTTGGCGAAATGTCTTTATTTCCCCCTTTTTGTTTTAAAGGAAATTAATTAATTAAAAATTAAAACTAACATTTCCAAACAATGAAAATTCTGCATTTAAATAGTAACTAGCATCTTCATAGCTTGGTTTAGGTTGAACTTGATTTAGTAATGACCAATTCATTACCCATCCACAAAAAAGACCGCCAAATATTGCTGTTATAAATGTTAGGCCTAGGCCTGCAAGTTGAAAAAAGGCTGAAAAATTAATTCAAGTTTATTTAAATTAATTTAAGAATAAATAAATAAATAACTCTACATTGTGTACGAAGGTCTCTGTGCGCTCCTGCATTCCCTGACCCTTTCCATTGTGGGTAAATTGCACTGTATTGTTCAACGGAGTTTGGGCCATATTCTGAAGGTTCATAAAGAAGAACAAACAGGGCACTTAAAAACTAAAAAAATGAACTAAATAAAGCTTCTAATTTACAAAAATTAAATTAAAATTAACCCCAGCGAGAAGAGAAGGAAGTCCATGTAAAGAATGAGCACCACAGGTGTCCTGTATACACAGCCTTTTTTCAAGGATTTTTGGCTTTAAAAAATAAATTAAATTTTAATTTATTTATTTAATTATTTAAACTATTATTAAAAGCCTTAATAAAAAAATAAAATAGAATTTGTTTCTCACAGTAACAAAAACATGTCCAACAACAGAAACAAGCGCAGCCGCCGCCCCAACAAAAATTGCATGATGTGGGTAGAGAATAACATTTGCAAAAGCACCAATTGCAATGCCTCCTGCTAACGAAGAGCTTTGAATATGTTGCATATTAAAACGTCCCAAATTATCAGCTAAAGAGCTTAACATAAATGTTGCGGTTGTGCAGGCTGCCTAAGCTTAGAAAAATAATTTTTTCTTTTTTAATTTAATTAAAAGAAAAATAAACCATTGCTAAATAAGAATTTAAAAATGAACGATGTCTCATTTCTGGTGTAGAATGAGGAATTGAACCGGCATTAAAAGAAGGGAAAAATGACCAAATAAAAAGGGTTCCTGCAGGCCATTAAAATTAAAAAAAGAAAATTTTAATTAATTAACCAAGCATTGCAAATAATTCAGAAGAATGTCCACTAGATTCGTCATCATCAACTACCATTGTATTTTGTCTATGACAAACTTTAGCTGCCGCCAAACCGAAGTATGCGCCGAAACAGTGAACAATTAATGATCTGCCTGCATCATTTATCTTTTTTTTTAAATAATTTATTTTATTAAAACAAAAATTTTTTTTCTACAAAAAGAACGTTGTAAAGCAAATGTTCTAACAAAACAGTTATTGAGGTTTCCAAGAAAGCAAGGACAAGGAATTGGACAGGTGTTAATCTACCTAGGAGAACACCCATTGTAATTAGCACTGTAACACAGGAGAGGTCTGCCTGCACTAATCTAGAAAGGAAAATTAATTTTTTAAAGCTCTTCTTTCTAATAGACGCCCAGAGGACTACTGAAGGTGTCCAGTAATTCTTTTGGGAGTTAATTAAATTACAACTTACTCATCAATAGAAATAGTACAGAGACCAGTTTCTATAAATTCTGGACTTAGAAACCCCCTCAATAATAAAGCATATTGCATAACAAAGGAACAAAGCAGCAAATTTATTGATAGTGCTGAAAGTCCGTATTTCTTTAAAAATGAAAGGAGAAAGCCAAAACCAATAATTACCTGAAAATTAAATTTAATTAATTTAAATTATTAATTTAACCATTGTATGAATGTCTTGAAACATTGGATAATTTGCATGTACACGATTGTGCTTATCCTCTTCATGATTATGAAACTCCCCAAATGTAGCAAATAATGTAACAAAAATACTTTGAAATACAAAAGCTAACACAGAAAATTGTCTTCTTTGTATTGTATTACTCATACCGATACTTTGCATTTATAGCCTTTAATTAAATTTAATTAAATTAATTTATTTTCTAATAAACTTTATTAGTGTTAAATAAAATATATTAAGTAAAATGGTATTATTTAAAAAATTATTTTTAATATTTTTGCGCGCATATCGATTTCTTCTTAATTACTATCACGTTCTTATAGATCTATTCGAGTTTTTAAATTAATCATTTACTATTTAAAAGTTTTTCTTCTTCTTAATATTTACCTTGTGGTTGACTGGTTGTTAAATAAACTGATAAAAATAAATAAATTTTAACATTAAAAACAAATTTAAAAATAATTCAAAATATTATATTACATATTTAGCAGACTAAACTTTATCAGAATAAATTTGTAAAATAAATGTTTTTAATTTCTGAATTTAAATATTTTTTACATGTTAGAAACAAAGTTTAGAAAAATCAGAATTTAATATTAAAAATCAGAAAAAATGTTTTTAACACAAATCAGAATTTTTTTTAATATTCTGATTTAATTATTTAAGGAATTTAATATATCAAAAATCAGAATTATTTAATTTAAAGTTTACAACTTGGATCAGAATATAAATAAAACAATAGAAAATAAAATCAGAATTAAATAATTTAGAAATAAAAAATGTAAAGGAAAATAAATTTATAATTTAAAAGAGGTATTAAAATTAATAAAATTTTAAATAAATATAAAAAAGAGAAGAAGGTATGTTTTTAAATTAATTTTAATTTTTTATCTACAGGTTAATTTTACTCAACAATCGAACTAAACCTCCCTCCGTAACTTCCATACGATACGCATTCTTTTCAAAAAACTTGTCTCCTTCAACAGAGAATTCTTCCATTTTTCGAAGAACAATACTGAACGGAACAAAATGGTAAATATGGTGTTGATGTGCATCATGAATTTTTATTATTTCATTTTCGTTTACTTTCACCTAAAAAATAAAAATGTTTTTGTGTTTTCCGGAATTTTTTTATTTTTATTTAGTTTCAAGTTTATTTTATTCGTCTTTGTGTTTTTCAAGTTTATTTTATTGTGTTTTTCAAGTTTATTTTATTGTATTTTTCAAGTTTATTTTATTGTATTTTTCAAGTTTATTTTATTGTATTTGTGTTTTTCAAGTTTATTTTATTGTATTTTTCAAGTTTATTTTATTGTATTTTTCAAGTTTATTTTATTGTATTTTTCAAGTTTATTTTGTATTTCTGGTTTATTTATTTAAAAACTAACCCCTCTTTTAGAGAATAAATAATGTAATAAAGTTCCGTATTCATAACCATTTGACTCATACTGAATCATAATACAATTATCCTTTTCCTTATTTTTAATCATTTTAATTGCTTCATTTCCATCCAAATGGAAATAATTAATTTTTGCTTCAGTATCATAAGACAATTTAAAAAGCTTAAATTTCGGCAATCCATTATTATCAATGCAATTTTTGTTAATTCTGTACAAATAAAAATAAGCAAAAAGATTAGCAAAATAAAAAAGTTCTGTGTTTTCCCATTTAATTTTTGTGTTATTCTGATTTTCAGCTTCTTTTGTTTCAGGTTTTTGTGTTTTAAAGGAAAAGTTTGTTCTCGATTCAAAGCGCATTGGACCAGAAGAGGAAAATGCAACTTCTGATTTGTATTTCATGTTTGTATTTTTTGTATTTTCTTCAACTTTAATTTGAGACTCTACAGCATGCATGTTTTGATTATAATCAGTTGAAACATTAAATTTAGTGTCTACACGTATGTTAGAAGTTTTCTGTTCTTCTTTCCTATTTTCCACATTAATATGGGAATCAAAACGAACCTTTCTTTTCTTATTATCATAATCAATATTTTCAGTTACTTTAAGTTGAGATTTAGCTTCAAATACTACGCTCTTTGGCTCAGTATTTGCTTTTTTCATTCCACTCTTTAAGTTCCCTTTTGGTGGTTGAGAAGTACCGTGTGTAAAGTTAAATTCTGATTTGTAACTCACTTTCGAATTGTTGTTCAAATCCCCACTATGTTCAGTATTTATTTGTGAATCGTTTGAATTATTTGCAGTGAGTTTAAATCGTGTGTTTGTTGAAATACGCGTATTTGTTGTTGGTTGTTGTTGTTCTCTTTCTTTGTTCGTTTCAAACATTTTCACAAAAACATTTTCTGTTATTCCACAAACATGTAATCTAGCTGTGTTGTATAAATCATTTAATTGAACATCCCATGGATATTTTCTGTTTAAATTGTAAGCGTTTAATAAGGCTCTGACTTGGCTGCTTTCGTTAGCGCCTATCTCTTTCAAAAGTAATGCTTTTTCTTTTTTATTTTTATCTTCAGTAGTAGAAGGAAAATAATGGTCATCTTCTTCTTCTTTTAGGCTTAAATATTCATCAACTGAAATTTCCTTTGTATCCTTTAAGAATTTTTTGTTTGGCGTTCTGTCATTTATTATTTTGTTTTCTGCTAGTTGGTACAAAATTTCCCGTTTTTCTTTTATTGAAGTGCAAATTTGTTTTTTATTGTAATTGAAAAAGGTTTTTTCCAATGCAAACTCTGAAGGGACATGCCCATTATTTAACTCTAACTGCCTTAAAACAATTAATGATTTTCTTGCTTCCGTTCCTGGGTAATGAAGTAAAGCTATTGAGTTAGTATACCTATAAATAATTATTTAAATTAATAGAGAGCATTTTTTAAAACCTTTTTATCTTCCCCATTTGCATATTATTTGTTGGTAAATTTACATAGCCTTCTTCAACGTTCTCTGGTTTACCAACATCAACATAAGTTGGAGCAATTGGATCCTTTAATATATTTTTATTTGTTTAATATTTCTTTTATTATTATTAATTACCCTAAATGACATAAAATCATGTTCAATTGTTTTAGTATTTTTGTCATTAATTACAAAACGTTTTGCCTCCCACCAGTATTTGTATGGTATAACTTTATTTTTCCTGTCATTTAATTGAATTGGTGGAAACATTTCAAATTCATTTTCACCTCCAGATATGACCAAATCAACGTTATAATTATTATAAATTTCTTCAAGTCCATAGAGTTTGTTTTTTGGATTTTCTGGGTCTGGTATGCCATTTTTATGCTTAATTAATTAACTATTTAAAGTCTATTAAATTACTTACAAATTTGTTTAATTTACAAATTTCTTCATCTGTCGATCTGCAATAAAATGGACGATATTGAACAACAACAATCCAAGGTTGTTTTTCACGAATAGAGTTTGCATACTTGAAACAAAGAAGAAAAAGTTTTATTAATATTACAAAAATCATTTAAAAACATCCAAAAAAACAATTAAAACATAAAACATTACCTTAAGGCTTTCTTTAATAAATTCATATTGTTTTTTAACAAGTTTTAAATTGTTTGTATCAGAATGTTGGGGATAATAAAGTTCTGTGTTTACACAAACAAAAAAGATTGGACCAACAATAACACTTAAATTAAAAAACATTTACCTAAATTAAAATAAACTTTATTTTTACTGATAATAATGGTTATTTAAAGGTTCAGAAAAAATCTTTGGCATTACAAAACGTGATTCAAGATGATCATATTTGCGGTCAAATAGTGTTTCAGTTTTTCCAGCAATTACCTTTAATAATAATTATTTATTTACATAATATTAAATATTTAAATATTAATATCTTTTATATTTTCAGAAATGTTTTGTTTGTTTCAAGTTTTATGTGTTTTATAATTGTTTTGTGTTTTATTTAAACATGTTTGGATGTATTTATGTTAAAGAATTGTTTAAATGTTCTGATTTTATTCTGATGTTTTATGTTAATGAAACTGTTTTAAATTTTTAAATGTTCATATTATATTCTGATTTTTTATTTTTTAAAGCTAAACAAAGTTTAAACTTATAAAATTACATGATAAGGAATATATGCTGCAATATCTTCAATAATTGACATGAAACGATCCCCCACGTTGTACACTTCACAATTATCTTTCCCGTGTTTTCTCCAGTTTGCAAAATCCGATGAAGCATCTAAATTAATTTTTATTTAAAAAATATTTATTAAATGACCAATATGTAAAATAAGCTGAACATTTTGCATTTTTAATCCACTGCTGGTTTTATTCAAATGGGAAAAATAGCTTGGATGATTAGATTTATAGAGAAGTGAGTGTTTTGGGTTCCTTTCTCTATGAACAAGCTCTATTAAACCCTTGAAAGCATCGGGCGAAAGTTGGTCATTAGTCAAAGTTTTTTTTAAAAACTTAAAATTTAAAGAGATTAATTCTTTTAAATTCTCAAGTAATTTCTAGACTTAAAATAGAAAATTTAAGCATACCCTTCTTTTAACAGTTGGATCTTTTAAACCCATATTTCCAACTATTGCAATTGTAAAGGCTATATCACCACTATTTATCCATGGGAACGTTACAAAATTAAAGACTTTATCTCTGTATTGTTTTTTACATAAATATTTTGATTTCTTTTCAGATTCAAATTTTTTGGAGATGCAAGGGCTTCCATTAATTCTTGAAGGTACGTAATAACCGACTTGGTATTCTACATAATATTATTTAAATAAATTTATTAAAAATAAATTTACTATATCGCATATGTTCTTTAAGCCCTTTAAGAACAACTCTGTGAATGTAGCGAACATTTGCATAATTAAACCAGTCATCACTTTCTGAATAGCAATAACCCTAAATAAAAGCAACATAATTTCCTTAAAAGTTTAAATAGTAAACATTGTTCCTTAAAACTTGTTTTTAAGTTTTAAGTGAAATAAACTTCAATTAGTTAAGTTTTAAGCGAAATGTTGTATTTTATATTAAGTAAGTTTTATTAAAACTTGAAAACACATTTTATTACTTACAACAATTTTATCAGAATATTTGTATTTTGTCTTTTCTGCTGTAACTGTGTTTAATGTTGTTTTGTTTTTTTCTTCCCAATAATCGACAAATGTTTCAACTCCATCTGGATATTCTTTAAAAAATAAATTTATTAATAATAAAAATAGAGTCTGTGCAAATATTCTCCTTTTTAACTCTGTCAACTACTACATATTAAAAAAAATAGATCTCACTTTTATCGTGAAATGTTATCCAATTTATGTTCATTTCATTAGGATATCCAGTAAGAGACAAATGAACTTGTTTCGGTATTGATTGATAACTTACCCGATCAAAAATGCCATTACACCCAGTAATTAAAAAAAATATTTTTAGTAGAAAAATTAAAAGCTTTGAAGGATGAATCGATTTAATAAACATTTTTTATCATTTGGAAATTTTTAAATCTGAAAAATTATTTATTAAACTTAGAGTAAGGCTTAGACACTTAACAACTTATTTTAAAGGACAAGATGACATAATACAGTAATAAAAACAGTTGAGAGAGAGAGTTTATTCAAACATTAATATTTATTTATTTATTAATAAAAACGAACAAAGTAGATAAATAAAAATGGCAAAAAATGCCCTCAATCACATGGCAGCCGATGATGGCGAATTCACATGCCTGCTCTCGAATATAGATTTTGTTGAGAGAAATGAAGAAATATTTAAAGTTGGCATCTAAAATCGATATTTTAAGTGATTAAAGGTCTATTAGAGTCCGAAGTTTCTTAAACTAATTTTTAAAAACATGTTGAGATTATTGTTTCTGGTTTCTTCTATTACAAACATGTTCGTATTTTAAGAAAATAAACTTTAAAACTTACATTAAAGTTCTGATGTTGTTAAAATGTTTAAAACTTGTTCTGATTTTTATTTAATATTTTTAATGTTGAGGAAACTTTTTATTATTTAAATGTTCATATTAAATTCTGATTTGTTTTCTATTCTTAACAAAACTTTCAACCTAATATTTAAATAAAAATAAAATAATATTCAACATAAATACATAACTTTTGATATTAATTAAAAATGCTATATTTTATTATTTTTTATAAATGTTTATTCTGATTAAACTAGATTAACTGTAACATTTTGCTTCTTTTAAGGTGTTCGTTTATTGTTCTGTTTTTTTATTGTTGTTGAATATTAATGTTGTCGGTGTTCGTTTAAAACAAAAAATTGTGTAATTGCCTTAGGCTATATCATTTACACATATTTTTCTTTTCTTTATTGTTTCAATCGCTCATTGGTCTTCTATTATTTGGATCAAAGTTCGTCTTGTCCATTTTTTGTTTAAACTTTATTATGGAAATAAAGTGTAACGTGTTTTGACTTTTATTAAATGGCCTACTATATAAAGAAAACTTACAAATCAGAAACAACAAAACTTGCTTCAACAAAAGTTTTAATTCTAAAAACAAATTTTAATTAAAACAACAATAAAATGTCTTCAATTAAATTTTCTTCTGTTTTTGTATTTTTCTTTATAATACTTGTTGTTGAATTATCTTTGTCTAAAGCCTTTCTTTTTGGAGGTTTAGGCGGTGGTGGTGGCGATAAAGGTTCTTGTTGTTGTTGTTGCCAACAACAACAATGTGCACCTCCTCCAGCTCCTGCTCCTTCACCCTGTTGTTGTTGCAATTCTTGTAGCTGTGCTCCAGCGGCTCCCCCACCTCCTCCCCCTGCGCCTTCTTGTGGAGGTTAAAATTAATTAATTAATTTAATTATTATTTTATATTCAGGTGGATGTGGCGGAGTTTGTTGTGGTGGATGTTGTTCTCCAACCATTGTTGTAAATTGTCCAGGATGTGGTTGTGGCTGTGGCAAATAATTTGAACAAAAATAAAGACAGCAAAATATTATGTAGATAAAAATAGAAAATCTTTAAATTTAGAAATTAAATCAACAACACTATGCTCTTTTTTTGTATTAGTTTTTTTTTGTAATTACAAGAAATAAATTACTAAAATATTTTTCTAATTTTTTTAAACATTTTATACTTCTAAAACTATTTTTAAAAAAGTAAATAATCACGCAAAATTATTTTTCTAAAATTAATATTTACAACACATCTTGGGGTGCAGCGTAAAAAAATAAAAAATAAAAAAAATGTCAAATTTCTTTAACCATTTTGAGAGATCCAACATCCTTATTTCTTCATTAATTTAATTTTTAAAACTTCTCTGCATATCCCCCTTGATTATTATTTTCATTGTGTCGATTATTATTGTTACTGGCATAAGCTACTTGCTTATTATTATTTGGACCACAATTAGCTGCATTAGAACCACAACATCCTGATGAACATAGGGGAGCAGCGACTGGTGGAGGTGGTGGTGGGGGAGGTGCTGCAACAATATTTGAAGCACAAGTTGAGCAGCCAAAACTATTACCTTAAAAAATTAATTTTAAGTTTATTTATTAAGTATTTTAATTTAAAAACTTATATTAAGCAAACTTGAAGCAAGTTTAAAAAATAAACTTGAAGCAAGTTTAAAAAATAAACTTGAAGCAAGTTTAAAAAATAAATTTGAAGCAAGTTTAAAAAATAAATTTGAAGCAAGTTTAAAAAATAAATTTGAAGCAAGTTTAAAAAATAAATTTGAAGCAAGTTTAAAAAATAAACTTGAAGCAACACAAAATAAACTTTAAAATTAAAAAAGGTTACCAAATGTAGGTAATTGTAACTGAGGAAGTTGCAAAGGTTGTAACGGTGGCAAAGTTGGTAAAGCAGGAAATGCAGGTGCACAAAGAGGAGGAGGAGGTGGGGGAAGTTGAGGAGCACATACTGGAGTAGGCGGTGGTGGTGCTTGTTGTGGTTGGCAATTACAACTTGAACAGCTTGAACCTACTCCTGAACCTCCCAAAATTCCGCCAAAACCAAGACAATTTACTGATTCGAAGGAAATAAATAAAAACGAAAAAAGAATTTTTTGGTGTTTCGTAAACATTTTTTTATCTCAAAATTAAAATTAAAAAAATTAATGGCTTAAATTAATTTAAACTGAATTTTCTGTGTTTAAATTTCACTCTTTAAATGGACACTACTTGCATAACCTTGAATAAAAAAAATTTTTACTTTTTATCTAAAAGCAGCTTTTTTTCATTGGTTAGTTCCGGTAGTAGTCTACGAAAATATTTAATAAAAAAAAAAGTAACATCTCTGCCGTACCATCCACTAGAATTTTTTTTTGAATAATTTCTCTTCAAAAAAAAACGAGACGAACATAAAAACCGGATAAATATTAAATCACTTTTTTTTTACTCCGTCCTTCAAAAATAAAACATTTGTAAAAAATTCCTTCAATTAATTGCCGTTCGTCTTTTTTTGCTTAACAAACCCGCAGGCTTCACTTTTTAGACAAACAATTTTTTTATTGGAAATATAACCTTGAAAATACATTTGCTTTTATACTAGTTTGCTTCAAAACTTTGTTTAAAAATAAACTTGAAGCATAAAACAAAATACAGAATTTAATGAGGTGTTTCACAAAGTTTGTTTTTGCTTGTTTTTAAATTAGAGCAATTAAATAAACTTGTTTATTCTGGTTTCTGAAATAGTAAAACTTTGCAAAAACAGAATGTTTCTCAAACATTTAAAACTTAAACAGAATAAAAACCAGAAAATAATTAAACTTTCTGGTTTAATTTATTTTTAATTGGCTCTAATTTAATTTAAATTTTTTGTTTAATTTCAGGATAAATATAAATAATTTTAATATAAAATATAATTATTTTTTGAATACTTTTTCCTTCAGTTTGTAATTTTCAAGAAATCCGTGCTCCACCTTTAAAAATAAAATTTAAAAATTTTATTTAAATTCCCTAAAAATACATACTTTTTTACATCGTTTTTCATAATAAACTTTTTCAGAACTTTTCCTCGTTTCTCTTGTTCGTCTTTTTTAGCACTTGCTGTAGCAAGCATGACCCGGGCAAATTGCTTAGTGTTAGTAATATCCTCAACCTTTAAAAATTAATTAAATTAAATTAAAATTTCTTTTAATAATACCAAATAATAATTTCCACTCAATCCATTTTCAAAAAGTTGATGATGAGTGCCTGCACCTTTTGAAAGAATAATTGAAGCTTTTGGATTTGTTACCATCATTTCTTTAGCTACCTTTAATTTTATTTTAATTTAATTTAATTTAATTTAATTTAAAGTTTAATTTTTATCTTACTAAATTCATTCCATCCATTACTGGAGTTACAACACCAACATCCATTGCCAAATAACGTAAAATTAACTTTTCACGTTCCATAGGTAATGTACGGATATCTATTGCTTTATATCCTTCTTTTACTTTTTGTCCATCATATCGTTCATAAGCTACTCCAAATCTATCATTTATTCGTAAAACTATTTCTCTACATTGATTCTGTTTAAATTTAAATTTATTAAAATTATTCACTTTTTTGGAAATTAAATTTAAAATTTACTTGGTATTGGTTATATGTATGTATTTTTTCTCGATTTAAAGGTGCCAATTGGTAAAAAACATCTTTACCAACACGATCAGGATTGTCTTCAAGATATTGTTCATACGCCAAAATTTTCTCCTTTATTCCCTTTGTATAATCAAATCTTTCAGCGCTAAAGAACAGTTTACCTCCAGGCAAGGAATTTGCTAGAGCCTTAAAATTTTAAGTTCATACAATTAAATTATTTATTAATTAGCATTCTCTTTAATTTAAACTCAACTCCTTTCCAGGCTGCGCCGAAAAAAAGTCTTTACTTGTTATAAATAAACAAAATTCTTTTCCTGATTTATTACCCTTTTCGGCGCAGAATAATAAAATGAAAAATGCTTAATATATATTAATTTTTTAATTTTTCTTAAAAAACATTACATTGTTTTTAAACTCTTCTCCGTCTCTCTGTGTTTGGTAATTTCTAGCAAGTTCAGTAAAGAAATTGGTTTCTATACTAGCTGCATAAACACCCAGATTACAACCACCAAACGGTGTGATTTGTTTTACTTTTAGGTTTATTAACCCATTTCTTTTTCCTTCCTTTACTCCACCAATAAAGGTTGCCTAAAAAGTGGTTAAACGGAAATTAACTGAGAGATTATTTTAAGACGATTTAAAATGTTCAGATTAATTGTTTATTTCTGTTTTATTTAAGTTTGAAATAAGAGCAAATTACCCTTACATTAACTATCTAAAAACAACAAAGAGACCCTTGGGAATATGACACTCATTTTTAAAAAAAATAACCTTTGTTAAATCAATGAAATTCTGTCGATCTTTATTAGTTTGAAATCCAACTTTATTAAAACTTAAAATTCCTATTATAATGTCTGTTGTTAATTCTTTAAAATTATCAATAAAACTTTCTCCCAATTCAAAAGGTGTATGTAAAAAAAATCCTAAATTCATTGGAACTACTTGTTTCTCCCTTAAATATTTTCCAACAAATAATAATTGATAATCTTGTATCCAAACAAAATCATTTTCTGTTCTTTTAATATTAATTATTTTATCGGCAAACATTTCATTTACTTCTTTATAGTCTAATTAAATAAATTAAATTTTAATTAATTAATTTATTTTATTAAGAAAAATTAAAGGCTAATCCTTCATTTGACTTTATTTTTTAACATTTATTTATTTAATTAATTTTTACCATTAATATGCACATTAAGACTGCGTTCGTCAGCTACAAAAATATTGTTAGTAATTGCATGGAGTGCAGGCCATAAAATATTATTACTAATTTCTTGGTAATAATTTGTGTATTTATTTGTATCAATTAAAACCTTTTTTTAAGGAAAAAAAGAATTTAAAATAATTAAATATAAATACCTCTATTAAACCAAAGGGAGACTTTTTCCTGTAATTTTCAAGTGCTTGAAGCTTTGGGTCTTTTTCTCTTTCAAGTTCAGGATCGCTTGCTTTAAAGACTTTTTTATTTAATTTATTTTTTAAACTAACGTGTTACATGGAAAACCCAAATATTATTTTCATTTTCTTCCATTATTGGTTTGACTGCAGAAATTAGACCACCAGAAGACTAAATAGAAAAAGAAACTTTGTTTTTAACGTAAATAAGTTGGAATATTTAATATTGTTCATTTTACCAAATCAGAACATTTAAAAGAAAATAAACTTTAAATAAACTTTGCCTGTTTAATTTCCCATTCTGTAAAACTTTTTTGTTTAAACTTATTGTTTGTTTGTCCAAAACAACTAAACAAGTTTTTAAAAAACGAGGTTTTTGTTGTTTGTTTTAATGGGTAATCTTTAGGTTTATTTTCTTCCAAATGAAAGGGAGGTGCATTGGAAGCCAAAATAATTCTATTAAATTGAGGAGTGGTGTATGTTATTTCTGTTGAAAAAATACAATTTATTTTAAGGAATAGACTGTACAAATAATATCCAAAAAATAAATATTTTTATTTATTACTAAAAATAAATTAATTAATAAATAAATTACAACCTGATGAACTACTAGCAATATCAATGGTACTTTTAATGTAAATAAACATACTCAACATAATTAATAAAAATAAAGGATTTAATTTAAATAAATTCATTCTTTTTTTAACTTTTTTAATGTAAATAAAATTTAAATAAAAATTTTTTTATTTATTTTTAATTGTTAGGAAAATGAATTTTAAAAAAATGAGGAAAAATTAATAATAGGTAATTGAGAGAAGAGAATACTCAAAAATGGGAGGAAACAAACGATTCACATGAGGGGAAGGCCCTCAATTTATAAAAAAAATTTTTTTTAATTAATGAATCAATAATTTAAAAAAAATATTTTTTACAAAGACGAATTTGATTTCCGACTTTATTAGGGGAGAGGCTGGGCTGCAGAAAATTAGAATAATAAATAAGGGATGAGTGGAAATAACCGGAAATATACATATAAAAATAAATTAAAGCTTTTATTTATGTAAGGTCAATTAAAAATTTTAATTTTTATTTTATAAACTTAAGTTTATTGTATTTTATACAGTTTATTTATTATTATTTTATAAACTTAAGTTTATTTATTATTATTTTATAAACTTAAGTTTATTTATTATTATTTTATAAACTTAAGTTTATTTATTATTATTTTATAAACTTAAGTTTATTTATTATTATTTTATAAACTTATGTTTATTTATTATTATTTTATAAACTTAAGTTTATTGTATTTTATACAGTTAAGTTTATTTATTATTATTTTATAAAATTAAGTTTATTTATGTGTTTGTCAACCTTTTATTGCTCAAAAATAAGTTTAAATTTGTTAATAGATTAGTAGACCAAACTTAAGTAAGTAAAAAAAGTTTAACCTAAAAGAGAATTGAAAAATAAAGGAAATTTTTATTTAAAATAAAATTTAAATAATAAAGCATTTACATGTTATATAAAAAATAAAATAATATTTTTAAAAATATTTGAGGCATTTAAAAAAAAAGTTTTTCTCTTTACATCTCTCTTTTCGTTTTTCTTCTTTAGTTTGTTCCGTTCAAGAAATCTTCACTCCATCTTTAATTTAAAAAATTAAATTAATTTAATTAATTTAAGTCTAACTTTTCAACATCATGTTTTTTGAGGTAATCTCGAAGTTTATTTCCTCTCTTAATTTGCTGGTTTTCTGATAAGGAAATTGAATTCTTCATAACTTGAGCAAATTGTTTAGTGTTAGTAATATCCTCAACCTTTAAAAATTAATTAAATTAAATTAAAATTTCTTTTAATAATACCAAATAATAATTTCCACTCAATCCATTTTCAAAAAGTTGATGATGAGTGCCTGCACCTTTTGAAAGAATAATTGAAGCTTTTGGATTTGTTACCATCATTTCTTTAGCTACCTTTAATTTTATTTTAATTTAATTTAATTTAATTTAAAGTTTAATTTTTATCTTACTAAATTCATTCCATCCATTACTGGAGTTACAACACCAACATCCATTGCCAAATAACGTAAAATTAACTTTTCACGTTCCATTGGGTCTGTACGGATATCTATTGCTCTATATCCTTCTTTTACTTTTTGTCCATCATATCGTTCATAAGCTACTCCAAATCTCTTATTTATTCGTAAAACTATTTCTCTACATCTATCCTGCATATTATTAAAGTTAATTATTTATTATTTATTTTTTAATGTAAAAAATTTGGAATTTTAGATCTAATCCTGTGTGTATTTTTCCCCTAAGCTTTTATAGTATTTTATTACAACTTAAATTAAACTTGAACTTGAAATTTAATTTAAACTTGAACTTAAGCATAAGAAGAAACTTTAATTAAATTCTAAACTTAAAAACTTGTTTAATCCTAAAACTTGGTAAAGTTAAAGCTTAAAAACTTGGTAAAGTTTACTCTTAATAATTTTAAGTTTACTCTTAAAACTTTACAATGCTTAAGTAAAACGTCATATTTAATTTATTTATTACCTGGTATTGAGAGTATGTTTTGATAGTTTGTCGATTTAAAGGAGCCAATTGGTAAAAAACATCTTTACCAACACGACCAGGATTGTCTTCAAGATATTGCTCATACGCCAAAATTTTCTCTTCTATTCCCTTTGTATAATCAAATCTTTCAACGCTAAAGAACAGTTTACCTCCGGGCAAGGAATTTTTTAGAACCTTAAAAATATGTGTATATATATTTTAATAAAAATATAACAATTTACCACATCCTCCTTAAATTTTCTTGCTTCTTCTTTTGCTTCATCATTGTTTATATAACTAATAAATTCATCTATTTTTATTGTAGCTGGGTAAACTCCCAAAAAACAACCCTCATTTGGGGTAAAATCATAAACAATTAATTTAGTAATATTATTTTCTTTTCCTTCAATAAGGTAGAAGGAGAATTCCTGTAAAATTATTGGATTTTTATTGATGTTTTTAAATAAATTAAAACATTACTTCCTTCACTAAATCAATGAAATTCTGTCGATCTTTATTAGTTTGAAATCCAACTTTATTAAAACTTAAAATTCCTATTATAATGTCTGTTGTTAATTCTTTAAAATTATCAATAAAACTTTCTCCCAATTCAAAAGGTGTATGTAAAAAAAATCCTAAATTCATTGGAACTACTTGTTTCTCCCTTAAATATTTTCCAACAAATAATAATTGATAATCTTGTATCCAAACAAAATCATTTTCTGTTCTTTTAATATTAATTATTTTATCGGCAAACATTTCATTTACTTCTTTATATTCTGAAATTAATAAACTTAAATTTTAAAAGGTATAAAAAAACTAACTGTTTAAATAAAATTCCAATTGTTTTTCTCCATATGTAATTTTGTCTGAAATATCATGCAATGCAGGCCATAAAATGCTATTACTTATTTCTTTATAATAATAATCATACGTTTCAAGATCAATTAAAACCTGAATATGTTTAAAGTTTTTGTGTTTTCCGGAAAGTTTTTGTTTTTATTTAAGTTTGTTTGTTTGAAAAATACAAATGTTTTAATGAACATTTCTAATGTTTTTAAACTAAATGTTTTCCGGAAAATACGCAAATTTATACTGAAACAACTTTGATGTTTTAATTCAACTTGCCGGTAATAATTCAAATGTATCGCTGTATTTTTCAAGTGTTTGAAGTTTTGGGTCATTTTCTGGTTTAAGTTTGGGGTCACTTGCTATAAAAATTTAAAATTAAGTCTTCTCTTTTAAAAACTTACGCGTTGCATGAAAGACCCAAATATTTTTATTGTTCACTTTACTCTTTTGCATAATCGGCATAACTGCAGAAACTAGTCCTCCAGAAGCCTATTTAATTAAATTTTTAGATTTAATATTATACAAAAATATTTTTTAAATTATTTAATTTATTAAATATTTTCAAAACAAAAATACTTGTGAAATCTCCCATTTTGTTTCTTCAATTTTTTTAACTTTTTCAATTCCTTCTTCCATTTCTTCATATTTTTGCATTTCTTTATACCTTTCTTCTGCTAATTTTCTTACTTCAGGATCATGTGGATTGTCTGCTGTTAATGGGTGTTTTAGCTCTACCTTTTTTAAATGAATTGGTGGTGCATTTGAAACTAAGATTATTCGTCTTTCAAAAGTTGTTTCATGAACCATTGTTTGTTCTTGTTCATTTTTTATTTTCTTTAAATTTGGTTGAACGTGTACCTTAGAATTGGTTCGTTTTTTGTGTTGTCGTCCACTTGCAACTTGATCTGAAATTGTTAGTAATTATTTAAGTTTAAACATTTTAGGATTCTTAACAAAACTAGAAAGAATATATATTTAATGTTTTTAACAAAATCAGAATTTAATTGCAACTTTATTCTCTTTTAATGTTTTTAACAAAATCAGAATTTAATTGCAACTTTATTCTCTTTTAATGTTTTTAACAAAATCAGAATTTAATTGCAACTTTATTCTCTTTTAATGTTTTTAACAAAATCAGAATTTAATTGCAACTTTATTCTCTTCAATCAGAATTTAATTAAAACTTGCTTCGAGGAGGAAATCTTAGTGATGTGTTTTTATAGTGTCGATGTTTGAGTTGATTAAATAACATTGCTTCAATTTCCATTCCAACAAGGAAGAGGAAGATTAATTGAAACAAAATAAAATGAATTTTTGAGAACATTTTTTATTCTCTAAAATTTTAATTAATGAATGTTTAAATACTAATTTATATGACCTAAAAAATGCTTTATTCATTAATTATCAAAATATTATTCACATGAATTAAAATATTTGTTCTTTAATATTTTAATCATGCCGATTGCCCTTATGTTTATTTTTAAATTTTGAAATTATTTTAAAAAAATTAATTATTTAAAATTAATTAATTAAAATAAAATAAATTAAATTGAAGAATAGTTTTTAAATTTTAAAACTTACTGGGCAACACTCCCCAATTAAACGGCTTTTATTAAATTAAATTAAGGGGGTGGATTTTTGAATCTTTAAAATAAAAAGTGTTGTTTGTAAATAAAAAAAATATAGGGGAAGGGAAAAAAATTTTTTAGAGCTGTGCTCAATTTCTTTAAAATAAAATAAACGCAAATATTTAATAAAAATTAAAAAAATTAATTTGAATAAATTAATTGACTTAAATAATTTAATTTTAAATTTTATTTTTCATAGTCTTCAATTAGCCAGAAAAAAGAGGAATTTTTTAATTAAAATAAACTTTTTTTTGAATCAAATAAACTTGGGAGGAAAATGCTTAACTCATTGTCAAAAGAGTAATTTTTATTTTATAAATGTTTTTGCATTAAAAAATTAAATAATTAAAAAATTAAAAATAAGTAAAGTTTCTACACTGATGACTACTTAATTTAATTTTATTAAAAAAAATAAATAAGTAAATTTAATTTAATTTATTTAAATATTTTCTTTTACATTTGCGCACAAAAAACCTTTTTCCAATTTTTTTTATTAAACGCTTTAGAGAATCAGAGTGCATTTTTCTGCCTTTCACATGATTCTCTCTCGTCTTTATCCTTTGTCCAGGCCTCTTCGCTAGTTAGAAGTCGTCTGTAAATTGCGCTTCCGATTATCATAAATGCCTTTTAAAATCAATTAAATAAAATTGATTGGATTTTTTACTCTTAAACAATTTAAATTAAAAAAAAAAAGTTTTAAAATTTATTAAAAACAATTGCATCATATTTTGCTCTAAAAACAAAAGAATTCTTTTTTCTCTTCTTTCTCATTAAAAATTAAAAAAATATTTTATTTATCTAGTTTGTTAAAGTATTATCCATTATTCGATGTTTGATCATGTCCTTTTATTATTTGTTTAATTTACATGTGAAAAGTATTAGTTATTTTATTATTACTTAAAAATTAAAGAGTAAAACTTTAAACAATTGTTCATATGAAAATAAACTTTTAAATAAAACAAGTCAAATTATAAAAACTTAAGTATTTATTTAATATAAACAAATTAACTAGAAAATGTGTTTTATGTTGGAAAAAGCTCTCATCATTCAGTTGCTCTATAGGCTCATAAATATATGTATTTATTTGTTGTGTTTCTTCTTTTATAAATATGTGTGTTTTAGTTAAGTTTTCCGGAACATTGTAACAAGTTTTTTAAAACTTTCCTGAATTACTTTAAATGTATTTTGTTTAGCAAAAACTTTTCCGGAAAACACACATATAAACAAAAATACAAAAAAGTTTATTTATTCAAGTTTTAATTTATCGATGTTTTCTTTCTATTTGACGAGGTAATTTGACTGTTTGAATTATTCACAAATTTTATTCTTGAGAGAATCGTACCAATTGAGAATTTGCGGTCTGAACATCTTTAATGTATTTTTAAAAAATACAAAAAGTTTTTTAAAATTTTACTTTGATTTTCCTTTTGTTTTTTTTCTTTTAAATATTTTTTCTCATTTTCATTTATTTGAATATTATTTCCTTGTCTTTGGCTTTCACAAAATTTTTTTGTTGTAATTGAATCAACAATTAATTTTCCCCAAAGTTGTTCAGGTTTATTTTCTGGTGCTTCAAGCTTACCTTCAATTAGTCTACGGCCATCTTTAAAATAAAATAAAATAAATTAATTTAATTAATTAAATAATTATATATTTAATTAATTAATTTAATTAATTAATTAATTTAATTATTTATTTAATTAATTTATTTAATTATTTAATTAATTAATTAAATTAATTAATTAGTTTACTTATTTATTTAATTAATTTAATTATTTAATTAATTAATTAATTAAATTAATTAATTAGTTTATTTATTTATTTAATTAATTTAATTATTTATTTAATTAATTAATTCAATTTAAATTTATTTACCTGGAGTATAACTTATTTTTGGCCTTTTTTTAACTTCACTAAAAACTTCCAATCCTCGTTGTTTATTTTTTATTTTTTCTTCATCTAAAGAAATACTGTCAGATTCTTGTCTACTTGATTTTGGAGAATTTGCACTTGATCTTGAAGAATTTAATTGTCTAATAGCCGAAGGGGATGCTGAGTAGAACTCAAAGTTCTCCAAAAATTATAAAAAAATAATTTTTAATTTTTTAAAAATTTTTAATATTTTTAGAAAAACTTTAAATTTTTAAAGAAAAATATTAAAATTTACTTCAGTAGGACAGTTCATCATTCCGAGCATTTTGATTAATTTTAATTAATTTAATAAAATAAATAAAATTATTTTTAGACTTTGAACAAATTGAAAAAAAATTATATTAAGTAAATTAATCAGACAAAAATATTTTTATATAAAAAAAAATTTTTTTATTTTAATTAATTTAATAACACGCCTACCATTCAATTTCTATAGTAGGGTGACGTATTTAATTAAATTAAATAAATCAAAGTTGATGGACTTTAATTTATATATATTTTTTTTTTGTTTTTATTAAAGTGTGGGAGAAGAAGTGAATCACAGAAAAAATAAAAAAAAAAATTTTTTTTACCTTAATTTTTAATTTAGCGAATTTTTTGTGACGTTTACCTTATTTAAAAATTATGACAAGTTTGAATTAAAAATAAGTTTAATTTTAAGTTTAAATTAAAAAAAAAAGGCTCTAGAAAATGTAAGTCAAGTTTTGTGTTTTTATGTGTTTTTGTTTTAAGTTTCAATGTAAGAAAAAAACACATTTTTCCGGATAAGTTTACAACCTTTTCTTACGGAAAACAGAAGACTTTTTTAAATTAAATTTTTTATTTAATTTTTAATTAAAATAAATTGTCTAGACCTGAAATAATTTAAATCAAAAAATAAGTTATCAAATGACTAAAAAATAAAACTACAAAATCAATAAAAAGAGGGGAGAAATAATTATTTTAAGATTTTAATATGTTTTAAAACAATTAATTTAAACTTTTTTTTTTAATGAAAAAATGTGTTTATGGTTTTACCAAAAATACAAAAAAAAGTTGTATTTAATTATTATTGTTTGACGAATATATGTGTTTGTGTGTGTACATAAATACCTCCTTCTCTCTCTCTTTCCAACTTTAGACAATATTACAATTAAAACTTAATTTTAAAAAACTTAATTCAAGTCACTAAATCAATCACACATTTTCTCCTTTACAATAACGATTAATTAGATCAATTTCTTTTAAATAAATTAATTTAATTTAATTATTTAAAGTAATTAAATAAATTATTTAATGCAGTTATGAAATACTGTTTTTTAATTAAATTAAAATAAAGGAACTGGGGGTACTACATTTATTTAATAAAATAAATATATTGTATTTTATAGGTTTAGGGGTTTTTAGAATTATTTAGAAAGGTAGAATTGAAGGCCTTTCGTCTCTCTTCAATTCTAATGCTCTCACATTACTCTGATAAACTTGAAGAGAATAAGTTTAATTAAATAACAAAAATACAAAAAATAAACTTTTTTTTTAATATTATGTATTTTTTAATTGACGAATATAAAAAAAAAGTTTATTTATGAAAAATACATTAGGTAAAAACTTAAGTTTGCAAATCTTAAATGTTTGACGAATTCTTCCCCTTTTGGACTTGGAATTTAATAAAAATAAAGTCAACATGTTATTTAATTAAAAAAATTAATTTTTCATAATAAAAATGATTATTAATCTCTTATAAATTTTTACAAAGGAGAAAAACATCTGTTAAACAAAAATAAAATATTTAGTGAAGCAAAATGTTGCATTTAATTTTTTTTTATTTAAATTAAATGTCCGGAATTATTTTGAGGTCAAAATAAATATTTTAAAAAATTAATTAATTTTTTATTTATTCAAAAATATTCTTCTCTCGCTGAATATTTATAAAAAAATTTAATAAATAAAAAAAAATAAAATTATTAGTTAATGCATTTATTCGGATCAAATGTCGCGCACTTTGTTTGTCTAAACCTGAATATTTTTTAATTAAATCCTAAACATTTATTGGTTCCTTTTTGCTAGGAAATTAAAAATATTTGAAGAAAATATTCTTTAATATTTCAAATTCCAAAAGCTAATTTTAAAAATATTTCATGGTCAAGGTCAAGAAATTTTTGATAATTTGAAAAAATTTAACTCCAAAATTCCTTGTTTAAACTCTCTAATTTTTTGCTTTTTATGTCCACTAAAATTTAATAAAAATTGAGGCTTTTAATTTTAAATTTAAAGTCACTTTGGGGTACGCGCCATAAGGTTCCCGCGCCCAAACAACCCTAAACATAAAAGAAATTTTTTTTTAAATTTTAATTAAATTCATCAAAGTCAACATTTATTGAACAAATTAAAGTATTTATAAAAATATATTAATACCACCCATACCAATATTTTCTTTGTTTAAAGAAATACATGTACATATAAAACAATAAAAGCCTTCAAGTTTAAAACAACAACCAAGGGCAGTGCGCAAATATATTTTGTTTTATTTAATAAATTAAAAGGTATTAAAAGTTCTTTTTTATTTTAATATAATATTATTCCCTCTCCTTTCTAATTTAAATTATTAACAAAAAAATTAAATCCTCTCTAATAGAAGGTCTTTTGTTTGGGGACTCTTATTTAAGTCATTTTCTAGGAAAAAGACTTGTTTAAATGCTTTTAAAAACACCAAACCTAGTGAGTATTAATTTCAAATTAATTCAATTTTACTTCCAAAATATTAAAATGTTTTTAAACCTTAACATTTTCTCTCTTCTATTTCTTTTGCGTTTAGTAAAACTCTGAGTTGCGCACAACAAAAAATTAATTTTCTTGTAATTGTCCCGCGTTGTCATTCAAAGACAACTTTACGAGCAACAATAACAACAAAAATAAATAAATAAAAAAAAATTTTTCGACCACACCCCTTAATTTTTCTAATTTTATTACAAGTTTTAAGTACTTTGCGGAACTTTTCTTTTCTTTTATTTTAAGCTTTTGTTTTATGCGCATTTATGACTACTGTAAAAATTATTTTTTAATTATTTTATTCAAATTATTCTTAAATTATTTTTATGAAAAAATTCAATAAAAATATTCTTTTATTTTTTAAAATAATTTTTATGTTTTTTATTAATTATACTTTTCAATTTTCTCCATTTAAAGAATTTAGAAACTTTAAACCGCAACAACAACAACGTCCATTAAATACAGAAACTTATTTAAATAATTATTATAAGCCTGAAAAATTATTTAAAGTATAAACTTGTTTTTAAACTTAATGTTTATAGGTTAACTAATTGTATTTTAGTTTACTTTTTTAATTGAGAAAAGTTTGTGTTTTTCCGTTTTTTATAGTTAAATAATCCGAAGGAAGAGAAAACTAAGTTTTAAAGTGAAACTTGCAACTTGAACATAAGTTTGCGAACTTAAAACATAAATTAAGTTTTTACTGATTTTGTTTTGTTCGCAACATATTTTGTTTGTGTATTTATTTAAAACACTTAATAATTTAGGGTTGCCCAAGAGAGTTAACTCAAATTAATAACTTCAGGCAATTTCCTCTTTTATGCAAAACACATCCATCATTAGCTATTATTGCATATGAAGTATTTTAATTTTAGTTTAATTTTTAAATTAATTAATTCAAAGGGTATTTTGGATGCAATGGACGAGTGCAGGAAACAAATGAAATTTGAAAGGTGGGATTGTTCTCATTCTGGAACTGTGTTGCACGAAACTACAATAACTAGACACGGTAACCTTTTATTTAAAATGAATTAAAATATGTGTATATTAGCACTGCCTGAATCTGCCTATTTATGGGCTCTTTCCGCAGCTGGTGTTGCTTGGGGAATTGCAACAGCATGTGCGCAAGGATGGTTAGATGAATGCAAATGTGTTAATAATTATTATAGTGAATTAAAAACTAAATCAACTCAAATATCAGAATGGAATTGGGGAGGGTATGTATCTCTTAGGGTTTTTAGTTCACATCAATTAGAACTTATTTGTTTAATTAAATCCATTAGATGTTCATATGGAGTCCATTATGGGGTTACTACAGCAAGAAAACTTCTAACACGTACAATAAATGTTCATACTGGAAAAACAAACAATAATCTTCATTTATTGCGTAAATTGGAAAAACACAACCTTAAAGTTGGAAGAATGGTAAAATAAACTTGTTTTTAAACTTGCAAGTTTGCAAACTTGAAAACAAAGTTTTAATTTATTTTTAAGTTTGTAAACAAAGAATAAACTTAATTTACTATTTTCAAGTTTGTAAAATAAAAAATAAACTTTCTTTTATTTCTAGACTGTTAGAAGAACTTTAACTTCTTCTTGTACTTGTCATGGAGTTAGTGGAAGTTGTCAACAAGTTTGAAACTTTTTTAATGTTTTCTTTAAACATTTTTGTTTAGAAAACATGTTGGAAAAAGACTGCAGATTTAAAATATATTGCTAGACATTTAACTAACAAATATAGAACTGCTAAGCTTGCAACTTTTTTGCCTAATGGTCAACTTAATAACGCACACAGTGCAGAATTGGTAAAACATTTATTTTTGGCATTTTGTCTTTACAATTTTATTCTAATAAAAATTACCAACCTTTTTTAAAGGTATATTCAGAAAAGGAATTAAATATTTGTTCACAATTTCACTACGATCATCAAAGAAAACGTTCATTACCTCGTATTTGCAGTTGGAGGAATTCTACCTACACAGAGGGAAATTGTAATAATTTGTGCTGTGGAAAGGGGTATACGGTAAATCTACAGAAACTGTTTTTTATTCTTCTAAACTGTTTAAAGGTCTCACACCAAGTAGTTCCTTACAAATGCAATTGCAAGTTCATTTGGTGTTGTCGAGTAGAATGCAAGGAATGCTTAGAACATCGTTGGGTTTCTACTTGCAATGTTTAGAAAAATGTAATTAACTACTTCTCTTTATCTAATTTTATAAGACTTTTATTTTGTAAAAAGCTTTAAAGCAAGTAAAAATAATTAAACTTTAGGATTCTCTTGGACATTAGAGTCTCAATCTATTTTTAAATTTTTTAATTATTTTGCTGCAATTTTTAAGCTCAAACATTTTTATTTTCTAATTAATGTTGAAGGTTTTTTAATTCCACTTTTTTGATGTTGTAAAAGCCTTTGTTGTTGTTGTTGAGAAGAAACTCCACTCGTTTGTTTTTTGTTTGTTTCAAGTTTTGTGTTTGTTTTGTTGGTAGAAAGGGAAACATTTGTTTGTTTAATGTTTCTCCTTTCTTTTCTTTCATTTAAAGGTAAGGAATGTTTTGTTGTTGGGATTGTTTGTAATGTTGTTGATTCTGTTGTTGATATTGTTGTTGTAGTCTGTTGCCCAACAGCTTTAGGCATTGGTCTAACTATTGAATGGGGCTTTGCTGCATGTTTCTTTAAAATAATTAAAATAAATTTAATTAATTAAAACAAGTTTTAACGGTTAAACAGAAAAATATTAAAGAGAAGAGCTCTACCTTTTCGGCGCAGACAATTAAAAATTCAAATAAAGAATTTTTTTAATTTTATACCTGAGTTACAACATTGTTAGAAACATTATTAGCTATTAAAACAGCAATATTTTTTTTGTCAACATTTAGTATAGTATGCGTTCGTTGTCGGTTGCGTAAAGTAGTAGTTGAGGGAACAGATTGCTAAATATTTCTTTTAATTTAATTAAATTTAATTTAACAATTAAATTAAAATAAAGGACATTAGATTGGTCCAAAGAATGTATTAATAATCTATTTAAATTGTTTCAAGTTCCCTACCCTTCTATCCACATTAATTTGAATATCCGCGCCGTCCACGATTTCTTTACCATTTCCTTCATTAAATTCTCTTTCTTTTTTTAAAATTAATAAATCCTCAATAGCTTCAATTTGTTTAGCATCTTTTCCTTCATTTTCGACTCCTTTTTCTTTCAAATTTTTTGAATTTTCGTTGGTTATTGTTCCCTTGAAATTTTCACTTTTTTCTTCGTTTATACTCACTAAAGAATTTTTTCCTTCTTCAAAGCTTTTTAATTCGTATTTATTTTCCTCTTTATTAACATCTGAACTAGGTTCTCTTACGGTTAATTTTGTTTCTAATTTTTTTTCAATATTTCTTGTGGTTGTCGAAGACAGTTTATCCAACAACTTCTTATCATTTTTAATTGAAATTCCAGTTTGTTTTAAATTATTTCCTGATTTTAATGTGTTCGTTACATTATTACTTGTTGAAGTTATTTGATCGTTTTCACAAAAATTTTCTTCTTCAACCTAAATTATTAGGGTCAATTAGGCGTAGAAAAAGGGGAAAAGGCGCTAACTTGTATAATATAATTAATTAAAATTAAAATTTTTTAATTTTTTTAATTTTTTTAAAAATTTAATTTTAAAGAGAAGGTAAAGTTTAATTAAAATAAAAAAAATATTTTTTAAATTTCTACCTGAATAGCTAAAGAAGAAGGCCTTGAATAACTAAGACCAATTTGCCTTGTTGCTCTTCTACCTAAAGTATTATTTCCCCCTTTAATTCTTTCCATAGATCTAGCCCTTTCTTGAACTAATAACATCTCATTTTTGAATAATTCCCTCTCTGAATAAGTTGAATAAACTCCAACAGAAGAAGATCGTTTACAATAATTATGAGTAGAAGCGCCTGAAAGATGTGGAGGGGGAATTTTAGGCCTTCGCATTTCAATGAACAATCCAACTTAAAAAAAGAAAAAGTTTAAAGAATTAAAATTATAATGCTAACACTCATTCACTCTATTCTGATCTTCAATACTTAATAAAGGCCATTCTGGTGAATTTACTATTGAACAGGAATAGTGGAACATAACCCTTTCTAGCAAATCAATCAATCTAAGACAAAGATTCTTGAAGCGCTTAAAACATGTTTTAAATGTTTTAATATTAATAAGTTGCTTTAAATATTAAGTTTTACAAACTTAAGTTTATAAAAATACAGCACGCAAAGTTAAAGTTTTAATAATTTTGAAAACTTAAGTTTGTAAAAAATTAAATGTTTTACCGGATTCCATTCCTCAGCAGGTTGTACAGTTAATGTACTGTTACTATCAAAACTTAGTTTTTGAGTACTAAATAAAGAAATTAAGTTTGTAAACTTTAAAATACCTTCCACTTTTATTATTTCTAGATTCAAATAATTGTGTTAATATAAATTCTTTTAATGCTACAAATGTTCGAATCGTTGTTTCTGGAGAAAGTGAATGAATTAAGGTTGGAAGTATATCTTCAAGTAATGCCAAGTTCAATGCCAATCCCTTCCCGTAAGAACTATAAATATTTTAGTATTTAAAATTAAAGTTTTTTAAGATAACCAAAAGGCTTTCGACTGAATTAATGAATCTAATGAAGTTATTAAAAATTCCATACAATATTCCTCAACATTATTAACTAATTTCAGAACTTGTTGTGCAGCTACTTGTTGTTTAACTCTTGGTAAAGCTAAATTAAGCTTCTCGCAGCCAAGTAAAACATCAACAACATTTTCTTCATCTATTGCTTGCAAAAGGGTATCTAAGCAATGCTTTTGCCAGTGAAATGAGAGATGAAGAAATATGCGACCTTAAGTTGCAGAATCGGAATTTAAGTTTATTTATAAAACTTGATGTTTGTAAAATCAGAATCTAAGTTTAATAAAATCAGAAAATAAGTGTTTGTGTTAAAATTTGTGTTTTCCGGAAAGTTTAAGTTTATAAAAATCAGAATACAAGTTTGTTTTAAAACTTGTGTTTTCCGGAAAGTTTAAGTTTACAAACTATTTAAAATTACCTTTCCAAATTCGAGTAAAATAAGCAGCTTGCCATTGCATTGCATCATTAAAAAGTTTTTTTAATTCCTTTAAGAAACTAATGAAGATATTAAATAATTTATGTTACATACAGGAATTTCACGCTCAATTTTTGGTAATGCCTCAAAAACAGCAGAAACACAAGAAGCACACGGACGATGGAAAAAGTGACAATGCTTTAAAAAATAACAAAAATCAGTGAACTTAATTTTATTTTCAAAGAATAATGCTTTTCTTTCTCTTTCCGGAAAAATCAGAATTTATGTAAATATTATTCCGGAAAGAATTAAAAACAAAAATAATAACCACAGCTCTTAGATGAAGAGCAACAACTTTAACAAAAGTTTCAATTTTAGTAAAAGCTCCCAACTCTATAAGCTCCCAAGGGTCTAAAAGTTCTGCATCATTTTCGGCTCCAATAGTTACAGGAAGGCAAATTAATCCGCCATAAATAAATTGAAGTAAAAAGGCAACTGAGGTACGAGAAAAACGAGGCAAGTTTATAATATAAAGACGTCCAGTTTGGGCAGATATTTGTTCCTAAAATGTTAAATTTTAATTAAAAGTTAATTTTATTACTCTAAAAAATTCTGATTCACTGGCCCATAGAATACATGAATGCGCCCTTTCTTCTTCTTCATTAGACGTCAAAAGGCGTACATCCGTTGATTCTTTCTCTTCAACTAACATTTTAAGCAAATCACCAGCTAATTTACTTGCTGGAGAATTTTGGTCGTCAAAGTGTGGTACTTGAGCAATTTCCTGTGTTGGAGTTAATATGTCAATTGAAGTTAATGAACTAAGTGATGAACACAAACTTTGGCGCCGGCGAGCTGCTATTGCACGTCCGCGAATTGTATTACACTAAAATAATGGGATTAAATATATAAGAAGATATGAAAACAAACAAACACCCCTAGTCATTTGCAAAATGAGCATCACATTTGTAATTTTACAAATAAAAGGTTTCTTAATATCTACAAACTTAAGTTTGAATTTACAAACTTAGGCCTGTAAGTAAATACAGGTTTGAATCAGAATTCAAGTTTATTTTTAAAACTTGATGTTTCCGGAAAAAATATTTAAGTTTATTTTCAAAAACAGAATCTTTTACAAAGTTTAAAAGTTTTGCAATCTTAAGTTTGTGGAAATAAGTTTTAAAAAATAATTTACATCAAAAATGTCTCTTGAATGAGGAGATTCCCCTCTACTAGTATTGTTGCTTATTGAAGGAGGCAAACTTCTACTCATCAAACCACAACCACCACTGTATGTTCTACTTGTACTACAACCTCCCTCTTCTTCTTCAATTCCCATTTTAATAAAATATGGAAAAATTGCAGAATGTTTTCTAACAGAATATTCTTCAGTTTGTCTATTTTTTAAATTAAAAACAAAAGTTCATTAAAATAATTTACCCATAAATTTCCTGACTTAAACATCTCCTTTCATTATTTACCAGCATTGAGCTTGTTGTTGCGCTTAATGCATCATGCGGTGAATTAGGAGAAGGAAATGAAGCGGACATGTGTTGATTTTGATGAGATTGGATTTTATTTTCCTGTTTTTGAGAATTTTCATCATTTCCGCAACTTTGACTGTCAAAATTCCCTTCAGAATTATCATCATTATTATCATCAATAGAAGATCCATTTAAAATATTTTGATTAGTTAAATAACCCATTTCAACTGTTTCCTCATCTGTATAAATTGAACGAATAAAAAATTCTAAGGAAGTATATTCGATATTGACAGGTATTTCTAAAAGTTGAGGTTGTAAAGATGAAACTTCTTTAGAAGAAATAGGTTGTATATAACGCTTGTAGAAGCTTGGGGCACGCTGTTTTAATATACATTGATGGGCTGGTAGTTTTTCCCCTTTCGAGGAAATTAATAATAAATCTGCAGTGGGAAGGTGTCCTTTTAATTAGAGTTTATTTTATTTTTAATTATTTCTATTAAATCATTTAAGTTCCCTCTATATCAAAACTAAATCAAAACTAACCAACAATGGAAGCCATTTGAGTATAAACTTGTTTTGCAATAAGTTTGCGAAGATGTTTGCGTTCAAATTCAAACTGTTCTGCCCATGTATTTTGTTGTTGTTTAAAAGAAGTAGACGAATAAATTAGCATTGAACAATAAAAAAATATAAAAAATAAAGGAGGTTTCCTTTTCTTTTACTCCCGTATATTCTGTTGGCTTGACGACCAATAAATTCTAAAAAAAATTTTTTAATACACAATTTATTTAATAACTAAAAGAAACAAGAAAATTGTGTTTTTATTTAATTAAAGATATTAAGAATAATTATTGTTTATTTTTGATTGTTTTTAAAGCTTAAGTTTGCAAACTTAATTTTGAAATCTGAACATAAATAATTATGTTTTGGTAAACTTATGTTTTTTAACTTGTAAAACTTGAGTTAGGAAATGTTATTGTAAACTTTAAAGTTTGTAAAGTTGAGGAAAAGTTGTAAAACTTGAAATAACAAAAAACAAGTTTTAATTCAAAAAGTTTTAAAAATTCAATTTAAATTGAAAAACAAATGTATGCATGTATATAACTTTACTTGTTCATTTAATTCAAAAATAAAAATTTTCATCAATTCAATGCATTTTCTCGCAAAAAAAAAAGCAAAAAGAGCTAGATGAAGCTAGCTGATGTGGAAGCGTGTGGAATAGAATTAGCATGGATGGCCAAAATGTTTTATGGGTAAAAGTATATAAATATACTACCTCTCTAGTACTACAAATATAAATAAATATGAGAGAGATAGGGAATGGCAAAACAGACAAGAATGTATCTGAACGAATGCATTAATACATATATTAAAATGGGCGTTCTATAGAATTCGTGTTTTGTCCCATTTTTTCTAAAGCTAGGTTTTGTATTTTAATTTTTAAAATTTTGGACAAATAGTAAAATGTCTTAAATATATTTTTATTTTATTTATCTACTACAACCTATTCAAACAATATAAACAAAATTGGATAAAATTGTATAAAAATTAAAAGACCACCCACTTTATTTTAAAATTGTTCACCATCTGGGTAATGTAAGAAAATTAAATAAAATAATGATGAAAAGTAGGGAATGGCCAGTTTTCGGCCTTAGAATGCGCTTTTCCCATGAGATGTAAGCTTAAAAATAATGGAAGAAAAAAGCGCTTTCATTTCCCTTTTTATCGAGAACAAAGTTGAATGTTCTAATACAAATAAAAGCATCAATCTTTAAAGACAAAAGAAATAAAAATTGTAAGAATTGTAATCTTAAATAAAAATACACTTACAAAATAATCTTTAAAATAGATGAAAACAATGTTGTAAGATTCAAATATAAATGTACGCTTGCTAAAATGTTTGTTGTGTTTTGTAGAGAAAACAAAGTTTGTAAAAAATATTTACAAAGGCAAACAAGTTTATTAAACTAAAGGATGTTTTTAGCGTTGTGTTTAAATTTATTTATTTTTTAATTAAATGTTTGTATGTTTTGTGTTTTAACAAATAAATGTTTTGTAAAATTGCTTGTTTTTGTGATTGTAAAACATTTGCATAGTGTAAACTTTTTTACAATAACTATTCACAATTGTTGAGGATTATATTGAATAACATTATTATTTCACAAAATTTACTCAATCTCTTACCTTTAGAAAAACTATAATAAAACAATTATAATGGAATTACACATAAATTTAATTGTTGTAATGCACTTTTTTTGTAAAAAAATATTATTTCTCGTCTATTCTCTCAATTGTTTTGATTATTAAATTATTTTTCAAAATTATGATTATTTATAAATTATCTCGATATTGAAAACTGACACAAATTTAGTACCTTTATTTACTTTTCCCCCGTTTTTAGACCAATTTTTCATTAACTCGCCAAATTTTTGTTGTCTTATGCGCAAAAAATCAATTCCTTCTACCAAATAAATATTCTTGATCTATGCAACAACATTTAGAAAAAACTTTGTTTTTTCTAAATGAGAAAATACAAACTTGATTGTGTTTCTTAATTTATAGTACTTTTATTTTAATTAAAAAAAACTTAAAACTTGTTTTGTGTTTTATTTAAATAAACTTGTTTTGTGTTTTTAACACAAAACATTTTACAATAAACTTAAAACTGTGCATAATTAAGGCTTAAAAATGATAACATCACTACGAATGTTAAGCAATGGAAACCAACTTTTTATTGGCATTGCTGTTGGTATATTTCTAGGGTTATGTATTAGTCTTTTTGATGACGATTATTTACTCTCAGTTAATATTCATTCTACTGGTAATAAGAAATAAATCAAAATTATTTTTTAATATTATAAATTTTGATTAGATCCATTTTTTAATATTTTGCCAATTAATTTATTAAATGAAAAAAATAAACAACAATTTCCAACATTTAGATGTATTATTTTATTAAGTTCAGGAAAAGGTCAAAAACCAGAAAAAGAATTTTCTGCTATTTTAGATACTTGGGGGCGTGATTGTAATGAATGTTTGTTTTGTACTTTTTTCTATAAACAAGTTTATTTTTAAGTGCTATTTTTTACTGACTCTTCAAGTTTACAACAACGTTATGCTGGTAAAATTTAGTAAAACTTTTTTTACAATTTGTAATTAAGCATACTTTTTTCATAATTTGTAATTAACTAAACTTTTTTTACAATTACTTTTTTACAATTTGTAATTAACAATTTTCAGAATTTGTAATTAATAAAACTTTTTTACAATTTGTAATTAAACTTTTTTACAATTTGTAATTAACTAAACTTTTTTCACGATTTGTAATTAACTACACTTTTTACAATTTGTAACTAAACTTTTTTTACAATTTGTAATTTTTTATTTTACATTATGTAAAGATGAATTAAACATTTCATCTCGGATTTTACTTGTTCAAGGACACAACAATTTTAATATAAATGAATGGCCTCTTCTTCGATATATTTTGCATTATGTAGAAAATAATTCTTTGAAAGATGAACATAATATTGAAATTAGATGGACTATTATTTCAGATGGAAAAAGGTGTAAATTTGTCTCAAATAATTAAAACAATTAAAAATTTTAAGTTATATTCACACAAAGAATTTGTATGATTTATTAAAAAACATAGATATCAGTGTGCCTTTAATTATTGGTTCAAGACAATCAAAAATGTAAAGAAATAATTTTATTGTTAATTATTTTTTAATTTTTTAGTAATTTACTTCATTCAATATTTTCCAATTTATTCCCATTTGTTGGAATATCTTCAACAGATTGGCCAATGTCTGCTACAATATCTACGGATACTCCAATAATTTTAAGCTCTAAAGCATTTAACACCATAAGTAAATTATGTGGTATACAACCGAAAATCGACCATTTTTCTAGTTGGTGGTCAAAAATTATTTCATTTTATAAAACGAATGGTAATGGAGTACCAAAACATGCTGGAAGAGTTTTTGGTGCGTGTGCATTACAAATGGGTATTGCACTATTAGATCCAATGGATCAAGTTTGTAAATTCTATTATTAAAACTTTGTGTTTTTAATAAACTTAAAATTATCTTTGTTTAAAGGAGTCAAGGCCACTTATTGTAAAACATAATTTGAGAGCTATTTTCTCAAAATCTGAACAAGTTCAAACTAAAAAAGTTTAAACATTAATTAATAAACTTAAAAAAAAAAATATTTCAGTCTCAAAAACAAATAATATCAACATTAATAAATTCAACTATTTTACAACTTTCTGAATGTTGTAGTGATAAAGCATTTGCTTTTGGATTATTAAATCATAAAGACCAACGTTTACTTGATTTTGGGGGTTTAATAAAATTAAATAATCTAAAATCTATTTTTTAAATTTAAAGTAAGAAGGCTTAAGGTTTTTGGCAGAGAACGATTTTGAAAATAAAAAATGTGTGCAACAGAAGATTAAACTAAAAAAAGAAAAGAGAATTATTTCATACGGGCTGTATTTTTAAGCATTAATTACAAATAAACTTATTTTTACAAACTTGAATGTTTATTTATTTAATTTATTTACAAACTTGAAATAACACATTTCCCCTTTCATTCTTGAAATAATCTTGTTACCATTTTTACATATATCAATTTATTTGTATATTATCAAATTTTATAAAAATTATTTTTTTTTCTTATTTATTTTACTTTTTATCAATATGATTATTTATTTATTTAATTCTTATTTTCCTTTTCTATTTAATGCAGTTTTGGAGCAGTTGCCGCTGCCTGTACATGTGTAGCACCATTTCCGGCAGGTGGATTATTGTTGTTACATTTTTGCCCACATTGAACGCATTCTGGCAATTTAACCGCTCCTTGTACCAATTTATGAGCAGCAGAGGCTGTTTTTAGTGCTGTACAACATTTTTGAACTGCTGGGTCAGTTGGATTTTGTTGACAAAATGGTGGTATAGGTGGGGGAGCAGCCAATGTCGTAACATTTGCTTTTTGATGTTGTTGTGCTGTTTTGTCATCTTCATCAGACTCGGAAGAGTCTTTATTTGTCCCAGGCTTCTGTTGTGGTGATGATGCTGCCCCGGGCTTTATTGCTGGTTTTGGTGGTTGTTGTTGAGCTTAAAAAAATATTTTTTAATTAAATTAAGAGTCTTACAATCTTAGAATAATTCAAATTAATTAAAAAAATTTAATTAAAAAAAATTACCTTCACATTTAGAAGAAAAAAGACCAAAAACGGCCAAAAAGAGAAAAACAACAGCATAAAATGACAAATTCATATTAACTAAGTTTTAAAATTTAATTAAATATTTTCAAGTTTAATAAAGTTTAAATGTGTTGTGTTTGTGTTTAAATCCAAGTTTTCTTGTCAAACTTATATACAAACACAAAACTTGTTTTAAACAAATTTTTAAGTGTTAAATTGTTCTCCTCCCCATCAACTTGAATAAATCAAAAAATTTCTTTATGTGTCATAATAATTTTTAAAATAGAAATTTTAAGTGGAAATATGGCTAAAAACCATATAATATTTATTTTATTAAATTTTTTCTCTTTTATATTTTTTTAATAAACCCATTTTTGACAAAAAAAATTTTTTTTATTTAAAAATTATATTTTAAACACTTGATATTTTATTATTTATTTCTATTATTCTAGTGGTTTAAAACTATTTATTATTCTTCTTTTTTCTAGGCACTCAAAGAAAAAAAATTTATTTTAGTTGTGCAACAAATTGTACAACAATTTAAGGGACTTTTTTTTCTATATTATTTATTTAATAAAATAATTTAAAAACTAAAATTAAAAAAAAGGAATGAATTTAAAATTTTATTAAATTTTTAAAGCCAAATTTGAACAATTTATTGTCTAATTTTTAAATAATTTTTCAAGGCATTTCTAGTTTATTTTTATTCACTCAAAGATTCTATAATTTATTCCAAGTATGCTTTGCAAATTTTTCAGTTTCTTGCCAACCATGTTTAAATTTATCTCCAACTTGATGCAAAAAACCTTCGACAGGAAATGATACTTAAAAATATAAAAAAATAAATAAAAATATTTTAATTAAATTTTACCTAAAATTAATAAATAAAAAGCAGTTAATAAAATTGAGAGAAAAATATAATTGAGTGACATTATTTTTAAATAAACTAACTGCAACGAAATAAATTTAGAAAAAAAAATTTAAAGATTAAATTTTAGTGAATTAATCGGCTTTAAATATTATTGGAATGTTTCCAATATTTAAGCATACAAACTTTGTTTATATAATGTTTGCACAAAATGAGTTCTTAAGTAGAGAAGAGTAAACTTTAAGGAATGCTTAAAAACCAATTATAAAAACTTAAGTATGCAAAGAAATACAAAAATTATAAAAACACAAGACATTCTTAAGCACAATCTTAAGTTTTCTATTTAAACCTAAAATCAAAAGGAAAATCTCAAGTTTCACAACAAAGTTGGATTTGTAAAACTTAAGTTTGTAAACTTAATAATTGCTACTATGTTGAGATTCTTTAATAAAACATTCTAAACATTGCATTAAATGTATAACTTCAAGTTTTATAAAGCTACAATTTATAAGTATATGTATATTCAAAAAAAAAGTTTTTTTTGTGTAAATAGAACACAATAAATTATATTATATAATATTGTCATCATATTTTTAAAATCAACAAATTCTTTTATAAACTTCCAACTGTACAGGTCCATCAGTCAAGCCTTTAAGTAATCTTAAGGCCTCAAAACGAGTAACATTATTTAAATTTGTTAAGCCAATCCTTCGAATTTCATCCCCTGGAGAAATTCTACCTTCCCTTGCTGCTTCTCCAGCTTAGAAAAAAAAAACAATAATAATTTAAAAATAGCTTACCAGCAAAAACCTTTTTAACAATAATTGGACGATCCCCAAAACGTGAATTTAAACCTCCATCAAGTGAAAGACCAATTCCAAGATCTGTCTTCAACAAAGTAACAATAATAGAGTCAGGGGCATATCTTTCTAATGCTGGATCAGTCAAAACTTAAAAAACAAAAATTATTTAATCTCTTTTTAGTTGATTACAAATAAGTGATTGTTCATCATATTCAGACAAAGCAGTAAGCGACGAAGTACTAGAAGCACTTAAAGCTGTTCGACTACCACTCGTTGACGAATTAGTTAAACAATTTGGAATATTATTCCCCAAATGTAAAAGATAATTATTATTGCTAGTTGAGGGATACAATCCATTAACATAACGACGTCCAATAATTAAATGCACTGAAGGAGAAGGAGAGCGTAACAAAGTCCTTGCCTCTTTAGCACGCATCTAATTAATTTATTTTTAAGCATTAAAAAAGAAAAGAATTTTTTTACATTTTCAGTCGACTCGTGTTGAATGAAGAAAACCTTTTTGTTAAAAAACAATTTAAAAATAATTAAATAATTATAATACCCTATCCCCCTGTATTAAACGATTATCTTTTTCAGCAATTGATCCACAGGTTATTTTGTGAATCTAGTTAAATTAATTAAAAAAAACAAAAATAAAACCTCAATAAAAGTAATACGACCTAGCGGCCGTTCAGACAATAAAAGGCCAACACTAACTTCATTAAGTCCAACCGGTCTTTGCAAAACAACGCAAAATATATGCGTTTTAGGATATTCGTCTCCTAAAATTCCACGTATTATTGCTAGCTTAAAAAAGAAAAGAAAGAGTAAATCAATTCTGTTTCTATTTTTAAAACCTCAGATTGACTTGGCCTTTGCTGTTGTTGGTCAATATTTCCGTTCTTTTCAAGAGGAGGTGATGGTGAAGCTAAAAATGAATTTATACTGGAAGACCGGTTTTGTTGAGGAGACAAATCAAGTTTAATATTATTAATATCATCAGTAAGTGTTTTATCACTAATAGAAATAGTGGCAAAATTTTCTTCTTTAAATGTTGTTGTAGATAAACAAAAATTTGGAGGAGGGTGTTGTTCATTGATATACTCTTTTGTTACATTATTTTGTTGTTGTTCTTGTTGAGAAATAATGGAAGTTTGTAATGGAGATAGAGTTGTAGTGTTCAGAGAATTTAGAGTACTTTTTAATAGTTGAGCAGAGGGTAGAGAAGATAAAATTAAAGTTTGTTGTTTCTCTGGTGACAACGAAGTTTTTGACTTAAAAAAGAAAGTTTGTAAAGTGTGTAAAACAAGTTTAATATTTTTACAAACTTAAAAGAAACAAATCTCAAATTTTACAAAAGAAAATAAAGTTAATTAAAACAACCTTTCTCTTGTCTAAATTATCGTCGTATTCACAATCAGATTCCGATGAAAGTGTAAGAGAAGTACCTGTACAATCAAGTACTTGAGTTGCTGGGGTCAAACTTAAATTACGAACAGATGTTGAGTTTGATAAAGTTTGAGGCTGTAAAACAACATTAGGAATAGGCAATTCTCCCTTGTCTAAGGCATTGAACTAAAGTTGAGAAGAAAATAAAGTATTAAGAGAATTTAATTTTGAAAGAATTTTTTTAAGGTTTTAATAGAAATAAACCTGTTTAATTAAATCGCCAACACGCACATTTTTTTTTGTTGATTGAAACCTTTTAATATTTTTTCTTTGCCGTGCAATTGGTTGATTTATGAAATTTTTATTATTCTTTTCTTTTTCTTCTTCATTTTCTTCATTTTTATTATTATTATTATTATTAAATGATATTGGTAAAATATTTGTTGTTGTTGTTGTTGATTGTTGTGAAAATGATTCTTGGCATTGTAAGCGATCCATTCGAGAATTTCCTGTTTTTAAATAAAATGTTTAAAAATTAGAAACCAGACCTTTTAAGGGTTGTCCGTGTTGAATTAGCAATGGACACTGCTTTGTAAGGCTAAATAAAATAAAATTATTTTATTAAACAATTTAATTAGTTAAGAAAAAAGGAAAAAAGTGTCAGAAATAAAATTTTGGAATGAATATTACCCCCCAGTTAATTTAAAAAAAAAATTGAATTTTCAATCATCATTTAATAATAAAAGTAGTAGAAAGTCTACTAAAACTAGAGCAAAAGCGAGCGCTAATCTAGTTAAGTTTTTAATCTCGGTCTCGAGTTTTTCTAAAAGTCTCGGTCTCGTGCAACTCTATCAAACATTAAAAAATGCTTTAAATATTCTTTATTTTAAACAATTTAAAATAAATAAATATAATATATATCTTTCTTCTTATTTTCCTCAAAATAATTCGTCTTTCTATTTTTCCTAATGCTTTAGATGATTAAATATTTTTTTTCCTTAATGTAAAAAAAGATATATATTTGGGTGTTGTTCTTTACATAATATTAAAGAATTTGTGTACTTTTTTTTTTAATAAAAACGAAGAACAACCAAAATAAAGATGAGAAAGAGATTGAGGAAAATGAGAAGAATAATTTTAAAAAAAAACAAAGGTTAATGATGAGTTGGAGGACAAAAAAGTAGAAAGGAAGGACATCACACAATGTCTATTTTTAAGCCTTAAATAATAACTGGAATAAAATTAAAAAATATTTATTTATTTTGAAGTAAATTAAAAGTTGGTGTTAACAGTCATTTTAATAGAAAATTTATTAATTTAATTTTTTGAAGAATTTTTCAGTGTCGCATTTTTTCTTCTTATTCTTATGATTGCGCAACCCTTTTCTTTCTTTCTGATTGTGAGAGAAAGAATAAAAAAGAGGAAAAAAAATATATATAATTAGAAGCTTTTCTCTATACTTTAAAAAATAATAAAAATAAAATACACGTTGAAGAGAATTTGTTGTGTTGATTTTAATGGTCGATAACAACAACAACATAAAACATTATTAAAAATCTGTGTAGTTTAAACGCACTAAAATATGTAGACTATAAAAAACGCGTGGCGTTCATTCCATTGAAAAATGCAAAAATTAAAAAATTAGTTTGTACATTTTTTAATGAAAAAAATATTCTCCTTTTTCTCTATTTTTAGCTCTTTATTTCTCTTTTATTTCCAGACGTAATAAAAGAACTAAATTTTTGGTTTAGAAGGACATTCTTGCGCATAAATGGGATGTGCGCAATAAAAGAATGCAAACAACTAAATAAACGCATAGCGCCAAGTTTTACTCAATCTCTTTATTTTTTCAAACTTTTTTTGTTGTTGTCTTTATTTTTAATGTTTTTGTAAACTGTACCTGTCTGTACAAGGATGTTTTTGACTCATCTATTTTTTCTTTACTTGACTCAAATATTTGACCTTCTACTACTAGCAGAATTAAAGGTTAACATTTTTTTGCATTTTTATTTTTTTTTTTTGTTGCATTTAAATATTATTAAATAAATAAATATTTTCCTTCTGTGGGAATGTTATATTTTAAATTAAATATATAATTTATGCCAAGGATCGTTAATTGTTGGGAAGGCTTATAAAGGGTAGCAGGGACATTTACATGTTAAATAAATTGTTGCGCACATTTTGCGGACTTTTCAAAAATTTTGCGGATTTCTGTAAAAATTTTGCGGATTTTTTTGCAATCGTATAAATATTTTAAATGTTAAATTGAATACAACTTTTTACCTTTACAAAATTTAGTAGGTTAATCCAAAATTATATATGTACACATAAATAAATTCAAATTTCCCTACCTGTCACTCAAAATTTCAATTCTTCCTTCACTAATGGGAAATTGATGTATTTGATGATTTTCAAAATCCTCCTCATTGCTTTTAAAATCGCTATGAGACGAAAATTCCTCTTTAATACCAATTAATTCTTTTTCCTCTTCTTCCCTTTTTATTTCATTTTGACCACTACTGCATTGCTCCTGTTGCCCCTTACCCCTACAACTGCCTCCACTACTACTATTACAATTAATTGCTTCTGTACTAGTTTCAGCCAAATCACTGTTAAAAGATACTCTCTCCATTACTTCGTTTTTTCTCAAACATTCTGTTGTTTCTGAAAACAAAAAATAAACTTTTTTTCCGGTTGATCCGGTTGTTCACTTAAAAACAAAGAATAAACCCAAAAGACTAGAAAACACAAAAATAAACTTTCCGGAAAACATTCGATTACAAAGTTTTACAAAAATGATTCCGGAAAATACATCGTTTTTTCCGGAAAATACAGAAAAAGTTTTATTAATGCAGGGGAAAAGAATAAATTAATTACTATTATCCTGATACAACTTTTCATCAATTCCATCATCAAAGGAAGAAGAATAAAAAGAAATAGAAGAGGAAGAAGAATAACCAGCCTGAAACCTTTTAATATTTTTTCTTTGCCGTGCAATTGGTTGATTTATGGAATTTTTATTATTCTTTTCTTTTTCTTCTTCATTTTCTTCATTTTTATTATTATTATTTTTATTATTATTAAATGATATTGGTAAAATATTTGTTGTTGTTGATTGTTGTGAAAATGATTCTTGGCGTTGTAAGCGATCCATTCGAGAATTTCCTGTTTTTAAATAAATTGTTTAAAAATATAACAGAATAAATTATTTATTTATAAATTTATGTTCAACAAAGACTTTTATTTAAATTAAAAGTTGAAATAAAATTTAATACCCCTAAAAAGCCTTAAATAAAGAGAATGAGAGTAGCCTTGCAAAAATTCCTCTTATTATTGATTTGTGAGATTTTGGCCAAAAATAATGAGAACAAAGGCTAAGGAAAATATGGCCGGATGTTAACGAAAAAGAAAAAAAATAATGTGAAGGGTAAAAAAAAAGGGGGGAAAATAATAGCGCGAAGGGCCAAAAATGAAGAAAAAAAATTGACCATTGATGACTCTTATATTTTTTTAGGTTTGTAAAAAAGAGAAAAAGAAAAAAAGGGACAAAAACAATACAAATTTAATTATTTAGTGGTTAAAAATTAGCTGCGCGAGTTAAAAACATTTTTTACTTTAATTCAAGTTTTAATTAAATTAATGACTGTAATAAAGTCTTTAGAGGAGGAAGTTGAATTTATTTTGTCCATTTAATCGCGAGAATAAATTATAAAATAATTTTTAAAAATTATTGTAATTTAAAAAAAAAATTAATTAATTTTCAAAATTAATATTTGAAAGAGAAAAAAGCTTTAAAAATAAAAATAAAAAGAAGGAAAATAAATGTGTGAGAATAAATGGCGAAATAAAAATAAAATTCCGATTAATAAAAGAATTAATAAATCGGTAGAAGAAATAAAACTTGAATTTAGAAAGAAGAGAAATAAATAAAAGGTTATACAGAAATTAAATAAAAAAAAGTTTTAAGTGATGGGTATAAAAAGGCTGCAATGAGTAAGCATAAAACTTGGAAAAGGGGAATTCTGATTTAATTTCGGAATTAATTAAAAGAAACTTTTTTAATTATTATAAAAGAATAGATAATAATTAAAATTGAATAAATTTTTAAAAATTGAAATTTAAAAGAGGGAAAAATTAAAAATTAAATTAAATAATATTAAACAAAAAAGAGTCAATAAATAAAATAAAAATAATTTTTTTTTTAAAAAACGTTTTTAAATAAATAAATATTAAAGAGAGAGGAGGTTGAATAAAAAAAATTAAAAATTTTAATGATTCAGAAAATGAGCATTTTTATTATCAGCAGAATAAATAAAAGAATTTCTTTAAAAAATAAATAATTAAAAAAAAATTTTTAATATTTTTTTTTCTAACCTTCAATATATTTACGTGCTGGTTTTTGTAATAATTTTTGGTTATTGTTTTTTAAATTAGTAAAAGGCTCAGAGTCTTGAGAAGTTTCCAATCTTTCAATTGCTTCCAGTCTAAAAAATTAAAAAAAAAAAGAAGCAAAATTACTTACATTTCAAAAGGTAAAATAACTAATTCAGTAACAAGTTTAGCATCAGCAAAAAGCCTTAAACATTCAATTCTTGTACAGTTGTGGACACTTTGCCCATCTATGCGCACAATTGCATCTCCGGGTAAAAGACCACAACGTTGGGCAGGAGATTCTTCCTCTACCTGTTCTATTCTTACACATAAAACTCTTAAAAAATTAGATAATTAATTAATTATTTTGTTTATTTTTAGGTGTTTAAGGAAGGTAGAAAAAGTCTTTAAACCCAAAAAACCCCTTTAAAATTTAAATTAAATTTTATGTGTTACCTCCCATTATTTTCATCATTTTCTACGGCTATTGCAATCCCCAATCTTTCGTCTAAAGATTGACGTTTTAATATAATTTTTGATTTAATCATTCTTGTTGATTGCACTCCCAATAATAAGCGCTTACCCAAACGACGCTTTGTTCGTAAAATGATGTTCTAAAAAATGATTTAATTTTTTTTTTAATTTTATTTAAATTTATAACCTTCATTTAATAATATTAAATAAAAATTTAATTTTTTTAAATTTTAATTAATTTAATTTAGGCTGAACAAAGCTGTGGGTGTTTTAGAAAATAAATAAAAAATAAAGTAAATATTATATTTATTTATTTAAGTATAAACTTGATTTAGTTATGTCCACTGATATTTCCTTAATTTTTTTTATTAATTTATTAGCCTTGGACAACAGCTGTTTAATCAAAAAAAATATATTAAATAAATATATTAATACAAAAAAGCTTCATTTTGAATGGACATTAAAACAAAAAATCTATTTTATTGAAAAACACCCACTACTACTAAGTTTCCCAGTAAAGGACTTAATAAAGTTGCAGGATTAAAAATAAGGCAAGTTTAAAATACATATACTTACATATAATTATTTAAAGTTTCAATGATTAATTCTAATGGAAAACATGAACAGGTTTACTCTTTAAGATTGGAATAAAATATAAATAAATTAAAGTTTAAACTTAAGTTTATATTTATGTTCAAACTTCAATTTATTGTAACTAAGTTTATTTAAATAGTTAAGTTTCAAACTAATGTTTAAATTCAAGTTTTAGTACAAACTTAAGTTTGTGAACTACCTAAGTTTATTTATTATTCTAAGCAACAATAAATACCTTTTCAGCATCTTTAATACTAGAAGAATTTCGTCTTAACGAAGACTTATCATTTATTGAATAATTCGATCTTAAAGAAGGTATTTTATTATCCTCCAAGAATGCTTGATTGAATTTAGTTGTTTCATTTATTATTTTTTTATTGTTGTACCAACACCTTCTTACACACAAAACAACTTCCGTAAGTTTTGCTGTGTTTTGAAAAACTTGTAAAGTTTCTGTTTGTGTTTTCCCTTGTAAAGAAATGCTGCAAACACTGAGTATTTCATCCCCTTAAATTTAAACAATTAAACTTGTTTTTGTGAGCAGAAAATGCTGAATAATTTAACCAAACTTTAGTCCGCAAAAGTTGTCCGCAATTAACTATATTTTTTATTTAATCCTACCCGTTCTCAAAAGTCCGCTTTTCGCCGCCAATCCGTTTGGGAAAATTGTTTTAACAAAAATACCCATCGGCCCTCGCGGGGAATCAACACCGCCAACAACAGAAAAGCCTAGACAAGGGGTAAAGCTTCTTCTTTGTTTTTTCCATTTGCTGAAAATTAAAAATTAAAAAATAAATTAAAAAACACACAAACATTTTTAAATTCAGATCTTTGTAAGAAGGTCGTTTTCGATAGAGTACAATTGTCTGAATACTTCCAGTAATAGTAGTAGTTTTGTTTGTATTAAATTGAGTCATATTTTATAAAAATAAGGACTGAAGAATAAAAATTAAAAGGAAATAGAGAAAATCGTGGAAATAATGCCCTATTGTTCCTTTCGATTACTAGAGCTACCAAATTTCTTTAAAAATAAAAAATAAAAAGATCTAATTCAAAATATCCCACCTCTATTCAAATAAAATAGTCTCCCCTATACATTTTTCGGTAATTTTTAAAAAGCAAAAAAGCTGAGAGAAAAAAAGAAACCGGGGCAATTAAAATAAAAGGTAAAAGGATGTAGAGCTATGTAAAGTACAAAAGGCTGAGTAAGTCCAAAAGATCAACGAGCGAAAACTTAAACATTAAAAAGATTATAAAATAGTTGAAACATTTATTTTTTAATTTTATTTATTGAAAAAGAACACTTTTGTTATTGTCAATAAAAAATGAAATATTTTTATTGTTATTTTACGAGGAAAATATAAGGAAAGAAAATCGCTCAGGCGATACAAACAATGGCATATACTACAAGTTTAGATCAATTGTAAAATAAAAATAAAATTGTCAAAAAATAGGGAGAAAGATTTTTAGAGAAAATTCATAAATTCCCAATTTTCTTCTTTAGAAGTTTTTTTTATTTTATTAAATTCATTTCCGCCACCATTAAAAATAATAATTTCTCATCTTCACCTTTTTCGCATTAATCGAAAAGTTTAAACAGCCTTACATTAAAATTGCGCCCTGCGAGGGTAAATATAAAATACGTCTAAAATGAGGAATGACCTCAATGAAAAGCTTGACTTTTTATTCTTTCGCAAATAGTGGGTAAAAACTTTATTATAGGAATAAACTTATTTAAGGATAGTTTCTTATGTTGGTTAAATATCAGAATGTTTGTGTTTTTGTTTTTTACAATACAAACAAAGAAAAAAAACAACATACTAAAACATTTAAAACTCATCTTTTTGTTGTTATTTTTAAAAACACAATAGAATAAAATACAAACTTACAATTTGTTTCCAATAATATCTGTTTTTAAGTTAATATTTAATTCCGATTTTTAAGAGCATAAGTGTACACTACTAGTTTGAACTTGATTTTGTATTTATTGAAGAATAACTGACGGAATTAAAAAGTAATTAACAAATTAAAGAACTATTATTTTCCCCCAAAATAGAAATTATTACACATACTAATTTTGGTAGATAGGAAATTGATTAGTAATTAAATTAAATTTTTTAGTTTTCACAAAAATTAGTAAATATATTTATTGTTTATTTTAAATTTTCCGGAAACTACTGATATGTATTAGGGACCGGATGAAGGTGTTGAAATACAATAGAAGGTGAAGAAGAGAATAAAGAACAGGTTGGAATAATAGCCAAAGGTTGCAACGGTCAACCTTGCTAAAAATTGAAACTTTAAAAAATTTTTAACTCCAAAATTCCGTGTTTTTCTTGTTTTTTATTTAAAAATATTCCATGATTAAGGTTAATGAATTTTAAAATTTTTTAAAAATCTATTCCTCTACTTTGCGATTAATTAGGCTCTATTTAATAATTTTATTTTTTAAATATTTTTTTACTTTGTAGTATTATCACTTTATCTTTTTTTAATAAAAAAATTCATAATCATCATTAATATATTTGAATAAATATATAAAACATTTTCTGCTAGACTCCTGACTTTATATTTTATCATTACTACACCCCCAAAAGTTTTTTTTAATGACTATTTGAGCATTCTAAAAAAATTGTCAGCCCATTTTCAAAAACAAACATGTGTAAGACCTTGAATAAAAAAGAGGAAAAAACCCTTTTGTCGGTTAAAAATCAGAGTATATATTTTTTGTTTACTCTTTTTCTTCCTTATTTTTTGTTATTATTAGTGTCAAGTGAGCATTAATCTAGTAAAAGTTGCACTTTGTGTTCTCTATTTAAAAAGAAGCAAAACCAGTTTACTTCCGAATTTTAACATTTATCTTGAAATATTTAGAGGCTTTTTATTAGAATAAATTTTTTCAAGAAATTTCGTTTTTCTTTCATTTGCTTCAAATATGCCCTATTTTTCTTTGTAACTTTAATTCTCTATTGTTTGAATAGTATCTCACATTATTCACGATTAGTCAGCCCGCGACTAATCGGGCTGCAACTTAAGTTTTGTATAGAAATAGTGTGCTAACTTAGGAGCGTCTTTTAGTTAATTAAATTATTGTTTAATTTTGCAATTTTTTAACATACCCAGCTTTTCTTTTTTTAAAATTGACAATATTTATTAAAAAATATCTTCTTATTCTACAATGAATTATGTTTATTACATTTTTAACAACGTAAAATATCTTTATAATTCTATGAATTCTGCAACACTTTCTGGTATTTTTTGTTTTTTTATTTATTCCAATTATATTTGTATAAAGGTGCAATAGATGTTATTGTTGTTGAACAACCTGATGGAACTTATTTATCAACACCTTTTCATGTTAGATTTGGAAAATATGGAGTTTTTAATTATGACGATAAGGTTTGGTTTTTGTTTATTTATTAACAAAAAGATTCTTTTTTAGTATGTAGATATCCAAATAAATAATGAGGAAATTGATCTAAAAATGAAATTGGGTGGTAATGGAGTTGCTTTTTTTGTAGAGAAGCCTACTGATGAGAATGAAGTGCCATCACATCTTGAAACAAGCCCAATGCCTGATGATATTGTTGAAGCTGATAGTTTAAGGCCTCCTCCTTCAGCTAAGGTTTCTTTTTTGTTTTTGGGAACAAGCTTCTTTTAATCTGTTAAACAAACTCTTTATAGGAAAGTAGAGCATTTAACGATCAAATAAAAAATGTAAAAAGATCGCCCCGAAAGGATTCAACGGTTGTTAGACCTCGAAACGGATCTAGCAGTAGTGATGAGGAATTACCTTTGCAGAAGAGGTTTATTTAAATTAATTTTAAAAATTAAAAGAGTTAACAATTTAGAACACCCCAACAACAAAGACACAAGAAAATGCTTCCATTTTCGTCCTCAATATATTCCTGTAGAAAAAATCGTTCACTTCCTGATCTATCAATTTTGTCATGCGACTACAACCAAAACGATATTAGTTCACAAATTGCTTCTGCAAAGGTAATGGTTGTTGAAGAAGGTGAAAACAACAAAAGGAAGAGTAAACACAAAAGGTTTTTTTGTTTAAAGTTTTTTTTTTAAATTATTTTTTAGAAAGGCAACGTTTGGGGCCATTGATATGCAAAAAATAATTAATGAAGAAAATAAAGTTGTAAAAAATATAAATAACATTGTTGGTGTAATACATCAGTCCAAATCTGCATCAAGTGCTCTTAAAAATGTATTTTTTTTTTTTTATTTTTAAATACACTGGAGAATTAAATTTTTATTTTCTTCCCTTTCTAGGCAACAGATTTAACCCCTTTATGTTCAGTAGGGACAGAAAAATCTTTACCTTCAGTAAATGGTGAACCCCAAGCATTTGTTACTCCTCCACTCCCAATAGATGACCTAAAAGATGAACAACAAAAACAGCCTTTAAATTCATCTGTATCTCCTACTACTAAAACAACAACCTTTTTCTGCTCTTCTGATGAAGAAGAAGGAGATAATGAAACTCAGAAGATGAAAAATATTAATACTAATTTACTCAAATTGCCAATAACATCAACTGTTGGTAGCGATATTGCAGATGGAGCTCTTTCAGACCCTGAAGTTGATCGTCATGGAAGTACTCCTGACATGGTTATTTTTGTTTTTGTTTATTTTAATATTTTTTATTAGAATGACCCAGAATGGAAATGGGGTGAAATACCAAAATCATCAAAAGCCAAAGACTCTTGTAGCCGTATTGCCAAGAAAAACGAAAAACAAGGTCGTTGGAATTGGTTTAGATGGTCAAGACAAACCCAACAAGATGAAGGGGGAGTTGAAGATACTTTGACTGATGGAGGAGAAAAATTAAATAAAAATTTAATGGAAAAGAAGGAAGATAAAAAACAGGAAGGAAAAGGCCTTTATTTACAGGATTTTGGCAATGATCCGGCAAAATTGGAAAAATATTTTGGTAGTGGTCCAATGAGGTTTGGAAGATTTTTTTTGATTTTTTTTAGTTCTTTTTACTTTAATTAATCTTTTTAAAAATAATAAATTAGTAATGGTCGTCTCAATTTTGAGGAGTTTTGTGAAGAATTTAATTCTTTTGTTTTTGATGTTGATTTTTCTCATTATTATGTTCATCCCAACAGTGATGAGTAGGCAAAAAAAATAAACATCAATTTTCCCTTTTTTGCTTTTTAATTAATTTTTTAAATTTTTTCTTTGCTTTTTTATCCTCTGCCTTTAAAGAAAGATTTTTTAAATTAAATTACTTCTTTTTAGTATTTCTTCAAATGCTTCAAACCTTGACAGTGGAAAAGGTGTTTCTCCAGGTGCCAGTCCTTCGTCTGCTTTAAGTATTAATGATGATGCAGAAACGTCTACTTTAAATGGAGGAAGTAATTCAATTAATATTCCAAAGAGTACAGCACATTCTCTAGAAAATTTGCAAGTAAATAATCGTTTTTTAAAGGTTTTATTTCTTTAAATAATGGGTTAAAAATTATTTTTTAATTAATTGGATGTTGTTATCTTGTGTCCAAAAAGTCCTTTTTTTAATAAGAAATTTTAAATATTTTTGTAGGCACCAGAAACTCCTAATTGTTCCACTACCTCTGCAATTTCCACCTCAACAGCAACTACTGCTACAATTGCTGAGAAAGAAAAAATAAATGTCAGAACTAGGTTTGACAGTGCTCATTCTGACACTTCTTGTGCTACTGATTTGTATTTATTTTTAATTAATTTTCTTTGTTTTATTTAATTTTTTTTATCAAGAAATCTCAGCGATGAAGAATTTCTTGTTAACACAGCAAAAGAAATTTTGTCTTGTTCGTCCAAAAAATATAAACGTTCATTGCGTCTGTCTAATGATCAATTAAAACTCCTAAATTTGGATTATGGGTCGAATGATGCAAGATTCAGTATTACTACTAAATTCCAGGTTTTTAATGTTATTGGGCTTTAGTTTATTCGAGTTTAATGCATAAAATATTTTCTACAAAAAAAGAGTAAAAAGGTGCAAAAACTCAGTATTTTCCATATCGAACAAGGCATCTTTTGGGGTAATTTTAAATTAATTGGTTAACAATAATAACATCTATGCATCCTTATTATAATAAAAAAAAGTGTTGCCTTTCATTTGTTATGTTAAAAGTTTATTTTTTCAAGTTAATTTTACTGTTAGGAAGAGAGACAATATATTTTTAAAGAGAAGTTAGAATGTTAGAAAAATAATAAACATTTAAAAAATTTTTCTTGTTTTCCTCATAACTGAATTAATTTAATTTTTGAGTTTTTTTTTCTAAAACAAATCCTTTTAATTAAAAATCTTTAAAATGAATTATGTTTATTACATTTTTAACAACGTAAAATATCTTTATAATTCTATGAATTCTGCAACACTTTCTGGTATTTTTTGTTTTTTTATTTATTCCAATTATATTTGTATAAAGGTGCAATAGATGTTATTGTTGTTGAACAACCTGATGGAACTTATTTATCAACACCTTTTCATGTTCGATTTGGAAAATATGGAGTTTTTAATTATGACGATAAGGTTTGGTTTTTGTTTATTTATTAACAAAAAGATTCTTTTTTAGTATGTAGATATCCAAATAAATAATGAAGAGATTGATCTAAAAATGAAATTGGGTGGTAATGGAGTTGCTTTTTTTGTAGAAAATAATGCAAAACATAGTTTATTTAAATTGTTAAAGTTGAAATTTGGTCTTAAAATGATGCTCGGTTTAGCATCACAACTAAATTTCAAGTTTTCTTTTTAGTGTCTTTGTCTATTTAATTTTAATTTTTAAGGGAACTGCTTGGTGCAGTTGTCACATTTATTTACTTCGTTGGTGTGATAAATTGGTAATTTCTGATATTGATGGAACAATTACAAAAAGTGATGTTCTTGGACATGTAATTCCTGCTATAGGTGGTACTTGGGCACATTCTGGTGTTGCTGAACTTTATACTCGAATTAAAAACAATGGGTTAGTTAAATTAATTTTAATTTAATTTCTGGATGATATTAAAGTTTATGGGGATGTTTTTAAGTTTTCTCTTTATTTTCCTGTTTACTTTCATAAGACCAAAACTTTTTTATTTTTAATTTAATTTATAGTTATCAAATGGTTTATCTTTCATCTCGTGCCATTGGCCAATCTCATTACACAAAAACTTATCTTCAAAGTATTGCTCAAGGTTCTCAAACGTTGCCTGATGGCCCTGTTCTACTTTCACCTACATCTGTTTTAATGGCATTTAAAAAGTTTAATTTTCTCTTTTCTCTTCTTTTTTTTAATTGTAAATGTTTGTAGAGAAGTTATTGAACGTCGTCCAGAAGAGTTTAAAATTGCCTGTCTAAATGACCTTAAATCACTTTTCCCTGTTGATAAACCTTTCTTTGCTGGATTTGGAAATCGTGAAACGGTTTAATTTTAATCTTTTTTTTTAAATTTCTTTTTCTTTCTTTAAAGGATGTAAAGTCTTATAAAGCAGTAGATATTCCATTAGAACGTATTCTAATTATTGACCCCTCAGGAATGCTTCGACGTGCAGATAAGATTGGTTATGTTTCTGACTATGTGAGTATGGCAATTGACACTGTTGATTATATATTTCCACCTATTCCATTTGTTGAAGATATTAGCACATTTTGTGACCCTTCGTTACAAATAGAATGCAGGTTTGCTTGCTTTAAAGTTTAAAAATTTTGTTTAAAACTGCCTTGGGCATTTTACCGTTTGCAACCTCCTGCTAGGAATAAAACGACACTTAAGTTTTACTTTTATTATTTTTAGTGAATTTAATACTTGGCGAAACAATCCTCAAAAGTTTGAATATTTGGTAGATCAAGAATTGGAAGAATATGAGGAAAGGCGAAAGAGAAACATTGTTGAAGAGGAAGAGGCTCTGAAAAAAAGGAAAAGTTTGAGTAGAAGAAAGAAATAAAGATTTTTGTTTAAATAATCTACATGACCAAAATTTGAAAAAAAGGTTTTTTTATATATCATAATATTGATTTTCTTTTTCTATTTTTTTTTTCACGTTCAAAATTGGGTATAGAAAATATCTTTAAATTAATATCTGTAATGTACACTTGAACGTTTTCAGATATTTTTGAAAAGAATTGTGCCTTGAAAATTTTATTTTATTTTTTTAAATTTTCTTAAGTTCAATACATTTAAATAAATGTAAAATATAATAAAATTATTTATTTTTTATTAAAACTTGTTTTCCAAAGTGTCCCTAAATCAACAAAATCTATCTCTTTATTTAATCCCAAAGAGAAAACAAAAGAGCTTTTTTAGTTTCAAATTATTAAAATTTATTCTGTGGCATTTTGTTTTTTCTAGAACTTTCCATCGCCAACTATTCGCAAGACTTAATGAGCAAAATAGTGTGTGAAAGAGAATTAGAGGAGAAGCAATGTCTTCTACTCTTGTAATTCGCTGGAGCGTTCATGTTTGGCCTTGCTTCACCTATTCTATGCTCCTCTTCTACGTAGCCGACGAGAAGGTAATACTTTTAATTTATTGAAATGTAATTTTAGACTATTTTCAGGATCTTGACGAAGATGCAAATCTGACTACAATCAATACGCAGTGAAGAGAAGCATACTTGAAGAATTTTCTGGCTGAAGAATGAGGATTTTGGGATATTGAATGTTTTCCTTCTTTACTGATAGAATTAAAGGTTTCTTTTTATATTCTTTTACATTTTACTGTTTATTAAATTTAGTGCCGAGTTCACTTTTGCCCAATTTGTTTGAACCCTCCGGATGTCGCATTTTTGAACACCTCCTGGTGGAGTACAGAGTTCTGTAGAACCTCCTGAATTAGAACCAGTTCTATTAACCTCCTGGTGGAGTACGAGTGCTGTAGAACCTCCTGAATTAGAACCAGTTCTATTAACCTCCTGGTGGAGTACGAGTGCTGTAGAACCTCCTGAATGAGAACCAGTTCTATTAACCTCCTGGTGGAGTACGAGTGCTGTAGAACCTCCCGATCTCTATCGGTTGCTAATTGTGTTCACTATACCAGGCTCTGCCAGTTTGTTAATGGAACCAGGCTTTTTCAGTTGCTAATTGTGTTCACTATACCAGGCTCTGCCAGTTTGTTAATGGAACCAGGCTTTTTCAGTTGCTAATTGTGTTCACTATACCAGGCTCTGCCAGTTTGTTAATGGAACCAGGCTTTTTCAGTTGCTAATTGAGTTACACTAAACCAGGCTCTGCCAGTTTCTAATTGGGTTCACAAATGGTGGGTGTCGGAGCAGTGTGCATTGAATCGTGTTCAATGAATCCAGCTCTGGCAGGCCTTTGTTCTGGAACCATGCTGTTTAGCGCAGTGTTCACGGACAAATGGTGGTGTCAGCGTTGTGTTCATTGAATTTTTGCCAGGGAACGCTCGGTTCTGAGTGGAACTCCATACCCACGGAGTTTAGCTCAGAGCTTGAGTAGTTCCCGTTTGTTGGTCTTCTTGACGACTGCTTCTCCTTGAATTTCATTGCAGTTGTTGGACATGGACATTGTCCAGGTTTTTTTAATATTATTTTTAATGTAAACTTTACTTTTTTTTAAAATTGTTTTTGCCACCTTTCTGGGCGCGCAATCATTTGAAGAGAGCCTTGGAACTTGATCCATTGGACGCTGCTACTTGGCATTAATTAGGTTTTTTTAATTTTAAGAAATTCTATTTAAATCTTTATGCATTTGGCACTATTCTTTTGCTAAGTTTCAACAAGTCAACGCTTTCTTGCCTCAATTTTCTACTCAAAACTGGCATCTAGTTCCTTTGCTTGGAGCATTGCGACATTTTCAGAGAGCTGAGGCAATTAAGGTTATTTTTTACTTTAAAGATTTATTTTTAATGATTTCCAGACTTTTTTTTTGCTCTACCAACAACAACTATATTGGATTAACCCTGGAACAAATGAATAAACTGGAAGAGGCAAAAGCACAACTTCTTTTGGCATTTCTAGCTCCAGTACATTTAATAAATAAAGAATTTTGCTAATTTTCATTTAAAATTAGTTCCAAATAAATATTTATCTTGCATTAATTTAATTTTTTTATGCATTTGATTGAATAAAAGTCTTGAGGTAATTTTTAGTTATATTTCTGTCTTAACTTTATTGAAAAAGTTAATAAATAAAAGAGAAAAATAATTAAAATAGTATGTAAATTAGAGAAGAAAAGATGGTGAAATATAATGGAAAAAATGAGAAAGAAGTAGAGATATGCGTTTACTTTTCTTTGTCATTTACTCCTTATGCAATATTTAATTTTAAAAGTAATTAAGAAAAGCTGTTTTTGGAAAAAAAAATGCGTGACGAGATAACTGTGAGTAAGAATTTTTTTTTGCCTTTTTTTTTTAATTTTAGTGAAAAATTCCATTTTGTTGTACGGTACTACCGTATAATTTAAAAGTTTTAGCAAGTTAAACGTAAATGGCCAGAGGCCAATTGAGTGCGGCCAAATCAGTGCTTAAATCTGATTTTTGGCTATTAAGTGAGGCCAATTGAGTGCGGCCAAATCAGTGCTTAAATCTGATTTTTGGCTATTAAGTGAGGCCAATTGAGTGCGGCCAAATCAGTGCTTAAATCTGATTTTTGGCTATTAAGTGAGGCCAATTGAGTGCGGCCAAATCAGTGCTTAAATCTGATTTTTGGCTATTAAGTGAGGCCAATTGAGTGCGGCCAAATCAGTGCTTAAATCTGATTTTTGGCTATTAAGTGAGGCCAATTGAGTGCGGCCAACTAGGTGCGTAACATCTAAGTGAATGCAGAAAATTGGTTAAATATATTAACGAATCTCCGCACCCATTTAGCTGCACTCAATTGGCCTCTGGCCATTTACGTTTAACTTGCTAAAACTTTTAAATTATACGGTAGTACCGTACAACAAAATGGAATTTTTCACTAAAATTAAAAAAAAAAGGCAAAAAAAAATTCTTACTCACAGTTATCTCGTCACGCATTTTTTTTTCCAAAAACAGCTTTTCTTAATTACTTTTAAAATTAAATATTGCATAAGGAGTAAATGACAAAGAAAAGTAAACGCATATCTCTACTTCTTTCTCATTTTTTCCATTATATTTCACCATCTTTTCTTCTCTAATTTACATACTATTTTAATTATTTTTCTCTTTTATTTATTAACTTTTTCAATAAAGTTAAGACAGAAATATAACTAAAAATTACCTCAAGACTTTTATTCAATCAAATGCATAAAAAAATTAAATTAATGCAAGATAAATATTTATTTGGAACTAATTTTAAATGAAAATTAGCAAAATTCTTTATTTATTAAATGTACTGGAGCTAGAAATGCCAAAAGAAGTTGTGCTTTTGCCTCTTCCAGTTTATTCATTTGTTCCAGGGTTAATCCAATATAGTTGTTGTTGGTAGAAAAAAAAAAAGTCTGGAAATCATTAAAAATAAATCTTTAAAGTAAAAAATAACCTTAATTGCCTCAGCTCTCTGAAAATGTCGCAATGCTCCAAGCAAAGGAACTAGATGCCAGTTTTGAGTAGAAAATTGAGGCAAGAAAGCGTTGACTTGTTGAAACTTAGCAAAAGAATAGTGCCAAATGCATAAAGATTTAAATAGAATTTCTTAAAATTAAAAACCTAATTAAATGCCAAGTAGCAGCGTCCAATGGATCAAGTTCCAAGGCTCTCTTCAAATGATTGCGCGCCCAGAAAGGTGGCAAAAACAATTTTAAAAAAAAGTAAAGTTTACATTAAAAATAATATTAAAAAAACCTGGACAATGTCCATGTCCAACAACTGCAATGAAATTCAAGGAGAAGCAGTCGTCAAGAAGACCAACAAACGGGAACTACTCAAGCTCTGAGCTAAACTCCGTGGGTATGGAGTTCCACTCAGAACCGAGCGTTCCCTGGCAAAAATTCAATGAACACAACGCTGACACCACCATTTGTCCGTGAACACTGCGCTAAACAGCATGGTTCCAGAACAAAGGCCTGCCAGAGCTGGATTCATTGAACACGATTCAATGCACACTGCTCCGACACCCACCATTTGTGAACCCAATTAGAAACTGGCAGAGCCTGGTTTAGTGTAACTCAATTAGCAACTGAAAAAGCCTGGTTCCATTAACAAACTGGCAGAGCCTGGTATAGTGAACACAATTAGCAACTGAAAAAGCCTGGTTCCATTAACAAACTGGCAGAGCCTGGTATAGTGAACACAATTAGCAACCGATAGAGATCGGGAGGTTCTACAGCACTCGTACTCCACCAGGAGGTTAATAGAACTGGTTCTCATTCAGGAGGTTCTACAGCACTCGTACTCCACCAGGAGGTTAATAGAACTGGTTCTAATTCAGGAGGTTCTACAGCACTCGTACTCCACCAGGAGGTTAATAGAACTGGTTCTAATTCAGGAGGTTCTACAGAACTCTGTACTCCACCAGGAGGTGTTCAAAAATGCGACATCCGGAGGGTTCAAACAAATTGGGCAAAAGTGAACTCGGCACTAAATTTAATAAACAGTAAAATGTAAAAGAATATAAAAAGAAACCTTTAATTCTATCAGTAAAGAAGGAAAACATTCAATATCCCAAAATCCTCATTCTTCAGCCAGAAAATTCTTCAAGTATGCTTCTCTTCACTGCGTATTGATTGTAGTCAGATTTGCATCTTCGTCAAGATCCTGAAAATAGTCTAAAATTACATTTCAATAAATTAAAAGTATTACCTTCTCGTCGGCTACGTAGAAGAGGAGCATAGAATAGGTGAAGCAAGGCCAAACATGAACGCTCCAGCGAATTACAAGAGTAGAAGACATTGCTTCTCCTCTAATTCTCTTTCACACACTATTTTGCTCATTAAGTCTTGCGAATAGTTGGCGATGGAAAGTTCTAGAAAAAACAAAATGCCACAGAATAAATTTTAATAATTTGAAACTAAAAAAGCTCTTTTGCTTAATTAGTTTTCTCTTTGTGATCAAATAAAGAAATAGATGTTGTTGATTGTGGGGACAGTTTGGAATTTACATATTCTACAAGTTTTTCGATACCCAAATAAACGTATTCGGTGTACCGCCATAATCCATGAAGATTGAATTGTGCACAATTATTATTCCTTAAAATTGTGCTCTTCTATATCCTTTTATTCATTATTTTATTTTATATTTTAAAGTTTGTCTCCTTTGAAAATGAACAAATTTAATCATAAAAGCCAAAAAATATATTAAAAAAAGAGGAATGTACTTTTTCCCTTTTTTAACATTTTGCTCTCTAATTTTATTTTTTTTTCAATTTTGCATTGAAAAAAAAGAAAAGAGACTATTTTTTAAAAACATTAAAAACAAAAAAAAACTTTAAAAATTCTTTTTCACGTCAACCCTAAATAATTGAAAACACAACAAAAACACACATGTTTTTTTAAACATAAAAGTTTATTTAAAAGAAATAGTTTGAATTAATTTATTCTGTCACAGGCAGCAACATAAATATTTTTATTATATTTTTTTAAATCCTTTGGGATATATAAATATTACTACACAACATTTTTAATAATTAATTAAAATATTTCCTTTTATTTTTTGATGTTTTGTCTACCAATTTTTATTTTTTTTTATTAGATATTTTTATGTAAGCATTTTTATTAGTTAATAGAATTTGCAAGTAGAACAGACAAAAAGAAAACTTTGTTTATTCTATTGTTTATTTTCTTTAGAATTTTAAGAGAAAACATCATTTGAAATTAAAATTATTTTCTGAAACATTTTATTTCTTTTTCCAACTTTTTTAAACATTGTTTTTATTGTACATTCTACTAATATTATTTTTCATTAAAATTTCGGAATGTTCTTCCGGAAAAACAAGTTTAAATTTCTTCTTTAGAAAATTCCGGAATGTTTTTCCGGAAAAATAAGTTTAAATTTCTTTTTTAGAAAATTCCGGAATGTTTTTCCGGAAAAACAAGTTTAAATTTCTTTTTTAGAAAATTCCGGAATGTTTTTCCGGAAAAACAAGTTTAAATTTCTTCTTTAAAAAATTCCGGAATGTTTTTCCGAAAAAACAAATTTAAATTTCTTCTTTAGAAAATTCCGATATGTTTTTCCGGAAAACAAGTTTAAATTTATTCTTTAAAAAATTCCGATATGTTTTTCCGGAAAACAAGTTTTATAACCTTTAACTATTCTCAACTTAAGAAACTATGTTTATGTATCGGTCAAAAAAAAACTTACTCTTCTGCTGCATTTTTGTAAAACTTGTTTACCTAATATCGCAAACTTACAATTAGACAGAAGATTAAACCTTTTTAATTATTTAGTTTGTCTACATTAACTAATTTAAAGTAATTTTTCACTTTTAATTACATATAAAAAATTATAAATATTTAATCCCTTCTACCTCCCAATTAATTAAAATGACAAATCCATAAAAAATAAATAATTCAAAAATTATAGGAAATAAAATGAAACCTTTAATTAAAATTTTTAAATATTATAAATAATTTCCTTTTCCTTTTTCTATTCAATTTTGTTCTTTTTATTAAAATATAAATCTTCCTTTTTTTTCTCTCATGAATATTCACAGTTGAATCCTTTAATTTATTCTTATTTAAAATTTTTATTTTATTTTATAAATAAATTCTAATAATTTATTTGTTTAAATTTTTAAGAATAAAATAATTAAAGAAAAATTTCCAATCCCATTTTCTAATTTAAGAAAGCCTCGCCCAAGTAATATAATTAAATTACAATAATAGCTAATTATTTAATTTATTTATTGAGAAAACCCTTTTACTATTTTTACAGTTGATCTTTATACTTATTAAGTTTTATTTTTTACCAAAACATTCTGAACTTGTATTTATTTAAACTTTTTATTTCTTTCCGGAAAGTTTTATTTTCTAAAACATTTTACAAAAGGACGCATTTTATGAAGCATTTATTCCAACATGTTTTTATCCGGAAATAATACAGTTTTTTAAAAATGTTTTTAATGTAAAACATTTTCCGGAAAACTTTTACCTTTCCGGTATGTTTTAATTTTCCTTTTTAGAATTCATAAAGTTGTTTTAACACTTGGATTTAAAACAAGAAACTTTAAGCTTTTTAATTAATATCTAAATTTAATATTTTTAAGAAACTTAATGGATATTTACTTTATTTGGGTATAAGGATTAATTTGAAATTTTTATTAAATCCTTTTACATCTTAAAATAAATTTTTTAATATTATTAAAATTTAATAAAATCTTTTCTTTTTATATATAAAGGATTTTAAAAAATTTTGGTTTAATTTATGCGACTATTTATTAGAATTATTTAAATAATCCCTTTGAGATTAAACTCCAAAAAAAGAAATTGAATATATATTTACAATTTTGGAACATTTCAATTAAATTAAGTTTCGCTTCAATAAACTAGAATTGCTTTAATTAATACAAACAAACATATTTAGGTATGAATATATAAACAAAGGAAAAACTTAAGTTTGTAATCTCAAAATAAACCAACTTGGAATTAAACAAACTTGAATAGAACAAATAATATACAACCTTTTTTTGCGTTTTTAACGCACACAATTTATCAAGTTTCATTTATTTGTATTTCTTTGTCACGCCATAATCTTTTGTTCATTTGACTATTTAATTAAATTGTCTTATTGAGGAAATAAATCTGTCTATACTAATTGGTAGTCTATAAATTTATAATTTATTTGTTCATTATTTTATATATGGAATTTTTTTTCTTTAATTTATTTCTTAGTTTGTAGTCTGATTCTAAGAGATTTTTCACTCCTTATTTTTATTATTTTTTCTCTACTACAATGCCAGAAATGGATATCCAATTTCTTTTTCAAGAACGGCACTTTTTTCTTTCCCCTCATTTTTTACCTTTCCATAAATAATTGTGGGGGTGCTCTTTCTCTCTCGATGGTTAATTCAATATTAAGTTAATGTTTTATTTATTTACTCCTTTGTCAATAAAAAAAGGGAGTAGTATGTAAAAGCATAAAAAAGGATATTTTATTTGTTTTTTAGCAACTTATTTTCTTTTTGTTGAACACTCCAAAAATAATAATAAAATAAAGAAAATAACAAATTTTACTTAAAAACGTTCAAAAATCGTTTTTTTAAATAAAGTTTTAAATTTAATTATTTATGAATTAAGTAAATTATTTTAATATTTTTATGTTACTTAGTGGTGGGAATTAATAAATCTAACTATTCCGCCCATTTATTGCAACTATTCTACTACATTAGTATATATAAATTAAAGTAATTTGTCTTTATATTTTCATTTAATCCTTTAAACTTAGAATCTTCTTTAGTTTGTAAAACAAGTTGTTTTATTACACACTTTCTCTTTTGTAAAAATCGTTTACAGCTCAAACTTAAGTTTTTTGATATTTCCTTTAAAAATCGCAAACTTAAAACAAATGCTTAAAAAAGACTAAACTTTTTGTATTTTTAACGTTTTTAAGAATGAATTTTTTTAATATTTATTCCATTTATATAAATTGATAATTCTTGCGTCAATGACCTTCTTAAGCATTAAAAAGTATATAAATATATTTATTCTTTCTTTTAATATTTATTTAAATAACTAAAGAATAAAAAAAGAAAAGACACGAATCTTAAAATTTATTTTATTTCCATAATGTTAAGTCTGCCTTATTTTTTAAAGTTTATTCTTAAGTTTTTAAGTTTGTTCTTAAACTAATTATGTTTGTATAATTTAACAGAAATAAATAAACTTGAAGCACTTTTACAAACTTAAAAATGTTTGGTGCAGTCGCAGGTTCTTCCGGAATTTCCGGTAGAGTTATTACAAGCAATTGTAATTCGGTGCTACGTGTTTTTCGTATTTGCCTTCCTTTCCCTTCAAGTAATGGTGATCATTCTGATTTTTACAGAGATGAGGTATAAAAATAATTTATTTATTTATTTTTATTTTTTAAAGTTTATTTCTTGCTCTGCGAAAACAAATGGTTTTTACAAACCAACAAAAACAAGAGATTCACTTGGAGACAAATCAATTACTTCAACTCCTAATAGACAATTTTCACATCAAATTTCTACAAGTACTCTAAGCAGTAGAGTAGCTAATACAGACGACGGAAATTATGAAAAGTAAAATTAACACAGTCTATTAATTTCTCCCCTTTTTAGTAACAGATCAACACCTGACTCTTATGGAAGCTTACACTTGAAACTTGATTACGATTTTACTTCTAGCAGAGTAAGTTTATTAATTGTAAGATTTATTTTTTATGCAACTTTTCCGGAATGTTTAGTTTTCCGGAAAAAGAATAAGTAATTTACTAGTGTAGTTGTAAAACTTGATTTAATGTTAAACTTAAGATTGTAATTTAAACTTGGATAATTGTAAAATAAATATAACTTTTAGTTGTCAGTGACTATTCTAGAATGCAGAGATTTACCTGCAATGGATAGAAATGGAATGAGGTTGTATGATTAAATTATTCTTTTATTTTATTTTCTGTTTCAGTGATCCTTACATAAAATTGTCTATTTCTCCAGAACGAAAGCCAAAATTTGAAACTAGGATAAAACGAAATTCTCTAAATCCGGTATTAAACAGGATAAAAATATTTTTACTATTTTTAAAATTTAAGGTCTTCAATGAAACATTTGTATTTAAGGTAAAAATTATTTTTAAATTATTCTTTAACTAAAATAAAATAAATGCGCATTAAGATCCCTTTCCCCGAACTTGGACGAAAGACAATAGAAATTGTTGCATTTGATTTTGATCGTCTATCTAAGGATGATCAGTAAGTTTATTTTTTCTATTTACAATTGTAAAACTTTTCAAGTTTGCAACTTTTCTGAATTTATTCAAACTTTAAAACTTTCTTTATTTAATTATTTATAGTCAAGTTTTGTACTTTTGTAAAAAAAGTTTTATTATAGTAAAACATTTTCTTATTTTACAAAAGCATATTATTTAGAATGGGTCAAATTTCGCTACCATTAAATACAGTCGATTTTGGGCAAACAAATGATAGATGGATAAATTTTGAAGCCCCACACGAGATTGAAGAATTAGTATTTAAACAACTTTATTTGTTTTTATTTAATATTAAAACTTAAGGAGTCTCGTTTGGGTGATATTTGTTTTTCTACACGTTACCGACCTGGTAAAATGAAAAAACAATTATTTAAAAATTAAAAATATTTATTTAATTTTAAAATAAATATTTTTTATTAAAACTTATTAACATTTCCTAGCAACAGGAACTCTAACCGTTACAATTATGGAAGCGCGAAACCTCAAAAAGATGGATGTAAGCGGCTCTTCCGGTAAAAGAAAAATTTTTTTTTTTAATTATTTAATCCTTTCTTTTTTTCTTTATTTAGATCCTTATGTTAAAATTTATCTTTATGAAGGAAAAAAACTTTGGGCAAAGAAGAAGACTGCTATAAAATTTAAAACATTAAATCCTTAGTAATTAATTTTAATTTTTATTTAATTTAAAAATAAATTTAAGTTATAATGAAAGCTTTCAATTTAAAATTTCTGCTGATAAAATGGAGGTTTAATAAATGCTTCAAATAATCTTAAAAAATCCCTTCTTTCTTTTAGCGTGTTCATTTGTGTATTTCTGTTTGGGATTATGATAAAATGAGCAAAAATGATTTTATTGGAGAAGTAAAATATTTTTTTTATTTTAATTTATTTTAATTTAATTTTTAAAGGTTATTTTATCTTCTATAAATTTAAAAAATCCTCATGTTGTTCTAACGGCACAAGAACATTGGAATGAAATGATGCTTACACGAAGACCGGTAATTTAAAAAATTAATTTTATTATTTATTAGAAAATAAAAATTAATTAATTATAATTTATCATTTTTTTATTTTTTAGGTTGTTCGTTGGCATTCTCTCCAGACACATGAAAAATTATAAATTTTGTCTTATTAAACTTGAAGCAAATAAAACTTTTTTATTGTAATTATATTAAATATCATTTTTGTATTTTTCCGCTTTTGTATAAACTTGACCAAACTTAAACCTGTGCGCACTAGAAACTTAGGTTTTTGAAACTTTAAAGAGGGTGGGGTACATTTAATGTAAAAGACCTTTTTTATGGTTATTATTTAATAAATGCAATTAAATAAACTAAAATAAGTTTTTTCTAATAATTACTTTACTTTTTTAAATAAAATAAATTTAATTTTAAATTTATTAAATTAATGTTATAGAAATTCTTTTTATTAAATTTATTAAAGAATAAAAAGAAAATTGTAACATTAATAGCATTTTTACAATCTTAATTAAGTTTAAACTTAAAACTTGAAAATAAACTTGATTTTTAAGTTTTGATGTTTAATATTCAATAGACAAATATTAAACTTAAAACTTTAAAAACATCAAAAACATCAAAACATGCCTGAACAGAATGTTGTTGAAGTTTATTTGTTGACATTAATTATAACTTTAATTCAACAACTTATTTCAATGTTTGGTATTTTCTTTAATTTGGCTATTGTTTGGATTACTATTAAAAACAAGTAAAAACTTGTTTTTAACTTTATGTTTTTCTTTTAGAAAATTACAAACAAGTTTTGGTCTTTTAATTGCAACAAATTGTTTATACGATGCATTAAATGAATCCTCAACATTTTTACCCACAGTTTTAATATTAACTCAAACAAAAATATCTTTATTAAATTGTTTTTTTGTTTCAAGTTTGCAATCGCTTCTATGCGGATTAAACGCTACTTTTAGTATATTTCTTATTAGCATTGATCGTTTAATTGGTTGGACATGTCCTTTATTGTAAGCATTTTGACTACTTTAATTTTATTAAATTTTAATTTATTTTTTAGTTATAACTTTGTTCTTGAAAATAACGCAAAATTTTATGTGTTAGTAATTAATATTATTATATCAGTTATTTCTTTATTTTTTATTTATGTTGATTATTTAAATGTTTTGGAAAATAAGGATGTGTAAGTGCACATATTAATCAAATTTAATTAAATTAAATATAATTAAGCCAAACATATTGTGAACCAGCCGAAATGATTACTGAAAATTTATTAATTATTTTATTAAATATTGCCATTGTTTTAACATTATTAACACTAATTATTTATGGCATACTTGGATGTTTAATTAAATGTATTTAAGTCTTAATTTTTAGTAATTTATTTAATAATTTTTAAGGCTCTAAAAATGAACATAATGAAGCACAATTGACTAAACAAATGTACAAATCATTAGCCATAATAATAACATCAATTATTTGTTTAGACTTTTTTGGTTTCCTTTTTGGTAGAATACTTGTTCCAATTTTATCAGATGATCAACAATTTAGAGTTCTTTATTTTCGTTTATTTTCTCAATTTATTACTGTTAGTGGAGCAATAAATTGCCCAATATTATATTTATGCAGGCAAATTATATTTTCTTTATTTTTAAATAAATATTTATTTATTATTTTTAGTACATTATATCGTTCAACTATTAACAAACAATTTGTGTTTATTCCTGCTTTGCTTAAAAAAGTTGGAATTAAACAAACAAATAATAATGTTGCAACTGTTGTAAAACCTGCAATATTTTTACAACCTGGACTTGTAATATAACTTGATACATAAATAAACTTATTATTAAGTTTTAAAAAATATAAAGTTTATTTTTAACATGTTCATTTAAAATTCTGATTTTCATAAAGTGTTTTCACTTTTTATAATGTTTGTTTAAAATTCTGATTTTGACAGAATGTCATTTTATTTATCTATTTTATAGTCACCCGTTAGTGTTCTTTTTAATTATTTGCAAAGGCACAAGCTATCTTAGTCTTCTAAAAATAAATGGTTCTTTAAGTATAGATTTTAGAATTACCCCATAAATATGAACCAATACCATAAATTGAAAATAACAAAACATGTAGGAAAAAGAATAAACGAAACCTTTTAAATAATAAAAATATCAAAAAATAAATACTTGGTCAATTTTTGAAGCAGTTAATTCAGGACAACATAAACAACCCCACCAACAATTATGACTAGAAAATTAAATAATTAAAATAAAATTTTAAATATTTATACATTTTTGCTTTTTTCCCAGTTTGTGTGCTTACTAAATAACCAACAACGGCAAGTCTAAAAATTTTGGAAGATTATTTTTAAAGCAATTTTTAACTCAATTAGTGAAGAAAAAATAAATCCCATAGCTATAAGTATCATAACATCAATTGCTTTTATATCACTAGTTTTTGGTAAATTGGCAACGACTGAACCAAATTGATAGGTTAAGGAAAGAAGAGAATTAACCTTTAAATTATATTTAAAAATTTAAACTTTTTGCTACCCCGATCATTGTCCGTGAAGGAATATTATCTTTTCCTAAATAGAAGGAAATCCAACTCATACAAACAGAAATATATGTTGGAATGTATACCTAAAATTAATAAAACAATAAAATAAATTTCCGGATAAAATTTATTTAAATAATTCTGATTTTTCCGGATAAGTTTATTTAAATAATTCTGGTTTTTCCGAATAAGTTTATTTAAATAATTCTGGTTTTCCTGATAAAGTTTATTTAAATAATTCTGGTTTTCCGGATAAAGTTTATTTAAATAATTCTGGTTTTCCGGATAAAGTTTATTTAAATAATTCTGGTTTTCTAATGTTAGTTAACTTTCAGAAATTAATAAATAAAATAATTATTAAAAATAGCCTGCAGAATATAGAAACCATATAACCGTTTGAAAGTAAATGTAGCAACTAATTCATTCCATATACCGGGCGGATAAAGCTGATTAGAAAGTTTCATTTATTTAATTATTATTAAATACTCTTTTAACACTGGATGCTTTAAAATCAACTAAAACATAATCTGGCAAGGTTATGTTTGGCTTGAGCAAAATAATTGGAGACATAGTCCACTCCATTTGAACTTGCTCCTTTAATGAAAGATATTTAAATTTTTAAAATAAATTTACATAATTATGATTAAATGATTCATAGAAGAGCATACATCTATAAACATTTATTTAATAATAAAATAAATAATTATTAAAACCTCTGTTGATCAATTGGGAATCTATTAAATGTATTTGAACAAGGGCCTGTTAGTTTTATTCTATTTAAGTTTAGAAGAACATTAAAAATAAATAATTAAAATTACCTATAATTATGCCAAACTGAACCATTTTCATATCTAAATAATATATATAATAAAATAATGAATAAATTTAATTAATTATTGACGCATTGTTCGAATAATATTCTGATTTATTCCTGTTGATGTTTATTTAAAATTCTGATTTTTCCGGAAAATATATAAAAATTAATAGATTCCGGAACAGAATAACTATTAAATGAACAAAACATCTATAATATTCAAACATTACAGTTGAAGGAAAATGTTGCTGAAAGGACTCTTATGGACCGTAGCATCTTTACTATTAACAAAACACCCAAGTGGGTTCCATATTTTTGGTAACACTCGCGCACCATCCACAGACATATTTCTAAATTTAATTAATAAAATAATAAAATAAATTGACTTTTTGCAAGGATTAAGATGAGAGAATGCTAATCTAGAATCTAGCCACCATTCAGTAACATAAATATCTAATTCAAATTCACTGGTAATTTCAATAATTTTTGACACTTCTTGGACCCATATCTAAATAAATAAATGTATTTTTAAATAATTTTTTCTTAAATAATATTTTTACCTCAACTTCAACCCTTACATTTCCCTCTCCTGGAATTCTAAATTTATCATAGCCATCTAATAAATATTCTAAAATCCAATGTTCATCTGAACAATTTCTTTGAGTTTTTATTAGCTCTTTATAATTAAGTTGAACTCTTTCATCCCACTCTAATTTTGTTGTTTCCATACTTCTCTTTTGTTTATTAGGTTTCCAGTCTAGTTCTGATATTAACTCATGACTGAAATGTTTTTAATAATGTTTTTCCGGAATTATATTCTCTTTGTGTTTTTGCTTAAGTTTATATTCTCTTTGTGTTTTTCCGGAATTATATTCTCTTTATGCTTTTAAGTTTATACTAAAACTTTCCGGAAATATAATTCTAAATAACATTTTATTTTAACTTTACCTTAAATTCATTTGAATTCCATACTTACTAATATAATTACAAACTGCCCCATCTTTATTCTCTATACCACTCCAAGCTGAATGACCAACAGAGAATCCATAACCAATTGAATAAATAGGAGTTGATTGCAATAACAATAAAATTAGTTTAATTAATAATAAAATACCCATTTTAACTAATTTATATTTAAAAAATAAGCTTTTTGATAATTTTTATTTTTATCGATTTTTAAATGCCAATGGGGAGAATGCACAAAAGCTGTTGCCAACATAAAAATGAAGCTTATATTCTTTTGGATTTTATTTTCATCTTTTTCAAGGAAATTAAATAAACTTATTTAACGGTTAGAAAGGGCAAAATATTTTTCAAAAATATTAAAATATTTTAAAAATTAAATATTTTAAATTTAATTAAATTTAATTTAAAATTGACCCTTTTTTATTTAAATATTATTTTTTAAATTAATTCTTTATTAAATAAAATTAATTAAATTTTTTTTCTTCTAAAAAAATCCTTTTTCTTTAATTATATTTAAATAAATTATTTTATTAATTTTAAGCCTTTTATTTGTATTATTTTTATTTCCATAAAATATATGTTTGTCCCGATTTATAAAGCATGAGAGAATGCACATAGCCATTGATGTAAAAAAAAAGAAAAAAAACAATTTGACTTTTATGTTTCTCCTACAAAACATTAATTCCTTCTATCTATGTGTGTGGTCTTTATTTTTATGCATAAATATTTTTATTTATTTTTATTTATTTGTATAAAAAACATTAATGGCATTCTGTGCCATATTAATTTAGAGTGACTTTTTAAGCTTTTATTTTTTTCTATTAAATTTAAAAATTAAATTAATTAATTAAAATAATTTTTAAAAATTCCTTTCCTTTTTAGTGTATTCAATCTGAATTTTCTTTATTATTTTTTTAAGGCTAATCCCTTTGAGAATTAGAAGAAAAAAAGATTTTTTAAAAATTATTTTTTCTCATTTACTTAAAGATATTTAAAATTTTTCTTTACTTTTTCTGTGTAAATTATGCTTAAAATAAATTCTTTTTTTAATTTTCTCAAATTACGGAAAATACTCATTAGTAGAAAATAAAGTTATTTATAAATAAAATTAAAAGTTTATTATTTTTTAAAACTTAAGTTTATTTAATGTCAGCAGAAATAACTATAAAACTTAAAATAATTGTTGCAGCATTAATCAGCCCGGTAAATTTTGTTTAAGTTATATGCTTGAAATATATTAACTTAAATATCTATATTATACAAGTTTAAGTTAAAACTTGAAATATAAATATAACTTTAAAACAAAAGTTCGCAGTTCGCAAAGTTGCAAACTTGAAATACTATATTATTTCCGGAAAACATTTATTTCCTGAAATTTCTATTGTAACCGGAATTCGTTAGAAAACTATTTTTTAATTTAGTTAGTGGCAATTTTCCAACTACTTGATACTAGCTGTGTTCTAAGCAAGCTTAAACCTGCCATACAAAAACACGGGTTGTATACTTATTATCTAGAACTACCAAATGGTAATAGAATGAGACAAATGGCTGATGTTGTTTATGACGATAGACAAGGTTTAATTTTCTTTATTCATTTTAAGTTTGCGTAAAGTTTTAATTTTACTGTTTTATTTCCGGAAAGTTTATTATTTAATTACAGTTCAATTTTATTTCTTCCATGGCTTTCTCATTGTTTTTGTTTTGCCTGGATTTTTAATGCCTTACTTGTTGTATCTAGCAGAGAAAAGGGTAAAAAAAGTTTAATTAAATATTTTAACTAAAGTTTAATTTTAATAAAATAATTTAGTTTAGCAAAAACAAGAACTTCTCATCTTTTGGGTGTGTTGGATAACTCTACACAATGTGCATGCTATAATGCAAATTTCAACCTATTTTTTAAATTTCGCAGTAATAAAAAAATAATAATTTTAAATTAATTAAATAATTAATTTTTTAAGATGTTAATTTACTTAAAAGGGTTTGAACATTTTATTCGTTTTGATTATTTGAGTCTTTTAAGTATTTGCCAAATAGGCTCTACATTAAATTCTTTTGGCGTTCCATTAAAGGTGTTTAAAAAATTAATAAAATTAATTAAATTATTTTTTAGATTTATTTAAGCATTTTTATGATTAAACATTACCAAAATGTTAAAGAAATTTCCCCAAAAGGGAGCAGAAATGGAAGCAATTCACCTACCCTTTTATTAACTTTATTGCCTCTAACATATCAAAGAAGGGATGAAGTAAAATTTAAAAGAACAACACGATCACCATCAACCCCAATGTGTAATATAAATACTAATAGAAAAAGGAATATGTCTTTATGTCAATAAAAGGATTTTTTTAATATTAAAATAAATATTAAATTTTTATTATTAATTTAAAAAAATAAAATTATCAATTCCCTTATTTATTTAAAAAGTGTGTGTTTTATTTATCTTTTATTTTGTTAGATTTATCCCATTTTAATTTAAAAGTGTGTTAATTTAAGCCCAAGCGTGTAATGAGTAACGCACAGATTAGCTGCATGAACAATACTCAACAGTACCATAGCACTGAAATAATAAACTTTAAAATTACTGTTTTCTTTCCGGAAAAGTTTTATAATTAAAGTTTTGTTTGGAGTTATTTTTTGTATTATATTCTTTCCGGAAAGTTTCAAAATTATAGTTTTTGAAGTTTTTTTTTGTATTGTATTCCTTCCGGAATGTTGTAAAATATTTTTTACAAACGAAGTCTTAGATATATTATTTCAGTTTAAAGTTTAATTAAAAAAAGTTTAAATATTTCTACCGGCCAAACACAAGTATCAAAATTTCCCAACTGTTGTTTGACAGGTACAATTGATTGCCGATGATCATTAGCAAGTTTTGTAGCTTTATCAGTAACTGTCTTAATTAGAGTAGAATCAACTAGGGGGTATAATTCATAAGGATCTTTTTCCAAATCAAAAATTAATGGTGGATCGTGTTTGATAAGTTCATTGTCAGGGCAGAAAAAACTGACAAACCTTAAAACAAGTTGCAAAATTTTAGGTTTATATATTTTTGTATTTTAATTGCAGTCTAAAACTTGAAACATACTTTCCAAGTTTATTTAAAACTTACCATTCTGTTTTTGGTTTCCCTCCCGGACAGTTCTCCTGAACACTTGTACCATTATCATTAAACAATAGTTGTGTCATATAATGAACCTTTTTAATATATTTAATAAAATAAATACTTGTCTATATATTAATTACCTTATATTTCCCTGTGCGTATAGCCAAGAGTTTTTCGTTACAGTAAAAGAATATTGGTCGACGATCAATTAGAGGAGATAGGCTAATATTTGGTAATTTATCCTCTGAAGAAAAACCAAGTAATTGAGGCCATACATCTATCCCATCCATTGTTCGTGTTTCAGTGCTTTTTGGAGGGACGTAAAAAGGATTTCGAGCAGCAGGATTTGATGCGATTCTTTCAAATGTTGGGTAAAGGTCCATGGCAGAAATAACTTCATGGGATACTTTACCAGGGAAAATACTCCCTGGCATCCAAGCTGCCATTGGAATGCGAAAACCTCCTTCAAAAGAATTGGATTTTCCACCTAAAAAATTTATTTAATTGTGACCAAATGTCTTTGTCCATTTGATAATTAACCTTTTAAGCCAGCAGTTGACCCTCCATTGTTACAAAGTTCTTTGTGAGGTCCGTGATCAGAAAGGAAGACAACCAAAGTGTTTGTAGATATTCTATTCTGTCTCAAGTCGGAAATTACTTGACCTACATACCAACCCATTTCGTTAAGATTATCACCAAATATTCCTTTTTTAATTAATTAAAGTCTTTTTAAAGTCTTTTTCTACCTCTTGCAGATTTTCCTTTGAAATCTTTATTTGCAAATTGTGCAACATGAACATGAGGGAACGAATGAAAATAGAAGAAAGGCTGTTTAGCAATATTAGGCATTGCCATATTTTTAAGAAAATAACGCCAATCGGCCAGCATTTCTGCAGTGAAGTTTTTGTAAGTGGTTGGGTGGGGAACAATCTTTTAAATTAAATTAATTTCTAAGAAAAGACTTGCCTTATCCCCTCTATAAACAAAACATCTGTCTTGATCAGGCCCTCCAGGATACAATTCTCCAGTTTCATCACATTCCCAAATTAAAGTATAAGGCAAATTTAGTCCAACATAGTCAAATCCTCTCTTTCCAGGTAAATGGTTACCATCAGTGTAATTAAATTCGTTAATTCCCAAATGCCATTTGCCCCCCATTCCAGTAACATAGCCATGTGTTTTTAACATTTCTGCTATTGTTGGGTCTTCTTTTGGTAATCCACCGGTGTCGTAAATCATAAAAACGCGGTTTCCGCCTGTAACTCCAAGGCGAATTGGGAGACGCCCTTTTTAAATTAAATAAAAATTAAATAAATTAAAATTAAAAAAAACCTGTCATAAACCCAGCTCGTGCAGGAGAGCACATAGAATCAGCAGAATAAGCATTTGTAAATCTAACCCCTTCTTTGATTAACTGATCGACAGGGGTAAACTCTTGTTCCAAATTTCCAAAACTTTGTAAATCTCCAAAGCCTAAATCATCAACCATAAAGACTACAATGTTTGGACGTTGTGATTTAGAAGGAAAATTTGTATTCTCAGCACAATTAATTTTTTTTAAGAAGATAAAGAGAGAAAAGAAGGGGAAAATTAAATTTAATAAAAGCATATTTATTTCTTCTCTGAAAAGAATTAATTTTTTAAAAATAAAAAATTAATTTTTTTTTCAATTTTTAATTTGACTATAAATAAATCCTTTTTTAACAAACAATTATTTTAAAAAATTTTTTTTTAGGTCGATAAGGAAGTAAAAAAAGAAGAATTTTATTTAAATAAAGAATTAATCAAAGGATTTGAATTTACGTACTTTAAGTCGAAAAAGAAATTTTTATTTTTATTCCCCATTAAAAAATGTTTTTAAATAGTAATGTTCTCTCTTGATATATTTGCGGACAATACATTTACTTTAAAAAATCAGAATTCTGATAAATTAAAATCAGAATTTTGTTAAATAAAAGTATGCTAAAGATCAGAATTCTGATAAATAAAAACAAAAATTCTGATTTTTAACAATCAGAATTCTGATATTTTTAAAATTAAATAGTCCGCAAATTTTGTCCGCAAATATTTCTTCTATACCTGTATTCCTTTTATTTATTTAATTATTGAAGAAATAAAATAATTTTTGAATAATAAATTAGTTGAGTGACAGAATTCAATGTTTGGGGCCATCTATTTATTCTATCCTGTAATCAAACAACACAAAAATTTTTAGAATTTTTTGCAGAAATGAACCAGGTATTTTTGGTATATTTTTGTTTATTTGTATCTCTATTCTATTAACTAAATAAAAATTATTATTTTTAATTCTGTTTAAACAATCTTTTTTTATGTTTTATAAAATTAGTAATTTTTGTTGCTAAAAATGAGTAGAGGCCATTTTTAGAAATTATACTCTGCAAAAATTTTAAATTTCTTTTTGCTATTTGATATTCTTTAATTTATTAATTTGTAAAATTTAAAAAAATTTTTTAAATCAAAAATTTTCAGATTTTTTCAAAATTACACAAAGCATTGTATGTATGTACTCATTTACTTTAAATATTACCTATACTAATTGTTTTTTTACCTTTACTTCAATTTTAAGAAGAAATTTCGGAAAGAGAACTTTAAAAATTATTCCATGGCCAGGGTTAATGAATTTTGATAAAATTTTAACTAATAATCCATCATTGAATTTTCTAATTTTTTGTTTATAGGCAATTTACATCCTGTTCTTCAATTTTAATAAATAAATAATTTAAATAACTTTTCATAGAGCAGTTTGGACATCGAAGCAGCGATAACGTGCTTGTTCAACCTTAAATTAAAGCGCTTTTTTAAAACTTGGCAAAATGTTTATTTTTCTCTCTTATTGATTTTGAGCAGCCATGAAAAGAAATAGTACAGCATTTTATGAGAGTAAAAGAGAAATATCTAATGTAAAAGACTGTGAGAGGCTACACAGCTTTGCTTGAAGTTTTTAATGTCTGTCACTAAGAATAGTATTTTTGTTTAAACATTACGGCTGTTATTTAATATATTCTTTCAGGTTTTTTATTGAAAAAAAAAACTATAAACTTTCTATTTATCTACTTTTCATTGAATATAGAAGGAAAATAATAACGTGACATTAATTCTTCAGTCATGGTTTTGTTTTAAATATAAAAATTTTATTTTTCTCTAATTATTTTGTATTTATTGTTTTTTCTGACTAGGGAGATTGGTAAAATAATATTCTGATTTTATGATTTTTATTTGGGTGGTATTATGCCGTAAGTAAAATTGTTTAACTGTCTTGTGAAAAATAGTACAGAAAAAGAAGAGATTTTCTCTGACTGCGTCTCTGTCTCTCTTCCTTTTCCGTTAAGCCTTTTTGTCGCAAGACGCCAAGAAAAATAATTTTTAATTTTAAAAACTAAAATAAAGAGATTATTTTTTAAGATGACAAATTCTTACATTGTGAATACTCCGAGTGGTCAATATACAATTCAACAACAACCTACTTGCGTTACCGGAGCTCATCAACCACAGCAAATTGTTCATCATTTGGTACCAAAACAGCAACAATGTCCGTCCCAGAGCGGTGGTTTTAGGTTTTTTTTTTGATTCTTTCGTTTTCTTAACCTTTTCTTCTTTTAGTGTTCATCACAATGAAAGGCCGTTAGTTCGTGGAAAAACTTCGCCTTATGGATTTTTTGTTAAAATGTGTTATGGTTAGCTTTTGACCTTTTAGAAGAGTATTTTTGTGTTATTTTTTAGAAGAACATAAGAAAAAATATCCGAATGAATGTGTTCAGGTTACAGAAATTTCTAAAAAGTGTTCACAGAAATGGAAGGTTTTCTTTCTTTTTATTTTAAAATTAGTTCTATTTTAAAGACTATGACAGACGAGGAAAAGAAACGATTCTTTGAATTAGCACAAAAAGATGCTGAACGTTACCAGGCCGAAGTTGCAGCCTATGGGGGTGAAGATGTGCTTAAGAAGAAGAAGCGTGCAAAGAAGGACCCAAATGCCCCGAAAAGAGCGTTGTCCGCCTTCTTTTTCTTTTCTAATGACAAACGTCAGGAAGTGTCTGGTGAACACCCTGATTGGAAGGTTGGCCAAATTGCACAGGAATTAGGGCTTCGTTGGAAAGCATTGACTGATGAGGAGAGAACTATCTTTGAAAAAAAGGCACAAGAAGATAAGGAACGTTATGCTGAGGTTTTTAATTAAAATTGTAAAATATAGAAGAAGAAAAAAAGTTTAATATTCGTGTGACAAAATGTCATTAGGGGAGAAATGGACAAAATGCCAACAAAAAATAAATTAAAATAATATTTAATAAAATAAATTTCAAGGAAATGAGAGCTTATCGAAATGAAACTTCTCAACTTGTAGGATGTGGGAAGCAGTTTTTTAATCAGGTTTTTTGCTTTATTTTTTGTTTCTTAATTAAAAAAATAGATGGGTGAGCATAAATCACCAATAAATAGTTCAATGGATTCAACCACTACATCAACAACAATGGTTACTTCACGTCAACCTCAAATGGTTATTGTTCAACAACAACCATCACAACAACAACAACAACATAGCCAACCAGGACAATTACCAATGCAACTTTTAGAAGAACACGTAACCACTTCTTCTGGAATAACACAACTATGTATTCAATCACAGCAACAACAACAGCATTAAGAAATGAAGAAGCTAAAAATAAAGATGAGATAATAATAATTATAAGGATGGCTGAAGTTTTTTTGCGTTACTTTTACTTTTTTTCATTTCCAAAAAATTTAACTTTTTTTTCTTTTTATTATTCGCTTATTTGTGAAGGTTTATGTGTGTTTAAAAATAAGAAACGGATTAGTTAACTTTTTGATTTTTTTTTAAATTAATTTTTAGATCAGAAATCCGTTCCTTTTATTTTTCCATCTTTTATATTTCATGCAAAACAAAAAAATGTTTCTTTTCTGAATATAACCCCCTCCAAAATAATCAAATAAAAATTTAGTTATTTTCTTTTTCTGCTGGAATTACGGAAATGAAAATAAAAATTATGAAGGTAATTTTCCTTTAAACTCCTCGATTGTCCGCAAATTTTGTCCGCAACTTGTTTAATTAATTATTTTGGAGACGTTAAATAAAAACAAAACTTGCGGACAATTGGGTCATTTAAAAGAAAATTACAATATTATTATGACCTCATTTTATCCATTTTTTTCTCTACTAATTTTAAGAATTTTAAATCTCAAAAAAGAAGAAAAAAATCCCCTACATATAAACTACTACTTTTAATTAATATTTCCTTGACAATATAAATATATAACTTACTATAAATATATTCAATTAGATTACCAACTTTGTATTGTTAAATAGAAACAAAGTTTATTCTAATAATAGAAAGAAAGAGAGAGAGACAGAGAAAGAAAAGAAACAAAGTTGGTAATCTCTAAACATTTAAATTTAACCTTTTACCAATAAAAATGTTTCAAGTTTTATTTTTTATATTTAACTAGAAACTTAAGTTTTAATACATATATTAATTGTAAGTTTGTAATATTATTTAAGTTTGAGTTAGAGAATAAGTTTGGGTTAAAATTAAGTTTCTTTAGCTTAATATTTTTTATTTATTTAATTAAAATTTAAATTTTTAATTTTCTAATTGTAAGTTTAATCAATTTTTAATTAAAAAGGCTTAAATCCTTTTATGTTTGCCTTTTCTTTTTTTTATTTTTTAATTATTTTTTTGTTTGCTTAGTTTTACTAAAAAATTAAATTTAAATTTAATTAATTAAAAAATAATTTTTCTATTAAAATTAATTTAAATGTCTAGTATTTTAATAAAAATTATTAATCTAATTTATTTTAATTTATTTATTATTAATTTTATTATTTTATTTATTAATGCTGCTCAATATAGATGTGGGGGAATTAGTTTTGATTCAAATGATGCCACAAATGAGTCAATTTTTTATTAAAAAAATTTTTTTTAATTACCTATACCTTCAACAAATTAGAAATTCCTCAAAAAATTCATTTTGTCACTAGACATTTTGCCAGTAAGGGAAAACTTACATTTCGCCACAACCTGATAATTTGCCATTTCGCCACAAAATAAAAAATTATTTAATTTAAAGGTGTGTAAGCACTAGACAACAAGTTCAAGGAGTTCAGTCATTATTAAGAGATATGCGTTGTAGAAAGAATCCACAATGGGGATGCGAGCAGTATACAGATGTTAATGGAAACAGAAAATTTTATTGTTGTCCCCAATTGTGTGCTGATGCTGCAACAACTCGAATATTAATTGACAATACACCGAAGTAATTAAATAAATTAAAATTTAAAAGGTAAAACCCAATGGAGCATTTATAATGGAACAACTCCTTAACGTTGTCCTTATAATTGGAATAAATTAAAAAATAGCAATTGATTAAAAATCAATTAGCTTATGTTGTCAAATAAAATAAATATTTTTATTTAATTTTAATGTGCTCTAATGGAGTTTGCCAAAGCGACAGAACAAAGACTTGTATGCACACATCAACTGGAGATGATTATTGCTGTAAATAAATAAATTAATTTTATTTAATTATATTTAAAAAGGTCCCCCACCTTCACAAACAGGCGGTGGAGCAAGTGGAGGAGGCACAAGTGGGGGAAATCAAACAACAGGTTTTTGTATTTTGTACAAAAATTAAAGTTTTGTATTTAAATAAACTTTAAAGACTGTACAGACAAAAAGGACAATTGTGAGGATTTGGCAGACCTTTGCATAATTGCTGTATAAATTAATTAAATTTAAATAAATTAATTTAATTTTGGAATTTAAAAATATTTTTTAAAATAAAGTACGCCTATGAAGGAATGTACCGTGACTGTCCAAAAACATGTAATGTTTGTGGGGAATGTCACGATTTGGGAACAGACTGCCCTGACAGACAAAAAGCTGGTTATTGCGAGAGACAAGTTTTAAAAATAAATTTTAATTTTTTTATTTTTTAATTTTAAAGATTTATTTTGATTTAATGAAATGGCAATGTAAAAAGATTTGTAATCTTTGTGACAATACACAAACACCTAGAGGATTACCTGTTGGGTAAATTAAATAAACATTTTGGTTAAAAGCATTAAAGAAAATATAAAAGAATAAATTAACTTACCTAAAACATGTTTTTCTTTTCAAAGTATTAAAATTGTTGTTGGGACTGTATTTAATGTTGTTTTATTTAATTTAATATTTTTAAAACTTTGTACAAAATTATTGTAAAAATACAAAATAAACAAAAAGAACTTTTGTAATGAAAAAGATTGAATTATTAAAGTTTATTTTTTTCCAACTTTTTCTTTTGTATTTTTGTACAGTTTAAAACTTGTTCTTTTGTATTTCTATCAATAATAAATAAACTTTAATTTAATTACAATCTTCATTAATATTTGATAAAATTTAATAAATTAAAATAATACTTTAAAAATATTTATAAATAATCTTTTGTTCATTTTTTAGTTAATCCCCCATTGGTCTATACATATGTTGTTGTATGTGCCTTAAGCGTTGTTCAAGCGCTCTAGTAGCGGAACCGGGGGAACTTTACAAAAAAGAATTATTTTTTATTAATAAAGAATATTTTAATTTTATTATTAATTGCCTACCCTCCTCCACTACTTGTATTTGTTGTCCCAGTTGTTTTAACATTACCGTTGTTATTATTTAAATTTTGCCCTCCAGGGGAATGCGAAGAAGTTGAACCAACAATTGCTGCATTTACTTCATTATGGTCAGTACTTGTCAGGAAAATACTTTTCATCTAATAAAATATTAAAGAATTTTTTAAAATTTATCTAGAATATACTTCTTGACTATTTTCACGTCCATGCCTTCCAATAATATTATTATTATTCCCTACTCCACCACTTTGTTCATAAGGAGATTGTTCATCTTCATAATAAAAACCAATTGGATGAATTAAAGAATTTGTTCCTCCTCCACCAATTGAAGAAGAATGTGATCTATCTAATATTGGAGGTGGACGACCATAAAGAAAGTTGGAAGCTAAAGGAGAGTCTGTTGTACTAAATGAAAGAGCTGAAGGTTTGTCAAGTGGAGAAGATACTTTAAAAAGTTTGAAAAATATAAAATTTAATATTTAAGTTTATACAAAAGGAATTATCAGATGAACGGCTAAAACGCAAAGAAATCATCCAAATGACTACAACAATTACAATTAGAAGAAATACAACAGCTACAATAGCTCCAGTCCAATAGACAAGTTTTTGAGAACGTGGCTGTAAATGATTTAAATTATAATGATAATACAAAAATTAAACTTAAATACAAAAATTAAACTTGAAATACAAAAATTAAACTTAAATACAAAAATTAAACTTGAAATACAAAAATTAAACTTAAATACAAAAATTAAACTTGAAATACAAATTAAACTTGGAATAAAATACAAATTAAACTTGAAGTACAAAAATCAAACTAGAATTACAAAAATTAAACTTGAAATACAAAAATTAAACTTGAAATACAAAACTAAACCCAACTAAAACTTAAAAAACAGTACTTAAGATTTATTACCTGGAAACGTATTTCACATCGCTCTCCAGAAAAGTTTTCTTTACAGGCGCATTCAACATGTCCCAACTTGTTTTTCCTACATATTCCATCATTTAAGCAGAAGTTTAGACAAGCATCTTTTTTGTTTAAATAAAAAGAAAATTAGTGTATAACCTTACCAGTGCAGTTTATTCCATTTCCTCTAAATCCAGGATTACAAACACACCTCCACGATGCAATATCCTTTTAAAAATAAAATAAAGTTTAATTTAAAAAATACAAAATTAATTAATTACATTATCATCAGGTAAGTCAATGCATTGAGCATTCCAAGAACAATTATCCTGCCCAAGTGTGCACTGATCTGTTGAATAACATTGAGACTCTCGAGTAGCACCTTCCTCTGCTGTCTTTAGTAAAATAAAATTAATAAACAATTTTAATTTTAAGAATCTTGCATTAAACGATGGAGGACACTTTTTACATTCAAATTGTAATTGCTGGTCTTGATACATGCCCCGAGGGCAGAACTGGCAACGTCTAATGTCAACAACCAGAAATTGACCAGGCTCACATTTTGGTGTATTACAAAGCTAAAAATAAATATTTTAAAAATATTTCAATTAAATATTCTTACCAATTTACTACCAGAACCAACTCCTTCTGTGGTTGTTCCGCTTGGACATTCCACACACTAAAAAATGAATTATTAACAGAACAAAAGTTCAATTAAATAAAGGAACTCAAAAAGTCTTAATTCTTTTACATTCAAACCTGTTTGTCTTGACCTCGAGTTCTATACATTCCTTGTGGACAGGGTAGGCAATTTCCGCCTGCTGTTAATTGCTGACCATCAGGACATTCATCTCTACATTGATCTTCACTAGTAGCAGTTCTTAAAAAATAAAGGTAAAACTTTAAATTACAAAAATAAACTTGAATTACAAAAGTAAACTTAAATTAAACTTTAAAATACAAAAGTAAACTTAAATTAAACTTTAAAATACAAAAATAAACTTAAATTAAACTTTAAAATACAAAAATAAACTTAAATTAAACTTTAAAATACAAAAGTAAACTTAAATTAAACTTTAAAATACAAAAGTAAACTTAAATTAAACTTTAAAATACAAAAGTAAACTTAAATTAAACTTTAAAATACAAAAGTAAACTTAAATTAAACTTTAAAATACAAAAGTAAACTTAAATTAAACTTTAAAATACAAAAGTAAACTTAAATTAAACTTTAAAATACAAAAGTAAACTTAAATTAAACTTTAAAATACAAAAATAAACTTAAATTAAACTTTAAAATACAAAAATAAACTTAAATTAAACTTTAAAATACAAAAATAAACTTAAATTAAACTTTAAAATACAAAAATAAACTTAAATTAAACTTTAAAATACAAAAATAAACTTAAATTAAACTTTAAAATACAAAAATAAACTTAAATTAAACTTTAAAATACAAAAATAAACTTAAATTAAACTTTAAAATACAAAAATAAACTTAAATTAAACTTTAAAATACAAAAGTAAACTTAAATTAAACTTTAAAATACAAAAGTAAACTTAAATTAAACTTTAAAATACAAAAGTAAACTTAAATTAAACTTTAAAATACAAAAGTAAACTTAAATTAAACTTTAAAATACAAAAGTAAACTTAAATTAAACTTTAAAATACAAAAGTAAACTTAAATTAAACTTTAAAATACAAAAATAAACTTAAATTAAACTTTAAAATACAAAAATAAACTTAAATTAAACTTTAAAATACAAAAATAAACTTAAATTAAACTTTAAAATACAAAAATAAACTTAAATTAAACTTTAAAATACAAAAATAAACTTAAATTAAACTTTAAAATACAAAAATAAACTTAAATTAAACTTTAAAATACAAAAATAAACTTAAATTAAACTAAAATACAAAAATAAACTTAAATTAAACTTTAAAATACAAAAATAAACTTAAATTAAACTTTAAAATACAAAAATAAACTTAAATTAAACTTTAAAATACAAAAATAAACTTAAATTAAACTTTAAAATACAAAAATAAACTTAAATTAAACTTTAAAATACAAAAATAAACTTAAATTAAACTTTAAAATACAAAAATAAACTTAAATTAAACTTTAAAATACAAAAATAAACTTAAATTACAAAAATAAAATTTTACCTTTCCAGAGTTGTTTTCCCTATTCCACAAGGAATACAATCAAAAGCGCCTGAATCAGGTTGGAAAAAGCCATAACTACATGGTTCACACAGACCAGAAGAAATATTTAAAAAATGTCCAGGGAGGCAACGAACTGATGAGCAAAAATATATTTATTGTTTGACAAAAATATTTAAAAAAATTTTAAATAACACACTTCTACATTCATTTTGCCTTATTGTTCCCATTCCAACCGTCATTGAGGAACTGTTAGGACACTCAATACATAAATTTTGTGCTTCCTCAGGTTGATAATGTCCAATAGGACAAAGCTTTAAATAAAAGGATTTAAAATTAATAAAATAAAATTAACACCTTGCATTCACCAGAAGAGATAAAGAAAGTCCCTGGCGCACAAGGAAGACAACTTCCATTATTAAGTAAATAACCAACTTGACAACGGAAAGCACTTTCAACGCGAAATGCACTGCAAGTTTTAATTTAAGTTTAAATGTTCTGATTTTTCAGAATAATAATTAAAAGTAAAAGGGAATAATAATAACCCAATATCAGGCCTTCCATTAGGTAAAACTTGTTCAAGAGAAAATAGCCCATGCGACATTGCTTCATCTCTAATAATATCTATCGGATTCATTTGTTGTTGAGAGTTAAAAATAGGTTGGTGACTAATTGGTACTTTAATATATATATTAATTAATTTTTAAAAAAATTCAAATAACCATCAATAATAACGTCAAATTGTTGTAAAACTGTTTGACGGTTTTGTCTTCTCAAACGTGATGAAGCAAAAATGTCTTTACAATTAATTTGAACTTGAATGCCGGAACAGTCAGAACTTTAAAAAAAATTTATTTAAATTTAATTTTTTCTTGCTGAATAATTTTTTCCCATTTTTATTAAATTATGCAAAATATGGTAAATATAGAATAAATTGAAAAAATATTCAAGTTTTTATTTTTAAGTTTATTTTTAGTTATTTTTTAAGTTCTATTTTCAAGTTTATTTTTATAGTTATTTTTTAAGTTTAATTTCAAGTTTATTTTTATAGTTATTTTTATATTTTTCAGAACTAAAGCAAAAATCAGAATTTTACTTTTCTTCATTATTAGTACAAATATGCCATTTATTATTAAGTTGGGAAATCCTTTCAAGCAATTTTTGTGTTAATGTTGATTTTCCAGCAGAATTGCATAACGCTAATTGCGGATAGCTTAAATAAATTCTAGCCAAATTTTCAGCAGGGGATTGCCTTAAATTAAGTAAATAAAATTAATTTTAAAAAGAAAAAAATAAAATGCCTAGTGCATTGAGGATAACGGAAGGGACGTTGTTTTCCTTCATTAGGACGCCATTTCCCATCTTCCCCACAAGAGTAAAATTCTGCAGGTGGGAGGCTAAATCCATAGCCATTCTTTTTAAATAAATTTAAATAAAAAATAAATATTCTTTTTTAATTTTATTAAACTACTTTGCAATGAACAGAACAAGCTTTATAACGCAAGCCAGGCCCCCATTGTTCACAACTCTGAACTCCATTAACTGGAACCTCTGGATCAGGGCAAAATTCTCTTACAACATTTATCTGTTTTATAAAAAGATTAATTTAATTTATTTAATTAAATTAAATTAAAAAACACCTTAAATTGACAAGTAGCTAAAGGAGAAGATTGGTTGTCTAGAGCTAAATAAATTGCTGAATATTGACCCCAAGTAAACACCTAAAAAATAAAAAAAATAAAAAATTTAATATTTTACCTGTCCAGGTTTCAAATTCTGTTCAATTTTAGCAATTTGTACCCTTTGATTTATTTCAAAAAATTTAGGTTCTCTCCAAGAAATATTAATTTCTTTTAAAGGTGTCTGGACATAAATTGGTTCAATTGGGCATTCATCTATTTCAACCAATTCTTCTTCTTTATTATTTAAATTATAATAATCGTTAGAAAGTAGAGAATGTTGGCTACATAAATGTTGTTTGTTAGCGTTTTCATCTACTGATGTAAGGCAAGTTGAGAGGTTTATGCGCCCACAGGTACTGGAAAAAGAAAATTAAATTAAAAGAATAAAAATATACCTTTTAGTAATCCTTTCAACCTTCCCTTGAAGTCGGTCATAATTTTCAAATCGTAAAGAAAGCCCCTCATAAAGGTCAGGAGACCCTTGACAACGCTGAACTATTGAAGGAATTTCTGTTTCAAAATCTAACATTCTGTTCCACTAAAAATTAAATATTATTAAGAAAAATAAGCAGGAATGAAAAACACAAAAATCAGAACTTGAACATTAAACAAACATAACTAAAATTATGAATGTTTTTTAAATATAATAAACAAAAATCAGAATTCTAAATAAACAAAAATCAGAATTTTAAATAAACAAACATCAGAATTCTAAATAAACAACTCAGAATAATAAACAAAAATCAGAATTTTAAATAAACAAACATCAGAATTCTAAATAAACAAGTCAGAATAATAAACAAAAATCAGAATTTTAAATAAACAAACATCAGAATTCTAAATAAACAAGTCAGAATAATAAACAAAAATCAGAATTTTAAATAAACCACCTACCATATTAACTCTAGTAATTGAACCAACAAACTTAGAACCAAACATATTCCCCTCGCTATCTTCATTATTTATTTTATTAATAACCATTGAAGGTTGTTTATTTAATTGTTGTTGTTCAATACCCTTAGAGTCACCCAAATTAATCCAAGCATTAATATCTAAATGTTTATCAGAAGCATATCCTTTGTCAGAATAAAGGCGAACAGCATTCCATAAAAGAGAATAACTTCCTTGTTTTTGTGAATCCCACATAAATATAATATTATTCCAAGAAAGTTGAGTGTCTGGTCGTTGATTAATTGGGAAATGGAGGACCTAAAAATAAATAAAATAATTCTTTTAATTAAATTAAAGATTACTAAAGGCAGTTTATCCTGTTCCGGGAAAAGTCGAATTTTTATAGCTTCAGAAGAGATAGTTAAAAGTTCAGTTAAATTATTTAGTTGATTAGTAGAGCTAAACAACACATTTAAAAATTAAAAATAATTAGCTTTTCTTTTTTACCTGCTGCTATAAAGAGTAAAGAATATAGGGGAAAATTGTCCCCTCTGTTGATCACTATTCTGTCCATTCTTTTCAAATTTAACCCAAATATTTAAAGTTAATGAAGTTGAAGCAAAGTAGAAGGGAATTCCTAGCCCAGCAGAAGCTGGCTGGGTCGAGGATTCGAGAAAATGAAAGTCATAATCTGGGTCTATTTTTTTCTCACAATTGGCACTGGTCACTGAAATAAAATAAATTAAAAAAATTTTTAAAAATTTAAAAACAAATTAAATAAAAAATAAATAATATTTAAACTAACTGTTAAAAGGACATTTACAATAGTATCCATTAATTAAATCAACACAGTGAGAGGCCAATGGACACGGAGACGGTTGGCATTCGTTGATGTCAATTTCACACTCATTTCCAGTAAAACCTTTTAAATTAAATTAAATAATTAAAATTAATTCTAATAATAAGGACAATGTCCTTATTATTAGAATTTCCTTAAATTCTGATTTTTGAGAGGGGGAATGGTCTGAGGAAGGGGAAAAGAAGCCAAAAAAGTGTCTCATTCTTAGGTAAAAAAAAGAAAAGATAAATACCAGGCGTGCAGATGCATTTAAATCCAAGTTCATCAGAATTTTCAGTCTTTATTTGCTTGTTGTTGTTAACACAAATTCCCCCATTTTTGCATAATCCATCATGACAACCATCAAATCTAAATTGGCAACCATTACCGCTATAACCCTTAATTTAAAAAGATTTGTTTAATTAAAATTGAATAATAAATATTACCTTCGGACATTGACAATCAGAACGGGAGCCAAAATCCCCACAAACACCTCCATTATGGCAAGGCTCTCCTAAGCAACGATTGGGGGCTAATTCACAATTTTTTCCGCTTACTCCTTCCTAAATTAAATTAAATAAATTTTAAATAAGTTTTTTAATTTACCGGACAAACACAAAAATAATCGTCAACTAGAGGGACACATTTGCCTTCATTCATACAAGGCTTCCGTTCACATTGAGTTTCCATTTCTTGGCAATGCTCACCTTTTAATTTAAATTTTAAATTTAATTAATTTAATGAAATATATAAACCTTTCCACCCCAATTGACATTCACATTGAAACCCAGCACCCAAATCTGTACAAGTACCATTATTCATGCAGGGGTTGTCATCACATTGACTAACATGTTGTTCACAGAAAATTCCTTCATAACCGGGATGACAATGACATTTGAATCCATTAATCAAATCTTCGCATCTTTAAAAACAAGAGAAAAATACAAAAACTTTTAAAAAACTTAAAAATACAAAAACATAAAATAATACAAAAACATAAAAAATACAATTAAAAAAAATTCAAAACCACCTTCCTGTCCCAATAACATCACAAGGATTCATCATTTCACATTCATCAACATTATGTTCACAATGAGCACCTTCATACCCAAGGGGACATTGACATTCATAAATTGGTCCTCGATTTATGCAAGTTCCATTATTACGACAAGGCTTGACAGCACAATGATCTACCATATATTGACATTGGTAACCATGAAAACCTGGAGCACAATCACAAGAATAATTATCCTCCTATTAATTAAACAAAGAAAATTAAACATTCTGAATTATTTTTATAGAGGAGTAATAAATTATTAAACCAGAATTGTTTTTCACTAAAATTCTGATTTTTGTTTAATTAATGTTTTGAAGAAATTCTGGTTTAAAAAAGAAAAGAAGTTTGTTTGTCTAATGTTTTGAGTAGTAAAAATCAGAATTTTGTTAATTTAAAATTCTGATGTTTTTTTAATGTTCTGATGTTTATTTAATGTTCTGATGTTTTATTAAATCTTTCTCTCTCATTTAAACATTCTGATATATTTATTTACCTGATCTAAACATGTAGCCCCATTCAAACAAGGTTTTTGCAAACATTCATTAACCTCTTGTTCACAAAATGTTCCATTCCAACCCCTTTTGCAAATACAATGTTTATCAAATAAAGTATCCACACACTGGCCTCCATTCAAACAAGGAGTTGGGTCACATAAATTATCCTTTTTTTAATTAAATTAAATTTAAATTAAATTTTTTACCTTAATTTGACAACGTTTACCGCTAAAACCATGAGGGCATTCACACTCAAAGTCATTAATAAGGTCATGACATTTGGCTCCCAATGCACACGGATTTTCAATGCAATCATCTATAAATAATTTTAAAAAAAAAGAATTAAAATTTACCTATATTCTTTTCACAATTTGTACCCTCCCAACCAGGCAAACATTTGCATTTGTAACGGCCAAGTTGTAAAGGAATGCATTGAGCCCCATTCTTGCAAGGCTGTTCTGATTGACAAGGGTCAGAAATTTGAGAACAATCAGGGCCAGTAAAACCAGTTCTGAAAGGAAAAAGAAGAAGAATAAAGTGGGTACTCTATTTAACATGGAGAGACTCTAATGTTCCTTTTTACCTGCATATACATTTAGTTGTCCCAATTCCAGGCAAATCTTGACAAACACCCCCATTTGGACAATGAACAGAAGAAATACACTCATCAGGTCCAAATTGACATCTAGAGCCAGTATAGTTTTGAGGGCATATACAACGAAAGGCTCCATTATGCAATTCACATGTACCCCCATTTAAACAAGGGTGAGAGTCACATAGGAGTATTTGTTGTTCACAATGTGAACCCATAAAGCCTGGTCTACATTCACAAACTTCCTTTTAAAATAAATAAATGTTTAAAAAATAAAATAAAAAATAAACTTTATGATTAGCAACAACACATTGCCCTCTATTTTGACATTTTAGTGTCTGACAATCAAGCTTCTTGCAATGCTCGTCAACAAATCTACCGGTCTCAGAAGTAAAAGAATCATTAGAGCATTGAAGACAACGTTGTTGGCCTATATTTGGCTAAAACAAAAGCTTTGTAAAAATTAATTTATTTTGCCTGGTAAAAATTAATTGGACAAGGGGAACATGGTTCCAATCCTGTCACTGAAAAGTGTCCTGCAGCACAGGGTTGTTTGCAATGACTGGGCCCAATGGATCCAAGACGTGAAGTATATGTTCCCTTTTATTTAATTTTTTAATAATAAAATGTTTAAAAAGAAATTTACTTCAGGACAAGGCTCACATTCTTTATACCCGCCTATTGAAGGAGGCCCAGCGAATGTATGCCTTGGACAGAGTTGACAAGGAATCATTCCAGTTGATGAAAACATTCCGTTACCACAAACATCTAGAATTAAAAACATAGAATAAATGTTTAGATGTTTTGAAACATGTGTTTTTAGTTGCAATGTTTTTTAAATAAATGTTATTAAATACAAAAACACATTGTCAAGTTTTATAAAACAAATGTTTCGAAAACACATTAAATTAAACACAAGTTGCAAACATTTCTAAAACACAAAAAAATAAACTTGAATTAACCAACTTAAGTTTCTCAATTTAAAAAAGTTTAATTAAAACAAGTTTTAAAAAACATTAAAATACAAACAAAATAATACAACTTTAAACCAAGTTTTATACTTACCCAAACATGATTCATTAGTTTGAGCTCCAGATTGCAATGTATAAGTGTTTTCTATACAAGGTTTGCAGCGTATTTGTCCTTCTTGATCTTGGAATGAACCCATTGGGCATTGGATACAAGTATTGTTAACAAAGGCTGTTCCTTTTGGACAGGGGACTTTAATTTTTAATTTAATAGTAAAAAAAATATAATATTTACAGCATTCTGGAAGCCCTGGAGCAGAAGAGAAGGAATCTGGAAAAGTGCTATTTTGTGGCGTTTTGAGTAGTTCGCCTTGAGAACAGCTGAAGCCCTGAGAGAGTGTAATACCTGATGCATTAATTGGTGGGCAACCAAGATTCTAAAAATTAAAAAAAAATTTAATTTTTTAGATGTTTCGAAAACTACCAAAATGGAAGGGACAGAGTCACTAGAAAGTGACAACAAAGATCTGATTGGAATTGTAGCTCCAGGAATTCTAAGGTCAAATATTGTCCGCAATGTAAGCGAGCAAAGTTCGTAAAAAACATTTTGAAAAACAGTAGGCAAAATTTGGATAATAAAATTGGCACCCATCTGAACACAAAAAATATCAAATTAAATAATTTAATTAAATTAACAATCTTCTCATCCATCTGAGAGAATTTAGCGTCCAAAAAACGGACATAAATTTGAACAGTGCTTGAACAACGTTGACTCAATGTGTGGTCTATACTATCAAATAGAGAGCCTACCATTAATTCATAACTCTGAAGAATTAATTTAAATTAATTAATTAATTTATTTTCTTTAAAAACACTCCAACCTTTGTACATTCACTTGCTAAAGGTGAATTAATTGTATAATTCATGTGAACCTTCATTTCGTAACGAGCAGGTTCCATTGCCATTGGAACACATGCTGGGGGTGTTGGACTAAATTAATTTTTATTTTTCCTTTTTTTAATTTAATTTAAGGCCTTTAGAGTCTGAAAATGCAAAGACTTACGACGGCAACCATTTCCCAGATTGGTGTTCCATCGAACATGTATAACGTTGTGGGAGAGTATTGGCACTCTGTTCTTGTGTTGTTTGTTTTTTATTTTCGTTTAAAATTGTTGTTTTATGATGTAGAAATGATTCTATAAATCTAAAGCCTTTGCGACATTGAACTTGACACACTGTGCCGCTAGCGTGGCGTTGGCATTGTTTTTGGACTGTTGGTTCATCTATTCTTAGGGACCAGGGACTGCAGGGTTCAGGTAACAAAGCAACTTGAAATTTACATTTATTTCTATTTGAATGGGCATCTAGAACGGAGGCTTCTACCTACAAAAGAAAAGGATTATTTACTCGAATAATTATTCAAATAATTATTTAAAGCCATAGTGGGGTAATATAGGGTAAATTAATATAAGGGGAATAAGTACAAAAATAAGTTATATTTAATTTAATTTAAAAATAAATATATAAATATAATTAAAAAAACTCACAGTAACATGCGAATTGAGCACAATTCTAGCTTCGGAAGGTTCAAACAAAATTTGGGTTATTGGTGACTGGTCTTGCACCACTAACTTAACAGAAGATTCGTTGAAGTGTAAGTGAAGGTCTGTTTGATTTTCTTGTGTCCACACAGCATAAGAATCAGGACATTTAATAATTGGGGGGACAATGTCTTTAGAAATTAAAAAATTAGAAATTTATTTAAAAATTAAAACCTGGGATTCTGAGCCTAACAACACATTCAGCCATATTCCCCGCATCATCAAAAGCCTGATAAACTATATCAGTGTCTTGACTGATTGGGTAGGGAGGGTAAAAGTCTTCTGGCTTTGTTATCCTTCAAAGATTAATTTAATTAATAATTAAATTAATTTAAAACAAACATGTAGGTTATCCGCCCAGAATTGTCAGTAGCCTCCGGCACTATGTAATTAGCAGGGAATAATTGCCCATTCTCATCAGTCTGTACTATTATTGGGGACTGAGGGCAATTTTTAAATATTGGAGGTTCAGAATCTACACACTGTGGAATGCTTGCATTCCAACCAACCTTTAAAAAACACGTCTTTTCTTTTAAATTTAATTAAATTAAACAACTTGTAAATGTGCTGGGATTTCATGTGTTGAAGACAACGGAGCCAAACAGCCGTGCATATCAAAGCGAAGGCAGGGATTCTTCTCATACTCAGTAATGCCCAGAAGAATGTAACGAGCACGTAAAGGTGGATTTAAAGTAAACTGATATATTTTTCTGTGATTTCCAGAAGGCGTAGAGAATTCCTTTAATTAATTTAAATTAATTAAAATAATTAATTTAATTAAAAGTAATTAATTTTCTGTTAAGCAACACATTAACAAATATTTTTACAAAATAATAATAAAATAGAATAAAAATAACCATTGGATAATTGTCATAATTTTGGCTAAATTGGACTTTATAAAATAGCTGCATTTTTGTAACATGTCCAGCCAAATGACCATTACCAGCGACCCCAGTTAGCCTTAAAGTTGTCAATGTATAAATACGTTGTAAATCGACAGAAAGGAAAATAAAGGCATCTTTTGAACCACACCAACCAGAAGATGACATTCTGGATTTGTGGGGTTCATACCCCCAAATTACTTTGTCTGAAAATCAAAAAAAGAGATTTAAAATTAATAAAGGATTTACCCGAATTATCAGAAAAAGCTCCATCAGGAATAAAACCAGAAGAAATTCCAACATCTTCACTTAATACACAAGGTGTTCCTAGACTACAAGTTATTGTTTCCGCAGGGAAAGGTTTAAATCCTGGCCTATTATTACAACTAAAACTTGCAACAGCTCCTTCCTCAACAGAGTCTAAAAATGTTTGTCCATCGTCTGGATGGCCAGGATCGACACAAACTGGGCCTATTAAATTTAAAAAAAATTTAAAACTAATTAAGTTAAAACCTTCACACCGTAAATCACCCAAATCCCAAGTTCCGTCTACATTGCAACGAACCATTCTATCATCATATGAAGATTTACCGACAAGTGAATAAGGTGCACGACACTTAAATTTAATATTAAAGTTTAGTTTCCGGAAAAACTTTAAAACAAAAGTATTTAATTTATTTAATTACCTGGAATAAATATACACTTCCTACTTTAAAGTTGCCACCATGGTGTCCTTCATCTCCCTCATAGTAAGCCCCGGAAAGGGCTGGAGGCGGACCACAGTCAACAAGGGGGCAATCAACTTCAGGGCCACTTAACCAATATTCTAGTCCATCAATTCGAGGATCGTAAATACATTGACGAAGTTCTCCAAGCGCAGAATGCTTTGGAGGTCTATTAGTTTGAGAACAGACAAAACTTAAATTCTGGCCAAAGGGTATGGAAACAGTATCAGGCTGTACAAATAGTCCAACTGCTGTACTATTTTTTATACCGGAGCAAGTAGCCGCTAAAGGAAAAATTTAAAGCAAATGCCTTTCTATTGGAATAAATTATTAAAAGAGTTATTTTTACGTATGCAAGTGGGAGCTGTTCCATTCCATGTTCCATCTGCCAAGCATTTTAAATGGGAAGGTCCTCGCATTTGAAAGCCAAAAGTACAACGAAATTCCACAATTGAAGGGAATGCAAAAGAGGAGGAAAAGAACATTTTATTGGTTGTATTTTGGTGGTCATTTTTAAAAGATTTCTCCAACAGTTGAGCAATTAATTGGCCATTTTCTGGTTTTGTTAAAGGAGCACAATGTCGAGGAATACAAGAATAATTATAACGAAGGGAATCAAATTCTCCAAATCCAGTTTCACCTTCACGAAGATGTACACCTTCCTGTCCTTTTTCAGTAAATAAATCATAGCCTTCATCACAACTACAAAATTAAAGATTGCAATTATATAAACTATAAATGTCTTTCCGGAAAAACTTAAATAAACATTTTCTGGAAAAACTTAATTTTTAAAATGTTTTCCGGAAAATAAGTTTTTTGTTGTTCTTCACTTATAAAGTTTTCTATTATTTCTTAGTACTTAAATATAATAAAAACAAACTTCACCTGCAACGATGACTGCCCTGTGTATTATGACAATGTTGCTCACAACCACCATTACGGCCGTTTTCGCATTCATTAATATCTATGTAGCAAATAAATTTGAGTTGAAAAAATTTTTTTTACCTTCACAAGTAGTCCTTTGGCAACCCAGAAATTCCATTTTCATACAAGGAACGCCTCCATGGAATTCTAAAAATTCTATTTGTAAAGTTCGTGCCTCTATAGGTTTAGCCAACACCAGAATTTCAGAGCCAACAGCGCCTTAAATAATAAATAGTTGAACAGAATATTAATTTTTCCGTAAAAATTAAGTTGTTATAAAATGTTTTTAAGTTTGCGAACTTTTAAAATGTAATGATTTAATTTTCAGTAATAAACTTAAGTTTCCGGAACAAACTTAAGTCTCAGGAATAAACTTAAGTTTCCGAAACAAACTTAAGTCTCAGGAATAAAGTTTCCGGAACAAACTTAAGTTTCAGGAATAAACTTAAGTTTCCGGAACAAACTTAAGTCTCAGGAATAAACTTAAGTTTCCGGAACAAACTTAAGTCTCAGGAATAAACTTAAGTTTCCGGAACAAACTTAAGTCTCAGGAATAAAGTTTCCGGAACAAACTTAAGTTTCAGGAATAAACTTAAGTTTCCGGAACAAACCTAAGTCTCAGGAATAAACTTAAGTTTCCGGAACAAACTTAAGTCTCAGGAATAAAGTTTCCGGAACAAACTTAAGTCTCAGGAATAAACTTAAGTTTCCGGAACAAACCTAAGTCTCAGGAATAAACTTAAGTTTCCGGAACAAACTTAAGTCTCAGGAATAAAGTTTCCGGAACAAACTTAAGTTTCAGGAATAAACTTAAGTTTCCGGAACAAACTTAAGTCTCAGGAATAAACTTAAGTTTCCGGAACAAACTTAAGTCTCAGGAATAAACTTAAGTTTCCGGAACAAACTTAAGTCTCAGGAATAAACTTAAGTTTCCGGAACAAACTTAAGTCTCAGGAATAAACTTAAGTTTCCGGAACAAACTTAAGTTTCAGGAATAAACTTAAGTTTCCGGAACAAACTTAAGTTTCAGGAATAAACTTAAGTTTCCGGAACAAACTTAAGTCTCAGGAATAAACTTAAGTTTCCGGAACAAACTTAAGTCTCAGGAATAAACTTAAGTTTTTTTAACTTGTTAAAATAAATTACTATCAAACAAAACAAAATCTTAATTTACTTAAGTTACCTAAAGCTCTTGTTCTGATTTCTATATTAGCAGAATTTAATTTTCTTTCTATTGTTTTCTCATTATTATTAGTTGTTGTTGTTGTATTAATATTGTTTCCTCCCAACTCAACAAGTCCACCATTATAAACATCAAAAGGCATTCTCTCATCAAGTGAATAAGAAATTATAAAACGTTGAGGCCAAGCTTCAGGATTTGCAGTAGTAATTAAACCACCAGTTACTCCAATAGGAGGGGAAGAGTTTGGATCAATAACTTTTTCAAGGTGTAGTTTTTCGATTATCTTTAAAATAATTAAAATATATTTAAATTCCTTAACTTCTACCTTTGGCACAGGAAATGTAAATATTAATGTTAATATTGATAAAGAATTAGAAGTCTCATTAATTCTTTTTTCAAGCATTTGAGCATTTAAAATTGATGTTTCAGCACACCAACCATTCTTAGAGTTAAGCTGTTGTACCGGAACTGGAACTCCATTTGATGTATATATTTGTTTTGGAATAATAGTAATAGGGCTAGAACAGTCTAAAAAATTAAAATTTTTTTATTTTTTAAATTAATTGAAAGCATTTTAATTTTTACCCATTTTTGGTTTATATCCAGGTTTACATTGACAATGAAAACCACCAGCCATATTTACACAACTAGTTGATTTTGTTGCACAATTCCCGGTAGATTGGAGTTCACATTCATCAATATCACGGCATTTTGGTACTCCACTAAGTGTTTGATTTGCCAAACATTTTAACGTTTCCGCTCCTACAGACTGAAAGCCTGAATGGCATTCAACACGGAGAGAATCCCCAAATTGTAATTCACGAATATTTGGTGGACTTCCTTTTCCATTAAATTCCATTCTTTGTTTTTTATTATTATTAGACCCTTTTTGTATTTTTTCCTTCTTTATTTTTTCATCATTATTATTTCCAGGTAGAAGGTATAATTCCCCGTTTTCAACAAAAGGGATGTCAGTGCAGGTTAATTCTATGTAAAGAATATTAAAATGAATTAAAATAAAGTTAAGTTCATCCTTTAAAGTTTATTTTTAAGTTTAAACTTGAATTTAAATTTTTTTAAAGTTTTAATAATAAACTTAAGTTTGTTCTTATTAAGTAAAACTTACTTTTACATAAAGGTTGTAAAGAAGACCATTCCCCATTCGGACGACAAACAATGCGTAAAGGTCCTTCAATGAAATAACCCTTTGCACAACTGAATTGATAAACGCTGCCGAAGCCTATACCATCACCAAATTGGAGAGTTCTTTCACCAGAGATGAAGGGAGGTAATGCAGGGCAAGCATCAGCTAAAAATTATTTTTTAAATAAAATTTGACTGTAAAGACAGTACTTTTGCACTTCGGGGCTTGTGTCCAATGGCCTTCGTCAGTACAGAAGATTTCTTCATGTTGTTTCCCAGAGGCAAAACTAAACCCTTCATAACAATGATATCGAGCCATACCAGCATATGATACATTAGTTGCTGAGACTGCGAAGCCATTAGCAATTTGAGGAATTGCTGAGCAATAAACGGCTAAATTAAAAATTATTTTGAGTGTTTTTAAAAAGTTCTACAAACGTTGACAATCAGGAAGGGGGGCAGAATTACTCCAGAGACCACCCAATTCACAATGAGTTTCAAAATGTCTACCGAGCCCCGTAGAAAATTCAAATCCACGTTCGCAACTTATAGTAACATGTGTACCGTAAGCTGTGTTTTTAGTAGAGAGAAGAACGCGACGAGAAGGCAATACAAGTGGAGGGCAACCTATATAAATTAATTATAATAATGTTAGCAAACTTTATTAAAATAAATAAGTTTAAGGAAAAACTTAAGTTTAGAAAAAAGATTAAAAATAAACTGAAGTTTATTTTACAAATTTTGTTTTTAGTAAATGTTTAAGAAAAAACTTAAGTTTACGAAAAATGACTGTGAAACCAACTAATTTTGTTAGAACAAACTTAAGTTTCTACTAAAAATAAAACAAAGTTTATTTTACAAACTTAAGTTTTTGTAAATGTTTAAGAACAAACTTGTTGAAAACGAAATATTCCAGCCATTTCCATTATTTAAGCCATTTGAACGCCAAATAATATTAACTTTTCCTTGTTTTGCATAAATCTTGAAAAACAAAGATTTAATAGATTAATAAAAATATACAGTTTTTGGCGGTGTATTATTCACAGTAAAACCATCACCTTCATGTAAGGGTCTACCATTATTATTGCCGTCTTCTTCACCTTCAAAAATTTGTAATTTATCGCCTAAATCAGCAACATCCCAAGAATTTAAAACTAAAGATAATGAAGGTATTTCTGCTGATACTTCAATATTGTCTAGTTGTGGTGTAGAAGATGGGGGTAATTCTATATTCCAACGACAAATTTGAGAAGGAGCGTAAGGCAAGTGAGAATTTCCTGGTGATGTTATAACACCATGTGAGCGACGAATATTGTTATCACAACCTTTAAATTAATTTTTTAAAGGTCATTAAATTGTCAGGGTTTAGATAACAAAACTTAAGTTTATATATTAGACGTTAAAAGAGAAACTTAAGTTTAAAAAAGTTTCCGGAAAACTTAGGTAATAATTAAACGATTAAGTTTACCTCTTTTGTAAGTAATCGAAAAGCCTTTTTGAGAAACAGTTTCACTACTGAAGAAATAAATATGAATTTGAGACTGTGTTGAAATTATTAGTTGAGGCTCTTTCTTAAAGAATAAATATATTTAAAAATAAATAAATAATTCATAAAATTACCATTTGCCCACTGAATTTTGCCAATACAGGAGCAACAGGGTTTGGACCATCATAAATTGTGAGAAAATCAAATTCAGCTTCAGTATTAAATTCGTCAATGAATAATGAAATTAATTGTCCACTAGGTGCTTCAATACTCCACACACATTCTATGCCTTTTGGGTAATTTCTTGGCCACTCTGGGCTGTGAAATTGCTGGCCAATTGATGTGGCTGTGAGTTGTTGGTTTCCACAAGAGATTGGGACTTTAAAAATTTTTATTTAACGTTTTTTTTTAATTTTTTTAAGCCAGAAAAGAACTGTCCTTTTTTACCCAATAAACTCTAATAAATTTTTTCCAAACCTGCTCTCCAACTAGCTTGAAATCCCCGTGCTTGAATACTCTGATCTGCTCTAAATTGTACAACCATTCTATTCGTACTTGTCTCAAAAGAAAGTTTTTCTGTATTACGTGGAGTACCCGAAATTGTGGATAATGCAAAAGTAGAATTTTCTGAAGGACCTCCGTCCAGTACTGTGATTAAATCGTGGCGTTCTTCAGTTTCTAATGAGTCAAAATTTAACTGAAAAAAATTAAATTGAACCAAAAAGTTGTTTTTAAATAAAAGAGGTCCTCCCTTAAATAAATTTGTCAACAAATATACCTGTATTTTTGAGTTAAGCGGTCCTTCAATTACCCACCGACAGTTTGCCCCTTGTCTATAATTTGAAGGAAAATTGGGAGTTTCAATACGGCCTGATTCTCCTTTATCATATCTTTGACAAAACATTTCATTATGAACATCTGGATGAAGAAGAAAAAATTAAATTTTTTTAAAACTTTAATAAATTACTTGGACAATTAAGTTCATCACTAGAATCTCCACATTCATCTATTCCATTACACTGAGCACTTTTAGAAAGACAAGCACCGTTATGGCAGAAAAATGATCCTTCAATGCAGCCATTTAATTCACAAATAAAAGGTCTAAGTTGATTACATACATCTAATTTCCATGTTGAACCTTCTGTCTGTTGACCATCAACTATTATCTTAAAAAGAGGTAAAACAATGTTCAGAGAAAATGCCTTACCTTTGTACAACTTCCTTTGCTAAAATCTGGATGTCCACTGGACCAAAATCCAACGTACCGCGATGTTTGAGAGCCATCACTCCATAAAAACGAACCGTCAATTATTGATGATGATTGTAAAGAACTTGTTGAATCAATAATTAAAGGTCTATATAACAATCCAATCCAATACTCAGAAGATAAGGATGATTGCCCAGACGTGAGATGAGGTTTTATTAAATATTTAGCCAAAAATTTATTTTCTTCTGCTGATTCTATACGAGCTAATTTGGCTCCAAATCTGAAAATTTAAATTATTTTAATTATTTTTTAAAATTTTTTATTGCCTAGAACAAAAGGCTAAAGCTTGTGGCCATGATTTTTCAATAGAAATTTGTTTATAGCATTTCCCTTCAAAACGTTCCCAACCTTCAGAACACTGCATCTGTATATCAGCCAATACAAACGGAGGAGGCTGAATTTTGAGAAAATATATTTTTTCGTATTATTTTATACGTTTTTTCTGTATTGTCTATGCTTCTTTGAGGAAATAGTAGAAGCGTGTTTCTCACCATTTTCATTAGAATTTCCATTCATAAATAATTTTCTGGCAGATTTCGAAAATACAGGTTCTTCCTCATCAATAAAAGTACTTGACTAAAAATAAGTTTTAATTTTAATTGTAACAAAGGTTAACAAAAGATTTTGGACTCATACAGAATAACTAGGCATCATTTAGTCTCAATCCAAGTAAGTGCTATGTTTAAAATCACCGTCCAAAATAAATAAACAACAACACTACCCACTAAACCATGCGAACACTACTATGTTGCAACTTTATTATTTATTTCAATCAGAATTAATTAATGAAAAAAATAAACTTGAAATCAGAATTATTAAAGATAAACTTGAAATCAGAATTATTAAAGATAAACTTGAAATCAGAATTATTAAAGATAAACTTGAAATCAGAATTATTAAAAATAAACTTAAAATCAGAATTATTAAAAATAAACTTAAAAAACGCAAAAACCAGAAACAATTAAACTTAAAACCTACTTCGTCTGATTCGCTATAAATAAATCCAAATAATGTCGTTAATACAAAAATATTTATTAAAATAAAGATTAAATAATTAATCGGAAACAATTTTATTTTTTTATTTCTAGGCCTTTTATGACCCGTTTGAAATGTTTTCATTGCTTCTAAAAATAAAATCAGAATTTATTTAAACTTTTAAAATGAAAAGGTTTAATAAGGGTATTGACAATGCACGGATATTATTGAATATATATTTTTATGTCGAGATAATCAAACGAGTTTTTACGTGAAGAATAAGAAGATGATGATGTTCTTTAATTAGAAAAGTACAAAATAATAATATGTAAAGAATTTGGGCAGAAAATCATCAAAGAAGAGAGTGACCCCATTCTAATAATAATAATAACAAAACAATATGAGATAAAAATTATTTTTTAATAATTTTTAATTGATTGTGAATTTACCTAATATTTTAAAAATAAAAATAAATAAATCTGGAATATTAATAAATAATAAAAAAATTTAATTAATTAAAAAAAAGTACTAAAATAATGCATTTATAATAAAAAAAGGGATAATAAAAGGTTATTTGCTCGTTAATAGCGAAAAACAAAAAAATAAATTGCTGATTTATTTAAATGATAATTCTTGTAAGTATTTTGAATAAAAAATAATATTCGCTCAAAACAAAGAAAATGTTTTTTAAAAATAGTTTGGTAAAAAATGCCCTTTAATAAAACATTTTATCGCTTTATATTTAATAGGAGTTGTTATTAGTCATAATATTTATTTTAATATTCAGAATTAATAAACAACACGATAATAATATAATTATTAAATAAACTTGAAATCAGAAATAGTTTAAAAATTAAACTTGAAATTATAATTATTTTAATTAAACTTGAAGTCAGAAATATTTTAATTAAACTTGAAATCAGAATAATTTAAAAATTTATAAATTCCATTTTCCTTCTAATTACTTTAATTTATCTAGTGAGGAATTCAAAATAAAAATATAAAGGAGAATTTGCGCGAGTAAAAGCTGCTGGTCAATTCTTTTTATTTTATTTTAGTTAGAGCTATTCAAAACAGAGAAAAGAAAAATTCCAATGTTGGGTGGGCAAGAGATGGTCAATTCTCGAAGTCTCGAAAATAATCTTTTTTTTCTATTTCTCTATATATTTTTTTTCTAATGGACGATCCTAATCGTCTTTCCGTAGCACGCAAAAATTAGTTAATAAAAAGTGGGATATTTTTTGGGGTCATCTTTTTAGATATTTTTCTGATTTTTCTGAAAGTGTTTTTGATTAAGATTTTAAATAAAAACAGAAAATTTTTAATTTTTCCAGAACTTTTTATTTTTTAGAGATTTGGGTACTTTTAAATAAATTTATCAGAATCGTCAAAATCAGAATAAAGTCAGTAATTTTTAGTTAATTCAGCAGCCTAGACAATGCTCGCAGATACGAAATAATTATCAAAAAAATAATAAAAAATGATGGAATACTTATAATTATTTATTTATATTTAATTTAGTTTATTTAATTAATTTATTTACTTTTTAAAATTAATTAAGTTGTTATATTCTGATTTAATTAATTGTATTTCATTTAATGTTCTATTGTAATTCTGATATTAAGTTTCTGGTATTTTATTTTACTACAATTTCTGATTATTGTGTTTTTTGTTATTTCACTGTATTCCAACTTAATTTATAAATTCTGATTATTATTTATTTTAAAGCCAGTTAAACCTAATTTATAATTTTTTTTAATTCAAGTAACTTTAATTGTTTAAAATATTAAATTTAAATGATTGACAATTTATAAAAATAGAACATTTTTATCAAATAAATATTTCTTAATTATTTCTCAATTTTTAGTCAACATTTTTTCATATAAAAATTGCCAAAAATGGCCTTGAAATGTGCTTAAATGATTGGGAGCATATTTCCGACTAAAAATAGTTTTTCTTTAATTTTTTCCTTTAAGTCTCCCCAACTACCTTCGCCGCGTCATTTCCTTTCTGAATCATCAAATTAATAGCAACTCTATTTTTTAGTGCAAACCCCAATTTTTATGTTTTTGGAGGTCGAGGAAGGTGTTGAAATGATTAAAACATATACATATATTTTTATAAAAAATGTGGAGAATTTAAAAAATTGGCAATTTTTATTTATAAAGCTCAATAATTATTTAATTTTAGTTATAAATTCTTATTCTCTTTTATTGTTTCAGATAAATATAATAATATTTAACAAAGAGTAATACTCTAATTCTGATTTATATTTATTATTTAATAAATTCTGATTTGTATTTTTTATTTAATAAATTCTGATTTGTATTTTTTATTTAATAAATTCTGATTTGTATTTTTTATTTAATAAATTCTGATTTGTATTTTTTATTTAATAAATTCTGATTTGTATTTTTTATTTAATAAATTCTGATTTGTATTTTTTATTTAATAAATTCTGATTTGTATTTTTTATTTAATAAATTCTGATTTGTATTTTTTATTTAATAAATTCTGATTTGTATTTTTTATTTAATAAATTCTGATTTGTATTTTTTATTTAATAAATTCTGATTTGTATTTTTTATTTAATAAATTCTGATTTGTATTTTTTTTATTTAATAATTTTCTGATTTGTATTTTTATTTAATAAATTCTGATTTGTATTTTTATTTAATAAATTCTGATTTGTATTTTTATTTAATAAATTCTGATTTGTATTTTTTATTTAATAAATTCTGATTTGTATTTTTATTTAATAAATTCTGATTTGTATTTTTATTTAATAAATTCTGATTTGTATTTTTATTTAATAAATTCTGATTTGTATTTTTTATTTAATAAATTCTGATTTGTATTTTTTATTTAATAAATTCTGATTTGTATTTTTTATTTAATAAATTCTGATTTGTATTCCTTTTCTATAACTTTAAAACATTAACGATAAAATACAAAACAGAATTTAATAATCAGAATAAAATACAATACTGATATTTCTATACTTTATATATTTTTTAAAATAAGTGTGACCTTGTCTTTATTTTTTATTTCTTACCAATTAATTTTTCAATCATTTTATACTTGCCAAAGTTATGTTTTTCTATTTCCGCTTATTCTTTTTTTGTCCAATTATAAATTATTATATTTTTTACATTGCTAATGAAACAAACACCAACTTTGTTTAAAACTTGTTTTTACGCTTTTATTTTTATTTATTATTAAAAATGGAAAAAATTAATTAATTAATTAATTTAAGCATTTTATTTTTTTAATTAACAAAAGATTTATTAATTTTGAAATATTTATTTTAAAAAAATCCCATAATGTGTTGAAAATATTTTTTCAAAATTAATTTGTACCTATCAAACAAAATTTATTATTCCAAGTTTATTTTCATTTTTCTAGTACGCGTTTACATGCTGTGCGTATTTTTAAAACTTTTTTTTTAAATAACGGACAGAAAATAAAATTAAAAATATAACAAAAACAAAGTTGAAAAAGTTACAATAACATATAAAAATTATTTTTTGTAAGTCTAGCCAATTTTGGAGCGAAAAAAATAAAATTAAAAAATAGTCTGTAAACCAGTTTTTACTTCATCAAAAGTTTTTTTTCAATGTCATAATATCATAAAAATAATAATATTTTTGTAAAAACATTAAAATCAGAATAAAATCAGAACCTTTTATATTCCAAGTTTATTTAAGTTTATTTTTTAAAATCAGAACTTTTGTATCCCAAGTTATTTAAGTTTATATTTTAAAATCAGAACTTTTTATATTCCAAGTTTATTTAAGTTTATTTTTCAAAATCAGAATGTAAGTAAGTCTTAAGCGTTAATATTTACTATCATTTGTATATGAATATTAATTAATTAATTTTATGGTAAAATATCGCAATAAAAATTGGAATTTTTATATCTTTTGATTTTTGGACGTGCAATTTTTTTTATTTTTAAACAAATTACTTATAACTTGAAGAAAAATTATATCAGGTTTTGCGATTAAAATAAAGAGCTTTAAAAATTAAAGTCTTTCATTAACTGTTTATTAAATCATTATATGATATTTGGTCTCGCTTTTATTTTTAATTAATATTTTAATAAAATTTTTAGGTTAAACTAATAAAATCACTGAATTTTCTGATTATTTTGGATGACTTAAAACTTTTTATTTATTATTTATTTTAAGGGTACACCGGAAATTAAACTTGTCGTAAATAAACTTGAATACAATAAAACTTTGTTTTGATAATTAATTTTCTGCGCTTTTAATTTTTGCGCAGCCAACCTTCCATCAATAAAATATAATAAGTTGGTTAAATTCAAAGCATTGGAAATTTAATTTTATTATTTTTTTAATTAACTGATTTTTTCTAATTTCTTATTTGTCTAGTTTCTTGTGTTCTTTTAATCATTTTTCCTTCCTTTGTTCTCATATTTTTTCTTTTTTTTATTTCCGTTACATGTGACAAATCAAGAAAAAATAAATACAGACGGATGTCCCTATTTTTCTTTTCAAAATTTAATTTAAATCAAAAACATTATTTTTAATTAAATAGTTGAAGAAATATGTGTTACCAGAATATTATTATATTTTATTTTCAGCATTATCAAAATTTATTTTAAACTTTCCGGAAAACAATTAATTTTAAACTTTCCGGAAAAAAGTTAATTTTAAACTTTCCGGAAAACAATTAATTTTAAACTTTCCGGAATCAATTAATTTTAAACTTTCCGGAAAAACCAGAAGTTTATTTAATAAAAACAGAATTTAACCAATTAATTTCCCTATTTATTAATTAAATAATTCTGGTTTTTAAAATAAATAATAATTCTAATTAAAAGCGATAAATTTCTTTTTTATTCTAATCATCTTTAATGCTTATTACAAAAATCATTCATGTAGAAATTAATTTATATTAATGTGTGCGGTCGCAGAAATTTTGTTTTAAATTTATATTCTTCTTTGTTTTCTTTTTTAGCTATTAACCCAAAATTAAGCTTTTATTTTTACATAAAATTACGATTATAAAAAATTAATTTATTCTATTCTTTACTCTTAAAAAAATATTTAAATTATTTAAAATTATTATTTCTAATAATTTAATTTTTAGTCAAATTTAACAATTTAAAAATATAATTAGCGGAACTTAAGATTTAAATATATTTAATTTATTGTGTTTTTCTCAATAAATAAATGTTCACAATTTGCGCAGTTTATGACGCCTTCTTTGATTTTACTAGTTTTTTAATTTGCTGGATGAAATGACTCAGAAAATAATTTTTTTATTATTCCTCCCACGCAAATAAAACAGTAAAAATTAATAAACTTGTAAAGCGAACAAGAAATTATTATTTTCTAATTTTTACAGGCTTAAAATGAAGATAATATGTAATATTTTTAACGTCATGAGAATATAAGATTTGAGAAAAATTTAATTTTATTTTATTATTTGTTTAGCGAATGATGTAATTTTTAATTATATTTCTTTTTTTAATACATACTTTGTATTTCTTATTTATTTTTTATAATCTACATATACTATAATCATTTATTTTTAAAACTTTCCGGAAAAATCAGAATTTACTTTAAAACTTTATTGAAAAATCAGAATGTATAATTTAACTTTCCGGAAAAACCAGAATTTACTTAAAAGTTAACGGAAAAATCAGAATTTTTAAACACTTTTTAGTTCAAAATAACAATATAAGCACAGAGAGAATAATTTTATGCTCTATTTAACGAGAAGTTACTATTTTAGATTTATAAATTGAAGAAAATATTTAATACAAAATATATTCTGATTCTTTAAGTTTATAATTTTGTATTTAATAAACTAACATACTTATAACATTAAAAATATAATTTCTATTTTTTTTGTACTTTTATGTATTTTAGGTACATCAAAAAAGTGTTTAAAGACACAAAATATAAAATATTTTATACAAACTATTAATACCATTTTTAATTAAAAAAGATAAAGTAACAAATTAAATATAAAATAAAAAATTCTTTAATTAATTAAATTTTTTAAATTTCTAGATTTTTAATTAAATGAATTTTTAATTATTATTTGTTTAAAAATGAAAGAAAAAACAAAAACAACAGAAGCAACAACAAAACAAATTGAAAGGTTGAAGAAAAATAAAAACAAAACAAATTACAACGCATATAAATTACAATTGTTTGCGTTAATGTTTGTTGCTTGTTTTTTAATGTTTTTGTTATCAGCTGATTCAGCAGATGGAATGTATTTGAAAAGGAGAAGAAGGTAAAAATAAAAATTATTTTTTTTATTTAAATAATTTTTTTTAATTAATTTTAGAGAAAATAAAAAATTAAAATTTGAAGCTAAATATTTTTTATTTTTAGTTATAACCTTAGAAAAGGAGGTAGACTTGAAAGACATCATAGACGAAGTTTGAATGAATGGGTTAACGCCGCTAAACATTTAGATGGAGAAAATGAAAGTGTTACTAAAAAACATCCAAGGCATAGTCACAGACATAAAAAGTGATTTATTTAAATATTTAATTTATTTATTTTAATTAAAATTAATTTTTTAAATTAATCTTAAATTTTAGAAAAATCCCAAAAATTCAAACAATGGATTTGGACCAAATATTAAAACAAATGGACTCCATTGTAAGGCCTCGTTTTGGGAGATAATTGAGAATAACTGAACTTTATCTATTATTAATCTCATTAACGATTTGTGAATATTTTTATTTATAATTAATAATTTAATTAATATATTGTTTTGTTTATTGACCTCAATTTCCCCAATTATTAATATTTTCTAATTTAAAATTTTTCCTTTCATTTGAGCTTTATTTTCTCTAAACATTATTCCATTTGCTGCCTTATTTTTTAAAAGAAATAAAATAAATGTTTTAATTAAATTCTGATTTTATTTCTAAAATGTTTTAGATAAATTCTGATTTTATTTCTAAAATGTTTTAAATAAATTCTGATTTTATTTTTAAAATGTTTTAAATAAATTCTGATTTTATTTCTAAAATGTTTTAGATAAATTCTGATTTTATTTCTAAAATGTTTTAGATAAATTCTGATTTTATTTCTAAAATGTTTTAAATAAATTCTGATTTTATTTTTAAAATGTTTTAAATAAATTCTGATTTTATTTCTAAAATGTTTTAGATAAATTCTGATTTTATTTCTAAAATGTTTTAGATAAATTCTGATTTTATTTCTAAAATGTTTTAAATAAATTCTGATTTTATTTTTAAAATGTTTTAAATAAATTCTGATTTTATTTTTAAAATGTTTTAAATAAATTCTGATTTTATTTCTAAAATGTTTTAGATAAATTCTGATTTTATTTCTAAAATGTTTTAAATAAATTTTGATTTTATTTTTAAAATGTTTTAAATAAATTCTGATTTTATTTTTAAAATGTTTTAAATAAATTCTGATTTTATTTTTAAAATGTTTTAAATAAATTCTGATTTTATTTCTAAAATGTTTTAGATAAATTCTGATTTTATTTCTAAAGTGTTTTAGATAAATTCTGATTTTATTTCTAAAATGTTTTAAATAAATTCTGATTTTATTTTTAAAATGTTTTAAATAAATTCTGATTTTATTTCTAAAATGTTTTAGATAAATTCTGATTTTATTTCTAAAATGTTTTAAATAAATTTTGATTTTATTTTTAAAATGTTTTAAATAAATTCTGATTTTATTTTTAAAATGTTTTAAATAAATTCTGATTTTATTTCTAAAATGTTTTAGATAAATTCTGATTTTATTTCTAAAATGTTTTAAATAAATTCTGATTTTATTTTTAAAATGTTTTAAATAAATTCTGATTTTATTTTTAAAATGTTTTAAATAAATTCTGATTTTATTTCTAAAATGTTTTAGATAAATTCTGATTTTATTTCTAAAATGTTTTAGATAAATTCTGATTTTATTTCTAAAATGTTTTAAATAAATTTTGATTTTATTTTTAAAATGTTTTAAATAAATTCTGATTTTATTTTTAAAATGTTTTAAATAAATTCTGATTTTATTTCTAAAATGTTTTAGATAAATTCTGATTTTATTTCTAAAATGTTTTAGATAAATTCTGATTTTATTTCTAAAATGTTTTAGATAAATTCTGATTTTATTTCTAAAATGTTTTAAATAAATTCTGATTTTATTTCTAAAATGTTTTAGATAAATTCTGATTTTATTTCTAAAATGTTTTAGATAAATTCTGATTTTATTTCTAAAATGTTTTAGATAAATTCTGATTTTATTTCTAAAATGTTTTAAATAAATTCTGATTTTATTTTTAAAATGTTTTAAATAAATTCTGATTTTATTTCTAAAATGTTTTAGATAAATTCTGATTTTATTTCTAAAATGTTTTAGATAAATTCTGATTTTATTTCTAAAATGTTTTAAATAAATTCTGATTTTATTTTTAAAATGTTTTAAATAAATTCTGATTTTATTTTTAAAATGTTTTAAATAAATTCTGATTTTATTTCTAAAATGTTTTAGATAAATTCTGATTTTATTTCTAAAATGTTTTAGATAAATTCTGATTTTATTTCTAAAATGTTTTAGATAAATTCTGATTTTATTTCTAAAATGTTTTAAATAAATTCTGATTTTATTTTTAAAATGTTTTAAATAAATTCTGATTTTATTTCTAAAATGTTTTAGATAAATTCTGATTTTATTTCTAAAATGTTTTAGATAAATTCTGATTTTATTTCTAAAATGTTTTAAATAAATTCTGATTTTATTTTTAAAATGTTTTAAATAAATTCTGATTTTATTTTTAAAATGTTTTAAATAAATTCTGATTTTATTTTTAAAATGTTTTAAATAAATTCTGATTTTATTTCTAAAATGTTTTAGATAAATTCTGATTTTATTTCTAAAATGTTTTAGATAAATTCTGATTTTATTTCTAAAATGTTTTAGATAAATTCTGATTTTATTTCTAAAATGTTTTAGATAAATTCTGATTTTATTTCTAAAATGTTTTAAATAAATTCTGATTTTATTTTTAAAATGTTTTAAATAAATTCTGATTTTATTTCTAAAATGTTTTAGATAAATTCTGATTTTATTTCTAAAATGTTTTAGATAAATTCTGATTTTATTTCTAAAATGTTTTAAATAAATTTTGATTTTATTTTTAAAATGTTTTAAATAAATTCTGATTTTATTTTTAAAATGTTTTAAATAAATTCTGATTTTATTTTTAAACAAAAGAAACTTAAGTTTATTTATTTGACTTTTTTTTTGTTTATTTGAATGTGTTTCAAGTTTATATTTATTAAGAAAAAATGTGGGAGGATTTAAATAAGGAAAATAATTTTTTTAAAAGTTATTTTAAATATTTTAGTGAAAAAAGAGCTTAAGCACACATTAAAAATTTTTAAAATATTTTTTAACTTAAATTACATTTAATAAATAAAAATGGGCGCATTGTGTTGTACTACTAGACAACATTTAAAAAATCAAAAAAATAAGAAAACAGAGGACTTTAATAATCAAAAATTATTTTTAAACAAAAAAGAGGTTGAACATTTTAAAAAAGATAAAAATTTACAAAAATTAATTGCTGGTGCTCATCCTGAAGAAGTTGGGGGAATTAGTGCTTATTTATTGCAACACATGAATAGGTTAAATTAATTTTTTAATTAAATTTATTTTTAATTTAAGAGATCTGGATAAAGGAAGCAATAACCGTGTTGAGGTAAGAATTTAATAATTATTTTTCTAACAATTTAAGTTATAAAATTAATTTTTAGATTTCAGTAAATATAATAAATTTATTGCTTGATAACTGCAGAAAAGTTTCAAGTTGGACAGTTTTAGTCCAAAATTATTTTGAAATGATTAAACGATTATTACAGACAGAAAATGATAAATTTGAAACTTTGGGAACACAACTCTTTCAAAGGTAAAAATCAGAATTAAATTAAAACAAAATCAGAATTAATAAAACACAAGAACCAGAATTTAATTAATAAACACAAAGCAGAATTATATTAAAACAAAAACACAGAATTAATTAAAACAAAAATCAGAATTAATTTAAAACACAAAAAACAGAATTAATTTAGAACACAAACCGGAATTCAATTAAAAAACACAAACCAGAATAAAATAAAAACAAGAATTATTTAATAAATTAAAGGCATATAAATATTCATTATGATGTAGGAAATACATTATATAAGGAATACAATATTATTGCAAAAAAATTTGTTGTATTTATGGGAAGGGAAAATGAGAATACTAGAAGATTGAATGGATTTAATGGAATTACTGGTTAAATTTATTATAAAAATTTTTAAATATATTTTAGTAATGTCCACAAATTTATTTTTGAAAGATTACTCAAGAAATGAAAATAAATGGAATATAAAATTATTTAAAAAAATATTAGACTTTTTACTTGGTGAATTAATACTTTTCTCGCAACGAGAGGATAATTATTCAATAGGTAAATGTTTTAAAGAATTAGAATAAAAATCAGAATAAAATAAAAACAAAGAAATAAATAAACTTGGAATTAACGAAATCAGAAGAGTTAGAATAAAACTTAAAATAGAAATCAGAATTAAACTTAAACAAAAATTAGAATAAAATCAGAATTAACTTTAAGTTGATGCAAAAAATAACTATGAAGCAGAGAATAATGAATCAGTAGTAATAAATTTTGAATCATTAATTATTGCTTATATACGTGAATTGGTTCTAAGATGTATTACTATAGAAAATCTAATGTAATATTTTTATATTTTACAAAACAAAAATATTTTTTCCTTAGGATAATAGTTAAAGGTATATTTACATATTTAAGCTTAAATAGTTTATGGAACTCTCACAATGAACATATTACAAATTTTTTGTTTACAATAATGGATGAATCTACAGAAGAAAATTTTGATATTTTCTTACATGTAAGATTAATAATTTATTATTTTAATTAAAAATCAGAATCAAAATAAAATAAACTTGGAATTAAAACTTGAATAGAAATCAGAATTAAAACACAAAATAAAAAAATCAGAATCAAAATAAAATAAACTTGGAATTAAAAGAATAAAAATCAGAATTAAAACACAACACCTAATAGTTACTTTCAGTGTCTCATTTTCCATATAAAAAATGTTCAAAATAGCTCTTCAACATTTGAACTTGTTGCTATTGCTAAATTTTTAGCAACCTTCGTTACCTTATCGGGTACTTTTCTATAATTAATTTTTATATTTTTTAAAGAAAAAAATCAAGAAATTGAATCACAAAAATCAATTGTTTCATTCAGTCCAAATGCTTCAAGATTAAACTCATCGATAAAAAAACAAAATTTTATGGATATTTTAGAACTTATTCAAATGTCCATTGAAATGAGTAAAGTTAGAAATGATATAAAATTAATTGGAGAATATCAGGTAAATAAAAAAATGTTTAAAAATAATAGACTTTAGGATAAACTTATTGAAACAACAAATAAACTTTCTTGTGCTATGCCAGAAAAATTAAAAATAAATTCTGTTATTACAAGTGGTAATTCTAAGCCAATTATGATTGCGGATAAACCCTTTTACTTGTCATAGAATTAAATAAAACTTATGTAATAAATCTAAAATACAAAAAATCAGAATTACATTAAAGGAATAATTCAGTTATTTTTGATGTTCTGATTTTTGTATTTTTTAAGTTCTTATTGTTAGAGTTATTCTGATTTTGTATTTTTAAGTTTTAAACTTATTCTTGATTTCTGTATTTTTTAAACTTGTTCTGATTTTCTATTACCTAATATTTTGTATATACACATGTTTATACTAAATACACATAAATATTCCTTCAATAAATAAAACTTACTTTGAGATAGTGACGACATAAAATTACACTAGATACATAACTAGTACTAAAACTTGTTGATTGATAATACCCCCCCTATTCTTCAAAAAATAATAAAATAAAATAAAAGTAAAAATTGGTGCGCAATTAAAATATTGGCCATTTTTTTCTTTTTAATTTCAACTTTTTATTATAGGTCAATTTAATCAATTTTTAAAGCAAATCATTGTTCGTTAAATTGAAAGTAAAACAAGTTTTATTTTGTTAAAAGTGTTTTTTTTTTGTATTTTTGTTTTAGTATTTAATTCAAGTTTATTTAAACAATAATAGACAAACACAAAAACATTCACAACAAACATCTCTTTAAAATAAACTTTCTCTTTAAAAATGTTTTTATTAATTATTTACCAAACATTGCTATTAATTACATTACAAACAAATGCACAGTTTAATTTTGACCAACTTGGTCTAGGCAACTTAGGCGGTGCTTTGAACGGTCTTTTGGGTGGGGGACAAAATGGTAGACAACAACAACAACAACAACCTTTTCAACAACAAAATGGTAAAATTAAATTTTTAATTAATTAAATACATCCCGCCTAATTAATTAAATTAAATTAATTAAAATAAATTAATAATTAAATTAATAATTAAATTAAAAATTAATTAAATAATTAAAAATTAATTTTCTGGACGTCGAAATTTTGCTAAACCTTTGCATCGCATCCCTGGGTTTAAGCATCATTTAAACAACAAACCACCACAAAGACAACATTACCCACCTATGAACTTGAATTTACAAAAAGGTTGGTTTTTTTAATTTTAAGAAAAAAGGCGGGATGGACATTTTTATTTATTTAATTCCTTAAACTTAATAATTATTTTTAGGAAATAATGCAAACCTTGGAGGACAGGTAGAAGGTCTATTAAATCAATTTGGATTGGGGAACCAATTAACACATCAAATTGGAGGGTTAATTAATGGAGTAGCTTCAAATTTTGTTAATTATTTATTTAAAAATTAAGTTTAATTTTTTCTCTTCTTCTCAAGTTTGCCCCAAATCCGAATTCTCCAATACCCCCACACGTACAGAGAAGAATTATGCGTTACTGCAGTAAACACCCCAACGACCCCAAATGCCAGTGAGTCTTTATTAAATAATTAAATGGATATATTTGGATTTTTTTGAGACTCTAATGTTCCCTTTTGGGTTAGACTCTAATATAATATTTTTACCGTTCAAGACTCTAATTTCTGTTATTTTCTGCACCAGACTCTAATGTCCCATTACAGACCTTTTGAGTCTGAGTTGACAAATTTTTCTAATAATTCTAGTTCATTCCCAGACTCAAATAACACATTTTAGAAGCCATCCGGAATGGATTCTCCCCCAGAGTTCAATACCAGAAGCACCACATGTTGGGAACTCTATCGATCTCAACGCAATTTTCCCCAATTTAGTCAATTTCCAATTGCCCCCAATTCCTCAATTACCTTTACAAAATCTATTGAATGGAGGTAAAATAATTAAATTAAATTAAAAAAATATTTTTTCTTTAAAATTTAAAGTTCCCAATATTTTGAAGCAAGTTGTGCCTTTGGTTGGACAGTTAACAGCAATCGCTAAACAAGCATTAATAGTTAATTAATTAATTAAAACAATCCTTCATTGTTTTTAAAGAATATTTGTTCCCAACGTGGTGATTGTTTAAAGCAAAAACCAGAATCATTAAATATGCGAGCATCACTAGCGGAACAAGAAGCTGCTGTTTCTAGGGCACAACAGTTCTTTTTATTTATTTATTTTAATTAAATTTTTGAAATTAATTAAAACAGTCCGGGAAGACCTCAGGAACAATTAGACAATGAAATTGAAATTAGATTGGTTCGAACTTTTCAGGTTAAAAAAGCATTGATTAGAAAGGCTGGACTTGAAGGACAAGTTTATTTTTATTTAAATGATTCAATTTATTTATTTAAATAAAAATAGATTGAACCAGCAAATAATGGTGTTTATCAGGAAGATATTTTATTAACTGAGCAACAGGCTAATGCTTTAATTAATCAAATAAATCAGAATTCTGTTAGTTTATAATTTTATTTTTTTAATAATTGATTAAAACGCCAAAAATAGAACGCCAAAAAACGCAAAAAAATAAAACGCCAAAAAAAATTTTTTTTTAATTTTAATTTTCGGTGGGTGTCGGAGTTGTCCCTCAACAAGGCAGATTTAAAAGAGCTGGAAATTCGCTATACTTGGAAAGTGTGCCCAACCAACAGTGGCCATTAGGACAACCAATACATTACATGTTTGATGTTTCAGTAAATTGTAAAGAAAAAAAAGAAAAAAAGAAAAAATTTTAATAAATTAATTTAAAGCAGAAGCAGACAAAAACTCCGTTAGACAAGCACTTAATGAAATTAAAGCAAAGATTCCATGCTTAAGTTTTCAAGAAGTTTCAAGTAAACCAGTAGGATCTCATCTTTATTATGTTAAGTATGCACTCCCAGGCTTGTATAAATTAATTTTTAAAAATAAATTTATTTATTTTTCTTAATTAATTTGAAGCTGTGGACAAAGTTATGTTGGCCGTCTTGATGTTGTTAACCCAATTTATTTAAGCTTTGCCTGTGGAAATTCAGCAGGTGTGGCACTTCATGAGACATTACATGCCCTTGGATTGCAGCATGAACAACTCAGAATTGGTTAAATAAACAGAATTAATTTAATTAAAAATTAAATGATTAGATAGGGACAGATTTATTACAATAAATTGGCAAAATGTCAACCCCCAACATTATGATGCTTTTGCTGTCTCAGACGCATCAAAGTTTACTAGTTATGGTAAGAAATAAATAAACTTAGTTTTAAACTTGCAGCCTCAAGTTTGCGCTTTTTACAATAAAGTTGCTTTTAGGTATTCGCTATGATTATGGGTCAATAATGCACTACGCTAGTACAATCGCAACTCAAAACTTTGGACAAAAAACAATGACTGCTAAAGTTTTCTTTTTTTTTTTATAAAAATGTTTTTATTTAATTAAATATGTGTGTAGATTAATCCACAAACTAATGACCCATTAATGGGACAGAGAAATGGATTAAGTGAAACTGATGTGGCTGAGCTTAAAAGAATGTATTGTATGCCTGGTTTGTAACTTTTGTAATTTTATAAATATAAAGAATCGCAAACTTGAAAACTTGTAGAAAAGTTGATATTAAGAACAAAGTTGTAAAATAGACTAAAATGCTGACTTTCGCAAACTTAAGATTACCAGCTTGAAATAATATAAAAAATCAACTGAAACACAAACAAAAAATAAACTTGAAGAATAAATAAACTTTAATAGCGTCTGTTTTTATAGGATTATTTTTAAACTTGAATTGCAAACTTAAAACACTTACAATTAATTAAATTTTATCTTTAAATAGAATGTCGTGATAATAATGTTTATTGTGGTATATGGGCAGTTAGTAACCTTTGCTTTTCTCAAGACGGGTTTGCACAGAGTTGGATGCTACAAAACTGTAGAAAATCTTGCTCTTTTTGTTGAAGATATTTTTAATTAATTTTTTAAATTAGTTAACTAGTCTAAAAATACACTTCTTTACTCTTTGTAATATTTTAATAAAATTAAATTTTTTTCCTTTCAAAGTTGTAAAACTTCGATTTTTATTTTATTACCATGGAAACGCTTAAATAAAAATAAACTTATTCTTATTTAATATTTATTTATTTAATTGTTATTGCTAAAAACCTAAAAAACCTTTTACAAAAGATTCAAGTTTGTAAAAATGTCTAGTGTAGAAACAGATCTAGTAGCAACTTGGATTGTACCAATGAGCGACAAAGTTTATAAAATAGAATTTGAGCATGGAACTACAACTGGAAAGAGAATTTTAAGAGTTAATGGAAAGGTAAATAAACTTGAAACTTAACAAAGTTTTACAAACTTACAAAACTTTGCAAATATAAAATAAACTTGAAAGTTAAAAATGTTGTTTACAAACTTGAAACTTACATTTCAAGTTTATTTTTTAATTAAAAGTTTAGTTTACTTAAGATTAAAACTTAAGTATTTTTAAAGTTTTTAGGAAATAATTAAACACGATTGGATGTTTAAATTGGTAGGCAGAGAAATTTTTGAATTAAATGGAGTTCGCTGTTCGGTATTTATTTTTTAACAATTTCTTTTTTTATACAGAAAATAAATTTTAAGGTTAGTATTGATGCTGTAGGAATTTTCGCCTACGAATATACACTTCAAGTTGGGGGAAAAACATATGAAAAGTTTCGGGAACAGCAAAAGAAAGCATTACAAGTAATTAAAGTTTGTAATATAAACATTGTAGAATATTAAGTTTATTTATTTTGTCAAGTTCAAGTTTGCGCTTAAAGAAAGTTGCTTAAGTTTGCGCTAGAATTAAATAAACTTGTCTCAAGTTTGCAAACTTAAAATTAAAGAGCTTTAACTTAAAAAATTATTTTTAAGATTTGGCATGTTCGAATGGGAGAAACAGAGAGTAGAATATGCTTAGGTTTTATTTTATTTATTTTCTATTTAATAAACACTTAAATTTAGAAAAAGAATCAATGGATGTTTGGGTTAATGGTTCCAAAGTGGAGACAACGGTAACGGGCAAATAATTATCTTTCAAACAAAATTATTTTAAAGGGTGAGTTTGTGGATGAAGGGGGAACAAAAACACACTTTGAAATTGGGAATGAAGCTACTGCTTTTATTTTATCTCAAAGCAGTGGGAAAAGGCAGATTGGGTAATTTAATTAAATTAAAGGTTATTTTTGATTAATATTTTTTAAAGCCTTGTTCACCAACTTTATGTTAATGATGCATTAATTAGACTCTGTGAAGAAAATGAGGATGAACCTGCTATTGAAGCATTGGATAATGAAACAAAAAATGAATAAAATTAGTTTTGATAAAATAAAAGATTTAATTAATTCTATTAAAATTTATTAAAATAAAACAAAACAGATAGCAGTGTTTTACAGGCTTTTGCAGGAGAAGAAAAGCATTGTCAATAATTTAAAAGCAAATGTTTAATTTAATTGATTCATTATAATTTGCAAGCAAGAATAATGCTGCCCACGATATATAACTTGATTAAAATAAATAAACTTAGTTTAAGTTTGCACAAACATTTTTGCTTTTTTAAGATTGTAAACTTGAAAAAAACATTAAAATAGAGAAACTTGAAACTTAAAGTTGCAAGTTGAATTTACTTTTTTCTAAAACTTAAGTAAAAAACAAGTTTGTAAACACATAGAAACAGCCAAATAAATATTTTAATTAGTAGGTTGCAATTAAATTATAAACTTTTAAAGTTTGTAATTTTACAATTATTAAATAGACGTCTATCAGTCAGGCGCATTTATTTAGAGAAAAGGATAAAGAGAGAGAGACAATAAAATCCCTTAATATTTCTTTATTTTATATATTTTATCCGTCTATCATATGAAGACTAAATTAATTTGTTATACTAGTCTCTCTCTAAATTTTAAAATTTAACATTATCCATTTTACATTCCCCAACATTTGTATATATTAAAAATATTAAAATGTATTTTTTTATTAAATTATTTATTTGCATTCAACCGATTTTATTTGTTTACACAAACGTTGTTGGAAAAGAAAAAACAGAAATTACCTGTAGTCGTAACCATCCAATTATTGGACTACCTAAGAATGGAAAACATCCATTATTGACAATATTAGAGGAAATTAGTATCATAAAAGTGAAGGCTGATTATTTTGATAAACAAATAGAAGAAAACAAATTAGGCTTAAAAACAGAAGTCAGATGCAAGTTAATGAATAAATTGTTTTTGTCACTCCCTCAATGGCGAAGAAAAAAAGTTGCATTTTTATATTGCGAAAATGTTTTGGGAATACAAAATGTAAGCAAATATGAATGTTTTAAAATAAACTTGACAATGCATAGAGAAACACAAGTTTTAAGTTTGTACTTTAAAAACTTGTTAAAACTTGACTAATAAATATTGATGCTTATACAAACTTAAAAACGTTTATTTATGTGTCTAAGTTTTAATTTGTTATTTTTCAAACTTAAGATTGTAAATTAATTTTTTCTTCTTTTTTATTTAACTTTATAGAACTTGGAGAGTTGTCTTAAACGTCTCTTTTCAATTAATGACCGACAAAATGCAAGACTATTGGAATTATTAGTTATTGATAAAAGTGAAGCTTTAGCAGAGCGTCTTTTTGAAACTTTAAATTCAAGTATTTTACACTTTAAAAAATTAGGAAAAATTTTATTTAATTTATTTAAGCCGGTAACACAGACTTTGACACATTATATGACATTATTTTGGCTACCCCTAAATTCGAGTTGCAACAGATAATTGAATTTTACAACAAGAAAAAACCGGAACATTCAAAGGATGAGAAGATTAAAAATATAAAATTAAATACTTCAAAATTAGAAGAGCATTTACATTATAAACAACATTCTGAAACAGATAAAAGTAAAAATGATGAAATTTGGGACATTCTAATTAATAGAGTGGATGCTGTTAATAAAGGGGTTTATCTGGATGATTATGAAATTGAGAAGGTTTTTGTTTAAATTTTTTCTTTAGATTAATCTTAAACTTAAATATCAGATTTTTAACAAAATATTTAAATATTGTAATAATAACAACAAAAATGCTAATAATGAAGTTAAAGCCTTAAGTTATACGCACATAATTCTGCGTAATTATGTTTACAAATCAAAATACATAATAAAACTTGGAAACATGTTTTTTGAAAAATGCGGAGAAATAGGCGTAGAAAAACCACATAGCAATAGAGAACATGTAAAGAATGTAATACTAAGTAGTTCTGGGCGTAAAGCTCTTGGAGATTTATTTCATAGGTATCTCAAGTTTGTAAATTACAACTTTATAAAGAATTTAAGTTTAAAACTTTTTAAAAACAAAACACATAAACTTAAGTTTGTGTTTATAAAAGAAACAAGTACATAAACCTAAGTGTTTGTGTTTTTAAAAAACAAAACACATAAACTCATGTTTGTGTTCATATAAAGAAGCAAACACAAAAACTTAAGTTTGTGTTTACAAAATAAAAGAAATAAACACATAAACTTAAGTGTTTGTGTTTATCATTTGTAAATACAACTTATTTAAGTTTGTAAAATTAAACCTAAGTTTATTTTTATATTACTATAATTTAAAGTATTAAACTTCCGGAATACATAAAAAGAATGTTTATAATAACCGGAATGGCAGGAGAACAGAAATATAAAAAAGATATTGAGAATCGTATTAGGAAATATATTAAAAGTAAAAAATATAAAGGTTTTAAATTTAACTTTTTTGTTTTAATTTTTAAAATCAGAATTATTAACTCTTGTGGTAATTCATCATGGGAATGATTTATTTGATATTATTAAATTATTAAAAAATGAAAGAAAAATAGATAATGATATGCCTGGATTTTATTTTGATAATATTGCGGAGAATTGTGACGAAGAAACTGAGAAAGAGTATAAATTAGATTTGGAGTTGGATGCGTTGAAATATCAGTACAATAGTAAGTTTTAAGTTTTTAAAGTTTTAAGTTTGCGACGCTTCAAGGGGCTGCGCCCAAAGTGCGCCGCAGAAGTCAATTATTGTTAAAACTCTATTTTAAAATTAATTAAAAAAAAAATTCTTATTTTTAAGCAAGAATTGAAAAAATGAATAAATTAATTACAAGTGAAAAATTTAAAGATAATATGGTTGATAATATTATTATTAATGAGTGTACTATGAAAAAAGTTTTAAAATTTTCTAACACTTTTTTGCATGAATATTTATTTCAAAGTTTTAAAAATGAAGCAAAAAATTATGAAAAAATTTTTGAAAAGTTTAAAAACGATACAAAAGGATTAAAAGAATTGGAAAATTTAAAAGAAGAGGAAAGGGTAAATTGTCTTATTTTTGCGGTAAAAAAAGAGAAGGAAAAATTTTATGAAAAATTGGTAAATTTTAAACAAGAGTTTGAACAAAAATATAATGAAGTTGAAAACAGAGAAGATTTTGCTACATTGGAAGAATGGAAAAAAGAGAAGGAAACATTAATTGAAAATTTACTCAAAGATTGCTTAGAAAAGGTTAATTAAAAATATTTAAATATTTAAGTTATATATATAAAAGTGAGTATTGTAAAGTTGTAAACTTGAAAAGTTTAAGTTTGTTCTTAAGAAAAAGGATTTTAATAGTTTAGTTAAGCAACTTGAAAATAAACTTGAACAACCCATTGCAAACTTAAAACTTAAAATAAACTTAAAACAAAACAAATAATAAACTTAAAAACATAAAACTTAGAATAAACTTAAAATAAGCGAATAATAAACTTAAAACTTTTTTTCAGAATGAAGTATTAGAGGATTTATTTGAACTTAAGTCTACGCCTAATACTAGTCTAACGCCTTACGGATCAACTCAAGTATTCTTTAAATTTAATTTATAGTTTAATCTAATTTCTTAGTCCTTTTCGAGATCATCAACGTTTTCAACTGGAGAATCATCCACTTCTACTACTAAAGGATGGCCACTTAGCGATGAGGAAACGGTTATTTTAAGTAGTTTATTTAAAATTTAAATTAAATAAAGACAATAATGAGAGAATATTTTCCTAAAGATGATTCAGTTGTAGAAAGTGTAAGAACCTCAGAAAATGAACAATTTAATTCTAGTGATGGTTCTGAAGGTAAGTTGTTCTTTTAATAAAAACCTGAAATTTTAGAGTTTGAAGTATTTGGGTTGGATCTACACCCTCATGTTCAGAATAACCCTCCTACCCTTGGTAATTTATTTTTTAAATTTTTATTTAATTTTTAATTTAATTTTAGTTAGACAAAATGTAATTGATATTGAGCAGAATATTTCACAACCATATTCACCTAATTCGTCTTCTGATGAATACAACAAGTCTCCAAAACAAGAAATAAATTCTGAAACTAATAAAGAAGAAAACAAATTAAACAAAACTTCTCTTTCAGAAAATCAGAACAAAAGTTTGTTTAAAACAACTTTTCTCCCAAACAAAGTTTTAAAAAGAAAATAAACTTGAAGCAAAGACAGACAGTTTGAGCGCAAGTTTTTAAGTTTGCGCTTCTGATTATCTTTTATATGATCCTTTTCTCTAGCTTTCTTTTATTTAATCTATTTCTCTATTTAATACTTGCATCAAGTTTAAAGTTTTATTTCTTTAATTCCAAGTTTGAATAAACACATTTAGCCAAACATATGATTTTATGTTTTATTGTTTAGTATGGACTCAATGTGATTGTAGTCACATTGAATTAAATCACATTTTTGCACTTTTAATAAAGAGAAGAGAAAGAATTGTTATCTTCTCTAACCATGTGAGAGTCTGAATAGAATATTGAGAAATTGATTAATGAATTACTCGAGGGAGAGGCTTCGCCTGATTTTCCTTTATTAATATACTCACCTTTCCCCCAACCATTTAAAAATATTTATTTACTTTAATTTCCCATAAATTAAAGTTTAAATATTCCTTACAGTCTAAACACTAGCTTCTACTATTTTATGCATTTAAAACTTTAAAACTTAAGTTTTAAGTGAAGCAATGTGTTCACTTAAATTATTCCTCTTATTGTTGTATTTGTTCTCCCATTCTTATGGAAATGTTGGGAATGAAGCTAAACCTAAACAAAATGGTAAAGACGCTAAAAAAGGTAATTAAATTAATTTAATTAATTTAAATTAATTTAACAGATATTAGCAACAAACTGGCCTCCCTTTCGGCTACAAAAGGGGACAGTCTTTTCTACCAAGAAATACTCCAACAAATTCAAAGCATTAAATTCCCTGGTTTACATGAGGATATATCTAAAGTGGAAATTCGTTGGCCGTTGATTAACCAGTTGTTTTTGGGGCTTCCTCGATGGCGTAGGAATAATACTTTATTTATGTATTGTGAAAATAATAAGATAGAGGTAAGTTATAATTAGGTCATTGATGATAAGAAAGTTGAATTTTGATAGTTTTTTAATGAATTGAAAATTAAAAATAAAGAAAAAAAAATTTTTTAACAGAATGCCAATAAAAAAATTAAAAAAAAATTTCTTTATATTTTTTATTTTAATTTTTAATAGGAAAAGGATTGCATTAAAAACATATTTTATGAATATAATTCAATTGTTAATCAACCGGAAAGATCGAAATTGCTGGAATTATTAATAGTTGAAAAAGGAGAATATTTGGCTAGGGGTCTTTTTCACACATTAAATTCAAGTAAAACTTTTTTTTAAGTTTATTTATTTTGTGTTTTTCCAGAACTGTAAAATATCCGGAAAATAAACTTTTTCTGGTTTTTTAAGTTTATTTATTTTGTGTTTTTCCAGAACTGTAAAATATCCGGAAAATAAACTTTTTCTGGTTTTTTAGTTTCAACATCCGGAAAACTTTGTCTTTTACACTAAACATTGTTTATTTATTTTTCTTTTTAGGAATTTACACAGATTTTGATATTTTGTATGAAATTCTTTTGACACAGACAAAATTAGATTTGAATAAAATTATTGAAAATTACTACAAATTTTTTGATAATGAATTAGTAGTGGATAAAGAATTGCAAAAATTTATTGAAAATAACTACTCAGAGTTTAAAGTCTCAAAATTAAAAATTCATTTGGAATATAGAAGAGCCTTTGTAAAAAATGAAGAAAATAAAAAAATTTGGGATATTTTAATTAAAAGGGTTGAAAACGTTAATAAAGTATTTGAAGAAAAGGAATATAATAGGGTAATTCTGCTTAAAACTTTAAAAAAAAAATTTTTTTATTTTAATAAATAGAATGTTGAACAAATTATTTTATTATGCGACGACAACAATGAAAAAAACACACAAAGTTTAATTAAAATGTTTGAAACACATTTCATTAAACTTGAATTTATGTCAACAAGTTTTAATGTTTTTAAAGAAAAGTTTTTAAAAACAAAATGCAGCGAAAACATTTTCCCTTATAACAAAAAACAGAATAAATCAGAATTGCAAAACACAAATAAACTTGGATTGTTAAACGAAGCAATTCCGGAATACATTAAAAAAATGCTGCAAGTAACCGGATTTTCCGGAAAAAGACAAAACTTGGAATTTATTGATAAAAGGCTTGAAAATTATATACAAGAGGAAAAACATCAAGGTAAAACACATTTTGATATATTTAAGTTTTAGGCTCTTTGTTTCCGGTTAATTATTCTATTATTTAAACTCTTACCCCAAGTCTCTTTAAATATTATTTATATTTATTTTTATTGTAGAATTATTGTATTTTGTTGTAATTAATTATGGAAGTGATTTGCTAGAAAAAATTAAAAGCTTAAAAAGTGAATTTGAAGAAGACAGAATTAAAAGCATTGAAATTGAATTGGGATATTTACGATTTAAAATGAAGCAATTAAGAATAGAATTTACCAAAAAGAAAATAAACAAAGAAATTAACAGAATAGAAAAGGAAGAATTACAATTATTATTAGAAGCGAATGAATTAGACGGGTACACCCCGATGTACCGCAGCCCAAAGTACCGCAGCCCAGTGTACCGCGCCCATTGTACCGCAGCCCAGTGTACCGCGAGCCCAGTGTACCGCAGCCCAATGTACCGCACGCCCAATGTACCGCAATTTAAATAATCAGTTAATTTGTTTGAAGCTGTTTCAAATTGATTGAAGCATGTTTAAACTTAAATGAAACATGTTTCAAATTAAGTGAAGCATGTTTCAAATTAAGTGAAGCATGTTTCAAATTAAGTGAAACATGCTTCAGTTAAGTTGAAACATGCTTCACTTAATTTGAAACATGCTTCAGTTAATTTGAAACATGCTTCACTTAATTTGAAACATGTTTTATTTAAGTTTAAACATGTTTCACTTAATTGAAGCATGTTTCAGTTAAGTTGAAACATGTTTCAGTTACGTTGAAACATGCTTTAATTAAGTTGAAGCATGCTTCAATTAATTTGAAACATGTTTCATTTAAGTTTAAACATGTTTCACTTAATTGAAGCATGTTTCAGTTAAGTTGAAACATGTTTCAGTTAAGCTGAAACATGCTTTAATTAAGTTGAAGCATGCTTCAATTAATTTGAAACATGTTTCACTTAATTTGAAACATGCTTCAATCAATTTGAAACAGCTTCAAACAAATTAACTGATTATTTAAATTGCGGTACATTGGGCGTGCGGTACACTGGGCTCGCGGTACATTGGGCTGCGGTACACTGGGCTGCGGTACAATGGCCTTGCGGTACAATGGGCTCGCGGTACACTGGGCTGCGGTACAATGGGCGCGGTACTTTGGGCTGCGGTACTTTGGGCTGCGGTACACTGGCCTGCTCCCGAATTAGACAATGACATCATTATTGAAGAATTAATACAAATAAATTGCGACCAATTAAAAGTTTCATTGGACATTGAATTTAATGAAAATGAAACAGAAGTGTTTAATTATATTGGAAAAATTAAATTAAATATATTAAGTAAACAAAATAAGGAATTAATGTCAGAATTAAATGTTGAACTTGAAAAGGAATTAAAACAAATATACACTGAAACCGGAAAGAATACAGTATTTGAGAAAGAACTTGAAACAACAATTAAAAAGAGAAAAGAGGAATTAGAAACAAGTTTAACTGAAGCAATTTCCGGAAAAGAAAACTTAAGCGAGAGGATAAAAAAACTTGGAACGAGAGAGATAGAAACAAGTTGGAATCCTTTAAAACTTGAACTGCTGTCAGAGAAACAGAAAGCGCAAATAGAAAGAGAGAAAGAAAAACCAAGAGAAGCAGAAGCGCTTATTAAAGAAGAAATAAACGAAAAAATAAAAGAAAAAATAAAAGAATTAACTGTTGAAATAAATAATATAATTAAAGAAAAAATAAAGAATGAATTAAAAATAATTATTATAAATAAATATATTAATTTAAAAGAAAAATTAAATGGTGGAATTAATTACGATTTAATTGAAGAAGAATTAGAACAAAAAAGAGAGGAGTCGGGAAAGTTGAATTCTGAATTAATTAAACTTGATAATTTAATGTTTAACTGTTCTAAAGAAATAAAAAAGGTGGAAAAACCTTTAAAAATCTTAAAACTTGACGATGATGCATACGGGTTAAGTTCGTTCTTTACTTTTGTATGGTCAAAAGAATTAAACTTGAAACGACTTAAAGAACTTAAGATTGAACTTGAAAAGGAAAGAAGCTTGGGGACGTTAGAGTCTGAGCTTTACAGCTTAGGTAAATAATTAAAATGACTGTTTTTGGGTATAACCCCCTTTCTAAAGGGTACCAAACTGAACACAGTAGATTACTTAGAATAAGCTCCGGAGCTTATTTAAAAAATTCTTTTGCGAAATTCTATTAAATTTAATATTTTTAAGTAAAATTCAAAAAGAATATGATTTCAAATAATTCTGATTGGGAAAAATTTTGTAAAAATGTAAAAACATTTGAAGATAATTATAAGAATAAATACACAGAGAAAAGTTTAAATTTAAATAAAAAAGATGCAGACGAACGAATTTCTGTTGAAAATAAAAATTCAATGAATGAAAGAATTGAACAATTTGATAGCAATTGTTCGACTTTTCTAGAGGTCTTATTAGAGAATATTTTTTAAACCCTCTTTTCTGGTTCAATTATTGCTTTGGAAATATCCCATTTATTTAATGGATTTTCCTGTTCTTTACACAAATGTCCGCAAATCTTGTCCGCAAGTAATTATTTTTCATAAAGGATTATTTTTTAAAACCTTTTCTACATTTAAAAAAGGATTTTTTTTAATTCTTTGGTACTATATAAGGTATTGAAATATATACTTGCGGACAAAACTTGCAGACATTTATGTAAATAACAGAAAAGTAATTATTTAATTAAATGCAGAAAATGCTTGATTTATTAAATATTTAAATGTTTAGATAAGTAAAACAATAGCCAAACTTAACTTACAAACTTCGTTTAATAATTTAAATAATGAAAAAGAACTTACAAACTTGACTGCTGAAGAAAGCAAAAACTTAGCTAAACGCCTCTTTTATATGTTGAATAATTCAAGTTGGAAAAAAAGTTTATTTTTCTCTAATTTTTTTTAATTTAAAGCAGAGAAAACGAATTTTAATATTTTGTATGAAATTTTTTTTAAACTGACTAAACTTGAGAAGGTTACATTTCTTCACAATTATTACCTAATATTCAATAAAATGTTGTCTAATAATAAAGAATTGGAGAAATTTGTTGAAAATAATTATTTGGACTCCAAAGTTTCAAAATTAAAAATTCATTTGGAATTTAAAAAATCCTTGGAAAAAAATAAAGAAAATTTAAATGTTTGGAATATTTTAATTAAAAGGGTTGAGAATGAAACATTTAATGAAAAGGAATACAACAAGGTAATGCATAATAAATAATCAATTAAATTAGGACAAATGGGTCAAAGCTTTTATGGAAGGCAGTAGCGAAATGTCCGCAGTCTTTTCTTAGTGTCCTGCACTCTAAAGTCCGGCATTCTAAGTTCCGCGCCCAGGTGACCTTGTCTACCACACTCTAGGATCCAGCGCTGTATTGTCCTTTTCTCAGCAAAAATGTCTGCGTCAAAGTGTCCCCTTGGTTCTGAAACATAAGAACTAATAAAAAAAAATAAAACATAATTTTCTTTAAAAATAAATTAAATAAATGTACAGATTACAAAAAAGATTCTTTCATACTGTGGAACAATAAAGCTTAACAAATCGTCTACAATTTCTCAAAGTCTAGAAGATTACTTTAGTGTAGCAGAGTTCAACCAAAATAATCAATTTAAAGCCAAGTTTATTAAAAACTGTAAAAACAAGTTTATTAATAAAAATGCTGTTAATAAACATTCAATAAAAAATTTGTTTAAGTAAGTTGAATAAACTAATAAAAAAAGGTTGACATTTTGTCGCAAAGTTGGTTACTTGTCATTTTGTCTTTTTCGTTTAAAAAGTTTTAAGAAAAGGTTGGAGGAATTGTAGTGACATTAAAACCTTTTTTTCTGTTTATTTTAAATAATTAATTTAACAGAATTAAAATTCCCGCATATCTTAAACGAATGTTTATTATAACCGAAATGGCAGGTGAAAAAGAATATAAAATTGACTTTTTCAATCGCTTCTCTAATTTATTTTCAGCAGGCAGAAATGAAGGTATAAAATTAAAATATTTAAATTATTTAAATTTTTTGTTTAGAAATGTTGACATTAATGCTGGTTTATCGAAAAAACGATTTGCTTGAATCAATTGAAAATTTTAAAAGAATTAACAATTTTTTAAATTAAATTAAGAAGCATTAACGAGAAAAGAGTTGTAAACAAAGATAAAATATTGATATTTTTTAATTTTATTTTTTAAAGTAGTGTAGAATTATCTAAACTGTATATAAACATTAAAAATTGCAATTGTAAAAATTATTTTTTTATAAAAATCCTAAATTGAGTTGCTTAGACTTTTTAAACAAGAGACATTGTGCATATTATATGTTATTTTTTATTTAAATAAAGTTTATTTAATGTATTACAATATAAAAAGAAAATACTTGTATTTATTGTAAACTTAAGTTTTACAAATTAATGAGAGTTTGTATTACAATAATAAACTTAAGAACAAGAAAAAGACGCAAACTTAACTAACAACTTTTTCAAGTTTGTAATTATTGTTAAATAAACACATAACAACAAAACTTTTTTTTAAAGTTGTAAACTTAAGTTTAACACAAACAGGAAGAAAATTAAATAAATAAATAATTTATTTTACAATTCTTCAGAATTGTAATTAAGTAATAAACTTTTCTAATTGTAAGTTTAAGTTTTTAGCGCTTTGAACTTAAACTTTGCAACTTAATTTTAACTATTATTTAAAACTTTTTCAATTCCCAAGAATTACTTTAAAGTTGTGTTATCAACAAACAAAAAAGGGAAGATAACTTTTCACTTTTATTGTCTAATTAAAGTGCTTTTCAACGCAGGGAGTGTCTTAAGTCAGATTTCACAAGACTAACAACTCCACTCAAATCTTGTGAGTGTCTATTAATTTAATTTATACGTTTTCCTTTCTTTCTCTACTCTTCTCTTTCTTTTAATTAATATCTTTAACATTAGCTATAAATTTAATAAAAATTAAATTACTCGTGACAGGTCTCGCGCATCCTCACAATTAAAATTTAATAAAATATTCCCCTCAACATCCCCACTATTTTATTTTAATTCAAACTATTTTAAATTAATTAAAAAACTTTTTTTGAATAAAACAAGTTAAAATAGTCTCAAATGAATTTATTAAACTTTTTTCTTTTGTTTCAAATATTTTTGCTTGTTTATTTGATTTATGCTGTTGAACTACAAACAATCAGTAAATAATTATTAAATATTAATTTACCGTCTTATTTTCTTATTTAAAGGAAATTACCCTCGCAGTAAATATTTACCTGAATTTTCGCGTCAAAACGTCTGTAGTCGTTGGTATCCATCTTCCAATTCTCAACCATTGTCGAATAGAGAGTCATTATTAGACATTTATAATTCCATCAACAAATCCGGGGACAAACAGGAAAGATGGGAATTAATGAATGATTTGTTTCTGCCTCTTCCTCAATGGCGTAGAGCTGAAGTGACCTTTTCAGTCTGTAAAGAAAAGTTAGTTGAAGAGGTAAATTTAATAAAGGCCATTAGAATTTAATTTTAATTTATTATTCTAAATAATATAGGAAGATTGTTTTATTACTCTTTTTTCCGGAGTCAAACCAAAATTGTTGAGATTGTTAATGACAGAGAGAAGTGAAGCCCTAGCTGAACGATTGTTTTATACATTGGATTCGGGTAAATATATTTTTAAAAATAAATGAAAAAAATCATAAAATTATGAGATTTGGTAGAACAGGAAATTTACTCTAAAATACCAAAAAATGAAAAATTTCGGCAATTTAGAAAAAAAGTTATGGACAAAAAAACCCTTAAAAAATCGAATACCTACACCTGTGTTGGTTTTTTGACTATAACTTTTTTTCTATAATTCCAAAAAATTTAATTTTTTGGTATTTTATAGTAAATTTCCTGCTCTATTAAATGGTACCATAAACACCAAAAAAGGTATTAGAGTTCATTTGTTATAGTGCCCGGCACTCAACAGACCCACATAGAAAAGGGAGGCCGAAAGTGTCTCTTTCTCTTTTCTATTACTCATACTTTTTTATTCTAAAAAAGCCTTTTTAAATTGCTTCATATTTCAGCAAATCCTCCAGATTTTGATATTCTATATGAGATAATTCTGGCACAACCAAAATTTCAATTACAACAAATAATTAATTTATATCAAAATTTCTATGATAATAAATTCTTAAATGACAAAGAAGATGAAGAATTTTTAAATTTTAATTCAAACTTTATTTTAAACATAGAAAAATTAGTAAAACATTTAGAATATAGAAAATATTTGGAACAAAATGAAGAAAATAAAAAAATATGGAAAATGCTTATTAAACATGTTGATTCAGTTAATAAAAAGAAATTTATAGAGAATGAAGTGTTTACCCAAGTAAGCAGTTATTTTTTAAGTTTCAATTACAATTGTTTGCATCAGTTAGAAAATATTATAAAAAACACAAAAATACATTAAAAATAAACTTGTTTTTATGCGCTTGTGTTATTTTTGTATTTTTCCAAGTTTATAAAATACAGTTCAAAAAATACAAAAATGCGCATTTATTTAAAATAAACTTTTTTTACAATAGATTACCGAAAAAATAATTAAACTTTGTGGTACAAATAATAGCAAAGAAATAGCTAAAAATTTTGCTTCAATTTGGCTTCATGCTGAATTTAATTCAAGACGTCTTGTAAACTTCGGCGCAGCCTTTTCAAGAAAATGTAAAAATATTTTAAATGAAGAGGAGAATTTATTTATGAAAAGAATGTTAATCGTTTCTGGTTTTGTATCTGAGTATGAATATAGAGAAGATGTAATTAATCGAATAATTAATTATATTAAGGAAGATAATTTTGAAGGTAATGAAAATTAAAAATTACCGGGGGAAAAAAATCCCCAGGGAAAAAATTCCCCGGGGAAAAAATTCACAAAGGAAAAAAATTCCCCAAGGGAAACAGAAAAATTCCCAGGTGAACGGAAAACTATAATTTCCTATCTGACTGATCTAGTCTTCAAGTTTAATTATTCTATTTAAAGCATTAATAACCCTAATTTTGCTTCACCATGGAAATGATTTTTTAAAAATAATGGAACATTTGAATAACAATTGGCAAATAAAAAATTTAAACAACAATACCCAAATAAAAAAAGACAGTTTAAAAATAAGCAATTTAGAAAATAAAATAAAAAAAATAAAAAAAGAAATTTTTGAATTAATTAATTCAAAAGAATTAAAAGAACAAAAAACTGAAGAAGATGAAAGAAGAGAAGAATTATTTAATTTATTTAAAGAGAAAAAATTAACAAATTATTTGGTTGAAATTAAATTAAAAAAAGTTGAATTAAACATTTTATTAAATGAAAAAGAGAAAATTAAGGGGAAAGAAAATAGAATAAATAAAAAGAAAACTGAAAGTAAATTAAAAGAAAATGAAGAAAAAATACATAAATTGGAGGAGGAAATGGGAGAAAAAATTAAAAATATTGAAAAGGATTTTAAGGTAATTATTTCCATTAATTGAGGTACTCAGATTGTTGTTAGAGGGAATAGAGCCTTTCTTTAATTATAATTAAGAAAGGGGAATAAAGAGAAAAACTAATAAAAATACAACTGCGCGACACTGGCCATTTCAATGCCGGCACTATAACAAATGAACTCTAATGTTGTTTTAGGTGTTTATGGTACCATTTGATAGAGCAGGAAATTTACTATAAAATACCAAAAATTTTAATTTTTCGGAAGTATAGAAAAAGAGTTATAGTCAAAAAACCTGCACAGGTTTCAAAAAGTTCATTTTTAGGTTTTTTGACTATAACTTTTTTTCTGTACATCCAAAAAATTTAATTTTTTGGTATTTTATAGTAAATTTTCTGCTCTTTCAAATGGTACCATAAACACCTAAAACGGCATTAAAGTTCATTTGTTATTGTGCCGGCATTGAAATGGACCTCTAACCCCTTTAAAGGAGGAAGAAGAAGCGACAGAAGATCTGAAAAGAAGAGAAATGTTAGATCTTGGTTTAGAAGAAGAACAAATGTCAAATGAAGAAATATATCAATTTTATAAAATAAAAATAGAAAACGAATTGGAAGAGGTTAAATTGAGGGAAAGATTGAGACGAGTAAAATTAAAACAAAAATTGGAAAAAGAGGAGGAAAAATTAAAAAGCGAGGAAACTAAAGAAGAAGACAAAATAAACGAAGAATTTAAGAAAGAGAAAATAGAAAGAAAATTAAATAAACTTGAAACAGACAAATTAACTGAAATTGAATTAAATAGAACACTGAGACAATTAATTCTAAGAAAAGAAGAAGAAATGGATAAACAAATAAAAAATGAAGTAATTAGGGGAATAATAGAAGTAAAAATGGAAATATTAAAAAATAAAATTGATTTTAAAGAGAGGGTATTTTCGGAAGAATTAATTGAAGATATTGAAGTGGGGATGGGGCTAAAGAGAAAACGAAGAAATAGAAGAGAAGAAACAGATGAAGAAAATGAAGAAGAAGAATATGAAGAAGATGAAGAATATGAAGAAGATGAAGAAGAAGGAAGAAGAGAAGAAGGAAGGGAAGAAGAAGAATATGAAGAAGGAAGAGAAGAAGGAAGAGGAGAAGAGGAAGAAATAGAAGAAGAATATGAAGAAGAATATGAAGAAGAGAAAGAAGAGGAAGAAGAGAAAGATAACACAGTCTATTTTAATATTCATGAAGAAGATTTAATAAGAAATGAATTTAATTTAATTAAATTAGAAATTGCACTTAAACGATTAAAATTAAAAGAAGACTTAAGAAAACTGAAAATTAAAGAAGAAGAATTTGAAGAAGAAAAAGAAAAAATACAAGAACAATTAAATAAAATGAAAGGAATTAATTATGACAATTTAAATAAAAAATTAAAGGAAGAAGGAATTAATGTATTAGAAGAGGACTTGAAACTAAATAAATCAGAACAAGAAAAGTTTCAAAAAAGGTTGGAAAAAGAAGGAAATAAACTTAAAATAAAAGAGAATAAATTAAAAAAGAAACTGGGTGAGAGATTTAAAGAAGAAATAGTACAAAAAGAAATAAATAAACTTGAAAGAGAAAGAGAAGAAATAGATGAGGAAATGAATGGAAAATATAGTGAGAAAGAAAATAAAGAAATATTAAACAAGAGATTCGAGAAACTTGAAAAAGAAAGGGGAGAAATTTATATGAAATTGGGTAAAGCATCGAGGTAATGTTTTTTATTTGACCATAACTTTTTTTCTATTTTTCCAAAAATTCTGGTTTTTTGATATTTTGTAGTAAATTTTCTATTCTATCGAATGGTCCTATAATCATTTGAAAATAATAATTAGTTCATTAGTTATAATTCTTGGAGCTCAGAAGGTTGTCCTGTACTTTAAAAGCTTCTTAAAATTCCTTTTTCCATCCAGTTTACCTGTCTTTGCTCAATATTGTTTAAACTTAAGTCTTCCCATTTATTAATTAATTAAAAATTATTAATATTATATATCAATCATCGAACTAAGACACTCACAAAAAACTGGGGTGTTAAATAAATTACCTTAAATTTAAGTGAAATAACTGATCAAGTAAATGAATCGGAATCAAATGAAAAATTAGAAAATGTTCAACTAGAGGTCAGAAAATTAAATGAACAATTAAGTATAAAAATGAAAAGAATATTGGAGCAAATTAGACTAAAAACTAATACGGAAAAAGACACAAATTTAGATGAAATGGTTGAAGAATTGTTTAAAAAATTAATTGAAGAGGTTAACGAAGAAGAATTAAAGGAAGAATTGGAAAAAGTTGAGACGGAAAAGGAAAAAATGGAAAAGGAAAAGAATAACGAATTTAAGGGGGAAGGGGTAAAGGATAAAGAACAGCTTAAACAAGAGCTTAAGGAACTTGAACAAATTAAGGAAAAATTAAAAATAAAAGAAAATGAAGAAGAAGAAATAGTTTATGAATTTAATTTGTTAAAATTGAAGAATTTTGAAGCACAAAATTTGATGAAAGAATTGGAAAAAAGGGGAATAAATGAAGAAGTTAATAAAGAAATTAATGAACTAAATTATAAAATGGAAGAAGTAGAAAATAAAATTAATTTAATTAAATTAAATAGAGAAGAAATTGAGGTGAATGAGGAAAGAAAGGAAAGAAATGAGTTGAAACATTCCTTTAAAAAAATGCTTAAGAACAATAATAAGACTCTAAAGGTAGTTTAAATGGTTTAAATGATTTATGTCTTTTGAAGTATAATTCTCTCTTATTTTAATTTTCTCTCTTATTATTTTTGTATTTTTCCCTCTTCTTCCTTTAGTAAAAGAAAATACAAAAATAATTACAATAGAAGAAAAACACAAAAAAAAGTTTATTTGTATTTTTGTTTTTGCACAGTTCCTTTACTGTCAAGTTTCCGGAAATTAATTAAACAAATTTTGTTTCTGTACAGTTCCTTTACTGTCAAGTTTCCGGAAATTAATTAAAGAAAAAGAGTATATAAAAATAAGAGAATATTTTCCTAAAAAGACAAAATCATTTAAAACTTTAGTTGAATGAAATTAAGGAGAAATATGAAAAACTAATTCTGAAAAATGAATCATTTGATAAATTTCTTGAATCTTACCAATTAAAATTAAAAAAAGAATTAAAAATAATGGAAATGAAAGAAACTATGAGAAAAATAAAATTAAAAGAAAAAATAAGTGAAGAATTAAATGAAGTAAAATTAAAGTTGGAAGGAAAGAGTAGTGAAGAATATTTGAAGGAAATTATTTTAAAATATAAAAATGAAGGTAAAAAAGATAGAGAAAGAGATGCTAGAGATGAATTTAAAATTATACAAATTTTAAAATTAAAAGAATTTTTACTTGAAAGAGATTTGAATAAAATTAAAATAAATGGAAAAATTAATGAAGAAAAGCTTAAACAAGAATTAGAAAAAAATGAATCAGAAATAGAAAATATTGGAAAGGAAATTAATGAAAAATTAGAAAATGAAGAAATTTTTGAAGAGATGGAAAAATTAAAAGGGAAGAGTGAAAAGTCTTTTGAAGGTATTAATTAATTAATTAAAAAAATATGTGTATAATTTGTTATTATGCGGAAAATGGACATTTCGTCACTAAATAGGCACTAGACATTTAGTCACTAAATAGGCACAGACATTTAGTCACTAAATAGGAACTAGACATTTCGTCACTAGATAGGAAATGGACATTTAGTCACTAAATAGGAAATGGACATTTCGTCACTAAATAGGAACTAGACATTTCATCACTAGATAGGAAATGGAAATTTCGTCACTAATGACATTTTGCCAATCGTGATAACAAATTATATATTTTTTAAAAATAAAGTAAATTAAATTAAATATTTATTTAGAACAATTAAAAGAGAATGAATTAAAAATAATTTTGATAAAAGAAAAAGAATTAAATAAGAAAAAAGAATTAAATGAATTTTCAAAAGAATTAAAAGATGTAAATAAATTTGTGAATTTTGATGATGATGTACATGGCCTAAAAACCTTTTTTCAATTTGCTTTATCTGAAAAATACAACAAAGAATGTTATGGAGAGACAGAAAATGAATTTAAGTTTGAACAGGAATTGGGTACATTAGAGTATTATTATAAATCAGGTATTTAATTTAATATAACGCTCTACTGACATTCTGTCAAATTTTACGCTTACTGACATTTTGTCAAATTTTACACTTAGTGGCATTTAGTCATATTTCACCATTACTGACATTTAGTCATATTCACTGTTAATGACATTTTGTCCCTTTTAGTAAAATTAATAAATAATTATTATTGAATTAATAAAGTTTTAATATTTTTCAGTTAATGTACCCACAAATAAAAAAAATATTCCATTAATGGATTATTTAAAAATAGAGGAAACATGTAATCCGTTTAAAGCATTAAAAAAGAAATATGAAAATAAATATTCTAAAATAGAAAATAAAAATGATTACGAAACTGTGGGTAAATGGAATAATTATATGAAAAATAGAATAAATAAATTAGAAAATGAATGCTTAGAATATAAGGAAGAAGAGCAGAAAAAAGCTGTTAAGTTTGCGTACAAAAATACAGTCAGATTAAATACAGGTAAATTAAAGGAAAGATGAAGCAAACAATTTAAAACAGAAATTAAACCTTTTTTTTTTAATTTTAAGGTATGAAAAAAGAAAGTTTGGTCAAACAACCATCATTTTCATCTAAAAAATTAACTAAACAACGAAGATCTAAAAGTATTGGAAATTTATTGGGTAAAGGAAAACGAAGAAAATTAATTAAAAGCAAGAGTAATTTGAAACGGATAAAAAATGTTGTTAATAAGACTCTAACCTATACAAAAACTTTCCCTTCTTATGTTTCTAAAAAGAAAGGTATGTACTGTTATTCGTAATTCTGGTAATTATTGTATTTTTTAAAGTTTATTTTCTTTTGTAATTCTGGTTTAATTTCCAAGTTTATTTTCTTTTGTAATTCTGGTTTAATTTCCAAGTTTATTTTCTTTTGTAATTCTGGTTTAATTTCCAAGTTTATTTTCTTTTGTAATTCTGGTTTAATTTCCAAGTTTATTTTCTTTTGTAATTCTGGTTTAATTTCCAAGTTTATTTTCTTTTGTAATTCTGGTTTAATTTCCAAGTTTATTTTCTTTTGTAATTCTGGTTTAATTTCCAAGTTTATTTTCTTTTGTAATTCTGGTTTAATTTCCAAGTTTATTTTCTTTTGTAATTCTGGTTTAATTTCCAAGTTTATTTTCTTTTGTAATTCTGGTTTAATTTCCAAGTTTATTTTCTTTTGTAATTCTGGTTTAATTTCCAAGTTTATTTTCTTTTGTAATTCTGGTTTAATTTCCAAGTTTATTTTCTTTTGTAATTCTGATATTTTTGCAATTATTCTATTTGTAAGTTTATATTGCTTAAAATTTTAAGTTTTAGACGGGGAAAAAGCAAGTGAAACAATTTCTGATAAAAAACAAAATGAACATAATGCAAAGGAAACAATTAAAGACATTTTACAAAATAAATCTATTGCGGAGGTTAAAAAAATGAAACCAACAAAATTAACAAATTCAGCTACATTTCCAACTTTTCTTGAAAAAATGAAAAGAAGTGGTATGTTTTTTATTACATTAACCAATTTTCTATACTTTAATATATTTTATATATATTTTTAGGAAATAGAAAAGTGACTCCAGTTAACAGTATGAAGTTCTGAATTTAACCAAATCATATGTAAATAGAATTTTATTTAACATTTTATTTAAAAATTATCAAAATTAATTGTATCAATTATTTATTTTTTAAATTATTTTATTTTAAAAATGTAGATAAAAGTTTTTTAAAATTTAAAAGAGTTTTATTTGTATTTATTAGAACGCTTTACAAAAGATTTCGGGGAATTTTCTTTAACATAATTATTATTTAAAAATTAATTCTTTTTATTTCGATAATTGGCAACTTAAATCACATTATTTGCCCTCACAAAAACTAAAAAATTGCCCTTTAAAAGTTCAACAAAGATTGTAGTCAGAGTGTGTGTTTTACTCATTCATATTAATTTATTATTTATTACTTGTGTGGCACTTGCCGAAAATGCCCTTTTACACTTAGTTTCCCCTTTTAAGTAACCGGCTAATCATATGAGCATATTTATTTATTTTTTATTTATTTATTCATTTTTATGTTCACTTTTTATTTTACTTTTATTTTTCCTTCACAGCGCTGCTAGTGTTTTATTCCCCCAAAATATTATTTTTAATTATTTGCAATATTAAAATACAAAAATGTCAAGAAACCTTTTATTAAAATAAATTCTGATAATTTTATAATGAGAGGAATACAGTTCGTATTTTTGTATTTGGGATTATTAAACTTGATAGGTTTGTTTTAATATTAATTAAAATACAAAAATCCGCCTGACTGTACAAAAAAAGTTTTAAGTAAAAATATAAAAGAAATAAAATCAGAATATTTAAAATACAAAAATTATTGTAATTTTAAGTTTAAATAATTTCAGAATTTAAATTTAAAAAAATACAAAATTAATAAATCAGAATTTTTGTATTTTTTCTAAAACTTATAATATTTATTCTGATTTAAGTTTCAACAACCAACTTTGATCCAAACATTTTATTGTTTGAATGTTCCCGTAATAATGACGACAAACATCAAGACTATTTAAATAATGTTTTGCTTCACAACAATAATGGTGATTTAAAGCAAAACAATATTAAATTTAATTGGAAATTGTTGGTTAATTATTTTCTGCCTTTGCCTCGATGGAAACGGCAGGAAATTGTTATTGAATTTTGCAAAGAAAAATCTGAGGTTTTTTAATTTAATTTAAACACTTTTTTGTGTTTTAATTAATTTAATTAAAAAAAATTTTTTTAAGTCGATTGAATTAACAAAATGTTTAAATTCTTTATTTAAAGAAGAAAATAATTTGGGATTTGCCAAAATAATTAAAAAAGAAAAAATAAAAATGTATAAAGAAGCAACAAAAATAATTATTAATTTAATTGAGGAGAAACCAAAAATTTTAGGGAAAATATTATTTGCTCAGTTGGAGTCTAAAAATACAGGTTTTTATTTAACTTTTAAATTTGCGGACAAAAAAAATTGTTGCGGACAAAAAAAATTTGCGGACAAAAATTGCGGATTTTTGGGGAATAAGAGAGAAAAGGGAAATTTTGTTTTCATTTAATTCTTTAGATTTGAAATTAATTTCTAAAATTTTGTTTGCCCTTCCAAGACATGAAATTAAGCCTATTTTAAAGAAAAAAGAGTATTACCCATTTGAAGAACAAATAAGTCAACTTTATGAAAAAAGGGTTAATTTATTAATTGAAAATTCAAAAAATGTTGAACCTTTATTGGCACAGCATTTGTGGTTAAAAATTGAAGAAACAAAAAATGAAGCAAATAAAAAAGTTTATCAACTTTTTCTGAAGAGAATTGAAGCAATTAATAAAGAAAGTTTTATTATTGATGAAAAAGAGGAGATTGAAGGGGTTTGCAATAAATTAAATAATTAATTTTAATTTAAGTTTTATGACCAAATATTTAATGAATCATTTAATAAAGAAATAATTGAAGAAAATCAAATGGTTAAATTAATAAAATTAATTGAAAATTTATTAATTAAATTTGAATTTAAATCTGTTGCTGCAGTTAAGTTTGTTAATGCTTTAAAAAATGAAACAAATCAGAATTTGCATCCTTTATTTAATTCTAAAATGAAAATACATAAAGTTGGAAAAATAAACTTGTTTATGAAATTGTTCGGTAAAACACAAGAAAATACTGAGGAAAGTTTTAATCAACTTTATTGGGAACAGTTAAAGGAAATTCTGATTTTGACCGGATTAACAGAAGATGAGGAAGATTACAACTTGAAATTAACTGAAAAGTTTGTAAAAATAAACAGCAATGGTGATTATAAAGGTTTGAATTAATTGTAAATTGTAAAATACAAAAATCAGAATTTTGTAGAAATACAAAATTATAATTCAGAACCGCCACAAAATAAACTTTCCGGAATAAATACAGTAACAACAGAAAATATCAGAAAATAAACTTTTCCGTAATAGAAAAAAGTTTTATTGTTAGTAAAATTCTGATAAACTAATGTAAATAACTGGAGTAATAGAATTCCGTAAATAAAAAATCAGAATTTTTAAAATACAAAAATAACGAACAATAAATTTTGAATTAATAACTAAGGAAAATAAATTCAGAATTATTCCTATTAATTTTGAAATGAATTATTTAATATTTTTCAGAAGCAATCAACTTTTTAACTTTACATGTTGATAATGATATGATTAAAATATTAAATAAATATCCAACAGAAAAAATTCAAAAGCACTTGAAAAATTTTCTGATTGGTCCTTTCCATAAAAAAACACATTTTTTCAATGTTTATAGCAACATTTTTGATGAAATAAAAAACAAAGAATGTTATTCAAATACAGAACTTGAGAACAAACTTGAACTTGAATTTCAGAATTTTAGATTGGAAAAGAAAAGTTTGCAAACTTAAAAATTAATATTAACTGTATTTTTTCAAGTTTTAACAAACCAGAATTTTAAGTTTTAAGTAAAAGAAAATACAAAACTTTAAAACTTGAAAATTACTTAAATCTTCTGATAATTAAAAAACACAAAGAAAACACATAAATTAATTATTTTATAGCAAAATACAACACACTTAAACAATTGTATGACAATTTAAACTTTGGCTTCCTTATTCGCACAACTTTAAATAAACAAAATAAAAAGACGTCTTTTTTAGAATCTGAGGCTGTTAAAGAATTCATTAAAAATAGTTTAAACGGAAAAATAATAAAAGAATTAAATAAAAATGATTTTGAAAAAATAAAAAATGAATATAAAAAACAATTCCCAACCGACAGAAATTTTTTTATGATAAAAACATTTATTAAAAATGAAATAGAAAAATTTATTTTAAAATTAAATAATTTTAAAAGTCTGAAAATACCCTTTGAAAACGAGATTGAAGGAGTTAAAGATAGTTTAATTAAAATGAAGTATTTGTACGGGGAGAATAAAGGCTTAATTAAAAGAATAAATAAACTTAAAGAAAGTTTATTTATTTCAACACAAGTTGGGAATAATAGTAATAATGAAGTAAGTTTAATTAATTAATATAGAAAAGAGCTGTTGCGATTTTTAATTAAAAAAAATTTTTTTTTTAATATTAATAAAAAAAATTTTTTTGTTTTTTAGTTTATAATGTAGGGGGACATTTTACTTTAAAATTATAAAAAAAATATTTAATTATTTTTAATTTTAAATAATTGAAAAACGAAAGGGTTTGGACTCAGCAACAATTAAATAAATAAAAAATTAATTAATTAATTAATTTAATTTTTTTATTTTTTAGTTTGAAGCCTCAACCTCTTCTATTAAATCCCAGGTAATTAATAAATTAATATTTTTAAATTAATTTTAATTTTAAAGGTATTTACAGAGGCAAACATTTCCTCTTCTGCGCCCTACTCCCCACCAGACACTCCACACGAAATTGAACCAATTTTTGAGGATATTTTGCCTCAACTTAATGTATTTATTTTTAATTAAAAGACAAGGGATCTGTCCTTCGAAAAATCAAAAAATTTTAAAAAAATGTTTTGTGATTTTATTTTTAGAAAATTTAAAGGGAGGAAAGGGTAAAGGCTTTTAATTTTCCGGCCATTTTTTTAAAAATAGAAAAATAAGAATTTATTTTTTTATTTTATTTAAATAAGGATAAGGGTACCTCTCAATCCCACAAATAATTTTATTTAAATTCTAATTTATATTTAATTATTTAATTAAATTTAATTAATTCCTATTTAATTAATTAATCAAATAAATAAATAAATTGATTAGATTAATTAATTAAAAAAATTTATTTTATTTTTTTTTTAAATTTTGAGAAATCGCCCCCAAAATTTTTAATTTACAGACAAAAACTGCGTTAACATCAAACAACCATAATTCGCCAACATCTCCTATGAGACATTCTTTTGCTGATATTTTAAATGATGTAACTAGAAAGTCCTCACTTGCACAGGTTTTTTTTGAAAATTTTGGATGTTTTGGTGCGGACATTTCAGTGCGCACCAAAACGACCGGGGCGTTTTAAAGCATGCAAAATTCACAACAAAAGATTTTTCTTACTAAATTTTTAAATAAAATAATTTAAAATTTTCCTTAATTTTTAAATTAAATTTTATAGCAATCACCGGTTGAAGTAAAAAAGAAATATTTGCGTAGTATGAAAGTAAATTAATTAATTAATTTAATTTAATTAAAAAAATTTTTTTTAATTTTAAGTCATTTCCGCAGACTAAAATAATTAATAAAATTGTAAGTATTTTGAATTAAAAAAAATTATTTTTTATTTATTTTAGTTTCAATCGTCAAAATCTCCCCCAGAACCTCCAAGGATTTTTGACATTTCTGACCCTCAAACTTATATTTCTAGTTATACTGTAATATTTTTAAATTTATTTTTAATTATATGTAACAATGTTTTTAGCCTCCAAATACTGGAAAAATGGGGAAATTAAAATTAACCATTGAAAATGGAGGAAATTATTTTAAACGACATTTTTCTTCGTCAGAAAATGGGAAAGGAAAAGAAATACAAAAACAAGTGAATAATATGGTCAGAAGTTATAAACTTGAAAATCAGAATTTTGTAGGAAAAATAAGCATTTTCAGAATATTTTTAATAAATCAGAATTTTTTAAGAAAAATAAGCATTTTCAGAATATTTTAAGAAAATCAGAATTTTCTAGGAAAAATAAGCATTTTCAGAATATTTTAAGAAAATCAGAATTTTCTAGGAAAAATAAGCATTTTCAGAATATTTTAAGAAAATCAGAATTTTCTAGGAAAAATAAGCATTTTCAGAATATTTTAAGAAAATCAGAATTTTCTAGGAAAAATAAGCATTTTCAGAATATTTTAAGAAAATCAGAATTTTCTAGGAAAAATAAGCATTTTCAGAATATTTTAAGAAAATCAGAATTTTCTAGGAAAAATAAGCATTTTCAGAATATTTTAAGAAAATCAGAATTTTCTAGGAAAAATAAGCATTTTCAGAATATTTTAAGAAAATCAGAATTTTCTAGGAAAAATAAGCATTTTCAGAATATTTTAAGAAAATCAGAATTTTCTAGGAAAAATAAGCATTTTCAGAATATTTTAAGAAAATCAGAATTAATAATATATTCTTAAGCCAAATAATTATTTATCTGATACGTCCAGAACAATTTCCCAATCAGAAATTGAAGAAATAAAAGCATTAATATCGCCAAGATTATCAAAAACGGATAATAATTTAAATCAAGTTTATTTATTAAATTTAATAAATTTAATTTTTAGTTTAACATTCCTTCCTCATCAAATGGGAATTCAATATCAGAAAATTTAAATATTTTAAATCAAAATTCTTTTGAATTACCAAAAGGACTGATCGAAACGGTAATAAAAAAATTAAATTAAATTAATTTAATAAATTTAGAATAATTCTACCCCAAAATTAGCATCACCGCCAGTTGCTTTAGATGAAAATCAGAGCATTAATGGATCTACTAGAGTATTTTTATTTTTTATTAATTTAATCTCTTGTTTATATTTAAGACTAATTCTTCAGAAAAACTCGAACTAGATTTATTAACGCATCAAATAAAAAGGGAAAGTGTGGAAATGCCTGAACAAAAATCTAATGAAATAAAGGAATCGGCAATTAAAATATTTTTAATAAATAAATTTATTTTTGTTTTAAGGAAATTTATTCTGAATTTAATCGACAAAATGGGCTAAATTCAGAAATTACTGAGATTGTGCCTGTTAATGAACCCGTTGAAAACATATTTGAAAACACTTTAATTGAAGCAAAAACATTAGATAATAAACTTTGTCATATAAATTCTGAGGGAAGTTTTGTTTGTGAATGGAATCCCAATAGAAATTATAATGAGGGAAATACAAGCAAAGACATTGGTAATTTGAATTCTGAAAATACTAAAGCAAGTTTTCTTTTCTGGAAAAATACAACCTAAATAATTTTAAGAAAAATACAAAATTCAGAATAAAAATAAACTTTCCGGAAGAATAAACCTAAATAAGGGAAATACAAAATTTCCGGAAAAATAAACTTTCCGGAAAAATAAACTTACAATTAAAAAAAAAAATACAAAATTTCCGGAAAAATAGACTTTCCGGAAAAATAAACTTAAATAAAAAAATACAAAATTAATGAATAAAAATAAACCTTCCGGAAAAAATAGTAGAAAGAAAATCCGGAATATAATTTAACCTTTCTGAAAACATTCCAGAATGTAAAAGAATTCATTCAGGTAAATAAAAATTAATTTATTTTAAAGGAAAGGCGCATGACTCTTCAACAACTTTTCAATGAAAGCGATGAAAAAAAAGAAATGAATAAAACAATTCGAGAATTAATTTTGAATAACTAGACAATAAATTAATATTAAAAACTAACCTCATATTTAACCTCATTTTAGGCATTTCAATCAATAGCAATTATTAAATTGTAATTAAGTAGTTAGTATAAAATATTTATATAAAAATAGGCGAAATGTTTGATGTATAAATAATGGAAATATTTATAAATTAAAGCTGGGTAAATAGAAGGGGAAAAATTACTTTTAGTAAAATAGTTGTTTTTGTCTAACATAAATATTTTTTTTTATCTTTCTTAAAATAGGAAAAAGATAACAGAAAGTAGAGAAGACAGAAAATGTCAATTTTTAACGATTCCTATTTAATTTTTGAATTTAAAAATTTTAACCAAAAGAAAAGATAACTAAAAATGTTTTAAATATAGTCTTTTTAAAAGTTTAGTCAATATGACTTTTTTCTTTTTGTTCAAATGTCTTCTAGTAAATAATTTCAATGTCCTCACTAGTCACTTATCTAAAAATAGAATTAATTAAATTAAATCTTTTGAAATTGTTTAATAATGATAATTTCAGACCGTAGCTTCTGTGTCAGTTGAAGTTTTTGACATTTCTTGTTGAGTGCCAAAATCATCAAAAGAGGGTATTATATCCTCTAATTCCTTAATTTTAAAAGATTAATTTACTACTTTAATTTAATTAAATAAAATTAAAAATAATTAAAAATTCAAATTAAAAGAAGGTTCAAAAAAACCTCAAAAGCCGTCATATCATAAACATGTGTTGATGGTCCCTCTTGGTTTTCTAATAATTGTGTATCGTTATTTTCATCAAACTGAGGTCTGTACACGTCTGTTGGAGGAATAGAAGTCTCAACATTATCTTTTGCTTTAAAAAATATTTTTGTAAATAAATGTTTTCATTAAAAAAGTATTAATTTCTATTAATAACGCAGAAATTCAGAAAATAAATAAAAGGTCCATTTATTAATTAAACAGAACCTCTTTGTTCTTCCGTAGATTTACGAAGTGATCTTCTGTAAGTTATGATAGAAACATCCTTTTTATGCTTTTCTTTTTTATTTTGAGCAGCTTTACTTGAATGTTTAGCCTTTTTACTAACATCACCAGTCTCTTTAACCTCTTTTTGAATAGGTCGTTTTGAAGCAGCTATGAAATGTATATTTATAGTCTATTTATTACAAACATTATTACCTTTGCCTTTATTTTTCTTACTAGCTAGAATTTTGTTTCTTTCTTCCCTCTGAGCTAAAATAATATTTTTTAAATATTTTATAAATTGGGAATTATCGTAAAAATGAAAAGTGAACAAACACGACTTTTAAAAGCGTATACATTAAATAAAATAAAAGTTTTCTGTTAAAAAAACCTTCAGTCTGTTCTTCCCTAAAAGTTCTAAACCATCTTCCTGCAGTCCCAATAGAAACAATCTTTCCATGTTTTATAAAAACATTATTAGCAGCTTCACTTGCATTGTCGGTTTCTTGAAATTCAAAAAATAAAAGTTGACTAATCTCATCAGTTTCTTTACGAGTAGGACGTTTTGAAGCGGCTATGAATTAAATATTTATCAAATAATGCAAAGGAAAGTTAAACCTTTTTTGTTTTGTTTTGATGTTTCACCTCTTTCATTACAAATAACATCAACGTCACTTTTTGATAAAGACGGTTCGGACCCATCCTTGGCTTTATCAGCTGAAAAATTAAAAAAAGAGTAGTTTTGGTTAATCAAAGAAAATCCTACCTTTACGAAATTTTACGTATAACCTTCCAGCATGAGACTTTGAAACGACCGTTCTACCATATATTGCGTTAACATTTCTAACAGCTTGCCAGCAATTAGTTTCTTTATAAACGCTGTACTGCTCAAACAAGAGTCTGCACACTTCTTCAAAAGGGACATCGTCTGAAATATGTAAACCAATTACTCTTATTTATTTTTAAATAAAATACATGACTGTCGAGCTATGCTTATTCGACCAGCTTTAAACCGCTTAAACCAATAATTTGCAACAAAATGTGAAACAACTGGTTCTTCATAATTTTTATTAATATTGTCGATTGCTTTTTTTGCCGCTTCGTAAATACCTTTTTCTTCAATTAAAGAGGTAAGTTTATTGAACTGTTCTACCAATAGATTTTGAATTTCATCTCTAGAAGGGAGTTGATTGGCTGAAAAAAAGGTTTATCTAAATTTTCTTTTATTTTTAATTGACCTGAACTGGAAGGAATATCATTTGAAGGAATTTGTAATTCATCATTTGAGTTCCTTTTTCTCTTTCGAATTTCTCGTATATCTGTTTCATTTTGTTGATTTATGTTATTATTAATTTCATTTAAATGTGCTTGTTGTTGGGGAATTTCTTTTTGATTTCTAACCGAATTAAGATAAACATTTGATAAAATAGCAGTTTTCTTCTTTTTATTTTTACTCTTTTCTTTTTTATGTTTCTTTCTTTTATTCTTTTTTGTTTTACGTTGAACTTCATTTGTTTGTTCTTGTTCTTGTTGTTGTTGGGGTTGATTTTCAGGTGAATATTGTGAGTCAGGTATTTCTTCTTGAGCTTCATTTAAAGGACATATATTCCCATGTGAATGTTCTACTTGTTGAGGGGGATATTCAAGCAAAAGTTCTGCCTGTATAGGTATTTCATTTTGATTTCCAGTTTGATTGACTGGGTGATCTAAACTATTTCCAGTCAAATTCTCTGTTTGAATAATTATTTCCCTTTGATTATCATTCAACTCTTCTTGAAGACCAGAAGAAGCTTGTAGTTGCTCGGTTGAGTCTATCCAATTTCCAGTCGAGTGTTGTGCCTGTTGGGGGTTTTCTTTTTGCTGTGTCGATTGATTCCCCAAAGGTTGTTCTGTTTGTAAATTCATTTCATTTTGATTAACAGACAATTCTTTGTGTTGCTCCCCTGTTTGTATTTCATCTCTATTTTCATTAGAATTATCTGAACTTGTTTCAATTATTTGTCTGAAATAATTATTTCTATCAGATGGTTCAATATTTATTTCAATCCAATCTAAAAATACAAATAAAGAATAAGATTAATTTAATAATTATTTACCTTCATAAATATCTTCTCCCTTTTCATAAATTAAATTTTCTTCCATATTTTGATCTTCAAAGGCTAAATAATTATCCAATATAAACATAAATTGTTCAATAATTCTTTGTTCAGATTTAACCAATTTACAGGAGGAATGACTTGATTGATTATTAAAATCAATTTCATAAACATTTAATCTGTTATTTATGTAAATTGCTGGATCACATTTTAATATCTCCTATTACACAATAATTAATTAAAAAAGAAAATTAAATATAAACCTCAGTATATGTTTGGATATGTTTATGTTTGAATAAACTAGATTTATTTAAATTAATATTGCCAATTAAATCTGTCCAAATCTTTGCATTACAACTCTTAATATCACATTTCCATACTTCTTCATTTCCATCTTGTCCAATAAATACGTAATGAAGTCCTTCATGCATTAGTTTAGGTTTTTCTATTTCATGAATAGTTGGCTAAATTTTAATTAAAATTAAAGGAAAAATGCTCATTTAAATTTAAATATGTTATAAAATGTCAAAGACATTTGGTCACTTTCTATGTAAAATAAATATCTCCTTACAATTTCATTAAATAATTTAACAGAATATTCATCATTTGGACAGACGATACTTTTAACATAATTTGATTTATATTCAATTATTTTATGTCCATTTCTAACACTTTTCATTTTTACATTAAAATCACTATTATCCTCATCTTTACATTCAATTTTTATATTTAAATGTTTTTCCGTTTCAATTGGATTTTTCCAAATAAATTGTAAAATACGTATTGGATGTTTAATTGATTTAAACATTAAATTAAAATGTTCATTATTTTTTGTTATTTTTATAAATTTTGTATTATCACGATGAGCAAATATATAAATAATTGAATTATTTTCAACATCATTTATAGTTCCAATATTTAACTTAAATTTAATTTATTTAATTAAACTTGAATTTATATTTAGTTTTTAAATAATTAAACTTTAAGGTTTTTATAGTAAAATGAGTTAAAATAAAATAAGCCTTTTTTACAAGTTTAAACTTAAAACTTGACGCATAAATTGCTTAATATTAAGTTTTAAATTAAACAGAAAGATAATAAGAAATTAATTAAAATAAAAAATACATTTAAATCTTTGATTAAAATTTTGAGTTTGTAGTAATTATGTTCAATCTCTTCTTCTTCTTCTTCTTCTTGTTTAAATTCAAATGTATCATATTTATTGGTTAATCCAATAATTTCTTCATCATTTCTAGTCAAAATTAAATTAAAACGATTTGTTTGTTTATTGTCTAAATATTTATAATATTCTTCATTAATTCCATAATCACGCCAAGATATTTTTACCAAAACGGATAATGAAGCAATATTGTTGTAAAATAGATTTATAAAAATAAATAATAAAAATAACCACATTCTTCTATTAATTAAAAATTAATTTAAATTAATTAAATTAAATTTTATTTAATTTTATTTTTAGTTTTAATTTAATTAATTTTATTTAATTTAAAAAATAAATTTAAACAGGAAATGCCAAAAAATTAATTATACACTTTCAAATTTATTTGCTTTCCCCAACTGCTAAAAATATTAAAAGGAAAAGCGTGAGAGAGAAAATGAGCGGAAATCGAATTATTTTATTGCTGGAAAAAGTCCAAGGGAGTGGAAAAGAAAAGACGAGGGAAATAAAAGAACGTTGAAGACCTTTTATTTAATTTAAAAATTAATTTTTTTTTAATTCAATTAATTAAAATAAATATTTAAATTTAAATAAAATATTCCTTCAATTTTTAAATTATTTAATAGAAATAACAGCTATTTCTTTAAGTTTTTCCTGAAAAACATTTAAATAATAAATCCTTTTATAAATTGGCATTCTGTTTAAATAAATTAAACCTTTTTAAATTTAATTTAATTTTTTAGAAGAAAAATGAGGGTATTATTTCTTCTTATTTTTGTCAACTTTCTATACAAAAATGTTTAACCTTTGTCCATTTTTGTTAAAATTTCATGGAGAGAGAATGGAGAAGAAGAGAAACAATATTACAAAAATTTGTCTTCTAAACTGACAGAACGTTTTAAATTGGAATTAAGTGGAAGGTCAATTAATACCCCTATTTATGGGGTAACAGACCGTTCTGATACTTTTCACTTTTCTGAGGTTGGAGACTATGGAAATGGATTAACAGTGGAAATAACAATGCTTAATGTTTGTATTTTTTAATTAAAATTAAAACAGAGGGCTATTAAAGACTTAGCAGCCGCGGTAATCACTGGAAGTTGTTTGCATTGATTGTTATTCTTTAAATTATTTTTTTAGGGTTTTAATGAAAAGTAGAAGTGTATTAATTAATTTAACTTTTTTTTAGATGGTTATTGCAACTATAAATCAAGTTGAAAACAATTCAATAATTTATGTCATCCCTCGAGAGGAGCACACGAAATATACGTTAGTCAGAGATAACGAACATTTTGAGACAATGATTAATTTAATTAATAATGTTCACATTTTTCTCTTCATTTGGGGGGGCTCCGATGGAATCGGATGAACCATTAAACATAAAAATAGGCTGCAAAAATGATAAAAATTCACAATTACTAACCAGTTTGAACAATGTTGGGATCAATGAAGATGAAAGTAAATATCAAACCTCTAAATATATTAAAACTAAGATGTGTCCAAATAATGAATATATTCTTTTAATTGAAGAGGTAATTAACTGGCTTATTTAAGTCTTTATTTTATGTAAAGAAATTAATTTTTATTTACATTAAAAAATAGAGGAAGTGTCTAAAATCCGTTCTTTAATAATTATTTAGTTCTTTAAACTTGTTTTATTTAAATATTAAAAATTTTTTTTAAAGTTTAGATTGAAACTAATGTATCACAAACAGGAAGAGAAATAATCAAACACAATGGCTTCTCACTTGTTTTCGACAACTATTTAAATAAAGAACCATTGAAATCATGGCGTTGTGTAAAAAATCATACATGCAAGTTTAGGGCTTGGACTGACTTAGACAATAATGTAGTTAACGAAAATAATGTCCATAATCATGCCCCGCCTGTTGTCAGAAAAAGTTTTATACAAGTAATTAATTTAAAGAGTTTCTTAAGAAACAAGTTCAAACTTGAAATCATGTTTTAATTAAAAGTTTATTTTCAAGTTGCAAAAGATGCTATAAAAGGCTATCTATTTTCTTTCTCTAACCCACTCTACTATAAAAACTTTAACAGTTAAACAATGAAAGTAATTGTATTATTCCTTTTCCCGTCTAATCTAATTATATAATTGAGAAAAGGTGTGTGTTTGTTTGTTTGTCTGTCCTTTTATAGTAATGTTGTGTGGAATGAAAGAAAATGAAGGCTTTTATAGTAAAGTTTTGGAGGGAAGAGGAAGGTGGAATAAAATCAAGTGTGATAAGGTAGAGTCGGGGATGATACTTAAGTTTGTGAACTTGAGTCTGTCCCACTTGAGTCTATGGCACTTGAGTATGTGCCGCTTGAGTCTGATCCGCTTAAGTCTGTGCCATTTGAGTCTGCGATCTTGAGTTTGTGGCGTTTGAGTCTGTGCCGCTTGAGTCTGTGTCACTTGAGTCTATGACACTTGAGTCTGTGGACTTAATTTTGTGCCGCTTGAGTCTGTACCGCTTGAGTCCGTGCCACATGAGTCCGTGGCACTTGAATCTGTGGACTTGAGTTTGTGCCGTTTGAGTCTGCGATCTTGAGTTTGTGCCGCTTGAGTCTGTGTCACTTGAGTCTATTGCACTTGAATCTGTGGACTTGAGTTTGTGCCGTTTGAGTCTGCGATCTTGAGTTTGTGCCGCTTGAGTCTGTGTCACTTGAGTCTATTGCACTTGAGTCTGTGGATGTGCCGCTTGAGTCTGTACCGCTTGAGTCTGTGCCACATGAGTCCGTGGCACTTGAATCTGTGATGCTTGAGTCTGTGAACTTAAGTCTGTGCCACTTGAGTCTGTACCACTTGAGTCTGTGATACTTGAGTCCGTGAACTTGATTCTTTGAACTTAAGTCTGTGCCGCTTGAGTTTAAGATACATGACTATGACAAGTTAATTTTTGTTGCTTTAGAACTTCACTATATAAACCGTTATTTTACTCAGTCTCTGATACTATAAAAACCCGCATTTTTTCATTTCTCAACCGCCACACATTCTTCATACTACATAAACAACGCTGTATTTTCAAAATCTTCTGTTCCCGCTTTATTGCCGACACCTTTGCTGAATTTGCTCATGGAGGACGACCAATGCTGCTCCAGTGCCGACAACGACCAATGCTGCTCCAGTGCCGCCAACGACCAAAGCTGCTCCAATGCCGTCAACAACCAATGCTACTCCACTGCCGCCGACGACCAAACCTGCTCTATTGCCGTCAACAACCAATGCTATTCAACTGTCGCCAACGACCAAAGCTGCTTCAATGCCGCCAACGACCAAAGCTTCTCACGTGCTGCCAACGACCAAAGCTGCTTCAGTGCCGTCAACGAACAAAGCTTCTCCAGTGCCGCCGCCAGGAAAAGAAGATCCCGTGCTGAGGAACCTGAGCATCTTAGAAATCTTAGATTAAACAGTGATAGAGAGAGACACGAGTATCTTAGATCCCTTGAGGATGAGAATCTTAGAAATCTTAGATTAAATTGTCAAAAGGAGAGACAGCAGTCTCTGAGATCCCTTGAGGATGAGAATCTTAGAAATCTTAGATTAAATAGTCAAAAGGAGAGACAGCAGTCTCTGAGATCCCTTGAGGATGAGAATCTTAGAAATCATAGATTAAATAGTCAAAAAGAGAGGCAACAGTCTCTGAGGTCCCTCGAGGACGAGAATCATAGAAATCTTAGACTTGAGAAAAATAGACAGAGGATGGCAATTAAAAGATCGCTTGAATCTGAGCAAGAACGAGAAAAAGACTAGAAGATAAGAGAAAAAAGAGAAAGAGCTTAGATCAACCTGCTGTACGAAAGTATCAAGCAGGTTGTTTAGAATTAGCAATTGAGAATAAACTTAGTAATCTTAGTATTGAATGCATGCACACTGGTGGTGCTTTGCATTTTGCTGAAGAGAAGACTAGAGGTAATTCATTTAATGACTGTTGCCATCATGGTAAAGTTGTTAATTTGAATATACCAGAGCAGGATTTTCCTGAAAAATTGAAAAATTTGTTTCTGAGAATTGATGCAAGGCATGTGAATTTCTTTGACAATATTCGTCATTTGAATAGTAGCGTGTCCTTCGCTTCAATGAATCCACTTAGACATAGATTTCCTAGCAGAAGAGGGCCGTATTGCTTTCGCATATACGGTCAAGTATATCACAAACTGAACATAGCTTTGAATCCAGATTTAGGCGATGAACCTGCTTACGGGCAGATCTTCATCGTAGATACCGCTGAGGCAATGAGGGCGATGACAAAGGCTAATGCCGGAGTTGACCCTGAATTGCTTAGATGTGTATATGAGATTATTAGAAGGGGAAACCCTTTTGCTGAGGCTTATATGATGATGAAGGAAGAGGAATCTTCTGAATTCGAAAGAGCTAGATTAGAGAACAGAGAGCCATCCGAGATCAAACTTTTGTTTGAAACCGGAAGGCAATTAGATAGAAGATTAGGGTACAATGTACCAAGAGCAAATGAGATTGCAGCTGTGTATGTACCCGGCGCAGACGGGGAAGTACCAGATGCAAAGGTTGTCGTAAGACAACATGGAAAAGAGTTAAAGATTTTGAATAGTGCTGACGCAATGGTGACACCAATGACTTACCCGCTTTTTTATCCGTGTGGTACTCTTGGTTGGCATCCAGAGCTAAAGCAGAGTAATAGTACTAGAAGAGTTACTAGGCTGCAGTATGTCTGCTGTAGTTTGGCAATACGAAATGAGTTTAATCCCATTTTACATGGAGGCAAACTCTTTCAACAGTATTGCGTAGATGAGTATGTGAAAATAGAAGGTGATAGATTGAGATGGATTCGTATGAATCAGAAAAAGATATGTGCTGAGGCATATAAGAACATAGATAACATTTTGTTTAATAGATCCTTAGAATTAGGTTTGCCCCTTGGTAGGAAGGTTATACTTCCACCAAGTGTGACAAACAGTCCTAGATATGTTGAGAAGCATTTCCAAGATGCTATGGCCATAGTCAGAAGGTTTGGTAATCCAGATCTCTTCTTGACTATGACGTGTAATCCTAGATGGTCAGAGATTGTAGATAATTTGTTTCCTAGACAAGTTCCTAGCGATCGGCCAGATTTGGTCGTTCGAGTGTTTTATTTGAAAGTAAAGGCTGTTATGCAGCAAATAGTTAAATTAGGGATATTTGGAAGTGTCAAAGCCTGGATGTATCCTGTGGAGAATCAAGGCAGAGGCCTTCCTCATATTCATTTGCTTTTGACTCTTAGTGAAGAGGATAAGTTATTGACATCGGAAGATGTTGATAATAGAGGTATTAGTGCTAGAATACCTGAAAAAGATACTGAGTTATTTGATTTAGTAAAGAGTTTTATGATCCATGGCCCATGTGGAAGTCTGAATCCAAACTCCCCATGCATGGAAGAGATCTTAGAAAATGGAAAGAAAATTAGGAAGTGCTCTAAGGGTTATCCTAAAGCATTTCAAGATAAGACTTTGGTCTTAGAGAAGGGTTTGACGTTATACGCCAGACCAGATGATGGTAGAAAAGTAGAAGTATTAGTCTCTGGAAAGAGAATAGAATTAGATAATAGATGGGTTGTGCCTCACAATCCTTATCTATTGAAAGTCTTTAGATGCCATATTAACCTTGAAAAAGTTAATAGCATTAGTTCGGTGAAATACTTGCATAAGTATGTGCATAAACCACCGGATAGAGCTAGATTAGAACTAGAGCCTAGAAATGACCATGATGAGGTCAAAGAGTTCATAGACGCTAGATATGTCTGCCCTCAGGAGGCAGTCTGGCGGATCTTAGAATTGCCTATGTATGATAGAAGTCATAGTATTATGGCCTTGCCAGTTCATCTGGAAGGCGAGCAAATTTGTTATTTTGATGAGACTATGAGTGAAGCCGAGATTTTAGAAAGGACAAGTAATTGTTCTGAGTTATTAGCTTATTTTGATTTGAATAAGAGAAGTGATTCTTCTAGGGCTTTACTGTACCATCAGTTGCCTGAAAAGTTTTGCTTTAGTAAAGGAATTTGGTCTGAGCGTAAGAAACATTTTAACGCAATTGGTCGTATGGTTAAAGTGTCACCGGCAGAACCGGAGCGATACCACCTGCGGCTATTGTTGTTGAATGTTAGAGGAGCTTCTTCTTATGAAGAGCTCAAGACTATTAGACGTTCAGATGGCTCAGTTAAGGTTTGTACGACCTTTTCTGAAGCATGTCTTGAACATGGGTTAATTAGAAATGATGAAGAGTGGAAAAAGGCCTTGGAAGAGGCAATTAGTTTTGAGATGCCTAGAAAATTGCGAGATTTTTTTGCTTTGATCTTAGTCCATTGCAACCCGGCTCAGCCGGAGGAGCTTTGGTTGATGTTTAGAGATTTCTTAGCAGAGAGATTTTATTAGAAATTTTTCTGTAGATTTAGCATATGCGAAAGCATATAGAGAAATAGCTTTTAGTATTGTTAAGGGTGGGAAATCACTTGCTGATTTTCCTACCATGGAGCAAATAGATTTAGCTGAGGATGTAGAAGCTACATTCGATGCTAAAGAAGAGAAGGAATTAGGCTTATCTGCATATAATAATATGTATGATGAGCAGAGATTAATAGTTGATGAGATTATGAATAGAGTACATAGGCCTGTTCTTGAGCCTGCGTTCTACTTTTTAAGTGGACCAGGTGGAACAGGTAAGACGCATGTGAACAATACAATTGTTCATATGCTTAGAGGAGAGAAAAAGAAACTTAGTACTATGGCCTTTACCGGTATGGCAGCTACTTTAATGCCTGCCGGTAGGACTTTGCATAATAGATTTGGATTAGCATTAGATATGAGTAATTCGAACATAGGCCCTAGAAGTAGGGCATGGACTGAGTTAAAAGAAACCGAGGTGTTCATTTGCGATGAGGCGCCTATGATAAATAAGCGTGCATTGCGAACACTAGATGAAAAGTTAAAAGAAATCATGAATAATGATTTAGTATTTGGTGGCAAAGTTATGCTTTGGACGGGTGACTTTCGTCAAACCCTGCCAATTCAGAAACATGCTACGAGAGCAGAGGTGGTCAACTCGACCATTAAGAGATTTGAGTATTGGAATATTGCAAAGCAATATAAGTTATCTAGAAATATGAGAGCTCTAGAAATGGAGCAAGAATTTGCAAGAGATTTAATAGAAATAGGGAATGGTAAATGGAATGATGAAAATGATTCCATTACATTACCATCCGAGTGTATTAGTTTTGGAGACTTAGCTGAAGAGATTTTTGCACATAGTATTGATTCTGAGAATTTTCAAGAAATGGCCAATAGTGCCATTTTAGCACCAAAGAATATAGATGTATCTGAGATTAATAGTAAAGTCCTGGCTATGCTGCCAGGAAAAGAGATTTTGTATACTAGCATTGATCATGCTGAGGATGAAAATCGACAGCGTGTCAATGAGTACCTAGATGAGTATCTGAATGCTCTGAGACCAAATGGTTTTTCAGTGCATGAGCTTAGATTAAAGAAACATGCTACTGTCATGTTAATTAGAAATCTGAATATAGAAAAAGGTCTCTGTAATGGGACGAGAATGAGAGTTGAGGAGATGAATGCAAACTTAATTGTTTGCAGGATTCTGACTGGAGATAAGGCAGGTCAAACTGAGTATATACCTCGGATAACACTTTGTTGTTCCGAGGAATACCCATTTGATTTGCATAGGCACCAATTCCCATTGGTGTTAGCTTTTGCTATGACGATAAATAAGGCTCAAGGGCAAACCCTTGAGCGAGTTGGAATAGATCTTAGAAAAGAGGTTTTCGGACATGGACAATTGTATGTGGCTCTTTCGAGAGCGAGATCATGGAATATGATAAAAGTAAAATTAGATAATAGTAATAGTGACCGTAAGGTCAAGAATGTAGTTTACAAAGAGATCCTAGATGATAGAGATTAGAATCTTAGTTTCATAGAAAAATAGGCGTATTTATACGCAAGTTAGAGATATAAAATTACTTTGAAATTTTTTGTTTAATTTATTTATTATACATTTAAGATACATACATACATATATATATACATACATACCCCCTTTATTTGTACTCTCTTTTATTGTATCACTTTAATTGTATATTTATTTTGTTTGAATAAAATTTTGTTTATATTTGTTTTTTTTTAATTTTAGTTACTGTAATGAGGTTTTGTTTAAAGTTTGATTAGTTTTAAGTTATTTTTGTTAAACTTTATTTATTTTTTGATGAAAATGTTTTATAAACTTTTGTTTAGTTTATATTTTAAGTTTTATTGTTATAATGTTTTAGATATTTTTTATTGATGATGGTTGTTTTGTTTTGTGTTTTTGTTTAGTTTGGAAATGTTTTAATTTTGTATGTTTAATTGTTTAGATTCTTTAAGTTTGCTAGCGAAGAAGGCCGCCGATAGGCGGCCTACTCCGCTAGTAAATTAAATAAAAAAGAATAAACAAAGGAGTGAAAAACGAGGCACTCACTCATATGAATTTACGAGTGAATTCTCTCTCTCATATAGATTTTCAATTCGATCGTGGCATTAATTGAGAGTAAAGAAAAATTGAGGAGAGTAAAAAAAGAAATATTTTTTTGTGTTTTACTTACTTCAAAATTATATAAACAAAAAAATTAGCTAAACTTTTTTGTCTGAATTAAAAAATAAAACATTAACTATTTAAATTGGCTTTAGACTATTTTCGGTTCTACTTCACTTTATGAGTCCTATCGAACATTATGAGTTTTATAAAAATTTATTAGTCCAAACAAAATTTTCTGAGTCCCATCAAAAATTTTTAGTCCAAACAAAAGTTTATGAGTCCAATCAAAATTTGTGATATAATTAAAATTTTTATTCGTTCAGAGAAAAAAGACGATAAAATATTATTTAAACAGATGACAGGCAAGTACATACCCAGGGCATCGAGGCCTCCTGGCGCGCTCTTAACCAATCGCTCCGTCATTTGCATGGTACAAACCACCATATGTTAGAAAGCTATTTGTACCAATACATGTTCCGTCGCTTTCATGGGAATAATAAAATTTTTCAGAATTTATTGGAAGAGATTAGGATCCAGTTTCCCGTCACATGATTTTTTTTATTTGCCTTATAGTTTCGATTTAACACTTAAAATTTTAATTGTGTCGCAAATTTTGTTTGGACTAATAAATTTTTATAGGACTCATAATGTTCAATAGGACTCATAATGTTCGATAGGACTCATAAAGTGAAGTAGAACCCTATTTTCTTTTAGATAAGCTTTTCAATAACAGTTTAAAAAATACAAAGTGATTTACATTGTTTGTAAAAAATAGAAAATAACAACAATTTAAATATTTCCTTAAAACTTAGTTTATATTATAAACATTTATTTCTTTGTGTTTTTGTTTGTTTGTCTTTTATAGTATAAAAGACAAGTTTTTTTTCAAGTTTATTTTAATTTAATGTTTTAGTCAAATACATTAATTTGTTTAATTGTTGTCTTTATTTCTATTGTTAAAACTAGAGTTGGAAAAGACGAGACCGATACCGAGAATCTCGGCTTTTTTCTAATATCGGTCTCGGTTTTGTAATTCTCGGTCTCGAAACCGATACCGAGATTCTCGGTCCATTTCTCGGCGAGAAACGATACTGACTTAAAAATGTCAAAACCTCAAGTAGTATTAAGAATAATTTGGCATAATGTTATATATTTTTATAAATATGATATTTGAGCCAAATTTTGGTACTTTTCTGTTATGGGGACAAATTTCTGCAAATTTTTTTCCGCAAAATAATAATATTTATTTTCTTTAAAGTATTTTTTTGAAGAAAAAGGATTATTTTGGAGCATATAGGATTATTATGGGTATTTAAATTTCTTTCTGGTATTCAAATTTTTTTAAATGAGCTATACAAACTTATTCCTTTATGGTGATGTATTCCAAATTTTGTGAAAAAGAGATTGGAATGGGCCTTACGTCAACAGTGGACTGGTTGACGTACTTGCGCGAAGTACATGTGTTAACTCCATTCTGCAATATCAAGGAATGGTTGGAGGTCCTTATCAGAAAGAAATTTAATATTTAATTGCCTATAATAATCATATATGCCTTCAAAATAATCCTTTCCTTCAACAAAAATAATACTTTAAAGAAAATAAATATTATTATTTGCGGGAAAAATTTGCAGAAATTACTGGCCTTTGGAAGCAAGCTCTTCATCTGCTGCTTTCCAACAATTACAGAAGATTAAGTCGGGTGGTTATCAGAAGAATTAGAAGATAATAGTGAATTAATAAATTTTTAGCGCACATTTTGGCAACAAAATAAAAATTTCTTTTATTCTCGGATTTTCTCGGTTCTCGGTCTCGGTCTCGGGTCAAAATGTTGGTATCGGTCTCGATATCGTTTTTTCAATATCGGTCAATCTCGGTCTCGAGTTGACCGATACCAGTATCGGTTTTTCCAACTCTAGTTAAAACATAAATTAATTAATTTATTAAATATTATTTAGATAAAATTTAACAAACTTTTTAAGTCTTATTTTGAAAAAATTAATTTATTTAAATTAATTAATAATAAATAAAAATGTTTTTATTTTTAAGTGTTTAATTAAATAAAATCAATTAATTAAAAAGCATTGCTATAGACAGACTTTCTTTTTCTTTACCCTTTTAAAAACTAATTTATGAGAGATAGACTGGATTAAAAATTAATAATTCGGTAAAATTAAAAGAAAAGGACTTTTAACTACTTAAATTAAAGTTTAAAAAAATAAATAAAAGGGCAAAACAAATAAATTGAGAAAATATTTATTTCCTTTATGTTCTATTAAGAAATAATTATTGTATATATTTAATGCCTGAAAAGTTTCTTTAAACAACTTCATTTTAATTAAATCAGAATCAAAAGTTTATACTCAAAAAACGCGTCAAAAATTAATTTAAAATATTTAAAGCAATAAAAAAAGAAAAAAATTTTTTAATAAAAATGGTCAGTGGAATATAGACCGAGAAAAAACTTAAAATAGACGGTCAACAATGTCAGAAAAATATAAAAGAAAAATCAGAGAGACAGAAGAAAGAAATAATGATTAAATAAACTTGGATTAATGTTCAAGTTGTTTTTTAAAAAAATGCTAAAAACAAGAAAAAAAAGCAAATTTAAAGCAATAAATTTGTTTTTTCTCATCACAGCAAATTTAACATCTTCGTTCTCTGCGTACGTTTCTGCTTTCTTTGACGAGAACTTGTTCCGGCTGCTTCATTATCTTTAAATATTCAAAACTATTAAAATTGGAATTATCCCGATTTAATTAAAAAATACCGTATAAACCAATTAATATTACCGTAATAAATTGGTGTAAAATTGTCTTCATTATTCTCGTCAAAAAGTTGTTGAAGATGCTGATCCACAGATATCTCATAATTTGTTAAAATATTTAAATAATTATTGATCTCTGAATGGTCAGAATAGTCCAAATTGCAATGATATTGCCCATTAATAAAATGAATTTGGTATGAATTTAAAACGTTGTTTGAATTAATTGGAGTATCGCAGATTATTTCATGCTTTAAATTAAATAATTTAAAGTGTATTATTTAATACATTAAATTGGAAAGTTTTAATTTTTACGGTTGGGGTCAGTTAAGTACCAGTTCAAATGGGGCCAGACCATTGTTCCAAAAATACTAAAAACTCAAACAAATCGTTAAAATAAAATAAAAATTTATTAAAACAAAAATTTTGACAAGGGAATCCATCGTCTCTGCAGCTCTTCTTTTGATTCCCGTAACTATATCTTGAGCAAATACATTGGAAGCGCTGTTGTTACATTTGTGCGCACCTACAGTCTTCAACAGTTCACCATCCAAAGTTGAATGTAATCGCCCTTATAAACAAATTTCCCTCGTATAAAATTCTTCGCACCTCCAAAAGTTCGAGTTTTTCTCGGAATTCAGTTTATGGAAAACAAGGAAAACCTTCGTGTTGTAATTTTTGATTTCTTTTCGTTCTAAAATCAATATTTCTTTTGAAATCATCTAAAATAAAAAATATAATAAGAGACGATCCTATAAAGTAAGAAAAAATGAAGAAATAATGTAATTATTACATAAAATTAATTGGTACTGAACAGGCCCCATTTATACTGGTACTTGACTGGCAGTACTTAACAGGCTCGCTCCGTAATTTTTATTCTCGGTTACATGTTATTTAAATACTAGCGGAGTAGGCCGCCTATCGGCGGCCTTCTTCGCTAGCAAAAACTTAAAGAATCTAAACAATTAAACATACAAACTTAAACACATTTCCAAACTAAACAAAAACACAAAACAAAACAACCATCATCAATATAAAAACATCTAAAACATTATAACAATAAAACTTCAGGATATAAAATAAACAAAAGTGTATAGAACATTTTCATCAAAAAATATACAAAGTTTAACAAAAATAACTTAAAACTAATCAAACTTTAAAGAAAACCTCATTAAAGTAACTAAAATTAAAAAAAAAACAAACATAAACAAAATTTTATTCAAACAAAATAAATATACAATTAAAGTGATACAATAAAAGAGAGTACAAATAAAGGGGGTATGTATGTATATATATATGTATGTATGTATCTTAAATGTATAATAAATAAATTAAACAAAAAATTTCAAAGTAATTTTATATCTCTAACTTGCGTATAAATACGCCTATTTTTCTATGAAACTAAGATTCTAATCTCTATCATCTAGGATCTCTTTGTAAACTACATTCTTGACCTTACGGTCACTATTACTATTATCTAATTTTACTTTTATCATATTCCATGATCTCGCTCTCGAAAGAGCCACATACAATTGTCCATGTCCGAAAACCTCTTTTCTAAGATCTATTCCAACTCGCTCAAGGGTTTGCCCCTTGAGCCTTATTTATCGTCATAGCAAAAGCTAACACCAATGGGAATTGGTGCCTATGCAAATCAAATGGGTATTCCTCGGAACAACAAAGTGTTATCCGAGGTATATACTCAGTTTGACCTGCCTTATCTCCAGTCAGAATCCTGCAAACAATTAAGTTTGCATTCATCTCCTCAACTCTCATTCTCGTCCCATTACAGAGACCTTTTTCTATATTCAGATTTCTAATTAACATGACAGTAGCATGTTTCTTTAATCTAAGCTCATGCACTGAAAAACCATTTGGTCTCAGAGCATTCAGATACTCATCTAGGTACTCATTGACACGCTGTCGATTTTCATCCTCAGCATGATCAATGCTAGTATACAAAATCTCTTTTCCTGGCAGCATAGCCAGGACTTTACTATTAATCTCAGATACATCTATATTCTTTGGTGCTAAAATGGCACTATTGGCCATTTCTTGAAAATTCTCAGAATCAATACTATGTGCAAAAATCTCTTCAGCTAAGTCTCCAAAACTAATACACTCGGATGGTAATGTAATGGAATCATTTTCATCATTCCATTTACCATTCCCTATTTCTATTAAATCTCTTGCAAATTCTTGCTCCATTTCTAGAGCTCTCATATTTCTAGATAACTTATATTGCTTTGCAATATTCCAATACTCAAATCTCTTAATGGTCGAGTTGACCACCTCTGCTCTCGTAGCATGTTTCTGAATTGGCAGGGTTTGACGAAAGTCACCCGTCCAAAGCATAACTTTGCCACCAAATACTAAATCATTATTCATGATTTCTTTTAACTTTTCATCTAGTGTTCGCAATGCACGCTTATTTATCATAGGCGCCTCATCGCAAATGAACACCTCGGTTTCTTTTAACTCAGTCCATGCCCTACTTCTAGGGCCTATGTTCGAATTACTCATATCTAATGCTAATCCAAATCTATTATGCAAAGTCCTACCGGCAGGCATTAAAGTAGCTGCCATACCGGTAAAGGCCATAGTACTAAGTTTCTTTTTCTCTCCTCTAAGCATATGAACAATTGTATTGTTCACATGCGTCTTACCTGTTCCACCTGGTCCACTTAAAAAGTAGAACGCAGGCTCAAGAACAGGCCTATGTACTCTATTCATAATCTCATCAACTATTAATCTCTGCTCATCATACATATTATTATATGCAGATAAGCCTAATTCCTTCTCTTCTTTAGCATCGAATGTAGCTTCTACATCCTCAGCTAAATCTATTTGCTCCATGGTAGGAAAATCAGCAAGTGATTTCCCACCCTTAACAATACTAAAAGCTATTTCTCTATATGCTTTCGCATATGCTAAATCTACAGAAAAATTTCTAATAAAATCTTCTGCTAAGAAATCTCTAAACATCAACCAAAGCTCCTCCGGCTGAGCCGGGTTGCAATGGACTAAGATCAAAGCAAAAAAATCTCGCAATTTTCTAGGCATCTCAAAACTAATTGCCTCTTCCAAGGCCTTTTTCCACTCTTCATCATTTCTAATTAACCCATGTTCAAGACATGCTTCAGAAAAGGTCGTACAAACCTTAACTGAGCCATCTGAACGTCTAATAGTCTTGAGCTCTTCATAAGAAGAAGCTCCTCTAACATTCAACAACAATAGCCGCAGGTGGTATCGCTCCGGTTCTGCCGGTGACACTTTAACCATACGACCAATTGCGTTAAAATGTTTCTTACGCTCAGACCAAATTCCTTTACTAAAGCAAAACTTTTCAGGCAACTGATGGTACAGTAAAGCCCTAGAAGAATCACTTCTCTTATTCAAATCAAAATAAGCTAATAACTCAGAACAATTACTTGTCCTTTCTAAAATCTCGGCTTCACTCATAGTCTCATCAAAATAACAAATTTGCTCGCCTTCCAGATGAACTGGCAAGGCCATAATACTATGACTTCTATCATACATAGGCAATTCTAAGATCCGCCAGACTGCCTCCTGAGGGCAGACATATCTAGCGTCTATGAACTCTTTGACCTCATCATGGTCATTTCTAGGCTCTAGTTCTAATCTAGCTCTATCCGGTGGTTTATGCACATACTTATGCAAGTATTTCACCGAACTAATGCTATTAACTTTTTCAAGGTTAATATGGCATCTAAATACTTTCAATAGATAAGGATTGTGAGGCACAACCCATCTATTGTCCAATTCTATTCTCTTTCCTGAGACTAATACTTCTACTTTTCTACCATCATCTGGTCTGGCGTATAACGTCAAACCCTTCTCTAAGACCAAAGTCTTATCTTGAAATGCTTTAGGATAACCCTTAGAGCACTTCCTAATTTTCTTTCCATTTTCTAAGATCTCTTCCATGCATGGGGAGTTTGGATTCAAACTTCCACATGGGCCATGGATCATAAAACTCTTTACTAAATCAAATAACTCAGTACCCTGTTCAGGTATTCTAGCACTAATGCCTCTATTATCAACATCTTCCGATGTCAATAACTTATCCTCTTCACTAAGCGTCAAAAGCAAATGAATATGAGGAAGGCCTCTGCCTTGATTCTCTACAGGATACATCCAGGCATTGACACTTCCAAATATTCTCTCTTTTACTATTTGCTGCATAACAGCCTTGACTTTCAAATGAAAGACTCTAACAACTAAGTCTGGTCTATCGCTAGGAACTTGTCTAGGAAACAAATTATCTAAAATCTCAGACCATCTAGGATTACATGTCATAGTCAAGAAGAGATCTGGATTACCAAACCTTCTGACTATGGCCATAGCATCTTGGAAATGCTTCTCAACATATCTAGGACTGTTTGTTACACTTGGTGGAAGTATTACCTTCCGACCAAGGGGCAAACCTAATTCTAAGGATCTATTAAACATAATGTTATCTATATTCTTATATGCCTCAGCACATATCTTTTTTTGATTCATACGAATCCATCTAAGTCTATCTCCTTCTATTTTCACATACTCATCTACGCAATACTGTTGAAAGAGTTTGCCTCCATGTAAAATGGGATTAAACTCATTTCGTATTGCCAAACTACAGCAGACATACTGCAGCCTAGTAACTCTTCTAGTACTATTACTCTGCTTTAGCTCTGGATGCCAACCAAGAGTACCACACGGATAAAAAAGCGGGTAAGTCATTGGTGTCACCATTGCGTCAGCACTATTCAAAATCTTTAACTCTTTTCCATGTTGTCTTACGACAACCTTTGCATCTGGTACTTCCCCGTCTGCGCCGGGTACATACACAGCTGCAATCTCATTTGCTCTTGGTACATTGTACCCTAATCTTCTATCTAATTGCCTTCCGGTTTCAAACAAAAGTTTGATCTCGGATGGCTCTCTGTTCTCTAATCTAGCTCTTTCGAATTCAGAAGATTCCTCTTCCTTCATCATCATATAAGCCTCAGCAAAAGGGTTTCCCCTTCTAATAATCTCATATACACATCTAAGCAATTCAGGGTCAACTCCGGCATTAGCCTTTGTCATCGCCCTCATTGCCTCAGCGGTATCTACGATGAAGATCTGCCCGTAAGCAGGTTCATCGCCTAAATCTGGATTCAAAGCTATGTTCAGTTTGTGATATACTTGACCGTATATGCGAAAGCAATACGGCCCTCTTCTGCTAGGAAATCTATGTCTAAGTGGATTCATTGAAGCGAAGGACACGCTACTATTCAAATGACGAATATTGTCAAAGAAATTCACATGCCTTGCATCAATTCTCAGAAACAAATTTTTCAATTTTTCAGGAAAATCCTGCTCTGGTATATTCAAATTAACAACTTTACCATGATGGCAACAGTCATTAAATGAATTACCTCTAGTCTTCTCTTCAGCAAAATGCAAAGCACCGCAGTGCATGCATTCAATACTAAGATTACTAAGTTTATTCTCAATTGCTAATTCTAAACAACCTGCTTGATACTTTCGTACAGCAGGTTGATCTAAGCTCTTTCTCTTTTTTCTCTTATCTTCTAGTCTTTTTCTCGTTCTTGCTCAGATTCAAGCGATCTTTTAATTGCCATCCTCTGTCTATTTTTCTCAAGTCTAAGATTTCTATGATTCTCGTCCTCGAGGGACCTCAGAGACTGTTGCCTCTCTTTTTGACTATTTAATCTATGATTTCTAAGATTCTCATCCTCAAGGGATCTCAGAGACTGCTGTCTCTCCTTTTGACTATTTAATCTAAGATTTCTAAGATTCTCATCCTCAAGGGATCTCAGAGACTGCTGTCTCTCCTTTTGACAATTTAATCTAAGATTTCTAAGATTCTCATCCTCAAGGGATCTAAGATACTCGTGTCTCTCTCTATCACTGTTTAATCTAAGATTTCTAAGATGCTCAGGTTCCTCAGCACGGGATCTTCTTTTCCTGGCGGCGGCACTGGAGAAGCTTTGTTCGTTGACGGCACTGAAGCAGCTTTGGTCGTTGGCAGCACGTGAGAAGCTTTGGTCGTTGGCGGCATTGAAGCAGCTTTGGTCGTTGGCGACAGTTGAATAGCATTGGTTGTTGACGGCAATAGAGCAGGTTTGGTCGTCGGCGGCAGTGGAGTAGCATTGGTTGTTGACGGCATTGGAGCAGCTTTGGTCGTTGGCGGCACTGGAGCAGCATTGGTCGTTGTCGGCACTGGAGCAGCATTGGTCGTCCTCCATGAGCAAATTCAGCAAAGGTGTCGGCAATAAAGCGGGAACAGAAGATTTTGAAAATACAGCGTTGTTTATGTAGTATGAAGAATGTGTGGCGGTTGAGAAATGAAAAAATGCGGGTTTTTATAGTATCAGAGACTGAGTAAAATAACGGTTTATATAGTGAAGTTCTAAAGCAACAAAAATTAACTTGTCATAGTCATGTATCTTAAACTCAAGCGGCACAGACTTAAGTTCAAAGAATCAAGTTCACGGACTCAAGTATCACAGACTCAAGTGGTACAGACTCAAGTGGCACAGACTTAAGTTCACAGACTCAAGCATCACAGATTCAAGTGCCACGGACTCATGTGGCACAGACTCAAGCGGTACAGACTCAAGCGGCACATCCACAGACTCAAGTGCAATAGACTCAAGTGACACAGACTCAAGCGGCACAAACTCAAGATCGCAGACTCAAACGGCACAAACTCAAGTCCACAGATTCAAGTGCAATAGACTCAAGTGACACAGACTCAAGCGGCACAAACTCAAGATCGCAGACTCAAACGGCACAAACTCAAGTCCACAGATTCAAGTGCCACGGACTCATGTGGCACGGACTCAAGCGGTACAGACTCAAGCGGCACAAAATTAAGTCCACAGACTCAAGTGTCATAGACTCAAGTGACACAGACTCAAGCGGCACAGACTCAAACGCCACAAACTCAAGATCGCAGACTCAAATGGCACAGACTTAAGCGGATCAGACTCAAGCGGCACATACTCAAGTGCCATAGACTCAAGTGGGACAGACTCAAGTTCACAAACTTAAGTATCATCCCCGACTCTACCTTATCACACTTGATTTTATTCCACCTTCCTCTTCCCTCCAAAACTTTACTATAAAAGCCTTCATTTTCTTTCATTCCACACAACATTACTATAAAAGGACAGACAAACAAACAAACACACACCTTTTCTCAATTATATAATTAGATTAGACGGGAAAAGGAATAATACAATTACTTTCATTGTTTAACTGTTAAAGTTTTTATAGTAGAGTGGGTTAGAGAAAGAAAATAGATAGCCTTTTATAGCATCTTTTGCAACTTGAAAATAAACTTTTAATTAAAACATGATTTCAAGTTTGAACTTGTTTCTTAAGAAACTCTTTAAATTAATTACTTGTATAAAACTTTTTCTGACAACAGGCGGGGCATGATTATGGACATTATTTTCGTTAACTACATTATTGTCTAAGTCAGTCCAAGCCCTAAACTTGCATGTATGATTTTTTACACAACGCCATGATTTCAATGGTTCTTTATTTAAATAGTTGTCGAAAACAAGTGAGAAGCCATTGTGTTTGATTATTTCTCTTCCTGTTTGTGATACATTAGTTTCAATCTAAACTTTAAAAAAAAATTTTTAATATTTAAATAAAACAAGTTTAAAGAACTAAATAATTATTAAAGAACGGATTTTAGACACTTCCTCTATTTTTTAATGTAAATAAAAATTAATTTCTTTACATAAAATAAAGACTTAAATAAGCCAGTTAATTACCTCTTCAATTAAAAGAATATATTCATTATTTGGACACATCTTAGTTTTAATATATTTAGAGGTTTGATATTTACTTTCATCTTCATTGATCCCAACATTGTTCAAACTGGTTAGTAATTGTGAATTTTTATCATTTTTGCAGCCTATTTTTATGTTTAATGGTTCATCCGATTCCATCGGAGCCCCCCAAATGAAGGAGAAAAATGTGAACATTATTAATTAAATTAATCATTGTCTCAAAATGTTCGTTATCTCTGACTAACGTATATTTCGTGTGCTCCTCTCGAGGGATGACATAAATTATTGAATTGTTTTCAACTTGATTTATAGTTGCAATAACCATCTAAAAAAAAGTTAAATTAATTAATACACTTCTACTTTTCATTAAAACCCTAAAAAATAATTTAAAGAATAACAATCAATGCAAACAACTTCCAGTGATTACCGCGGCTGCTAAGTCTTTAATAGCCCTCTGTTTTAATTTTAATTAAAAAATACAAACATTAAGCATTGTTATTTCCACTGTTAATCCATTTCCATAGTCTCCAACCTCAGAAAAGTGAAAAGTATCAGAACGGTCTGTTACCCCATAAATAGGGGTATTAATTGACCTTCCACTTAATTCCAATTTAAAACGTTCTGTCAGTTTAGAAGACAAATTTTTGTAATATTGTTTCTCTTCTTCTCCATTCTCTCTCCATGAAATTTTAACAAAAATGGACAAAGGTTAAACATTTTTGTATAGAAAGTTGACAAAAATAAGAAGAAATAATACCCTCATTTTTCTTCTAAAAAATTAAATTAAATTTAAAAAGGTTTAATTTATTTAAACAGAATGCCAATTTATAAAAGGATTTATTATTTAAATGTTTTTCAGGAAAAACTTAAAGAAATAGCTGTTATTTCTATTAAATAATTTAAAAATTGAAGGAATATTTTATTTAAATTTAAATATTTATTTTAATTAATTGAATTAAAAAAAAATTAATTTTTAAATTAAATAAAAGGTCTTCAACGTTCTTTTATTTCCCTCGTCTTTTCTTTTCCACTCCCTTGGACTTTTTCCAGCAATAAAATAATTCGATTTCCGCTCATTTTCTCTCTCACGCTTTTCCTTTTAATATTTTTAGCAGTTGGGGAAAGCAAATAAATTTGAAAGTGTATAATTAATTTTTTGGCATTTCCTGTTTAAATTTATTTTTTAAATTAAATAAAATTAATTAAATTAAAACTAAAAATAAAATTAAATAAAATTTAAAAGTAGGTAAATTAAGTAAAAATTAATTATTTCGAATTAAATAACAAATTGTATAAATATAAAGTTGAAGGGATGTATTAAAGGTTTTAATTAATATTAACATTAGAGAGCCTTTCTATTTGAAATTATGGCCTTTTTAGCTAAATAATATTAAAAATTATAAGTCCATAAAAGGATTCTGTTAAATAAAAAATCAGAATTCTGATTTTTAATTACCGAAATCTAATATTTTTAATTTTTTTTTAATTTAAAAGTTGTCGACAGACCTCTTTTAGCCTTTCTAGAGAAAAAGTTTTTAAATAAACCTAAAAACTTAGTTGCCTATTAAAATAAACTTATTTAATTGTCTGTCGTTGCATTAAGTTTATTTACCTTTTTATACCCCTCAAATATTTAAATTAAAAATAAAAAACAATTTCCAATTAATCTTTTTATTTTTAAATAATAATAAAATGGAAAATGTCTGAACATAATTTTTTTTCTCATTGTCAGTTAAATAAATAATTTGTTTAAAAATGAAGGTAAAAATAAATAAATATTATAGAATAGTTGTATATTGAACTGGGATTGTTTCTCCCGTTCTTTTATCTTCATCTTCTTTCTTTTATTCTTCTTTTTGTTAATGTTTACGCTAAGTTTCAGCTTAATATAATTAAACTTTATTTTTTATTGTGTTTAAATTAATGCCCTTGGGCTTTATTCTCCATAGATCTATTTAATAGGCTCAAAGCGTTATTTTAAGAATAATAACCTTTTCTATTAAAAATAAAAATTCTTACTTGCAGCAGTTGATTCATCACTCGATGTCGGTTTGTTCGACGATGGCGAAGTGTCTAAAAGCGCATCAAGTCCAGCATTATCAGTATCGCTTGAGGATAAATTGGCAAACTCGTTCTGAACATTTTGTTGAATATTTTGGTCTCCTTGTTGATGCTGGGTATCGAGAGGTATAATTGGAACATATAATTGTTGAACAGAATCTGTTAGGGAGTAAACAAATTAAATTCCAACTTGCAGCTTTTAGTATTTAAAGAGCGCATTAAAATTTATAAAAAGCTACTCGTAGTAAAGAAAATTTATTTAAATAAAAATGATTACCTTCAACTTGTTGAGGTTTTTGTTGTCCTTCTCCTTGAAATGGGTGAATAATATCATCTAAAACAAATAAAAATAAATTTGTTTAAAATTTAGGGAGGACATAAATCAATAAACTGAAAATTTTTATTTTTACCTAAAAGGCCTTGATTTTCTTTTTGTTTAATTTGTAGATCCGGTGTTGACTTTTCTTCCTTTTGGTGATGAACTGTACCCTGTTGACTTGCTAAATTTTAAATTAAATAAAACATAATTAAAGTTTACCTGAACCGGCATAAATAGAAGGATAAACATTTTGATGAGAAGATTGTCCTTCTCCCATTGTTCGGCCTTTTAATTTAAATTTAATTTATTTGTTAATTACTTACCTGATAAAAATCGCTGTTCTGCTTCAACATGACCGAGCCGTTTGATAGCTTTTTCGGGATCTTCACTTTCTTCGTTTATTGTAAATCGACGGGAAACAATATTCTTTCCTCTGTCTAATTGTGCTAAATTTTATTTTAGAAATTAAGTTAAAAAAGGTTTTTGACATTCAACTGTCCAGAGACTTAAAAATTTAGCAATTTTTAAATTAAATCACCCGTAGGTAGTTGAGACGTTTGAATGTTAGTTCCAACATTATAGCCTGTTGGGGCGTACATTGGATTTGTTTGTACTTGTTGTTGTTGTAATTGTTGTTGTTGAAATGCTTGCGCTAGTAATTGACTATATTTACGTATATTCTCCTGTTGTCTCAAATATTCTAAACTTTGAATGGTGGGGATCTGTTGTCCGTATTGTCCAAAGATCTGTTGTCCGTATTGCCAAGAAGATAAAGTCGGAAAAGCTTGCGGAATTTGCTGAGACTCTTCTAACCCCCTTACAAAAGCTATTAGCTTCTGAGATCTCTCCTCTGCTTCAGCACTACTAGCTCTACCAATTTCTTCTGCTTTTCGCTTCTGTCCACCAATATAAATTGAATCATTTGCGGTTGGAGTAATTTCCTTTATAATTCTGTCCCTCTGTTTTTTTCGGTTTTCAAACTCTTTTAAGGTAAATTCAACATTATTTTCTTCATTATTTAATTTCATATATTCAATTTCTATTCCTGTCTTTTTAAAATCAATTTTATCTACATCGTTTATTAATTTATAACGAAATTTAGCCATTTCTTCTGGGGTTACTTGATTGCTTATATTTGCTTAATATTAATTAGTTTATTACTTGATTTATTTAAGTTTTAATTTTTTAACTTTATTTAAACTTAAGAACATTAATTAAACTTGTTTTTAATAGAGAAGACAAACTTAACAATTTAATTAATTTTTAAGTTCAAGCTTAAGTTTGCTATTTAATTCAAGTTAATTTTTAGGTTAAGTATAAAAGAATCTATTGTTTGTTTCTTCAAAACATTGTACTATAAAAGGACAGCAAATAGAAAGACAAACAATCTCTTCTCAATTATATAATAAAATACCAACCTTCACTAGCAATTCTTACTCCTGTTTTTTCTTCTATTAAATATTGCTCAACAAGGGTTTTTAAAACTTTAAGTCCTATTGTATCATTCTTTTGTGCTTGCTTTCCTATATCATCCAAAATAATTTGATATTTACTTTTCAAGTAATTTAAAAAGAAATTTCTTTGATCAACCAGTTTAAATTCTATTTTTGATTGTTTTATTGGTTCTATTTTTGGAGGTGTTCTTTTCCGTTTGAGAGGTTCTTTGGTTTAAAAATAAATGCTTTCGTTTAAGTTTAAAGCTTACTTGGTTGATGCTTAGGACTTTGGACCTTGTCAGTTGGAGTAGTTATAGGCAATGATGGAACCTTAAATTCACCCTTACCATGATGTGAACTGGGCCCGGCTCTTTTTTTCACAGGACTGACGAAAGTTTTGCTAGGGCTTTGTGTTAAATGTTGAGGTTGTTGATGTTGTTGAACACTACTCTCTGATTTATGTTTCCAGTCTAAAGTGAATAATTGAAAGAAAATGTATTTTTGAAAAATATCTTCTCACCTTCTTTAATTATTGTTGCATTATTTTCATTAAAAATTTGTTTAACTTCAATTTTATCATTTTCATTCATTTGTTCAGGATTTTTTAATAAATTAATTAATTTTTCAAAATTTACATTTTTTGTTATTTGAATATATTTTGTATTATTTAAACGGGGAATTATATAAATAATTGAATCACTTTCAATATTATCAATTAATCCAACAATTACCTTAAAATGGGTTTTAGTAATATGACAAAATGTCAGTACGTGTAGAATATGAAAAAATGTCAGTAAGTGTAAAATATGACAAAATGTTAGTAAGTGTAAAATGTGACAAAATGTCAGTAAGTGTAAAATATGACAAAATGTCAGTACGTGTAAAATATGACAAAATGCCACTTTTTGCAAACCTTGCTCTCTTTAATTAAAACTTCAAGGTTAAATTTGTTAATTTTCTCTCCGCCTTTCTTAAACAAATCTTCATTTTTAAAATGAAAAGTATCATTTTCATCTGTTATCCCTGGAAATTTATATTCTGAATCGTTAACACTTAATTCCAATTTAAAACGTTCTGTCAGTTTAGAAGACAAATTTTTGTAATATTGTTTGTCTTCTTCTCCATTCTCTCTCCAAGAAATTTTAACAAAGATGGACAAAGGTTGAACATTTTTGTATAGAAAGTTGACAAAAATTAGAAGAAATAATAACCTCATTTTTCTTCTAAAAAATTAAATTAAATTTAAAAGGCTTTAGTGTAGGACCAACTATGGAATTTATTAATTTTATATTAAGTTAAGAATGCTTTTTTAATTTTATTTTATATTTTGCTTGTTGGCCCTTGAACAAGGAGGCTACAGCACAAATTAAAAAATAAATTGTTTGCTTATTTGGACGCATCTACGAAAGGGACGCATGTCCTACACTTAGAACTAATTAAACTTACAATTAGTCAAACAAATATTTTTAATTTTAAAAATAAAATTTAAATTTAATATAAATAAAGCAAATAAAAAATTTAAAGGCATAAAAAGAGGGAAATGCGAATGAATTTCACTCGATAGCCTCGCGCATTTCACGCGACTTTTCCTCGTCATATGAATTTTGCATATGACAGTCTTATTGATGGAGAGGAAAGAATTGAGAAAATTAAATGGGAGATGTAAAAAAAAAGTTTTTTTCTTTGGCATTGTGTTTCTTTTTTGTAAAATTTAATTTGAAAATAATTCAAAATTTTATTTTTAAACAGAACTTCATTTAAAAAATTTTTTAAAAATGTTTTTCGAAATAATTTATTTTTAATTTGTTGCTCTTTTGTTTATTTAAACTTTAATTTTGAGTAATTAAAAGTCCTTTTTCCTTTAATTTTACCGAATTATTAATTTTTAATCCAGTCTATCTCTCATAAATTAGTTTTTAAAAGGGTAAAGAAAAAGAAAGTCTGTCTAAAGCAATGCTTTTTAAATAAATTGATTTTATTTAATTAAACATTTAAAAAATAAAAACATTTTTATTTATTATTAATTAATTTAAATAAATTTATTTTAACTATTTCGGACAACAAAGTTTAGCTAATTTTTATATTTATTTATAATAGTTGAAGTAGATAAAATGTAAAAAAATATTTCTTTTTTTACTCTCCTCAATTTTCATTTTACTCTCAATTAATGCCACGATTAGAGCCCGGAACGGGAACGGGTTCCCGGCCCGTTTCCCGGCTTCCGGGTCCCTTTCCCGGGTTTTTTTACTAGACCGGGATAGAAACGGGAACGGGAACAGCCACAGGCACAAGAAGATCAAGCACAAGATAACTCAGAATATTATCTACAGCAAGGACCTTCTTCAAGCAATCAACAAAAAGATGATTACTATTTTGGTTAATTTATTTTAAATAAAACAAATTAATTATGCTTAATTTAAGGAAGTCAGTGACGAAATGGATAAAAACTAAGTTTATAGAAGAAATGTATAAAATGTATTTATTTAAGAAAATAAACTTGAATTTAAACACAAATTGTCTTTTCTGACACTAAACAAATATATTCTGATTTTTGTTAAATTAATTTAAGTTCAATCTTAAAACTTGACGCATTTAAATTATCAGAATATTCTCCCAACATGTCCCTTTTTATTTAAACTTTTTTTAAATCAATTAAAAGTAATTATATATTTATTTTGTTTAAATTTATTATTATTTTTAAGCTTGTTATTCCTTGTTATTTTACAAGTCAAAAACTAATTTTAAACAATAAATTATTGTCTTGAACAAATAAAAAAATTTAAGCTTACATGTGCGCAAATATTTGGCGTTTTGTTTAAACCTCTTATTTTCTGATGGAGAAAATTTGTTTCTTTGTTTAATTAATTAGTTTATTATTTACACTATTCTCTAGTTGTTTAAAAAATTAAAAAAAAATTTTTGTGACTAAATAAATTTTTGGTGCACAGCCAAGGTTTTTCCTGTTTTGCGCAGCATTGAATGAATTAAAATTGACATTTGTTGTTTTGCTTATTTTTCTGTTTATTTAGAGAAAGGTAAAGGGAATATTTATTTAATATAAAAATCGTTTGTCTAACACACAAAATTATATAATGTTTTTAAATAAATATACAATTTTGCTACATTAATTATTTTTTATTTTATAAAGAAAAATGAAAGACTCAAATGACTACCTTTTTTTTAAGTTTATTTTTTCAATTAAAAATATTAAGAGATTTAATTAAAACTTGTTTATTTATTAAATTTTAGAATTTGTATTTTTTGTTATATGTTGAAATACAATAGAACAAAGTTGGTAATATTTCAGAAATCAGAATAAGTTTAAAAATAGTAAAATACAATAGAACAAAGTTGGTAATATTTCAAAAATCAGAATAGGTTTAAAAAGAAGGTAAAATACAATAAAAAAAAAGTTGGTAATAAATCAGAATAATTTTAATAAAAACAAGTGTGTATTAGAGTCTCAAACTTCTCCCCCAGACATTATTTAACTATTAAAATTCACTGCTCATTTTTCTGCTACTATAAATTTTAAAATATTTTAAATTTAATCCTTTATTTTAATTTTTTCTTCCTTTTAAAGTTAATTAAATATAGCCATTTATTTTTATATATTGGTCAACCAATCTTCTTAATTGTTTATTTTTCTCTGTTCTTATTTTATTAAAAATGTTTATTTAAATATATTCCATTAAAGTTGTTTTAATAATTAAGGTTTAATATTTAAAAAATGTTTTAATTTTTATTAAAAAAAAAATAAACACATTTTTTACCTTAATTTATTTTTATTTTATTTGTCCTCATTAGCGCTTTTTATTTTAATTTATTTTTTCTTTTTTTTTATTTATTTATTAAACAATAAATAAATAAATTTATTTTTATTTTACACCTGTATCAAACTCTAAAAGAATTAAATAAAAATAAATAAATAAATAGAAGAAAATAATTTTTGCGTATAATAAAAAAATAAATTTACTTTTTTTATTTTTACAGATTTTTCTTCGCTAATTTTTTAGTTTTTCTTCATCTCCACATTTTCCCCCTTTTTTCGTCTGTTTTCACATGTTTTTGGGTACGGCCAGTCATTCCATTAATTTAATCGATTTCTGATTTCAAAATTTATTTTAATTAGAATAAAACACATTTTTCTATTTCTGAAGAAATATCAGAATATTTTTAATTCTGATTCTTTTGTATTTTTTTAAATAAACTTTTTCTTTTCTTTTTGATACAAAAAAAGTTTATTTTATTTAAATAAAATCAGAATTTTTGTATTTTTGTTTTAATTAAAGTTTGTGTTTTCTCTTCGGTAAAAATCAGAATTTTTGTATTTATTTTTTTAGTTGTGAAAACCAGAATTATTTTTTATATCTTAAAGTAGAAGACTTTTCTTTCCAATATTATTATCTTAATTACCGGATCAATTTCTCTTTTTTTTTATTTAAATAAATTTTAAGGAAGACGAAATTTTATTAAATCTATGTACTTTTAAAGTTAATATATTCCAGAAAATTTATCGGTCTAAAATCTCCCGCATCTCTCACACTTGTTTTTATTTTATTTATTTATTTATTTATTTTTGCTTGTTGAATGAAGCGGTGAATTGCAAGTGAAAAAAAGCATTGAAATCTGGGTCACACTTTTATTGCCACTACTACTAGAGAGAATTTCTCAATTTTATTTATTTTTAATTTTATTTTTAATATCCCTTTTATGATCAATTTATTTAATTCTTTGCTTTAATAAAATCAGAATTTTTTAAATCATTATTTTAAAATCAGAATTTTTTGGTTTTATTTTGTATTTTGATTTTAGTTATATTTTTGTACAAAATCAGAATTTTTGTATTTATTTCTATTTTCAGAACTTTTGTATTTTAATTAGTACTAAGTTTTATTTTTTAAAATCAGAATTTCTGTATTTTAATTATTACTAAGTTTATTTTCAAAAATCAGAACTTTTGTATTTTAATTAGTACTAAGTTTTATTTTTTAAAATCAGAATTTCTGTATTTTAATTATTACTAAGTTTATTTTTAAAAATCAGAACTTTTGTATTTTATTAAGTATTTATCTCAATATTTATTTTAATTTATTTCTTTAAGTTTGCAAATAAAAACATATATTTTAAAATACTTGGACAATACATAATTTTATTTATTTATTTATTAAATATAGGAAAGTGTTCATAATTTTTTTAGTGTGTTCATTTATATGCATTTATTATTAGTATTTTATGAGTAAAAACAACAGCCAAAAAAACTCATCTCCGCTCTCTTTTTTTTAATCGAAAGCATTTTTGCATGGATAAATGCACAAATGATGCATAAAATTAAACAAAAGTGGTAAAAAATCAAAAAACTATTTTGCATTATTTTTGCATTTTTTCTTTTTTTTTTTAAATTTAATAATCAGAAAAATAAAAATGATTCATTTTAATTTTATTTCCTTTCAACTTTTCTCATAAATAAATAAAACTTATCATCATCACATTAAAAATTTTTATTGTCCCATTTTACCTTTTGTACTACAAAAATGTTTAATATTTGTTTATTTTCTCTTTTACCTTAAAATTTAATAATTTTATGGGTGATTGGATTTGTTGTTTATTTTTAATATGTCTATCATAAATTTTACTCTACAATTATAATAATCAGAATGTAAATAAATACAAACAGAACATAAAAAGCCTTATCATTTATTTTATTCCATTTTTTATTGTATTTTTAATTATATATTTATGTGTTATATTTGTTGTAATTTAAGTTTATTTGTATTTTATATCAGAATTTTTATTTTTGTATTTCTTCTCTTACTAAGTTTGTATTTTAAGTTTATTTTCTGTAATCAGAATATTTTATTTTTGTATTTCTTCCCTAACTAAGTTTGTATTTTAAGTTTATTTTCTGTAATCAGAATTTTGTATTTTCTTTTAAATGCACCAGAATAATTGAATAAATTAATTCTGAAATACATACATAAATATTATTAAAAACATATTTTTAATTCAAAGAATCAGAATTAATATATTTTTATATTTCAATCCTTTAATGTTTTTTCTTATTTTTTAATTGCCTTTAAAAGCAAAAATAGGATTTCCGGGAAAATAGGAAATAAATACATTTTTCTTTTTCATTAATTTCAATTACTAAATAAAAATAAATTAATCACGCAATTTATTATGTTAAAAAAAATTTGTATTAGAGTACTACTTTAAGTTCAAAAGTTAAAGATTTATTATTCAGCTTACTCATAAAATATATTTTGTATTTTATTTAAATATTCTGTTTTATTAAAACTTTAAAAAACACAAAATTCTGATTTTGTAGAAACTTAACATTCTGATTTAAACCACAAAAACAGAAACGGAAAACACAAAACTTGAATAAATGTGTTTTTATTTAATGTTTTATTATTTATTCTGGTTTTTTCTCTTTATTTTTAATTTGCCTGTATTTTCTTAATTTTTAGCATTTAATTTTCACACCTGAAAAAAAGCTGAGCTTAAAAAGTTTAGATTTCCCCTTAATGCAAAATCCATCCTTTCCACTTACCCATCAAATTGTCCCATGAAATAAAAAAACACAAACAAACAAACACACATAAATGGCAGGCCAAAAATCTCATTCATCAAAGAGAAAAGCTCTTTTCTTTTTTTTTTAATTTTTTGTTTGATTTTTGAGTTGAGGTTTTTTAACGAATGAAAAAAAAATAATTAAAAAAAGGAATAAAAAATAAAAAGAAAAAAGCAATATTCTCATAAAATTCTGTTTTATTTTCTAAATTAAAAAAAGCTTCTGAATATTTATTTTTTGTTAAAGTTGCTTTTGAATATTAAAAAGGAATTTAATATGCGTAGGAAGAATAAATATTAAATTTTATTTAATATAATTTAAATATTTCATAGGCAAAAGATTTCTGCTTTTTCCTAAATATGTATTTCATTATTTTGTTTAAAATTAAAATCAGAATAAATGCATAAAATATGGAAATTTAAATATAACTAACAATAAGTTTTAGAATATTATATTCTGATTTTTAGCAAAACACTAGAAAACACATTTAAATAAAAAATCAGAAAATAAACTTGGTCGGAATAGCAAAATACATACATAATTATTAGAAACCAGAAATAAACTTTTTTTTCCATCTTTCAGAAAAAATACAAAATCAGAAATACAACTTTCTCAGTAAATAGTCTCTCTTAGCGTTCTCTGCCTTTCTTTTAATAAATGGCAGCAATAGAAGAAAATTCAAAAATTTCCTTATCTCGGCCAGTCTCACAATCAACTTTTGATAATAATCAATTAAATAATACTTCATCAACACCACCAATTATAGAAAGAAAAATTGCAACTGATGGACTTAAGCGTAAAAATAATTTTTCAGACCCAACACAATCAGAACAACAAGCATTATGTGAACGTTGTGTTGTTGTAGCTAGGTTAATTAAATTAAATTAAATTAAATTAATAAAATTAAGACAATCTGATGGCTTTGGTTTAACAGTAAGTGGAGAATATCCTGTTACAGTTGCTACATTAAAACCTAATGGAGCTGCTCAATTGGCAGGTGTAAGAGAAGGGGACAGAATCTTGAAGATTAATGGAATGCTTGTTAGTTGTGAAAATTTCCAAGAAGTCATTAAAATGATTTCTGGTAATTTTAGATTTTTTTAATTCAAAATAAAATTAATTAAAATTTTTTAGGAGGCTACAATTTAGTGTTAACGCTTTTGGGCCCAGCACGGACTCACAGTGTTTCTTCATGGGATGACGAACTTTTCCCTGCAATTCAAAAACCAATGGAAAATAAAAACAACCATAATAATGGATTTGTGATACCCTGTAAACATCAACAAAATACAGAACAAATGATGCTAAGTTTTGAATGGCAACAACAACGTAAAGATGAATTATATAGAATGTTACACAAAGAGAGAGCTAATCTTGAGGTAAGAGTAAAAATATTTAAACTTAAGGGTTGAGTTTATTTGTAGTTAATTTGAGTTAACAAGTTTGTAAACTTAAGTTTATTTATTATTTACAAAAGTATTTGTTAAGTTTCAAGTTTTCAAGTTTAATTTCTATAAACTTAAAAATTAAACTTTTTTTACATTTCAAGTTTGTAAATTTCAAGTTTATTTTTTAATTGTAACTTATTACAATCTTATAATTATTTAATTGTTATCCTTAAAATTTAAATATTTTTTTGTGGACATTTTTCCGTTGGGGAATATATGTACTGCTTATTTTTAGCAATATTTTTTAAAGAATTCCCTATGGAAAATATTGTATATATTTTGTTTTTAAAAAATCTTCTTTTTCTTCAAAAAAAATAAATATTTATTTTTATTTTATTCACATGCCTATTTTTTAATTAAAATAATTTTTTCCATGTTTTAGTCCTTACAAGTTTGTGCTGGAATTATTGATACAGGACAACAAAACCAAATCGAATTTGGAGGGGGTACAAAATTAGAAAGAGCTATTGGTCGCATTAACGAGCTGGAGAAGCAATTAAATATACTCTCTTTGTTTAATGGTTATTTTAAAAATAAACTTTTTTTTTTTAAAACTTTAAAAAAAATAAACTTTTTTTCTTTAAGCAGTCACAAACGGTAAAAAACGGGTGCTAAATAGAAATGACAAAAAGCGCAGTTCAATCGAAAGCAACGAGGAACAACAGGTTAGAATATTATTTAAAACACTTAAAATTTGCATTTGGCAACATTTTCTTAATTTTCATTAAAGAAAATATTTTCAATTTTATTTTAATTTATTTAATATCAATCACACGCAATCCATTTTGGGCAATTTTTTCTCTTTTCCTTTTTTTTTTATTTTTGCCTTTATTCAATTAAAACAAAAAAGAAGGAAGCGTTTCATTTATAAATAAAAGAAATTATTTTAAAAAACCAATGCAAGAAAAATTGAATAAAATTAATGCCAAAATAAAAAATATTGGTAAGAATATTTAAACCATAAGGTTGTTTTAGTCTAAAACAGAAAATATTGTTCTAAACACAATTAAACTTGTCCTAAACATTTATTTTTCTAAACATTCTAAAATGTTAACTATTTTCTAAAAACATTGAAACAAACATTTAATATTAAAATCAGAATTAATTAAAACATTTAATATTAAAATCAGAATTAATTAAAAACATTTAATAAAATCAGAATTAATAAAAACATTTAATAAAATCAGAATTAATTAAAAACATTGAAACAAACATTTAATATTAAAATCAGAATTTATTAAAAACATTTAATAAAATCAGAATTAATAAAAACATTAGAACAAACATTTACTAATAAAAATCAGAATTAATAAAAAACATCAGAACTAATAATAAATATAAATCTATCCTATTTACTTAAATACATTTAATATACATAATTTTTACCTTTTTTATTTATAAATTTATTTATAAATAAAAATAAAAAAAATAATTGTTTAATTGTCTATATCAATTTAACATTTAATTTAATTAAATTTGCGCTCCTTTGATTTTAATTATAAATGAAAAAGTACATACACACTCTTTTCATTTACCGTTTAAATTTAGTTTTAATTGCGAAAGTATAATTAATTTATAATTAATTGATCTGAAAACAAACATTGATTATTATAATTTTATTTAATTATAATTCAATTTTTAAATTTGTTTTTAGGTTATTTATTTTATTTTCTTTAAATTAAATTAAAATAAATTTTTTAAGCTTAAGCTTAAAATTAATTTAAATTTGTCTTTAAGCTTGAACTTGAAACAATTAAATGCTTAAACGAACATTTAATAACTTAAGTTTTGAACATTCTCTTTTTTCCAACTTGAAACTTTGAACATTTCGCTTTCTCTAAACTTAACGCAAATTAATGCATTTTTATAAAATAAACTAATCTAATTTATAAAGTAATAAATACTATACATATTTTTCAGTTTAATATAGTAAACAAATTTTCCTATTTTTTGGCATATAATGTCCAAATCTTTAAATAATATTTTAAGTCAATAAACAACAAAAAATCCCTTTTTTTGCTTTTCTTTTCCTTTTTTTAATAGACCCCGATAATTGGCATTTGTCTGCCAAAAAAAAACATTTTTTGCTAGCCATTGGGCAACTTTTTAATGTAAAAAGATTTTTGTTGTAATTTTTGGCATGAAAGTCTTCTTTTTCTTTTTAGTCAAGTTTTTGCTTTTTATTTTTTATAGGCAGAAAAAACATTAGAAAATTCTTTAAATAAACTTTCCGGAAACATTGGAAAATGTTAACACACAAACATCCCCTTTTTTTCTAACAAAAGAAAAACTTGTTGTTTTTTGACAGGAAATTCTGTTTTTGAAATGAACATTGGGTAAAGTAAAAAAAACATGTTTTTATTCCACTAATAAACTTTTATTTTATTTTAATTTAAAGTTTGTGAAAAAATATTTTTTTAAATACAGATTATTTATTTGACATTTAAATAAATAAATAAAATTTTAACCTTTCTTAAAATATTATTTAAATTTATTTTTTTCTTATAATTATTTAATTGGCTTATTTAAATAAAAATCTTTCAAATATGCGAACTGGCAAAATTGTATTTTTAAATTTTAAGTTCAAGCTTAGAGATTTGATTTTTATTAATTTTAAAGTTTTAAGCTTAAGCTTACAATTGGGTTTTTCTTTAAATATTTCTTTTAGAGCAGCAAAACATTTCCTCCAACATCAATGAGAACAAAAACAAATAGTTCTGTGCCTTTACGTGCAGCTAATGCTGCTGTTGGAAGAGTGGAACCAATACGTAGTTGGATAGAAACGGGTGGAATGCATTATGTTCAAGCTGATGTTCTTCCTATTGGAGATGAGGAAGAGGAAGAAGAGGATGAGAGAGGGGAAAGAAGTGAAGTTGATACTGAGGATATGGTTAGAACTTTGTTAAAAATATCAAAACAAAAAATCAGAATTAACCAAAAACATTAAAACAAATATTTAAACATCAGAATTAATCAAAAACATTAAACAAACATTTAATAAACTTAATATAATTATTTCAGGAAACAGCAGGTCCCTTTACAAACTTGCAATATTTAAGAACTAGACCTGCATATATGGCAGTCTTCTTCTCATATTTGTTGAATAATTCTAATCCTAGTAGTCTTGTAAGTATTTAGTTTTATTACTTTCCTAATTTTGTAGCTTTTCTTCCTTATTACTGATGCCTTTCCAACCAGTAACGTTAAAGAAATGCGGAGATTTGCTTATGAAATATTTTCTACTTTTCTGATTCCTGGCGCTCCACTCCAATTACCTCATATTTCTCAACGTGATATTCAAGTATTTTAATTTAATTAAAATTTTAAAAATTAAAATATTAATTAAAAACTAATTAATTGCCGTCTATTATTAAATTATTAATTTATTTTTTAATTTATTAATTCAAGGCAATAGACAAAATTTTAATAAAAATGTCTTCAACAACAACATCAACAACATCTTCTTCTGCTTACCAACAAGATGTTGAGCAACTTAAAAAACTTTTTATTCCAACAAGAACAAAAGCGGTTGGGCAGATAAACGAACAACTTGCATTATTTAGAAGAAAAAAACATTTTGGTAAGTTTACAAACATTTCTGATTTTCCTTTGTTTTTAGACGCAAACTTTGTTGAGGAATATTCACAACTTGAATCTTTGTCGCGTACTGACCACTCTGCAGAATTGCGATTTACTGAGCGTATATTATTTAAAACTCTTGCTCATTTAATTAATTTGGCTAATCCTTTAGGTTTTTTTTAATTTTTAATAAAATTAAAATTTCTTTGATTTTTCCTATAGAATTGGAGAATTGTGAACGTAAAACACTTGCCTTAATTATTTCTTTTGCTACATTAATTAAGGTAAAATAAATATTTATTATTTTTTAAATTTATTTTAAGTTAATTTTAAAGGTTTAAAATTGTTTTTATTTTCTTTTTTTATTCAATAGGTTGTGATGGGTCTTCGAACTAATCATTCAAACTGGGAGGTAATTAACCCTTTAATTGTTTTAATTTTATTAAAATATTTTAGAAACTTTTGGATAAATGTCCAACATTTCTAAGTCAATTACCAAAGAGTGGAGGTACTGCTAGTTCAATGCTTAAAATGCTTGGAGGAAGTGGAGGGGCAACCTCAGTTAAGCAGAAAATACAACTAAAAGATCACCAAGTTGGTAAAATATTGTTTTATATTTTTAAATTTGTAATTTGTTTGAGTTTGACTGTTCAACTTTAATTAAAAAAAACTCTTTACAATTTTAAGAACTAAACATCTTTGTAACTAAGTTTTAAGTTTGTAAAACTTATATTGCAATTTTAAAGTTTATTTAATATATGCGAAAACAATGTTTCTATTAAATATATTTAAAACTTTAAACATTGTTTTTACAAACATTATTAATGCACTAATGTTTTTACAAACATGGTTAATGCGCTAATGTTTGTAAAAACAATTAATGTTTTTGTTTTAGTTTGTTCTTCAATCTGTTTTTACTACTGTTCATTGTTACCAATGTAGAGAAGTTGTTTGGGGTGTAAACCCTCAGGCTTATTTTTGTCAAAGTGAGTTTTATATTATATAAGATTTTATAGCTAGAGAACAATTTAAATGAGGGTTTTTAATTTTAGTATATTCATGTATAATATTAAAAAAGGTTCAAATAAATCTGCCCTTTAGCTTTATCAAAATGCCAATATTTATAAAATATTTATTTTTATTTAAATAATAATTTCAAAGTCTGTATAAACTAATAAAAAAATAAGATGCATGCAAACTCTCCCTTTTTATGTGAATAATTTGTCTCTAGGGAAAATATAACAGCTTAAAAATCTCAAAAGCATTTGGCCTTTTTCTCTTTTGTTTTACAATCCCCCTTGCCCCACAATTCATCATTCTTCTTATTCATATTGAAAGAATGGAAATATGTATATCTTAAAAGAGTTTAAAATCCCTTTTAAATATTTATAAGCTCAAACTTTTTATGTTTTACAAACTTTGTTTTTTAAGTTTATTTAAAGTTTATTTTACAAAACTTTTGTAAAAACTTTGTTTTCACAAACTTATTTCACAAACTTATTTTACAAAACTTGGTTTTTACAAACTTTTTTTACCAACTTATTTTCACAAACTTATTTTACAAACTTTGTTTCACAAACTTGTTTGCGTAAACTTTGTTTCTGTAAATTGTTTTGATAACTTTCTTTGTTTTAATCCTTCTTAGAAACATTATTTTTGTGTTTTTAAATGTTTGTTTTTAATAATTTAAACATTAAACATTTAAAAATAGGTTTATAAAAAACAAGTTTTCCTTAAGATTTTATTGAGTTATTATAATTAAAAATATAATATAATAAATTATTTCAAAAAATTCTTTTCAGATTGTGACGTTATTGTACACAAAAATTGTACTTCTCAACTCGTAAGAATAAAATAAAACTTTCAAGTTTTAAATTAATTTTATTCTACAAACAGATTGATCATTGTTGGCCTCAGCAACAACAAAAGGTTTCTAAAGGAGGAACTCAACAACAACAACAACAACAAACATCAGTTTCTTCTGGTCGTTCTAAACTTATAGGCGGTTCGACAACTTCTTTGACAAGTTTATTTTTTAATGTTCATTTTAAAGTTTATTTTAAGGTCCTGTTCGTCTTCCCCAACATTACCATAGGGATTCAAACATCTCATCAGGGTTTCACCAACATTATTATCCACATTCTTTACTCAGTGCTGACTCCTCCGTGTTTTCATCCCCAAGTTTAGTTTTAACTAAACAACGTCAATCAGAGCAAAAACAACATTTAAATTTATTACCCAGCCAAAAATCTTCAATTTCCCTAACACCCCCAATTAATCGGTCGCCTCATTCTGTCAGTGCGTCTGTGCTTGCAATGGTTGGAATTTAATAAATTTAAAAATAAAAGGTTTAAAATGAAAGGTTGGATCTTCCAAGGAGAGTTCAAGGAGTATTGACCGTCACGGCAATGACCTTATTCCCCCAGAATTAATTGATGCAGATGCAACCAATGGAAGTGGTGAAAATGGCCCTTTAGTACCTGCTGCTGTTACTCGTTTACAACAACAACGACAACAGCATATGGAAAGTGTTGATTCTGGCTCATCCCCACCTTCTTCTGTTAGCAATTAAATGAAATAAATTAATTAAAAACGTCTGTGTCTGTTAGAAAGAAAGAACTTAACTGTTTAAAGAAATTAAAAAGAAAAAAGGAAAATAATAAAATTCTTTAAATATTATTCAGACTGCTATGTTACCCCCACCTGTGTTTAGCAGCCGATTTGAAAGAATTCTTCCCCCTGACATTCCTCCCAGTACAGCCCCTCCACCTCCCCCACCACTACCTCCACCAACATCAATGCAAAAAACAACCGGAAATGGACAAACAGAGGTATATATAATTTTGTTTTATATATTTTATAAGGAAGGCATTAAAATGTTAAGAGAATGTAGTATTTTTATATTTGGGTGAATGATGGGAAAATTGTGAAGGTTAAAAGCATACATAGAACCTTTAGGCAGTTGCTTATTTATTATAAAAATGAATATTTATTTATTATTTGTATTTTGTTTTTACAAATGTTTTTGAAAAACACTAGATTGTAAAAACAATTTTTATAAAACTTTGTTTTAATCAATTAAAGACAAAACTTGTTTTGTAATGTTTATTAAAAACATGAAATAAATAATGTTTTAGCAGCATGTTTTAAACAATTAAAACATGTTTTAAACAATTAAAACATGTTTTAAACAATTAAAACATGTTTTAAACAATTAAAACATCTTTAAACTTACTAGTTGTTTTAACATGTTTTACCAACATGTTTTCAAGTTTTATTATTTTTAATTTCTATGTTGCTGTTTTGGGTTACCTCTTTGCTTTTTATTTGTTTGTTATAAAAAAACTACTAATGAAGCATTATTGCTTTTTTAAGTTTTATTTTTTGCGTCATTGTTAAATTGCTTAAATTATAATAGTAAAAATTTAACTCAATTTTTTCGCTTATTTACAAAAAATTTAATTTTATTTATTTTTTCTTTATTTTTATGATTAATTTTTTAATTACTTTTTTCAGTTAATTTAAATCTTTTTCGTATATTTTTTAATAATCTTGGATTAAAATAAATAAGCAGGTGGTAGGTCGGATTATTGAGACATTCCCTTTTACATTCATTTCAAAATAAAAACACTTTATTAAATCGACAAATAAAAAAAATTATTTTTTTTAACTTTCAGAATTCTTTAAACATTGCTTCAACACTTCAACCTTCAACAGCTGCAGTTGGAAGACACGGACAACTTAAATCCATGGATTCAGGCTTTGGGACTGATGTGACCTGCATATCCGGACCTTCTTCTTTACCAATGCATGGAGGGATAGGAAGAACAGCCAGCGATTTACCTAGGGCAATAGCTCAACAAAATCAACAAATTCAGCAGCAACAACATACAAATATTGGTCCTACTCGTTCCCAAAGCATGAAGGTAATAATAAAGTTTTGTTTTTTAGAACGTATTTTAAACAAAACAAGTCTTTGTTTAATTATTAAACCAAGTTTTAATGTTTTTGTAAACATTAATAGTTTTCTTTGTTTAAACAATTATTTTAATTACCAAGTTTTAATGTTTTTCTAAACAAAAATATTAAAACATGTGTTTTGTTTTGTTTAAATGATTCTTTTGATAAACAAGTTTTAATGTTTTTGTAAACATTAATATTAAAACAAGTTTGTGTTTTCTTTGTTTAAACAATTATTTTAATTACCAAGTTTTAATGTTTTTCTAAACAAAAATATTAAAACATGTGTTTTGTTTTGTTTAAATGATTCTTTTGATAAACAAGTTTTAATGTTTTTGTAAACATTAATATTAAAACAAGTTTGTGTTTTCTTTGTTTAAACAATTATTTTAATTACCAAGTTTTAATGTTTTTCTAAACAAAAATATTAAAACATGTGTTTTGTTTTGTTTAAATGATTCTTTTGATAAACAAGTTTTAATGTTTTTGTAAACATTAATATTAAAACTTGTTTGTGTTTTCTTTGTTTAAATAATTTTGTTTGTTGTCTAAAAACTAGTTTTTATTATAACATTGAAGAAGCAACATATAAAAGATCAAGAAACCGTGTCTTTTAAATAAATTTTTTCAATTTTTTAACACATTAGATAATTTTATTTTTTTTAATTGTGTTAAAGAAGATTCTTATTTTAAATTTTTCTTTATTTTAAATTTTTTTCTTTTTCTTTTTTTTCTTTGGTTTAAGCTAAAAGAAATATGAGCAATAGTAATAGTAGTATGTATATAAAAGGAGAGAGAACAACTACTTTGAATTTAAACAAAAAAAACTATTGGGAAAAAACAACGCTAAAGAAGAGTAAAAAGCATCGACATTTCTTTTTTTTAATTTGAGTAATATTGAGAAAGAAAAAAATTAAAAAGTGAAAAAGAAGCTTTTTTAAATGCTTGAGGCGCCTGTCTATTAAAGTCATTAAAATTGCTTTAATGTTTTAAACTTTAAACTTAAATTGTATAAATTTAATTTTTCCACCCTCCTCTTTATTTAACTAATGCATATCTTCATTATTTTTTTTATTATCTGATTTTTATATTAAATTTTATTTATTTATATGCTTTACAAAATTCCGATTTTTATTCTGATTTTTATTTAATAATTCTGATTTTTATTCTGATTTTATTCTGATTTTTTTATTTATTATTCTGATTTTTTATGTAATAATTCTGATTTTTCTTATTTTATATTCTGTTTCTTCTGAAACTTCTGATTTTTTAGTATAGTAATGTCAGAAACAACAACAAAATCTGTAATTAAATATCCTTCTAATTTTCTTCCATTCTTTCTACCTCAACAAGGACAACATTTATTTGATATTAAACCAAAAAACAATAAAAATAATAATATTTTAATGGTCAATAATGATTCTTTAAAAATAGGAAGAAGTTACAGCAGCAGTTTGCGCCGAAAATCTTATAATCTAATTTTTCCAAATTCTCCCCTTGCTATACACCGTTCAAGGTCTCATCTGAATGTTGCTGATTTATCAATTGGGCCGCTCTCATTTATTGTATTTTTTTTGTTTTCTAATATTGTGTAATTAAAACTTATTTTACCCCTTGATAATTCCGCCTGTTTTTAAACTTTTGTTTGTACTGTAAAATTAATTCCGCCTGTTTTCGAATAATTCTGATTTCTAAATAATTCTGATTTTATTTAAAACTGTTACTCAAACCTTTGTGTTTTGTTTTTGTTTATTCAAAAGTTTTGTATTTTGTTTATGTTATTTTTGTATTTTTATGTTTTATATTTGTATTTTTGTTTTGTGTTTAAGTTGCTACATTTAATGCAACAAACAGAAATTATATTTAATATTTTTATTTCTAGGGAGAAGCAGCCAACCAACTCAAACGGGGAGCTAAAGGAGCAGGAAGCTTAGGCGCAGCTGATTCTGCAGATGAGCAAAGGCCAATAACCTCACAATTAGCTGTTCCATCAGTTTCTTCATTAAAAAGTAGTGCTTCTTCTGCACAAGAGCTTTCTCAGGTTTTCTGAATTTAAACAATTTAATTTAATTATTTTTAGGCATTCCATGAATTTCCACATTTTGTACGTGGGACAGAAGCAGTCGCTAGCTCCTCTACCGGTACAAGTAGTGAAGAAGAGGCAAGAAAAATGGTTGAATTGGTGGAAAGAACAGCAGTAGCTGATGGGGATAGTGATTTGGAAGTAAATTATTAATTTATTTAATTTATATTTTATTTTAATTTTAGGTAGAGACAGAAGTTCCAAGCTTAGAATCACTTGTAGGCTGGGAGGTTCTTAAGCATCTAAAACCTAAAGAGAAGAAACGACAAGAAGTTATTAACGGCAAGTTTATTTTTTAATACAAAATTCTGATTTCAAAAATACAAAATTCTGATTTCAAAAATACAAAATTCTGATTTATAAAATACAAAATTCTGATTTATAAAATACAAAATTCTGATTTATAAAATACAAAATTCTGATTTCAAACAAATAATAAACACATCATTTCAGAATTATTCCACACAGAAAGAACACATGTGCGTAACCTAAAAATTCTATACAAAGTATTTTACCGTCCAATGGTTTTACAAAGAGTTGCTTCACCAGAATTAATAAAACTACTATTTGGTAATTTGGACGAGTTGCTTCAAGTTCATTCAGAAATGAATAATAAAATGAGAGAAGCTGTTGAAAATTGGCAACTTCAAGGAACTGGAAATGAAGGAGGAGGGCTTTATGGTGATATTGGTGAATTAATTGTTAATTTATTTGATGGAATTATTGGAGAAAAATTAATGCATAATACAGCACTATTTTGTCGAAATCAACAATATGCACTTGATACTTTAAGGCAAAGGTTAGAGAAAAAAAAGTTTTAAAGTTTATTTAATTAAATAAACTTTAATAAAAGGTATACAAGAGCAAAAGACGACCAATTTTCACTTTTTCTTTCTGAAGCAGAAAATAACCAACTTTGTCGTAAACTTCAATTAAAAGATATGATTCCAGTAAGAAAATAAAATAATTTATTTTATTTTAATTAAATTTAATTAAAAGGTAGAAATGCAAAGATTAGTTAAATATCCTTTACTATTAGAAACTATTGCAAAATATACACGTGAAGGTAGTGATGAATTACAACATTTATTACATGGAATCGAACGTGCAAAAAGAATACTTTCTGTTGTAAATAGTGACAAAAGAAATGCGGAGAATGAAAAGAGAATGGAAGAACTACAGCAAAGGCTGGATTTTACTGGTTGTGAAAAAAGTTTTTTTCAACGGTTTAACTTTAGAGCGTGAGTGTTTTGTAATAGAAGTTTTTAAAGTTTTCCGGAAATGTTAAAATAACTTAGGTTTAAATATTCTGATTTTATAGTAAGTTTTACTGAAGCATTACAATAGTCTGAGTTTAAATATTCTGGTTTTTATTTTAATGTTTTCCGGAACTATTACAATAGCTTAAGTTTAAATACTCTGATTTTAATATTTTCCGGAAATATTACAATAATACAATTAAAAATAAATTCTGATATTTTTTCTATTAACTTTAGTCATAAACTTATTTATGATGGTCACTTACAATGGCGTCAAGCACGGGGCAAAACATTAGATTTACATGTTGTTCTCCTAGAACATTTGCTTGTATTTTTAACAAAATTAGGTTCAGATTCCGGAAGTGCTTCAACTCCTCAAAAATTACAATTAAAAATACATGAAGTATATAAACAATTAAATTAAAATTAATTTAATTTAAAAGGCCGGTTGTATTCCAATAATGCGTTTATCTGCAGTTGAAGTAGAAGAAAAACAAGGAGATAAGCGTTCCTTTAATTTGTTGTACAAAAGTGACTTGAGGGTGTTTGAATTAGTGGCCCAAACTGCAACAGAAAGGAAAACGTTTTTAATTTTTTAATTCTTTAAACTTTCTTCTTTTCTTTTAAAGTTGGTTTAGATTAATTGAAAATCAAGTTGCCGTTACTCGTTCTTCCCCAATACCTTCCGATTTTGAAACCATTTTTGAAGGGCAACAACAACAGCAACTACAGAGAAGTACCCCACCCCCTTCAACAGCTTCTTTAGCCCATAGAGCACATATTTTGGACTCAGGGTTGTCCAATCAAATAGCTAAAGTAGAGCATGTAAATATCCTAACACATCCTGCACTTGTTAATGCTGTTAGTCCTTTCCTTTACTTAAAATAAATAATATTTTTAAAGAATGAAATAGTAATACAACAACCCAAAATAATGGAAAATGCTCAACCTATAATTCCCTTTGCTGATCAATTACGTAAAAATGATAAAATAATTGTAAATGCTTTGGTTGAAAAGCATAGAATATTGACTGAATTATTAATGGGGGAGGGGAATAAGGTTAAAATTAATTTTAATTTAATTAATTAATTTAATTAAAAATGTGTTTAATAAATAGTGTAGATAATAAACATTTAAAAAAATTAATTTAATTAATTTAATTTAGTCTTCAACCAATGAATTAGAGCGTATTACCGAATTAATGACTGGTTTATCCGTTGGTGAATTAAAACAAAGAAATTCTAAAGAATTGGCAATGTCTGCTATTGTACATGGAAATCGATTATTAGACTGTATAAATAAAGGAATGAATTGTTTAAATAAAACAGAAGATTCAATTGATGAAAATGAACGCAATCTTCCTTCTGTTCCTTGCTACAGATTAACGGCTATTGCTGCACCTTTAATGAATCATCTAAAGGTTTTGTATTTTTATCAGAATTTTAAATAAAACTTTGTTTCTTTTATTCTGATTTAATGTTTTGAGTAATAAATTCTGGTTTTCCGGAAGCAATACAATAGTTAATAAATAAACTTACCGGATAACTTTACTGAAACTTAATTCCGTTTTTTCCTATTTTTCCGGAAACTTAATATTTTATCTGCTTTTCACTTAACCAGAATATCAGAATACTTTTCCGGAGAGATTACAGTACTTTGTTTTTCTGAATATTTTAATTGATATTTATTAAATAAATAAACTCTCCTATTAATAAATTCTGATTTTTCCGGAAACATTACAGTTCTCATTTAATTTAAATTTATTGTAGGCATTGCTTCAAGTTATTCAAGATCAATCTTCTGAAATTCAACGATTAAAAGTTTAATTTTTCAATTTATAATAACAAACTTTAAATTCTTACAGGAATCAGAACAAACTTCCTCTCGTAAAACAGTTAGTGAAGAAACACTCGTTCAAAGCGGGTTAAGTCCAGGTAGTAGTAAATCTGTTGCTACCCCTCATTTGACTGCTTTGAGGGCTACACCTTCCAATTGCTCATCTTCTTCTTCGCCTACATCTCCAAATAATGTGCTGCCATTTGAATAAAAATAAAAAGAAGGTTTTCTTTTTAATTCTTTTTTAAAGCAATATTCCCCTTTTGATATTTAATTTTTTTTATTGATATTAAAATTACCTATATTTAATTAAAATTATGTACATATGTATGTATTTATATTTTATTTTATTTAATAATTTTTCTCCCCTATTTTTTTTTAAAGAAGTCTTCTATATTTCTATTAGATTGTAGTCTGTTCGTTGCCGGTGTATTTCTTAAAAAATAAATTTAAATATATATTTTTATGCCTCTTTATTATTTCCCCTTTTTATGTCAAGCTTTATTTTCTTTTATTTTTTTGTATAAATTTAAAACTTGGTAAAGGCAATAAAAATCAGAACATTTCGAAACTTTAAAAAATAAACTTTTTTCTTTAATAGACAAAAAACCCAATTTTTCTAAAAATAAAAAAAGGATAATTTTAGAGATATTTTTTAATTAATTTATATTTGCTCAACTGCTAGAAGGTTGTGTATTTATTATTTTCTATTATTTTTAAATAAATAAATGAATAATATTTTTCACTTTTAATTAAATTATTTTAAAAAATGATGATTAAAGATTTAATTTTAATATTTATTTTAATTGAAATTTATAAACTTAAAAGTTTTTCTTTTCAAATGGTTGCTGGACCTTCTAATTATCAGGACAATTATGGTCAATTTAATGAAGATCCTTCTAGCAACCAATATTTAGCTAATCCTTTGAATAATGGAGAAATCCAACAGCAACCTTTTTTAGGGGAAACACAAGAACAACAATTAGATAATTACAAACAACAATTACAACCTCAAGAATGGGGAAATACAGACATGGAGAAACAGGCTAACATTTATTAAAAATTACAAACTTAAAATAATAAACTTATTAAATAATAAACTTGAAAAAATTACAAACTTAAAATAATAAACTTGGAATAAAAAAATTACAAACTTTGTTTAAATATTAAACTTGGAATTGTAAACAATTCTGTTTATAAAATAAACTTTACCTAAATAAACTTGAAATTAAGTTTGTAATCAAAATAATAATAAAGCATAAAAAATAAACTTGAAACTTTTACAATATTTCTAGGTTTTTATTTGCAGACCGCCAATAACTTTAACAGTCAACTTCAACCGAACAATGAACTTGTAGTTCCCTCAATAAATTCTCAACAGATGCCTAACAATGTTGCAGACAATAATACCCAACCAAATGGTAATGAAAATAAAGGTAATATTTTAATAATTAATTTAAAACATATTTTTTAATTTTTAAAGACGATTACAGCCAAAAAGGCAACAAAACTTCCTCAAAAATTAATTTAAATAGTTTAAATATTGGCCAAAATGGGGGAAATAATTCTCCATCTATCCCTCAAGGCGAAGATGATGTTAATGCTAATTTTGTTAATATTGGAGTAGATGGAAATAGTGGATCAATGCCTTTATCTTTAAGTGGAAATGGGGGTATTCTAAAAGGAATTGTTGCCCAAATACTTTTAGGGAATAATCAACAACCAGTGGTGGATCAACCACTAAACACTCCTCCACAAGTTCAACAAGTACAACCTCCGCAATAACCAAAATATCAACAAGAAATACCCCAAATAACACAAACGTTCTTAACTAAAAATAGTTTAAACTAAAAATTGGACATTCTGTCTAATTGACATTTTGACATTTTTAGTGTTTCCTAATCCTTTGCGTATGTTAAATAATTAAATTAAATTAAGAATATTTAATGTTTTAATATTCACTTAATTAACTTACTATTTGTTTATAGAAAACTAATAAGGAAACTTGAAGCAAGTTTATTTTTCTATATTAAATATAAGCTTATAATTGAGTTTCTAACGACGTCATAAAACGTTTTTTTTTAATTAAATATTTATTTTTTGCAAAAACAAATATTTTTATTAATTAATTTATATTTTTATTTAATTTTAGAAATAAAAAATAAAATAAAAAAGATAAATTTAATTAATGGTAAATAAAAAGAAAATTGAAGAAAAACGACTATTGTTCCTTCCCCATACTTTCCACTTGAAACAAAGTTTAAAAAATATTATTTATTTTTTAAGATTACAACTGTCTTCTATTTACTATTTTACAAACTTGTTTTTAATTTAAAAGTATTAATCAATCATAGTATTTTTTAAAGCATTTCAAGTTTATTAAATCCAAGTTTATTTATTGTGTTGATTTAATTGTTTGGTGATCTTCTGGGCTTATTTTCAACCTTTTTCTTTTTTTGCTATGCTTCTGTTTTTTTAAATATTTTTTACTTTAAACGTTTTTCTTGCTTTTTTCCTAATTAATCCTTTCTTGTTCAATATTTAAACAAAAGAATATGTATATACTCTCACATTTTACTTATTTTTACCCACAAATAGTACAAATTATAAAAACAGTCTATATTTAATTGGTCCAGGAATTTCCTTTTTTTATTAAAAATGAATTTTTTTCCTTTTCCTTTCTGGAAAAAAATTAAGTTAAAATGGATAAAAGAATATTTTAACATAACTACTGCTATTAAATAAAATATATTTAATAAATGTTTAGCTATACAAACATGAATATTTAATAGACATTTAATATTTAATGCACAAACTTGAGGCATTTTTATGACATTCTTACATAAAATTATTGTTTCAAAAAATATTCAGTAATTCCCTAAAGGATTGTATGTAAACTTGAAGGTTTAAACTTAAAAATAAAAATAAACTTGAATTAAATTAGTTTAAAGGAATAACTAGATGTTTAAAATAAACTTGAAAATAAACCTTATTTCTAAGTTAGGACAGGAAACAAGATTAAAGTTTATTTTTTAAGTTTACAATTTGAATATATGACTTATGTTTGAGAGTTGTAAACTTAAGCTATAAACTTTCATTATACTGCAAACTTGAAAACAATTGTAAAATCAGTTTCAAGTTTATTTTATTTTTACAAATATTTTCAAACAAAACTTGATAATTGTAAACTTGATAAATAAACTTGAGAAAAAAGTTTATTTGCTTTTATTGCTTTTTCTTCTTTTCAAACAATTCGTCATATTTTTTAATTTAAGAAACAATTCTAGTCATCCTTTTTTGCGCTTTTTACGACAGTTTTGTCATAAACAAACAAACTTTAGCCTTTTTTTCAGTTAAAAACAGGAAGTAAAAATAATATATGTAAATATAATTTTTTGAAGAATTATTTATTTTTTTTTTACTAAAATTTAATCCTCATTAAGTTGAATTAAAGTTTGTTGTTTCTCCTTCTTTTTAATTCTTTCAAAGTGCACATAGTTTTGAGACAAACGCAAACTTAAGTTTAATTATTTAATTTTGCTTCAAGTTTATTTAATTTTTATTTATTATTTCAAGTTTATTTTTTTTTTTGTATTTCATTAATTAAATAGAAAAATTTTTTTTCTTCTTCATTTTATTTCTTGTTTCAAATTAAGCATTTTCCCTATTTTTATTTATTTATTTTTATCTTTTAAAATTTTAATATTTTTATTTATGGAAATATTTATATTTTAATGGAAATTTTTTAAAATTATAAGTTATAATTTTATTTAAAAATAATTGCAAAAAATTCCTTTTTTCTTTTAAAGACGCAAATAAATTTTTAAAAAATTAATAAATTTATTTACTAAAATATAACTAACTATTAATTTTTTAAAAATTTATTTTCCATTAATATTTATTAAAAAAATTATTTTTTTTTTAATTTAAACATTTTTGGTAAAAATAAGAGTAATTAATTTGGTAACTTTTTCTTAGTTTTTTTTATCTTCTTTTAATGAATTTTATGACTAAAAAATTTTTTTTTTTAATTATTTATTTTTAAACATTTTTCTTAGAAATAAATAAATAAATATTGATAAATTATTTTATTTAAGTGTTCTGACATTTGCGGACATTTGCGGATACAAACTTGCGGACTGTTGTTAAAAGCTTTATAATTTCTTTGCTAATAAAAAATTATTAAATTATGAATGAGATTAAGATCTTTAAACTTCTAAAATTAAATATTAGAAAAAAATAAAATTTGATTTAATTTAATTTAATTAAGAAAAAGGAAAAAAATTAATTTATTTGCGCCTAAGCTCACATTTTTCACTATAACAATTTGTTTAATTTACTTTTTTAAACAATTTATTTTTTAAAATATTCTACAAACTCTCAGCTTTCGAAAGATATAAAATTTACTAAAATTTATTTTTGTCAATAATTTATTATTTAATTTTTAAATTGTTCGCCTTTTGTTGTTTTTAATTGTTTTTTTTTATTTCTCTTACAACAAAATTTTCCTTAAAATAAACTTGGCGAACGACAGGTGTTTTATTAACATTTTTAATGTTTGTTTTCTTTTTCTTTTATTTCTTTTTTCCTTTATGATGATATTTAAATTTTTAAATATTTTCCCATAAATTTTAAAAAATGAATTAAAAATAAAATTTTTTAATTTTCTCATAAATTAAATATTCTGATTTACTGGGTAGACATTATTTATTAATATTTAATGAAAATTAAAAAAAGAAAGCTTATTCTAGTAGACAAATACAACCTCCTAACTAGAGTTTTTCTAGCCTTTATAATTCTTTTTGGAGTAACCTTTTTAATTTAAGTTTAAATAATATTTATAGCAAATTAAATAAACTACAAAATTAAATAAAATTTAAATTTTTCTAATTTTGGAAAAAATAATTGTGTTTAAAAAGGTGAAAAAACGCACGCTTTTAGCAGTTTTTCCCTTATAAATTTTCTTTCTGTTGTTTAAAAATTCTGATTTTTGTTATGTTTTGTAGCAAATTTAATTCTCTATTTAATAAAACTTAAAACATTTAAAAAACATCCAAAGTTTGTTTAGCTACAATTTTTAAATGTTGCATTGTCTATCTCTGTTTTTTATACTCTTTTGAATTAAAATTGTTTAAAAATTTTTTTTTATTTTTTAATATATTTTTTAATACAAAGATTGCAATATTTTTTTTTAACATTAAATAAAAAATATTAATTATTATTGCGTGACTTTTTGCCAGGAAATAAAGAGACACTCAATTTTGAGAAATAAAAATTTTTTTTTAATTTTTAATCTTTTTTTCTTATTAAAATATTTTTAAAATTCCTTTATTTTCCATAAATAATATTTTTTATTCCAAAAATAATTTTATAAAAATTATTATTTTTTAATTTAAATTTAATTCCTGTAAATAATTTTTAATTAATTTATGTTTTTAATTTAAAATATTTTTTCTTAAATGTTTTCATTTTGTTTTAGAAAATCCCTAATTTTAGCAATTTTAATTAAAACAACTAAAACTAACAAACAAAATGGAAGAATATACTAAAAACATTTAACCGTTAAAACAGTTAAAACATTTAAAATATTTTGAACATTTAAAACATCAAACAAACAAACATTCAAAACATTCAGAACATTTAAAACATTAAAAACATTAAACATTTAAAACATTCAAACATTAAAAATTAAAACATTCAAAACATTTAAATCCATGTTTGTTTACTTAAACTAAAAACATAATAACTGAAACAAAAAGGATTAAACAAAATAAAACACTAAAACTTTAAACATATAACTCTAAAAATAAAAAATTAATATAAAATTAATATAAAATTAATACTTAATAATCACTTTAATTAAATTCTTATTTCATAATAAATTCAAAATATAATCTCTTTGAGTAATTCTTTTATATTTTTAGAATTATTTTTTGCTGTAATTTATTTATTTTATTTTTTTCTATTTCTATGTTTGTGTGTTCTTTCTTTAATTAACTTAAACATATATTTTTAGATATTATTAGAAACCCTTTAAATAAAAAATAAATATTTTAAAACCCTTATTTAGATTAATATTTTAGTTTTAGGATTATTAAATTTTATTTTAAAAAATGTTTTTTTAAGTGTTAGTTTCTGCTGCATAGTTTCTGCTCCATCTGTATTATCAGTGCGCCTTTCTCTTTTTACTTGCTATATGAGAACTAATTATTGCAATAATTTGCATAGATATAAAAAATTGTGTTGGCTAATTTATCTCAAAATTTCAGAATTATTAGTTAAGTATTTCTCAAGTTATTGGCAAAAAACCTCAAAAAAATGGCATTTTTTCGACATTTTCGACCATAACTTGGTAAATAAATTATTAAAAATTCTGAAACTTTTTTGTCTGTTAAAAACAACATTTTTTTATAACTATGCATTATTTTAAAACTTTATGTAAATCCAAGTTTATTTAACAAACGTTTAGGTAAAGTCAACTTGCGACGCATTGTTTGTTTTTTTCCTTTTATTTATTTTTTCTTCTCTTAAATTATTTTTAAAAAATTAAATAATTATTTTTTATTATTTACAATATTTTAAAACATGTGAAGGTGTATTTCCTCAAAAATCTTAAAAATTAATCCACTCCAAGGATTAATAAAGTACACACACACACATACCGGATGTTTCCATCCTTATCCTTTTAAATATTTTATTTAGAATTAATTTAAAAATATTATTTATTATTAAATTTAAATTTTAATGCTACATTTTTTAATAGACATATTTTCTTATTTAATTTTTTATTTAATTTTTAATTTCTTAAATAATTAATAATTAGTTGAATTAATTAATTTTGGGAATAAATGTTCGTAAGGAGTTTATTAATTAAAATAAATATTTAGGTACACTAGAGTCTAAAAATATTTTTTTAAAGACTCAAATTTACCTTTTCTTATTTTTAATCCAGGTTGCAATGTTTATTCTCAAGAATAAACTTTAATTCATTAAATTTAAAATAATCTTTGAGCTTTTTAGTTATTGTTTATTATACTAGAAAATGTTAGACAAAAAGGAGTGTAAATTCCTACATGAGAAAGAGACATCTTTCTTTAAGAAAATCCCCTTTAAAAAAATGTTTAAATAATTAATTACTCTTTTATTTTTTAAGTTTATTTAAATCAGAATTTAAAAAATCAGAATTTTCAAAACATAAAAAAAAGTTTATTTTTTTAAGTTTAATTTCCAATTACAAACTTAAAACCTTAAACTTAAAACTTAAATATTAAGATTGCAAAAGACAAAGAGTCTCTTTTGTTTAAAAAGTCAAGTGCACACTTAAACTTAATAAAGCCTAATTGAAACATTAAAGTTAAGTGAAACTTCTAGGTTGCAATATTTAATTTAATTAAAAGAGAGAAAAAGTTGGTTTATTTCTGACTTTTAATTAATTCTCTTGAAAAGGGGAAAAAATTGTCTAAATAATAAAAACTAAAGAAAATGCTAATTAACCGGATAAATGACTTATTTATTTTATTCTAGCTAAAGGAAAAGAAAGGAGAATATTTATTATTTATTTTAATATATCCATTAGAGTATTTAGGATTACCTTTAAAAATAAAAATTAATTGAGACATTTAATTTCTAATTATTTTTATTTAATTAATTAAATGTAAGTGACCATTAAAAAAACTTTTTTTTCTCATTTTAATAAACTTAAGCAAACTTAAAACAAGTTTAATTTAAGCGCGTCAGACTCTAATAGTTTCTCAATGCTAATTAAGTCCTTTGTCTTTTCTTATTCTTTTTTTATTAAAAAAAGGAAATGGGGGATATATTTATTTATTTATCATCATCAATGTATATATTTTGTCTTTATTTTATTCACATTTATTCACACTCTTTAATATATATTTTTTAATTAATTATTTTATTAACTTGAAATGTACATTATTTTCTCTTTTATTTGGTATTTCAGAAATTAGGCTTAAAAATAATTAAATAGGAAGAAAAAAATAAAAAGTTGAAAATATTGAGTAATAAATAAAGAAATAAATTCCCCCTTTATTTTTTTTTAATTAAATATTAAATTTTGGACAATTTATTTATTTAATAATATGTCCCCTTTTTAAACATTTTTCTTTAAATTTTTTTTTAAATTTATTTTGGAAATTAATTATATTTTTTTAAAGTTAATTTCCTAGTTTATTTATGACTAGTAAATTAATTAATATCTTAAAACTTGTTGGACGACAGTTGCGGACAACATTTTCTTTTTAATTAAAAATCAGAATTTTTATTTTTTAAAAATCAGAATTTCTGTTTTTTTTTATTTATCAAAATTCTGATTTTTTTAAAAATATTGTCCGCAAATTTAATCAAATATTTATTTTTCACCTGTTTTATTTCTTTAAGTACATTAATTACATAAAAATTACTCACATAGACCACCCTGAAAAATAAATTTGGTGAATTTATATTTTGCAGAAAATAAGTAAAAAAATCTAATTTTATAAAATAAAAAGCTTAACAAAATTGGAAAGAAAAAAATAAAAAAAAAACTATTGAAGAAAAAAAATTCCGCCTGGTTGAGAGAGAGAGAGAAAAAAGAGAAGAGAGAGAGAGAAAGAAAAGTTTGTGTGTGTGCAAAATTTGAGCAGAATAATTTAATAAGAAATATATTTATTTTCTTTGTTTTTAGGTGAAATAAGAGAAACTAAAATTATTCTTTTGTGTTGAAATTAAAAAAAAAGTGTTTTTTTGATTTTTGGATCGAAAAATTAAAAAAAAATTTTTTTTATTATTTTTTAATATTATTTAAAAAATTGAAGCAAATTAAAAAAAAAACATTTAAAATGAATTAATTATAATTAATTAATTTTTAAATTTTATTATAATTTTCTAAACTTCCTTGTTTAATAAAAAATAATTTCTAAGAATTTTTAAATAAAAATAAATTTATTATAATTTTTAATTGCGTGACAATGCTCTAGGTTTTAAGGAATTTATGGTAAACGTTAAAAATAGAAACTTATAAAAACTTTAATATTCTAATTTATTTGCTACAATTTTATGTGTTACAATTAATTAAAACATTAATTATTTTTTAGTCAAGTTTGTAAACTTGAAATTAAATTATAAACATTCTAATGATTAAAAATAAAATAATTATTAAAAACAACGTTGCAAACAACAACAATCAGGTAACAAAGCTAAACATTGAACAAACAACAATAAATAATAAAATAATGGAAACAATTACAATTGATTGTGATGCTGAAATTATTCCACCTCAACTGAACAACCTTTCACAAATTATTTATTCTCTTTTAATGCCTATTGTTTGCCTTCTTGGTTTGTTGTTTTGTATTTTTTAATGTTTTACAATTGTTATTGAAAACTCTCTTATGTTTTCCGGAAACATTGTTTACTAAATGTTTTATGTTTTTACAAATTTTGGGATAAACACATGTTTTTAAGTTCATTCCGGAAAGTTTACTGAACGAACAAACACTTTTGTAAAGTTTCCGGAAAGTTTACAAAAATGAACTTTTTACTAGATATAAATGTTTTACAATTTTAATACAACTTTATTCATTATTTAGGTGTCATAGGTGCCATAATTTGCGTATTTATTTTTACCCGTAGACAAATGCGTTCTTCCTTGTCAATTTACTTAGCTGCTCTTAGTAGCTTTGATTTTGTTCTTCTTCTCTGTGCTGCAATAATATATCCGAGTATGAATATGTGTTTACAAGAGGTATTTATAACTAAAATTTATTTTTCTCTTATTTGTTAGGGCAATAATGGTCCAATTTGTCATTTCTTTTGGCGAACATCTTTAGCAACTTATCCGCTTTCATTAATGGCCCAAACAGCTAGTGTTTGGACAGTTATTGCAATTACAATTGACCGATACTTGGCTGTCCGTTATCCTCTCCATATGAGAGCTTGGTTAGTTTTAAAAAAAACTTTCCGGAATGTTTTTTAAAATGTTCGGAAACATTTTTAAAATACAAAAAGTTTATAAAACTTTCCGGAAATTTTGCGTTTTGTTGTATTTTTTACAACCGTCAACAAGTTTTAAGTTTTACAATCTACAAAAACTTAAACTCTTCAAGTTTGCATAATACAGTTCAAACATTTTAGGTGCACCGCAAATAGAGCTAAAACTGTTGTTTTCTTTATTACAATAGTCGCTGTTCTTTTCAAAATGCCTTCATTTTTTGAGGTTTCTCTTGATGAATGTGGCCATTTAATGAAAACTTCGTTAAGAGATCATAGACTTTATTTCACTATTTATTACACATATGGTTTAAATTTTCAATTTTTTAAAATATATTTTTTTAGGTTATTTATTATTAATGTTGGTCACACCATTCCTTTTTATAATTGTATTAAATGCACGTATTTTAACTATAATTCACCGGGCAAACTTAGAGAGACATCAAATGAATGTTGTTAGAAGGTATTTTATTTTTTAAAAATCAGAACAATTTTTTAAAAATTATTTTAGATCATCTAGACTTACTCGTAGTAGCCAAGGAAGTAATGGTTGTGTTGTAAAACGAGAAAGTAATAACATAACGAGTCAATTAATACAAAATAATATCATTAAACAACAAACTTTTGTTAAAGCAAAAGAATCTCTTAATGGAAAAGTTTTAACAAACAACAATAATAATTCAAGTTTTAATTTATATAATTCATCAAGTTGTGAAAAACATCAAATGGTTGAAAACATAAGCGGTAATTTTTATTTATTCTTTTTTACTGATGTTTGTAATAAAATGTTTTACAAAACCTGAAATGTTTAATTATGAATGTTTTTACATTCTTATTTAAAATAAACTTAGCTTAAAATAAACTTAGTTGTAAAAACATTGCTGAAACATTACTAAAATACAAAACAAGTTGTAAACTTTCCGGAAAGTTTACAAACTTACAAATTCCGGGTTTATTAATTCTTTGTTACAAACTTGTATATTTTATAAAATCGCATGTTTTACAAAATAAAAAATACTACAAACATAATTATTCTATTTAAATAGGAATTGGAATTGTAGATAACAATCGTTGTACAAAAATGGCTGTTGTTACCATTTCCGCATTTATTGCATTTAATTTATTGGCTGGTATGTTAAAACTTAAAAATGATGCGCATATTTTTATTTTTTTAATATTTTTAGGTTTAAATCATGTAATTGAAGCTTTCAATCTTATGGAAGATGATGGTCAAAATTTAAGGATTCCAATAGGAAATTTTTTGGTTTGCTTAAATAGGTAATTTTGACTTTAAAATATATTTTTTTAACTTAATGTAAATTTAGTGCAACCAATATTCTAATATATTCCATCTTTGGCCGTCGATTTAGAAAAATGTTTGTGCTTAAATTTTGCCCTTGCTGGCGACGTAAATACTCTGAACTTAATAGAAGCCAGAATAATAAAACAGCTGATTTACTTTGAAAGATTGTAGTCAAAAAAGCTTTATTTTTGTTTTAAACTTTTTTTAATTAATTTACATATCTCTTGTCAATTTTTGTGGGTAAACTTAATATTTTACAATAATTACAATTTTTGTACAGGCAAATTGTAAAATGTTTGTATACAAGTAAATAAACTTTCCGGAAAACTTAACTAACTTTGTAAACTTGAAAAATGTTTGTCGAACATAGGAATATTAAAAATAAACTTGAATAAGTTTGTTCTTTGTAAAAAGTTTATTAAGTTTGTATAAGTTAATTGTTGTATGTTTAAATGTTTAAAACATTTGTAATAAATATAATTAAATTTAAACATTTACTTGGTTATATAAATTAGAATATTGCGGCTCATATGGCATTGACAATATACCTCCTTCATGAAATTGATGATGATTATTATTCTGTACTCGAGTTGGTTGAGAAATACTTTTCAATTCCATATTGGTATTGATTGTTGAAAAATCTGTTCTCAATGTTGGAAGACTCAATTCATTGTTATATTCATAGCCCTCTCTATTATAACCATATTTACTTGAAAACTTTCTAGAACGCCAATAATAAACAGCAAAATGAGCAATCTATAAATTAATAAAATTATAATAAATCTAATGTTTTAATTATTTTAAGTGTGTGTGTGTTTTTACAATTGTAAAAATTAGGTATTTTCCAACTTGTTTTCTGGAGGGTTGTAAAACACAATGTTTCCGGAAAGTAAAACGATTGTTTTAAACATTCTTTCCGGAAGGTTTTAAACAACATTTACAACAATGTTTTGCAAATGTTTTGTAAAAAATAAATTTTCCTAAAACATTATTTTTAAAAATGTTTTACCTGAACAATTAAAACAATCGCCAAAATAACCAATATAATTTCCTGAACAATTCCATAAGATTGACAATTGTTCATCAAATGTGAAGCAATATTGTGCATATTAATTTTGTGGACGCAATAGGTTGGTTTACCAAACTGTTCAGGTCGCATACAGACAGTATCTGTTGCGCATTTAATTCCAGAACAATTATGTTCCTGAAAATTACGAACCCAAAGCATAGGCGTTGGTGAAGTAAAATAAATGGAATTATAGTAGTCAATGAAAGTTGAGTTACTCATTTTTTAAAAGAATTAAAAATTTTTAAATTAAAAAGATTTTTAATAATAAAAAATATTCTAAAATTATTTTTATTAAATAAAAAGAATATTATAAAATGTTTAATTTAAATTAAATGTTTATTTCAATTCTGCAAAATAATTATTTAGAAATGAACTAACAATAAGTTTATTTATTTGTTTATTTAAATGTTTATATTTATTTATTTTTAGTAGAAAACTTTGATCATTTTGTTCTATTAAATTACTAGATAACATTAAAAATAATTAATTTTAGATTTTTAAATTTATTACCAAAATGTTAGAATATTATATTTATTTATTTAATTAATTTAAATTAAATTTTTAGTCCAATTAATTGTTAAAATACTCGTAAAATTTCATTTATTTTATAGTCAATATATTAAGAAAAAAGAAGAAAAATACAAAATAGGAGGTGTGTGCTTTAATTAAAATATTCTAATTAAAATAAAAAGAATAAAAGTAAAAAAGGTCGAAAATAAAGAAAAAAACATTAACACACATAAACTTGTAAAGAAATAAAGAATGAATTAAATCAAGTTTTTATATATATCACAAAACCTTTTGCAACTTTGTTTTTAAACAAAAAACAAACTTGACAATGTTTAAAACTTAACTGACACTGAGCCAAGTTTGTTTTAAAAAATAAAAACAAGTTTTAATGTTTTAAGGTTTAAATAGTGTAAAATAAAATATGTTCATTATTTTAATAGAAAGCCTTGTTGCTTTTAAATATTCCCTATCCTTTTTTGAATTTAATTAAAAATAAAAAACAATTATTTTTTTAACATTATTTTAAATTAAATTAATTTTTCCTCTCAAAACGTCTTATTAAAGTTTATTTTTTCAATTATTTAAAATATCCCAAGGATCATCCTTTGTTGCAACAGTTTTCTTTTCTTCTTGTTTATTAATTAGTTTTCCTTCACATTTTCCAAGAGAAATTAAAGAAGGAGAAGAACTACTTGATTGATATGAATATTCGTTACTATTATTAGGTAAATTTAATGTTCCATTTTCTGCATAATTTGAAGCAGTACAAGTCAGACTTTTTGCACTTCCTCCTCCTCCTTTTGTTTTTGTTGTTGAATATTTGTTAGGTGAAATACCTTAAATTATTTTAATTATTTTTTTTGAACTCCTTTTCCCAAATAAAAAGTCTTTTTAAATAATCCCAAACCTAAAGTAAGCTTCATATCCTCATTGGAATTATTGTCTTCTATATTGTCTGAATAATACTGTTTTTGGTCCAATTTGTCCATAGAATCAGTTTCATTGCATAAATCTTCGTATTGACTTAAAATTGTTTAATTAGAATATTTAGGGTATTTTTAATAAGAAAGCTCAAAAGTCCGCAAGTTTTGTCCGCAAATATTTTTATGCTTTAAATAGGCGTTTTGCTTTCTTTTATTGTTTAAAATAAATACATTTGTGTAAGAATATTAATTTAGTAGAGGAAAAACTTGCGGAATAATTATTTAAAAATTAAAAACCTTTTGTTCTGTCCACTGTTAAAACCATGCAAACTAGTAGACTTTACAAATTGGTTTATTCCACTAAACGATTTTTGCCCAAACTCAGTCGCAGAGTTCAAAAAAGTGCCAAAACCTCCAAGTAATTTGCCTTCCCCTATCTAAACTTTTCCTTTAAATTATAAAAATAGGAGAAAAAAACCTTAGTGGCAACGCTCTCCCCCAATTCTGCAGCTTTACTACTCGTTTGTGATGTCAAATCTTTGGCAATTCCGGCAGCAGAAGTTGCCCCTTTACTCAATAAATTCCAACCCATTGACAGAGAATTTAGAGCACCAGATAAAACCTCAGACTGAGAATTTATGTCTAAACCAATTTTTTGTTGAAATTGAGGATTTCCAAAGCCAGAATAACGTGAATTACTTAAAGAATTATTTAATTAATTTAAAATTTTTTAAAACATTTTTTGGAGTTATTAAGGTTAAAATAGTTGGAAAAATAATTAAAAAAAACCTCTGATTAGAATTTTGAAACCCTTCAAAATCATCAACTTTTTGCCCCTCCATACATCCACTACTTGGAGCTTTGGACATTTCTGTACGTATTGGTTGGTAATTACGAGCAGGGGATTTTTCATATGACCACACTTTCCCCTCAGATTCTGTGCTTACCTTAGAAAAAATATTTTACTTAAATAAATCTTTTAAAGAAAAAACTTTGTCTCTCAGTAGAGCAGCAGCTTTAGAATTGTATTTCTCAATTATAGTCCATTCAGGTTTAAAATCAGGCTGAGATTCCAAAAATTCCCTTGCTTTAACATTACCACCAACTTTCATTTTTTCTAGTTCACTATCCTTCCATTTATCCATTGTGAGGGAACGAACAAAACTTTAAAAAAAGGACAAATTTAAGAGAATTAAAAGGTCAAAAAGTGTTGACCCTTATTTTCGGGAAATTGATAAAGAAAAAAGAAAAAGAAAGAAAAAAACCTGATATGTACACCAAGCCCTCTATGTTTACCAGAACATTCCAAACAAATCCAAATGCCATAAGTAACACTAGCCCATTGTGGATTTAGAGCTTGACATTCGAAACAAAACTTTAAAAAAAACTGTAAGAATTTAAAAATAAAAATTACGTTGTTTTCATCAACAGGTCTAAGATCTTTTAATATTCGTCTAGTACGTGGACTGGCCATTATAATTTATTAATGCTTATTTAAGCTTTGTGAAGGTTCTAAAAGAAATTAAAGAAATAAAAAGAATTATTAAAAAATATCCAAAACGTAATTTTGTGTTTTAAAACGAATGAAGTTTGCGTAGAAAATAGCTTTAAAAATTTCATTGAATGAAATGGCTTGTTTCTTTTTGCTTTCATTCATTGACCTTTTTCTTTTTATTTTTTGCTACATACTTTTACTAAATTTGTACTTTTAGTTGTTTAATTAATTAAAATAGTTTCTAATCAAAATGTCTTCTGTTAAAGTTGCAGTGCGTGTCAGGCCGTTTAATAGCCGAGAACTACGTTTGTTGTCTTTTAAATCTTTAGGTTAAATTAAATAAAATTAATAAAACATTTATAGAATTATTTTCCAAATGCGTGATCGATATGTCCGAGAAAACAACTTGTAAGCTTTTAAAGTTTATAAATATTTTAATGTTTAATAGATAGTAATGGGTAGGGTGATGCAAATAAATTAAAAAAATATTAAACATTTGATGCTTTAATAACTTACAGATATAACAAGTAGCACTAATCAGACATATAGTTTTGAGTTTGATTATTCTTATTCATCATTTGACAGAAATTCTGTTAATTATGCTTGTCAGGAAAGGGTCTACAAAGATATTGGTTAGTTAACTTGTATTTTACATCTAAATTAAAAAATCGTATTTAAAGGTGCCGAAATGCTCGATCATGCCTTTGATGGGTATATTTAGCTAATTATTTAAATAATTGATTCATTAGATACAATGTTTGCATCTTTGCATATGGGCAAACTGGTTCTGGAAAATCATATACAATGAGTAAGTTATCTTCTTTATTTATTATTTAAATAACAACTAATTTTAGTGGGTAAAGTGAATGATCCCGATGAGATGGGAATGATTCCCAGACTATGCCGTTCCATTTTTAGTCGAATCAGTGAGGACAGAGAAAATCAGGAAATTAAATACACTGTTGAGGTTAGTTATTTTAAGGGGGAATTATTCAATACTTTTGCTTAACTATTCTACTAATTGTAAGGTTTCATACATGGAAATTTATTGTGAAAAAGTTAGAGACTTGTTGTGCCCAAAAAATGAAAATTTGAAGGTTCGAGAACATCCAGTTCTTGGGCCCTATGTGGATAATCTTGAGAAAAGGGCTGTGTGTTCCTATGAAGAGTATAATTTTAAAATTTAATTCTTTGAGATGTTTTAAATATTTTAAGCATATTCGAATTAATGGATGCTGGAAATAAAGCAAGGTTTTTTTAATTTATTTATTGGTTAGTTAAATATTTTTAGAACAGTAGCTGCTACAACTATGAATTCCACTTCTTCCCGCTCTCATGCCATTTTCACTATTGTACTTACTCAACGTGACAATGTTAACGATTTGGATACAGAAATAGTATTAGATCTTTAAGACAAGAAATTTTACCTTTATTTTCCCTCTTAGGTCAGCAAAATTTCGCTGGTTGACCTTGCAGGTTTATTTTAAAGATTATAAATTTAATATTCTAATTTTAATTTGTTGTTTAATAGGAAGTGAAAGGGCAGATTCGAATTGTACAGAAGGGCAGAGGTTAAAGGTAAAGCTTTTAGCCAAGCATTGCTTTAAAAGAAGATTTTTTAAAGGAAGGATCAAACATTAATAAAAGCCTGACAACCCTTGGTCTTGTTATAAAAAAAGTTTTAAATTTAATAAAATTATTGAATTAATTAAAAATTAATTTTTTTTTAGTTGGCGGAGCAGTCAACTAAACGAAAGGGAAAAAACTCAAGAACTGCTGTTATCCCATACAGAGTTTTTTTAATTAAATTTTGTTTTAATTTACGGTTTTCTAAGGATTCTGTTTTGACCTGGCTTTTGAAGGAATCGCTAGGTGGGAATTCAAAAACTGCAATGATCGCAACTCTGAGCCCTACAGATGTTAATTTTGAAGAAACCTTGAGAACATTGAGGTTGCCTTTTTTATTTAAATATTTTTTGATTTTGTTCTGTAATAACAGATATGCCGATAGCGTCAAACAAATTGTCTGTCCTGCTAAAATTAATGAAGATACAAATGCCAAGTTTATAAGGGAATTTATTGAAACTAATTTTTCACACCCGAGAAAGCTGTGCTTGCAATGGTTTTCTTTTTAATTTTTTAACTTTTTTAATTGTAAAATTCAAGTCCTTTTTCTTTAGGTATTCCGAATTAGACGAACGCTTGCCAGGCGTTGACTCAATGGAAATTGATGACCCCTTTACTTTAGAAGTTCCGGAGCTAAAAATAGACGGACCTGAAGATGTTGATTCGCTTCAAAAAATTAGAGAATATTTTTCAACTCAAGTGGCTTACAAAAAGGGACTTTTGGAGTCGATTGAACAGAATGGTATTTTATAATTAAAATTCAAAGAAGAGTTTGAAGAAAGCCTTTTAAAATATTGTTTTTTCTGATTGAAAATTAAGACTATTTAAATAAATTAATTAAATAATTTTCAGCCCATTTATTCGAAAATAAGCTCAAACAACGCCTGTGCAATGCTGATTTAGACTTCAAACTATTAAAAGAAACTGAAGAAGAATTGTGTCAAGTAAAGCAGGAAAATTTGACACAGTCCGGACAGATTAAACAACTTCAAGTTTTCCTTTATTTTTACTGTTTTCTTTAAAAAAGAATTTTTTTCTTTAAAATAGCGCGAAAATAATGCTTTACGTGTTCGTTTGTATAAATACGAAAATATTCAAGAACAAGATCGTGTACTTAGAGAAGGACAGCGTTATGTGGAAGCAGAACGTGAAGCAGCCCTTAACAGTACACGACGAACTATGCAAAAGGTTTTTTTAATTTATTTGATTTATTCTGTTTAATTAAAGGTTGCCGAATTGTTCGAATCTCCTATTCCTACAACTTGTAATGTTGCCCGTTTACGTAAAAAATTTGCAAATAGTGATGACACGACGACAGAAGAAGGGGAAAGTAGTGGAAGAAAAACGCCTAAAACGTTGGGGGAAATTTTTATTTTTTTAAAAATTTTATTTAAATTTAATTAATTAATTTAGGGGGAAATTTTTAATTAATTTTATTTAAATAATTAATTCAATTAATTTAATTAATTTAGAGAGCAACCTCCTACCCCTAAAAAGCAACGCCGTGTAGTTGAAGGAGCTACAACAGTTAAATTCTATGGAGCAAGTGGAAAAATCCGGTCACCAAAAACTTCAGGGTTTTCTAATCCACGTTATCAGCGACGGTAAAAAAAATTATTTAAATTAAAAAAAAATTTTTTTTTTAAAAACATTTATTTTTTTAATTTATATTTAATTTAGAAGAATTTTTGTCGTTTTTTATATAATTAAATGATTTAAGGATGAGAAAAAGAGTAGCCTTTTTATACTAAAGTTTGCAACTTGAAAATAAACTTAAATGTTAACCTTAAAAACTTGACTTAAAGTTAGAGAAAGAGAAAATATATAAAATAAACTTAAAACTTGATTTAATTCTTTAAAGTTTATTTTTCCTATTAATAAGTTTATTTTTTTTTTCAAGTTTTTTTTTAAAGTTTATTTTTATTTTAAAGTTTATAAAACTTAAGTTTAATTTTAATAAGATTTCCTTTAGAATAATTAAGTCTCTAAAACCTTATTTTTAAATTTAATTAAAAAAGAAAGACTTTTGAATATTTTTTTCTATTTTTTAAAGTTCACGAAGTGTTGGAACTGCACCACGTAATTTTACCAAATTTTGACATTTAACAATAAAAAATAAAAAGAAGGGAAAAAGAAGGGAAATTTGTGCTAGTTGATATAAATTGAAAAAAAAATTAATGAGAGAAAAAAGGGTTTTTTAACAAATTCTGTAAGCATTAACTAAACTATTTTTTATTTATCTATTTTTCTTCTTTAATTTAAACTTAGTTTTTTGAATAAATTATTTTCTTTTAAATTTATTTTTTTTTAATTTTATTTTTTTTTAATTTATAAAGTGAAAAATAAATTAAAATAAATTAATTTTTTTTTCGTCTAAAAAAGGAAGAAAAATAATTTTTAAAAATTCTAAAAATAAATTTTAAATGTCTGGAATATTTATTTCTTCAATTTTTAATTAAATTAAAATTCTCAAATAAAAGTGCTTTTATTTTTATTTTGTGTTCATTGCTCTAACCAAAGCATCTGTCAACTTTTGTGTATTTTATAGGCCACCCAGAATAATTTAAAAAATAAATTCTTTTTTATTTTATATTTGTCTAACTTTAGAAAGCATAAAAAAAATTAAAATTTAATTTAATGACTAAAATTTAGAGAAAAAAAAATTTTTTGGTGTGTACATATGTCTACTTTATTTATTTAAATAGAATAAATTTTTAAAAGAAAAATTAAATTAAAATTTAATATTTTTAAAAAATAGAGAAAAATGAGAGGATTAATAATTTTAATATTTTTAATTATTTTATTAATTCTACAGGAAGGTAAGAATATTTTTAAAAATTAATTATTTAATTAATTAAATTTAATTCTCTTATTGTCAGTTAAAACAAACTTGAAAGAAGCAAAGCAAGTTTCAAGTTGCAATGAAACACAAAAAGGTTGCAATAAAGAAGAAAATGCTTTAAATACGCAAGAAAAGGTTATTTAATTAAATTAATTTTAAAAAATAATTAAATTAAAAGAAAAAAATTTTTTTAATTCTAAAAAATAGGAAAGAGGTCTAAAAGTCTAAAAACGACAAAAAATAAATTAAATTTAAACAAACTATTTTAATAAAAAAAATAAACCTTTAAATTAAATAATGCAGGCGGAATTATTTATTTAAATTAATTCAACCTTTTCTCTTCTTTTAGAATTAAAAATTAAAGTTTATTTAATTTTAATTTAATTTTTAATTAATTTTTAATTTAATTTAATTTTTAATTTATTTTTTAATTTTAATTTTTAAAGGCTTCAATTGAATGGAATAATTATTCTAATTATTTTTATTACCCTACAGTAACCCTTTACCGTTACAATTTTATTCGTGATTACTATTTTATTTTACGCTTCTTTTCTTCTATTTATTTTATTTTAATTAATTCATTATTTTCGTTATATAATTCTTTCCTTCCAATGGAAACGGTTAAGTGGGTAAATGCTAGTAAAGTTTTATTTGTTCCGGCACATTTAGCAGCACAACAAATAAGGGAAAATAAGGTAAAAATTTTAATTTATTTTAATTAATTAAAAAGGAAATTTTTATTATTTAAAAATTACTGACAAAATGGTCAGTCACTAAAATTTTACAAAATGGTCAAATCTCAAAATGGTCAGAATTGACTAAAATTTAATTCAGAAGTTGTACAGTAGAATATTAGATTTTTTTGAAAAAGTTCCATTAGAGTCTCAAAATTATAACCATTAGAGTCTCACTAATTGTTTGCCCTAATTTCAGCTAAAATCAAGAGATTTGGTTCTTGCCTATATTGAACGATTAGCACTAGTAAATAAAACAGTAAATGGACTAACACAGAATAACACAAAAGCATTAGCTGAAGCAGAAAGATGTGATGAACAGTTGGCAAATATGACAAAAAAAGAGAAAGAAGAGGTTAAATTAAAAAAATAAACAGAACGCCAAGAATTAAAAATTTTAAAGTTAGCCAAGTCAAAACCTCTATTTGGAGTTCCCTTCACTGTTAAAGCAAATATAAAAGTCAAAGGATTTATTACTAGTGCATGCAACCTTTACACAATGCATAACCCTCCAAGTGAAGAAAATGCTCCTGTTATTGAAAGGTTTAATTATTTAATTTTATTTTAATTTGTTGTTTAGATTATTATCTGCTGGGGCTATTCTATTAGGAATTACTTCAATGCCTAATAATGGTGTTAGTTGGGCTGTGGATGACAGTGCCTGTGGTGTTGTTAATAACCCTCATGATACTAGACGAATGTCTGGAGGTTATTAAAGCTTTAATTAATTTTTAAAAATTTCAAAATGTCAACTTTTCGAAATGTCAATTTTTCAAAATGTCTAAAATTTCAAAATATCTAAAAAATTGTTAAGGTAGTTCTGGAGGTGAAGGCGCATTAGTAGCCTCTGCTGGTTCACTATTTGGCATTGGAAATGACATTGGGGGTTCTGTCAGAATACCCTCTTATATGAATGGAATATTTGGATTAAAACCAACATCCTTTCCTAACCATACAGTTCCTGTAGAGGGAATATTACCCAACTTTATTGCTTATTTACCCAATAAAGAAATGCTGACAATGGGTCCATTAGTTCGTTATGCTTCTGATTTGCCTCTTATTATGTCGGCAAGTTTATTTTTCCTTTTTCAAGTTTATTTTTTCTGAGGGGAAGTTTATGTGAAGGTAGTTAATGTAGGGGGTAACGTTACGCCGAAAGGGATAACATTGTCTAAAGAAAAGCAATATGCATGAAATTTTGCGAATTGTTTCGAGATTGTATTAGCTAATAATTCCCAAAATTTTATATTTTTCGGTTAAGTATTTTACAAGTTATGGGCAAAAAAGTGAGCAAAGAACAAAACTAGTAATTCAAAAATTCTGATTTTTTAAATATAACTCGAGAAGGGTTGGACAAAAAATTCTGAAATTTTTAAAGATGGTATATAGCACTATTGTGATTATCTATGGAAATTTTTATAGCGTTAGGTTTCTATTTACCTGGTTTATAAAATATCAAAAATGGTCACCTTGTCGTCTTAATTTTTTTGTCTTTTTTCTGAAACTAAAATTCTGAAAAAATTTAAAAAATATTTTAGAAGATTTATACAAGCTATTAGAGTCTAAAAAATAAATTAAAAAAAATTTTTTAACCTAAAGGTAATGGCTAACAAACCCTTAAATTATTACGAAAAGGAGCTTGACTTGAGCAAACTCAAATTATTTTACCTTGAAGATTTTAATGTATTTATTAGTGAGGGGTTGCATGATGAGCAGAGGAATGTTATTAGAACGGTAAAAATAAAAAAAAATTTTTTAAAATATTTTTTAAGGTAAAAAAACTTTTTTGAAGTAAACCACAATTTAAATGCACAAAAGGTTGATTTTCCCCTTATGAGCAGAGTGTTCGAACTTTGGGCATTAACTGGTTACACAACAGAAATTTTTGTAATTATTTTAATTTAATTAAATAAATAAGGTCTTTATTTAATTAATTAAATTTAAAAAAAAATTTAATTTTTTTAAATTTTTTTAGCCTTTAACTGACCTTCCTGACCATTTTAAACAAGTTTATTCCGGTAAGGCTAATGAAACATTTATTCAATTGGAACTATCAATGCTACAAAGTTTTGCTTCTCCAAAGAATTCTGAAGAAGAGAAATTTGTAAAATTTAAAAAAAATTAATTAAACCTTTTTTAAGGTTACAACAAAAAAACTAAAGCTTAGAGAACAATTAAATAAATTATTGGGAAATGAAGGAATTCTTTTATTGCCTGTATGGCCTACACCTCCCCCATATCACCATATGGAACCTTTCACGCCTTGGAATGTTCTTTATACTATTGTAGGTTTTTTATTTTATTTTTATTGGGAAATAGAAAAAGACTAAAAATATTACAAAACGCCAAAAAAAGTAAAGAACGCCAAAAACGCAAAAAAAACGCCAAAAAAAGTAAGGAACGCCAAAAACGCAAAAAAAAAAATTTAAAGAACGCCAAAACTATAAACATTAATTTATTTTCTTTAAAGCTGTTTAATGTACTTGGCTGTCCTGCAATATCTGTACCCGTTGGAAAAAGCCAACAAACAAACTTGCCTTTAGGAGTACAATTTGTAGCATCTCCATTTAATGAACAAATATTAATATCGATGGCTAAGTTTATGGAAAAAGGTTTTGGTGGTTGGGTAAAACCAGGAAATAAAATACCTTCAACTTTATTAAAGGAACAAATACACGATGAAGTTTAAATTAAAAAATGATAAAAAGTGTTTTCCGGAAAGTGTTTCAGTAAAAACATTACAAGCGAAAAACAACAAACTTAATGAAAAACACAAAACAAGTTTGTAAAAATGAAAATACATAAAAATGTTTGTATCTTTTTTTTATGTATTTTTGTTGAATAAACATTTTTAAGTTTTACAAAATACATGCAAAAACATAAACACAACACGCAAACATTTAAAAACACATTAAAACTTAAAACTTTGTGTATGTGTTTTTGCATGTATTTTTGTTTCTCTTGTAGTTTTTACAGTTCCTTTACTGACGTATTTTCCGGAAACAAACAAAAAAAGTAAAATACTTTTTAATGTAAAGAAATCATGTCTTTATTATTAAAATAAATGTTTTGAATATTTCCTTCTGTATAAAACAAACTTCTTTTTATTTTTAAAATTCCCTTTCCTATTAAATTAATTAATGGTAAAATAAAAAATTGTAATAAAGAAATTAAAGACATTCCGAGGAAAAAATTTAATTGTCCACCAATTTGAGAAATAAATCCTTTTTAATTTTTTAATTTTTTTTTTTTTAATTACCAGGAAGTGATGTTGTTAATTTTTCTTCATAAACTTCTTCCTAAATAATTTTAAAAATTAATTAAAAATATTAAAAAATTTATAGAACTAATTTAAATAAAATAGGAAAATTAAAATTATTATTCACTGCAAAAGAGAAGAGAAAAACAACTTTCTCTGCACTCTCTACCTTTCCTTTGGTTAACACACTTTAGTTTTTTTAACATAACTTTTTTTTTAAATTAGATAAAAATATGAACTAAAATTTTAAAAATAGAGCATAAAATTGGCTTTATTTTTTCTTGTTTAGTAAAAAAATTTTCAAATAAAAAATATTGAAAATTTTGCTCGAAGGCTGACAACGTTTTTTGTGCCAATTTTAAAGTTTTTTTAATTTAATTAATTTTTTTTACCTGTAAATTTTCATAAGAAGCTTCTAAATGAAAATGAAATCGTTTATATTTAGCCCCAACATTGCTTCTTTGGTCTTGAAATTTATTAGAAAATAATTGAGTGTCAATAATATCACGTTTACATAAAGGTAGACACTAAAACAAATTAAATAAATTAACTTTAATTTTAAATAAACTTGTTTATAAAAAACACATATTTTTATGTTTTTAAATAAACTTGTTTATGAAAAACACATTTTTAATTACCCTACGAAAAACACATTATGTTTAAGTTTTTAATTTTAAATAAACTTGTTTGTGAAAAACACATTATGTTTAAGTTTATTAATTTAATTAATTCTCCCCTTTATTTATTTCTACATTTTCCTTTCTATTTAATTCACCTCCCAATAAAAAATTAAAATTAAAAAAAGAAAACCTTTGTAAAGCTTTGATAAACAGATAAATTGTCAACCACATTAATTAAAGAAAAATAATTATTAAAAATTATTTGAGGGTCACAAACATCAAGAAGCGGATTTTTATGATTAAAATAAAATAAAGAGCAATTAAATGGTTGAATAATACGTTCACTTAATAAAGTAAAAAATTAATTAATTAAATAAATTAAAAATTTAATTTTAAATTTATTTACCGAAGCCAAGAATCAACATAACAATTTCCTCTTTTTATGTATTTTTCAACAGGAGAGCAATGTTTGTTTGGCTAAATACGAAAATACAAAAGAAAAGAGAAATTCAAGTTTATTTAATTAAAGTTTAAGAAATGTATTTTCTCCTTAATTCAAGTTTATTTAATTAAAGTTTAAGAAATGTATTTTCTCTTTAATTCAAGTTTATTTAATTAAAGTTTACAATCAACAAAAAACGTGTTTTCTCTTTAATTCAAGTTTATTTAATTTAAGCTTACCGTCAACAAAGAAATGTGTTTTCTCTTTAATCTTAGCCTGTACCAATAATTATTGTTTAAATAAAAGCGTGGAAAGGTTGGAATATCTTCAAATTGTTGGGATAAATAGGTAATAACCTGACGCTTTAAATTTTAAAAAATAATTAATTTAAATGATTATTTTTGAATTTAATTAAATTAATTAAATTACCTGTCTTCCATTTAAACCTAAAAATGGGGAATTCATTTCTTTAAAGAATAAAGTCAATTTCCCTGCTTCATCAGGCTCAGACTGTGCAAAAGCTCTCATACGAAAACATCTACCTCTAAGCAATACATCTTTTAAATTAAATTAAAATTTAATTTAATTTAATTTTTACATGTTGGACGAAAAATATCACAACAAGGAATTAACCTTTTTCCATACATACATGAATAAAACATCTGTTAAAATTATTTAAATTAAAAAAGAAAGAAAAAATACTTCTTCACATTTATAACCATTTGTTTCAAATATAAATTGATAAAAAGACAATTTTGACCTATTGCCTACCCAGTCATTAAATAATGTTGTAAGCTTTAATAATTCCGCCTGACTAACTAAATTATTAAAAACATCAAAATGTTGAAACCCAGCGCCTGCCATTGCAAAGAGAATTAGTTGTTTTGTTTCGTTGTTGTCAAGTTGTGGGAGGTGTGTGTGTAAATCTAAAGAAAAGAAAATACAAAGTAAAACTTATTAAGTTTGTAAAATACAACTTGGAAAAAATACGTTGTGTTTTTTCAGGTTTATTTAATTCAAGTTTGTGTTTTCATTTAAATACAAGTTTGTTTAAGGTTTATTTTCCCAAGTTTATTTTATTCCCTTTATTCCAAGTTTATTTTATCGCAAAGTTTATTTTTTATTTCTTTTCCCTTCAAAGTTTATTTTCTACTTAATATTAATTTTTTATAGCTAAAGATATATATATATTTTAACAAAACTTGTTCTATAGCAGAAAAGTTGAGTGCGTCAACATATTTAGGGCAGACAGTAATATTAGGGAAATACAACTTTTTCACCTTAAAAATAAGTTTAAATATAAATTAAAGTTTAACCTGATGGATAGTATTTAAGGTAATCTAAATAAAAAGTTTAATTTACTTTAATTCCAATTTACCACTCTTTTATCAATATAATCGTTTAAAAGAAAAACAGAATAATTTAACGCAAAAAGTAAAGAATAAAATATTCCAAAAAACCAAACAGTTTTTTCAAATGGTGTTTTTGCCTATTTAATTAAATTAATTTAATTTTAATTTTTTCTTCAACTTTTAAATATTGTTGAAATCCATGCAATTGATAACTCCAATTTGCTTGACAAATTGGACATTTATTTTGAAAAGGGAATAATAAATATTTAATTAATTTGTTTAATCTGTTCATTTTTAATTGTTTTTTGAGAGAAATATTTTTTTTTAATTTTTTAAATTAAAAAAATTTTTTTTTTTTAATTTAAATAAATTAAAAGGAAGGTATTTATTTCATTTTTTATTTTATTTTTATTTTTATTTTTTTTGTTCTTTAATTACAAAATAAACAAACAAATAAAAATACTTAATTTAATTTTTTTTAATTTTTTTTTTATTTTTAATTTTTTTTTAATTTTTTTCATTTAATTTAAATCACATTTGGAAAGGGGAAAAATATTAAAATAATTTTTATTTAATTTAATTTTTTTTATTTTAAAAAATAAAGAAAAAATTCCAGCTTTTTCAATAAATTAAAGAAGGAGATTTTAGAGATTTTTTTGATTTAAAATTGGGATATAAAAGAATAAAAGAAGAAGAGATACATATATTTATTTTAATGCATGCGCTCAGTCAGTGTGCAACTTATTTTCTAAATAATATCTGACAGAGCAATCGAATTAAAATTAAAAAATAAAAATATTTTATCCTTTTATTTATTTATTGATTTAATTAAATATTTAATTAATTAATTAATTAAATAAATTTATTTTTTTTATTTAATTAATTTAATTTAATTAAAAAAGGGTCAATTAATGGACAATTCATCAAATAATAATTTTTTAAAAATTTAAAAATAAATATTAAAAATAGTCAAAATTTTATTCATACAAAAAATCTATTTAAGAAGGGTTTAGGTACTGAAAAAAAATTTTTAAAAAAATTTCACCCCACCCCTCAATTTAAGTAAAATTAAAAAAAGGTTGGTGATGAACTGTCCAATTAAATAATGAAAAATGTTTATTTAATTAAATTAAATAATTAATTTTATCTAATAAAAAATAAAAAAAATAAGAAAGAAAAAAAATTCTTTTTAATGATTACATCACATCAAAAAAAAAAAATTTTTTTTTTTTAAAGAAAAATCCGCTTTTATAAAATTCCTTATTTTTCCTCTCCTTTTACATTTATTTCTTTTCTTCTCTTTTAATGCGCTAATCAAATAAAAATAAATAAACTTTTTTTTAATAAATAAATATTCCTTTTTATAATTATTTTTATTTCTATTATTTTACTTGTTTTATTAAAGAGAAAATTAATTTAAAAAAAATTAATTTTATTTTAATTATTTAATTAATGAATAATAAAAATTATGTTTTAATTGCTTTATTTATTTTAATTAAAATTTCCTTGTGTTCTAGTAAGTTAATTTTATTTAATTTTTGGTTAAAATATTTAAATTAAAAATTTAAAAATTTTTATTTAATTTTTGGGGGTGTCTACATTTATTTTAATACCCGGCAATGAACTGTCCCGTTTATTTTTAAAACTTAAGTTTAACCAAGGAAAATACAAACTTGACGCAAATACAAAATAAAATAAACTTGACCAACCTTAATGTATTTAATGTATATAGAATATAAGCATTTTATGACTAAAGTAAGAAGGGATAGATGTGGGATAGATTTATTTATATGTTAAAGTGTTCCAATAATTAGAAAAATATTTTTTTTTAGTTAAATAAATAAATAAATTATTTATTTAATTAATTTATTTATTTATTTATTTTTTATTTATTTTTTTATTTAATTAATTTAATTAAAAGGATGTGTTGTCACTAAATGGCGTCAATGGAGGTAATTAATTAAATTAAATAATTTATTTATTTAATTAATTAAATTAAATAATTTATTTATTTAATTAATTAAATTAAATAATTTATTTAATTAATTAATTAAATTAAATAATTAATTTAATTAAATAATTAAATTAATTTAATTTCAATTTATCAAGTGAGTGTCAAGGAGATTGTGAATTTGCTTTAAGAGTAAGGAACAGAGATGTATTAAAACCTCCTTTCCCTGAGAAGGATGAAAAAACATTAAAACTTTTTCTAAGGGAGTGTCCCCAACTTTATCAAGTTGAACAATGTCAGTTAAGAGAATGTGTTGAATCTTTTAATAAAGTAAAAATTAATTTTAATCTAATTTTAATTTATTTATGTGTTTAATTAATTAATTGAATTAATTAATTTAAATTAAAAAAAGGTCAATTAATGGACAATTCATCAAATAATAATTTTTTTTTAATTTAAAAATAAATACAAAAAAATAATAAAAAAATTTCAATAAAAAAATCTCTTTTAAGGGTTTAGGTACTGAAAAAAATTAAAAAAAAATTTTCCCCCAACCCACAATTTAATTAAAATTAAAAAAAGGTTGGTGATGAACTGTCCATTTAAATAAAAAAAAAACTTTTTCTTCTCTTTTAGATCGAGACAACATTAACTTTAATTAATAAAACAAAAATAAAAGAAGAAAAAAATAACAAAATAAGGGAAGAAAAAATATTGAAAGAAAATATAATTGAAGATCCCTTTATTAATTTTAATGAAGAAAAAATTAAATTAAATAATAAAACAAAGGAGATAATTGACATTTTAAATAGCGATGGACCCTTCTCAACTAGAATTGATTTTCTTAATAAAAAACAACAAAAAAATAATAGAATAGACTGTAAATTTAATTAATTTAATTTTTTAAAATTTATTTAATTTTATTTAAAGTTTAATTATTTTTAAAGAGAAAGGCCTTGTTTTAGGGTAAACTAACGTTGCGCGGATGCGCATAGAACTCTTAGTTTTGAACTTAGGGGCCTGAAATTTTGCTCTAACAAAGCTAAATGTGTTAGCTAATATTGCTAAAAATTTCAGAATTTTTAGTTCAGTTGTTTGGGAGTTATGGGCGAAAGAGTTTAATTCTTTGAAAAAAGAAAACTTTAATTTTTTAATTAAAAATAAATAAACTTTTTTTCTTCTTCTTTAATTTATATTTATTTAATTTTTATTATTTTATATTTTTAAAGGTAATTTCCCCAATCCTGCATGTTGTCGGATTACAAGACAAAAATGTTTTAATGGACGTAAACCTGCACAATTAACTAGATGGTATAGAAAGGTAAATAAAATTAGTAAAATTAAATTTCTAAAATTTTTAAAGGGTAAAGAATTTTTAAAAAATTTAATTTTAACAAAAAAGCTAGTTCATTGCCTATTAAGTTTATTTTAATAAGCCTCCCTCACTTTTCCCGCCTACGTCCACTTCGTCGCGAGCCTATAACTACTTAACTCTATTAAGTAAAAATTTTATTTTTATCTACTTTTGTAGAGAATTGTCTAAGCTATCTAATGATATAAGGAACAGTAAAAATGGTTGCCTCTATCAGAGGTTATAATTTTCTAAAGTAGACAAGGCAATAAATAACCAACATTTTTGACGTCATTAAAAAATTATTATTTTTTAATTAAATTTTTCTTTTTCTTTTTTTAATTTAATAAACTAAAAATAAACAACATTTAAATTAATTTACTTATTTAAATTTATTTTTAGAAAGGAGAACAATTTTGTCGTCCATATAAATATCCTTTTTGTGAAGACTCTGTGGAGAGAACTTTTGCCGCTGAAAGTGAGTGTATTGATGTTTGCTTTACTGAACAAGAAAAAACTGTCTTGCCTGATTTTAGAGTTATTAGATAATTTTTGAATAAATTTTATTTTTTTTTAATTAAAAAGAAAATAAATAAATTAATTTTAAAATTAACGGGAAGGTATGGGGGTAAAGGGTTAACTCGTTAAAAAACTGTTTTTTATTTTATTTTTTGTTTCAAATTTTTCTTTCTTTGCTTAATTGAAAGCCCTTTTAATTTGCTACAAAATAAGCCTTTTATCATTTTTTTAACTTATTCTATTGTCAAATAAATAATTTTTTTAGGAAGGAGGCTTTAGGTTGCAAGCGATGTAAGGTTGCGCGAATGCGCATAAAACAAAGAGTTTCGAACTTAGAGCCTTAAAATTTTGCTCTAATAAGGCTAAATGTGTCAGCTAATAATTCTGAAAATTTCAGAATTTTTGGTTCCATATTTTGGGAGTTATGGGTCAATAAACTTCACTTAGAAAATAATTCAATTTATTCGCCTTTTTCTTTTCTTTTTAGGTAAAAATTAATTAACAATTTATTTTTTCATTTTTTTCCCATGCCACTTTTAAACACATTTTTCAAACTTTTTAAGAAAAATTGACACAAATGGAATTTACAAAAATATATGAGAAAATTTTTAATGACACATTTAACTCTTCTTTTCTTTTTAAAATTAAATTTATTTATTTATTTTTTACTTAATATATATTTTTATGTTTTTGAAAGGTTTAAAGATTAGAAAGAAAATAAATTTTAAACAAAAGTTAAAAATGAACATTCTTTATATTTTAAGGCTAAAATGTTTATTTAATTTGCTTGTGGCGAAGTGTCCAAAAATAACAAAATTAAAACTTGAAGGATGGCTGGCATGGAGTAGCCGCTTTATTTAGATTAAAAATGGGAATTTTTAATTAAAAATTTAATTTCTTTTTTTTTATTTAATTAAAAAATAAATTAAACTATTTATTTAATTTAAAAAAATTTAATTTATTAATTATTTTTTGATCAAAAAAAATTTTTTTCCCTCCTTTTTAGCATAAAATTTAATAAATTGAGGCAATTAATAAAATAAAGTGCAATAAACTTAAATTAAAATTCTCAATCTTTTTTCCTATTAAAAGTTTCTTTTTTTCCTTTTATTTAAAAAGGGATAATCTTTCCTTTGGGAAAAATCCTCTTTTTTCTTTTATTTTTATTATTATACTAGAAAATAGGACACTTGGTCCAACACATATAAAACACCCAAAAGAGGGCCTAGAGCCGTAAAATTTTGCAAATACGTGCCTAAATGTGTTGTTTAAATTTATTCAAAATTTCAGGATTTTTAGTTTAGTATTGCCCAAGTTATGCTTGTAAAAAGTCGAATTTTTCCGAAGAATACCAATTTTTGGGGGTTTTTTGACCACAACTTGTGAACTAATGAACCAAAAATTTTGAAATTTTTATCCATAATGAACAATACATTTAGGAATATTTTTACAAAAAATCATGGCAATCTGTCCATAAATAAGCTTATCATAAAATAATTAACAACATAACCCTTAAGTACGCAACTATTGAAACTTAAGTACAAATAAATTTATTTTTGGTTTATATTTCCTTCTTCTTTTAGCAAAAAGAAATATTCTCGTCATTTTTATGACGAGTAAATAATAAGTAAATAATAATTGCACTAAAAAATAAATATTTATTTCTTTAAATTATTTATTTTTAGGAAATATTGCTTCATTTTAAGCAAAAAACCCTTACAAATAATGGTTGTTTTATTTAGATTAAATTTTTTGTAATTAATTAAAGTACCCTCTCTCCAATAAAACGGACCATTTTTTTCTATGTCATTGAAAAATAGAAGCACAGGGTTCTAAACTTAACTCCCTTTCAAAACTGCCTTTTATTGCAAAAAGTCCGTTTATTGGAGAGGGGGTCTTTTATTAGAATATTTTAAAAAAGCAGATACTCTGTGTGGTCATTAAATCGAATTTTCCAGTTTTTTTATTTATATTTTTTTCACGTATTCTTTCATAAAAAACGAACTAATAAACCTTAAAAAATAGTAAAGAAAAAAGGGGTCTAAATAGTGGAAAAATTTAATTTAAAATAAATAAATAGTTTTACGTAAATCTTTGAAAAAATTCAACCATAAAATTTATGAGAAGCTAAATTAACTATTTTTTGACAAATTGTCAAATTTTTCCCTTTTTGGTGTTTTGAAAAAAAGTTTTAAATTTTCCCCTGAGAGATGTTTAAAGGTCTCAGGTTGGTTTTTCGATTATTTTTTAAAGTTGGAAAAAAAGTTTTATTTTTTTTTATGTTAGGGGATAAAACAATGCAATAAAAGCAATCAAATTTTAAGGAAAAAAGGGCAAAAATCCACTCGTTTTACTGGAACATTTTCCCCTCTTTTTAATAGACTAGACATTTTTTGATGCTTTTTAATATTTTATTAGAATTTTAGAAAAAGTGCGAAACCTGCTTTTTACTCTTTAACAATTGAATTTTTTATTTTATATTTAATAAAAAGGTTGCAATTTTTATTGAACTTTTGAACAGCTTAGAAGGAGGAAAAAAGCCTAATAAAAACTAGGCAATCCCAAAACCTTAAAACAAACGCGTTTATTTAATCATTTATTAAATTACTGAGCAATTACGCTGACCATTCTTTATACCTCCTTCCATTTGTTATTTACTAATTATTTAATTTTAGATGTGAAGTAGACACGTTTAACAACTAGGAATTAATTCAGTTAATTTCTCTAACCTCTATACTCTCTTTTTTCTCGTTCTTTTCCTTCTCTTGTAGTTATAAATTTATTTGTTCGGAAACGTTAATTTAATTCATTTTCTTTAAATAATTTAAATAATAAAAAATTGTATATTAAGCACTTTAAAAATGTTTTTTGCTCAAAAATTATTCTTTTATTTTTGCTTTATTTTAATCACCTTTAATTATTCCCAACAACAAAAATTATCTTCTTTAAATTTAACAAAGCCTGTGGGCAAAGAACAAAGGCAAAAACCAACAAAACTGTTAGGGACAACAACAAAAGTTCCAAAAGTACTAAAATACAGAACGCCAACAGCAACGCCAAAAAAGGAAAAAACAACGTCTTCAAAGCCTGCGCCCTGCCTTTTACAAGATTCTGTCCATAGAAAAAGTGTTTTATCTGATGTTTTGTCTGGATATGATAGAACTGTCCTTCCTTCTAATGAAAGTGTTGTTGTCAGTGTTGAATTGACTGTGCAGGTATTTTTTATTTTTTTAACGAAAAAATTGGTATCTCCTAATCACCTGTCATTTTAATTCCTTAAAAACTTTATTTTAAGCTTAACCTTAAAGCTAAGCAGTTCCAAAATTTAATTTTAGTCTAACCCACTACATACCTTGTTATGGGTAACTAAACCATCTCTGTCGTTAACTCTTCTCTTTATAGTCTTTTTTAATGTTTAAATTTTAGATGAGAAGTAAACCTTTAAATTATTACAATTATTCCTCTTAAACGCCTTTTAGGACATTTCAACAATCTCCGAAATAACAGGCTCTTTTGTTGCTGATGTCTGGTTTTCTCAAATATGGTTGGACCCTAGACTTGAATATTGGAATTATTCATGCAAATCTAACCTTTCTTTAGATTCGTCTGTTGCTGATAAGGTAAATTTGCAGTTTTTGGCGTTTGAAAATTTTGAATTTTTGGCGTTTTGAAAAAATTTTCTTTTTACCTTATTTGACCAAAAAATAGAATTAAATTCTAAATTAAAATTTAAATATTTATTTTTATTTAGCTTTGGACGCCAAACGTTTGTTTTGTTAACAGCAAAGAAACAAAAGTTCACCGTTCACCTAGCAATAATGTTTTGCTAATAATATATCCAAATGGTAAAGAATTTTTTTTTTAATAAAAGAATTATTTTTAAGGAACAATTTGGTTAAATTATCGAGTTAGAGTTAGCGGTCCTTGCACTTTTACACTTTCACAATTTCCTTTAGATCACCAAGAATGTGTGCTTATTTTTGAGTCTTATTCATATAATATTGCTGAGGTAATTGAAAGGTTTTTTAATTTTTCCTTTATTTTTAAAGGTTCGGCTAATATGGCAAGAATGGTCCCCAGTTACTATACCACCTCCTGAAGCTCTTCAATTGCCTGATTTTCATTTTTATAATGTCAGTTGGGAAACACAGATGAACGAATATACAGCAGGCAAATTTTGCTTTAATTTGTTTTAATTTGTTTTGTGAAGGTTTAAGGAAGAGTACATTAGAGTCTCACATTAGAATTGTTCACTCAGGCTCTCTAATTCATTTCTTTTACTTTTTCATTTAATTGACATTTTTACAAAATATTTTATAAGACTCTAATGTACTTTTTTAAGTGAATTAAAATTTTTAGGTGCCTGGGATCAATTAAAAGTAACATTTCGATTTAAACGTTTGTATGGCTATTATATTCTCCAAATGTATTTACCAACATATTTGTCGGTTTTTATTTCCTGGATAGCTTTTTGGCTAGATTCTCGTGCACTACCTGCAAGAATAACATTAGGCGTTTCTAGTCTTATGGCTTTAACCTTTCAATTTGGTAATGTAGTAAAGAATTTGCCTAGAGTTAGTTTTGTTAAGGTAATTTTTTTAATTTTTGGCGTTCCTTTTTTAATTAAAAGGAAGGTAACATAGAAAGCTTGTGTTGTCCCTTAAATTACAACACACAGCAAAGTGTTTAAGCTTCCTTCTAAAGAAGGAAACAGCTCCAAAATTTGGGTCTAAAGAGCTGCTCCACGCCAGCCATCGATAAAAGGGAAATTAATCCAAAATCGTTGACAACCGTTTTCATTAACTGAATTAACTTTTTATAAATTTTAGTTAAGAAGTAATTTTCCTTTTTATTGAGTTAGCGTGGAAATCTCTAACCTACACACTCTACCATTCCTTCTCTCTGTCTGTTAACCATTTTCTAATCATCTTCTAACTGTTATACACAATGAAAAATGCTAGACATGTTTGAGAAGAGTAAAGGAAAAATATCTTTAATCATAGAATAGAGATAGAAGGGAAAAGAGTGTGTATTAATATATTCACTTTCTCTTTATATTCCTTTTTACTAATGGTTTATTTAGCTTCGTATATAAAATTTCATTTTTAATTTTTCTTATATTAATTGCCTTCCCATGGTTTAATTGGTTTAATTACCCATAATAAGGTTTGTGTTTAATACACCCTAAATGGGATAAATTTTGGATTTGCTTGTTTACCAACGGGCTTAAATAATAGTAAGTTATATTTTTATTGTTTAGGCAATTGACTTGTGGTTTTTCGTTTGTGTTTCTTTCATCTTCTCGTCACTAGTGGAATTGGCAATTGTTGGATTTGCAGAAAAGCGTTTAGATCAGATTAGACAAAGAAAAAGAAAAAGTTGGAGAAAACAGGCTATAAAAAATAATAATAATTGTTCTACTACTATTAAAAGGTTAGAGAGAAATATAGGGAATTTAAACTATTTAATATGTATTCAGCATTGCTTCAACATCCTCTGAATCAGCATTTATGCAAAATGGTCATTCACCTAATGTAATTGATAAATGGCCAGATGGACCTCAAAAAGCTGCATTATTTAACAAAGTTTCTCGTTCTTTATCTCCTAGAGAAAAACGAAAGCGTTACAGTTTATTACACCATGAATCTGCTAGCAGGTGAATAAGCTTTTTAAATTGGGACAAAATGTCAATTTAATATTAAATTAATTTAGTTTTGAGGAGACAACACTTTTATCTAAAGCTGATGATTTAAGTGTTTGGATAGATTCAATTGCAGCCAAAATGTTTCCTACATTATTTGCACTATTTAATGGTAAAATAAACAAAATTTAAAGTTTTTAAAAATTAATTTTCAGCCCTGTATTGGTGGTATTATCTTACAAGACATTAAAAATATATTTAAATTGATCTATTCATTTGCCTTAATTAATTATATTTATTTTAAAATTTAAATTTCTCTCTTTTAGGGTTTAAAATTAAATTTTTTAATTATTAAATAAAATCGGAATCATCGGAAATTGTGCTTTTAATGGCTTTAACAAGTCAACCAGAAAGCATAGAGTTCCTGCCCATCCTTCGAAAAGACTCCAAGGATGATCCGGAGTTCTTGCCTTATTCTTAATTTTTAATGTTTAGATTAAATAAAAATTAATTTTTAAACATTTTTCCTTACAAAATTAATTAGAAAAAGAAACCTCAAAGAGTTCACTCATCATTACAAAAGAAAAAGCCTTTGATTTATCTAACCATTCTTCTTCTTTTGTGTGTCTATAAAGAAGTAAGAAAGCATAAGCATTCCCAGCAACTCCATGACAAATTCCTGGACCTTTAATTAAAAGTCCTTTTATCCAAATAAGTCTTGCACAACGTTTGGCTGCCTTAAAAAAAGAAGGAAAAGAAAGATTTGGTTGATATTAAACAAAACATTAAAAAAATAGAAAACCTCTAAATACTTTTGTTCTCCAAAAATTAGATGGGCAGATATTAACATAAAAAGAGCTCCTGTTGCTCCATGACACCAATGTACAAGTTCAGCTTCCTTTCCTGAAGAAATAAATTTTTAGTTTTTTAAAAGAAACTTTAAAACCCTTTCAATAATTATTTCAAAAAATTAAGTTAAATTAATAATACTTAAAAGGCTCTTTTTTAATTTAAAGAAAAAGTCCGCAAGTTTTGTCCGCAACTTTTAACAAAAATAATTTAATGTAAGTAAAGAAGTTGCGGACAACATTTGCGGACTTTTAATTTAAAAAGAGAGGTATTATAGTTTAATTAAAATAATCGGATTAAATCAACTTTTTTCTCCCCATTTTAATAATTTACAGAATTTTATCTAATCAATTAAGTAAAAATAATACCAATTTTGCTTGCATTTGAAGGAAAATTTCCATCCTTCAATTGAATAGATATGAACCAATCAACAGTGCTTTTAACGTCTTCTTTTCCTTCATAATCAAGAAAGTTCCAATAACTAAGAAAAGAAAATTGGTTTAGGGAAATAAAAGTTAAAAGAAAAAACCTCAAAAATATTTGTAAAATTCCAGCAAGTCCATGCGCTGCTCCCAAATATTCTTTTTCATGCCATTCGTACATTAAATTGGCATCGCAATTGTGTTTATTAGAATAGGAACGGCCTGGAGAATAAATTAAAATCAAGAAGTATTTCTACTCAAAGCTGCTCTCTTCAAATTTATTTAAATTTATTTCTATTTACTTTCTTCCAACATTGCATTGAGTAATTGACTCACTTGATCATTAGAAATAATGTCTTCGTTGATAGCACCTTCTATTCTAAATTAGGTAAGGCTTAATTTTAGGTTCTTTTTATTCATTAAGCTCTAAATATACCCAAAAAATTAAAGTTAAAAAGGCAACCTCAACATCAAAAATGCGGCCAAAAATCCTGCACGCCCATTAAGTATTTCGTTATCGACATTCCCGTCCAAAATAGTATCAAATAATTTATTAATCTTTTTAATAAAACTGTCAGTTTTAATCAACCCTGATAGAAATTTAATTGAATAAAAGCCGAAACGTCCAGTAAGATAACGAAATTTATTTAGGCTACAAGTCTTTAAAAACTATTCTATTAAAGTTTAGAAACAATAAGGAAACCTTTTTAGTTGAAATAGCATCAAATGACTCTTCCAATATTTTATTCATCTTCTTAGTATAATCATAGCCTATATTTGCTTTAGTAACTCGATAAAGTGCATAAGCAGTCCCGCTAGCACCAACATAAGGTCCTTCTTTAAGTTAGAAGGTTTTCCAGTTTAATCTTATAAAGAAACCTTTGTCGTATTCCTCGGATGAAATGTGCCTTTTTGATATCTGTTCCGCCAGGGAATGTATTTGAGTTTTAATCCAACTTTCAGTCACCAATTTCGCTGCAGATTTAGGCTCATCAAGAAATGGATTAATAAAATAACGTGAAGTTTGCGGTTGCAGAACAAGATCCATATTTTAGTCGAGAGAAACAAGTGTTTAGAAGCAGTTTAATTTGCTAAAATGTTTTAATATTTGACATTTTTATTTTTAGATATTTTGTATTTCCTTTATCTAAAAATGTTGAAATATCTAATTTGCTTATTTTACTATAAAAGGTCCTTTAAGTTCTGATTATTTTTTTTTCTTATTTTTTATTATCATTTAAAGATTATTTTAAATATTAAAAAATTTTTTTTTCTTTTTTTTCAGAATAGTTTGATTGTTATTTTTATTAATTTTGTTTTAATATATACTAGAATACTTATTTTAATGAATTATCAAAGCAATGTTCCAACACTCTGTAGAGATCTACAAATGTTAATTGGACAAAAAGTTGTTGACAAATGTCGTTTTGTTGATGATAATTTTTTCAAAGTTTTTGTAAGTATTTTTAATTTATTTTTTAACCTTTAGTCTTCTAGTGTTCGCCAGATTATTATCGTTTATCTGCTCTTTCATCTCTTTCAAAGCTCACGATTTTAACTTTAAATAACGCCCTAGTTCAGTTTCGATCTACCAACGGAAAGGTTTAAATTTCTAACGTTCTTTTTATTTTTACTTTGAAATTTTTTTATTCTATCGGCACTTTTTCAGAATTTTTTTTTTCGTTCAATATTTTTCTCCTAAATCTGCATTAGTGTTTTGTTCATCTCCTCATCGAAAAAAAATTTTTTCTTTTCATTTTGGCAGGGTGCTTTCTCTCTAACCTTCGATGTTTTCTGTTTTGACAGCATCTAAAATATCAAGTTTTATTTCGCAAATTTTCCCCTTTATTTTTACAGTTCTTTTATATCTAATAAAATTAATTTTTCAGAATTCAATAATCGTTGACTTGTCTAAGCTCATTGGCTATAAATACCTTGACAGATTAGTAAAATTAGTTGTTGGAAATTATGGTTCTTGGATAAAAGAGATTCATTTGGTCTCATTAAAGTTTGTTGAATTTGATAAATTGATGGGAGCACTTCAACCACTTAGAGGTTTTTTAATTTTTCTTTTGAAGACAAATTCCATGAAAAACATTTTTTCATTTAACGACTTGTCTTCAAAAGAAAACAAAAAAGAGCTTAAATTAGCTTTAAAATTTAGATGTTAACGTTCTAAGCTTGCCTTACGAATTTGGAAATAGATGTTCTAAAAAGATGGAAAGGCTTATTCAGAATAATGCTAATACACTTGTTGCTCTAAAACACCTAACTTTTGCATTGGGAATACCTCGACAAATGCTTAAACGGTTAATTGCTGTGCACACATCAACGCTTAGAAATGGAACTTTAGAAAGGGTTAATTTTTAAATTTAATTTTAAAAAATTAAAACAACTTTAGGAACAAGATTTCTATGCTTTTTACTCTTCCGGAGCTTCGCTTCCTCCAGTTTTGGAGCCTTTGCCTAAATCTGGGGTTGTTTTGCGTATTGAACTTCATAGGCTTAATGAACCCTTTCGAGCTGCTAGAAAGTTTATTTTTTTTTATTAAAAAGAGAGAGATCTGAAGCAAAAATTAATTCCTTTTATTTTACCTGACAAAAGGCAGGGAAAATTTTTTGAAGAAAAAATCTTCAAAAACAGGGTAAAATGTGTTGGAAAAAGCGAAAAAAGTTCCCCAAAATTTAAATAATTTTATTTCCATTTTCCCTAAGTTTTATTAAATTTATTAACGCAGCCTTTTGCTCCACAGATTTCCTTTTAAATTAATTAAAAAATTCTTTTTATTTTTTTTGTTTTGTTAGCGCCTTTATCTCCTACGGTTCGATGGACTTGCTTTCTAGAATTGTTGTACTTAAATTTACATCAATTATATTGTCTGTATTGGATAATCCGTCCATTCAACTTCTGTTAAATCGTTTAGCTGAGGCACGCAATGTTTTTCCAAAATTGAAGGTTTTAGAAGTTGAACTTAAATTATTAGATGCTTATGTAGGTATTTAATTTAATTATTTTTTAAATTAATTAAAGCTTTAAAAAAATTTAATTTTTAATTAAATAATCTAAAAAAATTTTTAATTAAATTAAAAATTATTTCTTAATTTTATTTTAATTAATTAAAGCTTTAAAAAAAATTAATTTTTAATTAAATAATTTAATTAAATTTTTTTTCCTTTATTTTTTTAGTAATTAAAGCTTTAAAAATTAATTAAATTAAAAATAATTTTTTCTTTATTTTATAGCCAAATAATTATTCTTTAATGACGGATCTAGAAGAACGTGAGAATGACATAGTCTCTCCAATGGCCTCAGACTCTATTCGTTTAGCTCAACTTTTAATTGATTGGCTTAGTTGTTATATTTTTTCTTTTAAAGTTTTTGCTAAAGTTTGTTTGTCTGTAGACTATGTTATTAGTGAAAATGAGGACAAAAATGAAATGGTATTTTTAAAGGGTTTTTTTTAATTTTTTAAATTAAATTGGGCACTTTTTTTCTTTTAAATTAATTAATTTTAAATTTAAATTAATTAAAAATTAATTAAAAATTAAATTTAAAAATTAATTTTTAACAGTTAGAGAAGGCTATGAAGGAAACTAATTTAGCCTTAACTGGCACGCAATGGGAACAAGTTAAATGGAAAAGTGATGGAAACAATTGTATAGCAAATAAACTGATTGAAATTAGTGAACAGATTAAATTTGAGTATTTACTGGATTACAGGTTTTTTTTTAAATTTATTTACTTAAGTTAAGAAGTCTGAGAAAATGTTTCCAGGCTTAGAAATCCCTTCCCCTTGGAGTTTTTTGAGAAATTTAAAAATTAAAAAAAATTTTTTTTTAAATTTTTTCAGATCTTCCGTTTATTCAGAAAAAAGTTTTGATAACAACATTTTGTTTAATATTGGCCATTCTCTTTAAAAATAAAAAAGAAAGTTACATATATTTAAAAAATACTTCCCTGTTTAAATAATAAAAAAGAAAACTCTTTTTATAGGTATCCTTTTTCCGCTCATTCTCTCTATTTTCTATTTTGATTGTAAAAATAAAATAATTTATTTACCTCAACATCAAAAAACATACACACAAATTTTAATTTTTATGTTGTTGAGATCTATAAGAAAATTTTTAATGGAGTTTAGGGGACTTTTCAACGCTGTTCTTTCAGTGCTGAAAATTGATTTGGGAGCTTATATGTTTAATGTGTAATAAATAAATACCGTATTTACTAGATTACTTACCCCCCTCAATTAGTTACCCTCCCCTCGATTAATTATCCCCTCCAGAGAAGGTTTGAAACAATAAGTACCCGGAGTAATTATTCAAGTAAATGCATAAGTTATAATCGAGTCAATGCCGCACCCAATTTAAGGCACCGAAACGTACCAATTTCAAAATTAAAAGTAAATTTAATAACTCAAGACAAACAATGTATATGACCCCCCACACTTTAATTAGTCCTATCTCTGTTTAAATAAATCCGATTCTTCTCTCTTACATTGTCAGCTGCTTCTTCTAGAGTTCTATAAATAAAAATCCTTCAAAACCTAAAATCTAAACAAAAAAAAAAGATTTTTGGCCAGAAAGGCCGTCCACGCTTGGGGGACACAGTCGATAAAATATAACTAGTATAAAGAAAGAAAAGCGGCAAAAAATATAAATAAATATAGAGATTATATAGTAAAAATAGAAATATAAAAAAGGGAAAAAGAAAGAAAGAAAAAGAATTAACCGCTTCTTCTCCCCCTTCCCTTTTTATTCCTCCTCCTGCCTCATCTGTGTTCACATGCATAAATATATGTATATACCCTTTTTTTTACTTATATTTTTGTTGTGTGTACATTTTTATTTTCTACTGGTCTCAATTTAGTCTTTGCAAACAAACATTCACACAAACACTTATTTTTCTTTTATAATATTAATTTTAATATTTTTATTGACTAGATTAATTAATTTAATATATTAAGCGTTAGAATAATTAAATAAACCTTACCTTATTAAACTTATTTACAAACTTCCCTATTGTTGACACGTGGTTTGGTGGGTAACGCTTTGGTTTATGTTTCAGTTAATGTGTGGTTCGAGTCCCTTTGCCTGCCACAGTTTTTATTCATCAAATATTTATCTTAATTATTTAATTTTATTTTTTATTTGGGTTTAAATAATATTTCTTTTTTAAAATTTACTAGCATTAATTTTTTTATTTTTGGGAAAAGGCTTATTTTAGCTTATTTATATCTTCACATACTGCGAACCTTCCCATTTACACTTTCTTTAATTTTTCCTTTCTTCCTTTTATCGAGATAAATTTAAACATAGAATCTCTTAGAGTTTCTAATTATAGACCATAAAATAGTGGAAACATTAATTAGTTTTGTTACTTAAGAGTAATGGACGTTTCAGCGCCAACAGTTTGGGCGCCTGCTCCTTTCAATCCTTACCTTTCTGTTTAATGATCAAGTCTTCTCGGCCCTTTTTCGAAAAATAATCCTCATTCCCAAAGAGTAGTGTTCCAAAAAACCTGCGCCGAAATTACCACTTAATACGTTTTTTCTATTTTCGCTTTATTTAAAAATAAATTTTTTTATCCATAGATAAGTTGAAGAGTTGTAGTAGTAAATAAAAGCAAGAGAGTAAAAGCACTAGGCAACCATACTCTTAAAGTGTTTTTTGCCAAAATTTTAACGAGTTTTTTACACTATTTACTCTTTAATTTTTTTAAATAAAATATTTGTGTGTACTCTTTTTAATTGAGAAAAAAATTTTTAATAATGACTTTTATACGAGTATTTTTATAAAAAGATTGATTTGATAGTAGCCGTTTCAGTGCGACTTTCAAAAACTTTATAACTTCCTTTAAATTTTCTTATTACTCGTCGCGTTCCTTTTTTTAATTTTTTATCTTTCTTCATTAAATTTTTAATTTTTTCGAGAATTTTAAAAAATATTTTAAAAATGGATTTAATTAATACAGGAGAAGAACAACAATCACAACAAAGAACAAATAACCCATTCATTATAGGTGAAAAGCCTGGAACTGCTACTAGTAGCGAAATGAGTAGACCAAGTTTAATTTCTTCTCTTTGGTCAATACAAGTTCAGGTTTATTTTTCTGAATATTTTCTTTAAGAAAGTTGGTGGTCGCCTTTGGGTTGTTGTACTCTTTTTTTTGAAATTTTCAAAATAATATATATACATACAAATGATAGTTCATTCGAAAGAGCTCTTTAAGCTGAGTTTAATTCCCTGGGCTCACTGAATTTGGGTCATTTAGAGCAAAGTTATGGCCGATAAAGTGTAGGTGATTAACGCGGCTGCTCTCGTTAAAAATGGTTTAAAATTTTATGTCTTTGTTCAGAATCGGTCTAATAAGCTTATTCTGGTTTCTATCGACTCAACTTAAAGAGCTCTTTCGAATGAGCTATGATCTTTGTATTAAAAAGAATTTTAATTCGAGAAAAGGAGACTAAAATTTTTGTTTTAAGAATGAAGGTTCAGCTTCCGACTTTCCTATGATGGAAGGTTGTGGTTCTCAACAGTCTCTTCCTGAAGTGGCCACCGCTGGCGGAGGTACTTCCTCTGCTTTCCAACACTGTAATGGTTATTCCAACACTTTGGGGTGTGAAGCTAATAATGCTGAACAAATTAATGCTGATTTGGCTAGTGGAGCTATTTTACCTTTAGAAATGCATAATCGGTCAAGTCAATTACCTTTACGTCCTGCTAAGAGTTTATCAGGTTTTTATTTAAAATTTTTAAAAGATTGGAATTCTTGGGCTTAATTTTTGTAAACCGTACAAAATGGTAAGGGCAAAAATGGTCAAACTTGGTCACTCAACTAGATTTTGTTTTATTGGCCTTGCCCCCGGACATCCAAAAGGATTTTTCTTAAAAAGCTATTTTTGTGTTACCACTGACCATTTTGCCATCAAATAACGGCATTAATAGAGCCAGTTAAAACTTTTTTTTGACAGATTTGCGTTCTCAAACAACTTCAGTTATGCCCTATCATCATCATCCACATATTGCTTGTGACCAGAACGATCAATATATCCATTCGTTTAGGCGTTTAACTGAGACAGGCGCTTACTATAATATGTTAAGTCGACAACAGAGAGATTCTCAGGTTACCAGAATTTCTTTTGGCATTTTGTCCTTTATTTAATTTTTAAATTATTTATTTTCCCCCTTTTTAAAGATATGTGAATGGCTACAAAAATTAAATGTCAATAGCGGTGGAGCAGAAACAAGTGGAAGTGAAAGCCCTTCTCAAGAATTTTATCAACAACAAAGGCCACACTTTCAACGGGCAGATACTACAGACCAATAAATAAGAAGAGAAAAAAGGAAAGGTTTTTTCTTTGTTAAATATAAATATATATTTTTTAATTAATTTCTTAATTTTTTGTCTCTCTCAATTTTCGATACTATTTTCATTACTTGTCCCGTCCCGCAACTAGACAAATATTTTCTCATTAAAAACAGGGTAAAAGTGCTCTAATTAGAATTTATAATGCTTGAAGGTATTAATAATTAGAATGACTGGAGATTGACATTTTGTCCTTTCTTTTGAGTTGACATTTTGTCGTTTTTTACTGGACATTTTGTCCTTTCTTTTAAGTTGACATTTTGTCCTTTTTTTAGGATGACATTTTGTCCTTTATTTAAATTGACATTTTGTCCTTTCTTTTAAATTGACATTTTGTCCTTTCTTTTAGGTTGACATTTTGTCGTTTATTTAAATTGACATTTTGTCTGTTTTTTCTACTTGACATTTTGTCTTAATTTTTTCTCTTACTCCAAGCATTATTCTAAAATTGTTTTATAAATAATAAAACCTTAATTTTATTATTAAATTCGTTATTTATGGAGTAATTATATACTCTTAATAATTAGGAAGCTTTACTTTATTTTTGCAAAAATAAATTAAATTCTTTTCCAAAAGTGAAAAAAAATAAAAATAATTTTTATTCGGCTTTAAAATAAATTGCCAAAATTAAATAAAATGACCAATTTTATATTTATATTTTTTTAAAAAAATTTTCCTTCTCAAGGATGTTTATGCTCTCTCTCTCTATTAAACATAAATACATTAAATATTAATTATATATAAATTTTAGAAATTATTTTATTTTGTTACATTTTAATTGATTAATTATTAAAAAATAATTTTTAAAAGTCTAAGAGAATTTAATTTTATTTTTTGGTCATTTGAGTCTCTAAATTTAAAGAAAAAATTGTTTCAACTATTTTTAATTTGTTTTATGTTTTTCTTTTAATTCCAATAATAATAAGTTGCCCAATAATTAAATGGGTAATTCCAATGCTTTTGGTTATGAAAATCCTTGCAATTGACGCTGTTAGTTTCCTATAATTTTAACTTTAAATTTTTCTCTTCACCTGAAAATGGTCAACGCACTTAATGGTCAAAAACTGAAAATTATTGGTTAATTGACATTTTGTCTTTTTACCATTTTGTCTCTTGAGCATTTTGTCTTTGACCATTTTGTATCTTTACCATTTTATAGTATAAGGAAAGGTGGGAAACCCAATTTCAATTTTTTATTTTTAAGAAATTACCTTTCTGTCCCATGTGTTAATCGCTGGAAAATTAGAATGTTTTCCTGTCCAATAAACATTTCTCTTTAATAAAAATAATTTAATTTAATAAATTAATTTTTACCGGATCTCCAAAATAAGTTTCTTTATTAAATGATGGACGAGTGCTATAGTAAAAATAATTCCAATTTGGAGTATATTTCCCACCAAAAGGAGTTACTTCATTTACAGGAGTTACAAAAGTGGTTGAAATATTTGGTTTAAGCTAAATAAACGAGAACAACTTTGTCAGTTTTGGAGCTAAATTTATGAAATTTTGCACTAATATGCATGGGATTGCCTTCCTTCTTTTCACAAAGTTTCAATTTTTTTGGTCAAAAAATTAGGCAGTTATGGGCAAAGTTGGTAAAGGTGTTTGGTGATCTTCTGGGTTTACTATATTTTGATTTTTTGAGTATAACTTTGTTTGTTATGGACCAAAAATTTTTTTAATTTTGTAGTAAATGGGTAACCCTTTGCTTTATATTTCGGCAAAAATTTATTAAGATTGCTTCAGGTTTGACCAAGTTATGATTTTTTATTTACTTAAGAACAGCCTACCACGCCCAAAGGTCTAGGACGAAAGTCTACTCTATTTGATTGAATTATTGTTGGAATACAGTAACGACGAGCCCTGTGTCCAACAGCAAAAGCATCAGGAGCATCCATTTCTATTTTTTGGATTTTTAAAAGGAATTTTAATTTTAAATAAAATAAATTTTCAAACAGCTATTTTATTCTGTTGGCTTTTTTTCGAAAAGATCAATTAAAAGAAATAAAAAGTAAAAAAAATAATTGACTCGTGATCCTTTTAATCTTTTCTTTAATTTTAACATATATATTTACCTACTTATGTCATCAAATTAAATTTTCTCTTTGTTGGTTTTTCAAAGTTGATCTTTTGGGTAAATGTTGCTAAAATATTCTTCTCCTTTTCTTTTAAATTATAAACTTTTTGTCAATGGACATTTGGGTAGTCTGTTAATTGGTTATTTTTAACAAAAGGCTAGTAGCTTTATTGGACTGAATCTGATCAATTTATCACTCATTTAAACTATCAAAATTTATCAAAAACTTTTTTACTATAAAAGCAATATTTCTTTAATTCCCCCTTCATTTCGTTCAATCCTTGCTTCATTTAAACAACTCTAATTAAACATGCAATTATTTAATTTTCTTAAAAAAAGCCTTATGGTTTTAATTATGGTTGTTTTGTTGTTTTTACTCTATTCTGGTTTGTTTCTTTAAAATTTTTAAAAATTATTTTTTTAGTGGATTGTACTGTTCTTTCTTCAATTGAGAAAATGAACGAAACTGGAATAGCATACAGTGTAAATTAATTAATTTTTAAATAAATTATTTAATTATCTTTAACACTTTTTTAGAAACGTGCTTCTTCTAATGATTTTGGTTTGATGATTTATTTTTATTTTAAGCTCTTCTCTTTTCCCTACATTTATTTATTTAGTCAACAGATAAAAATAAATTTTCCTTTTTTTAAGGTTTAATGCACAAAATTCTTGCCGTTGTCTCCACTACCCTGTTCCTTATATCATGCATCTTTTTAATTGGTGTTATATTTGGTGGAATCTGTCCCCGTCGCGTGAAGGTTAAAGATAATAGGGCATAAACAAAGAGGGAATAAATAGAAGAAAAACAAATTTTCTCTAATTATGTTAAATTCTTGTATTTATGTGTATATATGTGTTGTACTCTTCCTTTCCTTTTTGTCTGTGTCTCTGCAGATCGCTTTGGTAAGACACACTAAGTTTACAAAAGATACAATAATTGTGTACAGTTTTTGTAGTAGAGCAAGTTTCAAGTTTTAAAGCATGTTTTACTGTCTGTTTCTCTGACCTCTGTTAGACACTGGTCAGTTAAGCGCGCAGGACTTTTGTACGCAAAAGAATAGCATTTAACACAGCGCTCTGAAGAGACCTTACACAGGTGAAGAGTTTAACTATTCCAGCTTCATTTTTATTAAAAAATAAAATTTTATTTTCTTCATTTAAATTTAAAAAACATAAAATAAACGTTAAAAATTTAATTACAATTATTTCAAAAAAGAAAAAAATAAAAAGGGAAGATGTATAGAAGATGGGGAAATTTTTAAACAGATTGCAGAGAAACTTAAAAACATTTTTAAAAAATAAAAAAAAATTAATTAAGCAGCCATATTATCAGAATGTTTAAAAAAGACTTTTAAAACATCCGTCTATCTTTCAAAAATAAGAATTAAAGAAAAGTCAATTTAATTATTATAATTAAAAGAATATGGATAAAGCAAAGGAAGTGAAGGAATTAATCCATTAAGTGATAAATGTTCATTAATTGTTTTTGTTGTTGTCTTTTCTTTACAAACTTCTTTTTCTTTATTATTAACTAAACAAAGTTTTAAATTCTTTCCTTCTTCATCTTCTTCACATTTTTGTACAGTTTTTGTATTTTTTAAATTAATTAAACTTGGATTTTTGTATTCTTCTCTTACTTTAGATTCTTCTTTATTTTGTTGTAATAAATGTTTTAGACGTTGATGCTCAGCAAGTAAGGCTTCTCTTTTTTTGATTAGCTCTGTTTTTTGTTCCTCTACAGACTAAAAAATAAAAATTAAATGTAAAAATTAAAAATAAAAATGTTTTAAAATCAAAATTGAAGCTTTGCTTCGGTTTTGGACATTTGGTCAAAAGGACAGTTGGCCCATAAGACATTTGGTCCAATTGACATTTGGTCATAATAAAAATTAATTTTATTTTTCTAATGAAACTCAAGCCAACTTTAAAGACAAATTAGAGTCTGACTCAAAATTAAAATATTGACATTTGAGTCTCACCTTTAAAAGCAATTTTATTAATTTTTCCATCAATAAAATAAATGAATTATTGTCTAGACATTCTATTAAAATTAAAGTGTTGCGAACTACTCCAATAAAAGTCTAATCCCTCGGCCAAGAAAAAAAGCAAATTATTAACAATTTAATGCCAGACATTCTCATGACTAATAATGCACTTTATTTATTGCAAAAGAGAAACAAAAGTCTAATGCTTTTTTTTAAAGAAAAAAAATTTTTTTCTTGCAATCTAATTGTTAAATAAATCTCTCTAATTAGAGGAACTCTTTTTCTCTATTTAATTTAAACAAAAAATAAAAAGTTGACATTTGAGTCTGAGTTTTCTTTTAATTTTCCTCTCTAAATAGGGAGTGTTTAGGTGATCTTTTGGGTTAACTACTTAATTGATTAAACACAGAATAATCAAAAAGCATGTGACTGACTCTTCCCTTTTTTTATCAAACATTTTTTGATTTTAAGAAGTGAATCCAAAAATAAAATATTAAAACAACTGCTGATATGAAATACAAATAAATATTAAAATTTCTATGACTTTCCTAAACCTCAAGTCAGGTAAAGAAAAAAGGTTGTGTTTAATATTCACGTGTATTTCAATAGAAACGATAAATCTTACAAGCAGAAGGAGCTTTGCAAAGAGGTAGAGTCACATGTGAGAAATAGAGTGATAAACAAGAGAGAGAAAAGGAAATAAATAAACTTGGTTTTGTCTTCTCTGTTAGCCAAGTTTAAATAAAACATTTTTACAACTTTGTTTTTACAACTTTGTTTCTAAAAAGAGTAATAAAAACAAAGAAATAGCATACTGAACAGAGTAGAAAAGAAAAAAAGATGAATAAAACAAAAACCTGCTCTATGTTCCGCTATTAGTTTGCGTCAAAGAAAATTAGGGAGAATACCACGAGTTATATATTTTATTTATTAGAACATGTTAATAGTTATTTATGTTTGTGACACGCAATATTATACTAAAAACTGGTTGATCAAAATCACCGTTTTTTTTTCTTTCACGAGGAGAAAAAAACTTTAATTAAAAAAGAGAGGAAAAAATACCCCAAAAATAGTAGAGAACACGCCGCATTTTTGTACAATTTAATTTATTGTAAAATTGGGGAAAGACGTAATTATAAAATGATTAAAGGATTGGGGAATCATATGACAAGAGAAAAATGTTTTGTTGCGCGTTTTTCGATTGACGCTACAAAACGGACTTTTTTCAACTTGTTTGTTAGACACATTACAAAGCACAATTACAACTTTGATTTAAAACTTTAAACAAACTTACTTTAATATAGTTGCGAGCTCTGGTTAACAAAGAAAGTGTTGTGTCTCTATGTGTATCGCTCTCAGGCGGTAGTACTGATTTTAACGCTTCCAAGTGGCCACGAAGATTTGCACGTCTATTCTTTTCAAGTTCGTTGTGAGCAGCCCTATAAAAAGGAAAATTATATTTACAGCATTTTTTCAAGTTTATTTATTCCTTTACTTTTCCATTTTATAAAATGACATTTTGTCTCAATTAAAGTTTTGACCATTTGCTACTTTATTTTACATAAATGCTTTTAAATAGAGACCGGCGCCGAACCGGATCCGGCCGGATTTTTCCGGAGTCCGGGTCCGGAATCCGGGTTTTTTCACAATTTTCGGATTATTTCCGGACCGGATTAATCCCGAAAAATCCGGCCGGATCCGGTCCGGCCCTGCTACCAAAATCCGGAATCCCAATCCGAATCCGGACATTTTTCATAGGATTTTACCGGATTTTGAAATTACTCAAATTTATATTTCCTTTTGGCATAATGTTGATGAATTGTAAGTAAGGATGGTAGAGAAAAAAGAAAGGCATTGTTTATGGACGTTTCATCTCAAAAATATAGAAATTTTTTTCCTCTTAATTAATCTAATTATTTCTAATTAATTACTATTACCTACAAATTATTAATATTAATATAACAATGTCTAATATCTATTTAGAAAATATGCAGCATAAAATATTTCAAATTGGATTATTTGAAAAAACTTCTAAGGATACTGCTGAATGTTTGTCCTGCAAGCAGCTAGGAATTGGAAAATATAAATTTATCATTTCAAAAGGGAGCGTTAAGTCCCTTATTGTACATTTGATGTCTTCATTGCATTGTGAGAGTGACTATTCAAAGAAGTATAAAGATTTAAACAAAATAAAAGAGGAGGAAAAAATTGATAAATTTATAAGCAGTGGAAGTGATCAAATAAGTAAATTAGACAAAAAAATCATTAATTTGCTCACAGAAAACAATCTTCCATTTCATATTATAAATAAAAGAAGCTTCCGTATTCTATTTAAACACTCATCTGAGAAACTTCTTGATGAATCACACTACAGAAAGCTTTTACCTAGGATTTACGAAGTAGTAAAGAAGAGGCTAAGTGATGAATTAGGCAAATGCCAATATCTTTCGTGTACGACTGATGGTTGGTCTGGTAGTACAGAAAATTTTATTAGGTATTTTTATACTTAATCTATTTTTAAAAATTATTCAGCCTTACTGCACAAGGGATAACAGAAGAATGGAAAAGAAAGAAGTATGTTCTTGCAATTCGTAAATTCCCAGAGGCTCATACGAGTACAAATATTGCTGAGAAACTTCGTACTCTTATTGAAGAATGGAGCATTGAAGAGAAAGTGCAATGTTTTGTAACTGATGGAGCACGTAATATTCAAAAGGTATGGTTAGATTATTTTTTTAAATATTTAAATATAAAAATAATTATTTCTAAAATTTAGTCTTTTGACGAATTGCCATACAACCACACATTATGTGCAGCTCATCAAATAAACTTAATTATTAAAAATTCTATTGTTGGAAAAGAAGGTGAAATCATAAAATTGTTCGCGAGGTGTAGGAAAATAGTTTCGCATATTCGCCATTCTAATAAATCCTTTTCTGAATTAAAAGAATTCCAGGAATCAAATCAACTTCCATCTCATCGACTTATTCAGGTTTTTAATTAGATTTAACGTTAACTAAAAAATAGGAAGTGGCAACAAGGTGGAACAGCAGCTTAGCAATGGTTAGGCGCCTCCTTGAGCAAAGGAAAGCAATTGATGAATACTTGATGGAAAAAGAATGATTGAACTTTTCTTATCCGAACAGGAATGGAAACTTCTTGAATCACTAGTGAGTTTGTTGAGCCCATTTGAAGAAGTATCTCATTTATATTGTGCCTCTCCACTTTCTGTAATTATTCCATATGCTAAACAGTTAGAAAGGTTTACTTTATATTCTTTAACTTTTTAAACCTGTCGTTAGGAATTTACGTTCTGTTGACTTAACTGTAGCTGACACAGAAGAGGAAAATATAAAAATAACTATTTTTGAACTGGAAAATTTGAGAAATAGTGGAATTGCTGAAATAAAAAATCGACTACTAAGCATGGAGAATTCGAAAATTTATTGTTTGAGTACCTTCCTTGATCCCCGGTTTAAACATAATTTCTCTCAGGACCCTCTTTTATTTGTCAATCAAGTTTCTTACTGGATAAAAGAAGAATTAAATAGATCAAATATTGAGGAGGTAATTTATAAAAATTTAATCCGTTTAAATTTAGCATTTTATAGTCTGAAAGTGAGTTGATTGAGCAGTGTGATCTTGTTGAGGAAGGACCGCCAAAAAAAAGTCATTTCTTGATTCTTTAGATGAGCAACAAAATGTAAATGGTTATTTATATTATCTATATTAACTTTATATTATAATTTTAGTTTCATCTAGACCAAATGATCTGGACAAAGAAATACAAAATTATGTTGAATGTGAGAAAGCCGCTCAACGATCTGACCCTCTCGATTGGTGGAAAAACAATCATAAAAATCACCCAAGGTTAGCAAAGCTAGCAGCAAAATATTTAACAACACCTTCTACAAGTATTGAAAGTGAAGAAATTTTTAGCGTTGCAAGAGACGTATTTGATTATAGGAGGTCTAATCTTACGCCAGAAAATGCTGAATATTTAATTTTTCTTAATAAAGCAATACCACAATTGAATTATGCATATTAATAAATATTTTTCGTTTGTATGCTTCTTTAAATTGCAGGTTAACTCCTGTCATGCTATTTTTTCTTTATTTTCGTAAAATTTTAAAAAATCCGGAAAAAACCCGGATCCGGTCCCGAATCCGGACAATTTCTGCTTGAATCCGGAAATAAAAAAATCCGGATTAATTCCGGACCGGATTAATCCCGAAAAGTCCGGCCGGATCCGGTCCGGCTCTGCTACCTAAATCCGGAATCCCAATCCGAATCCGGAAAAGTCGATTTTACCGGTCCCTACTTTTAAAGCTTTAAAATAGTATTTAAAGGGACGAAAGATTTATCCCTTCTTTTTTAAATAAAATTAAAAATATAATAAATTCCCCATTTTTTTAAATGTGTACTTAAAAAAATATTATTTTTTAATTTAATAAACAATAATCATCACATGAATATAAAAGTAGCAAAGTCCATCATTTAAACATTTTTACAACACCTAAAAATCATAGCCAAACAAAAACTTCTCTTCTCTCTCTACTCTTTATTTTCAATTTCCTGTTTTGTTCTTTTAGTTCCCCTCTATTCTTTTCCTTTCTTTCTTTCTCTAAACTAACAAGAGAATAAAAAGAGTCACACGCCATTCAAGAGCCCCCGTCCAATTTCTTTTTCTACTGCCAGCTCACATATCATCGTTTGTAGTGTTTGTCGTCGCCACCTTTTTACACGGCATTCCTCTTTAAACGCCCAAAATTTTTTTTTCTTTTTTATTTTGCAAAAGGAGAGTCAGTCACACGGGACCACGAAAAGAAAAAAAAAGGAAAAAAAGTGGACGAATTTTTGTGTTTTACGATGAGAGGTAATAATGGGGGGGGGTGTTGTAAATACGCACGAGTAAACGAAAGAAGTTTCGGAAGAAAAAATGAGAAGAAAAAAATGGGGGTAACACCGCATGATCAAAAGAAGAAGAATAATAATAGTAGTAGAGTGGGGCATTCCCACTATATTCACATGCACTGACAGCTACATATTATTGATGTACTATGGACCCGGGGTAGGGGAAGTAATGGCACGATTTCTTCTTTATTAGAAAATATTTTCTTTTTCTCCTTTGTTTCCCTTTTTTCTCTACTATTAACTGCTCACATGTACTAAAAAAGAGAGCATACATACTTTCGCGTTTAAAAGGTTGGAAGCCCAAAAGATCGCAAAAGTGATGTCAAGTTGGAATGTTACAAAACCTACAATGCTTATTTAATTCTGCTTCTTTTGTCTGTCTGTTAAGTTGCAAGTTAGAGATAAAAGAGAAATTAGTCTACTACAAAAATAAACTTGAAAATATTGTAGTAGACTCAAAGTGCTTTCGTAGTTTTAATTAAACATTCTGTTAAGCTCTTTTAATGAGAGAAGTATGAGTCAGACTAAAAGTGCATACATAAAAATTATCGTGCATTAAAGTACACATCAACTATAGAAAGCAGAGTAAACATAGAAATGTCTTTCTTTCTCTGTTTCTCACATAATTCCAAAGAAAAGAAAAAAGAGAAAAATAGTAGAGAAAAAGGAAAGAGCGCCCAATACAACACACCACTCGTTCTTCTTCCTCTTTTTCTTTTCTCCTAAGGTTATTCACGTGAATAGACAAATGTCCACGTGTCCGGACCATGTGCAGGAAACAAAATATATAAATAAATATATATATTTTTGTCGTCGTCAGCCGCCTAGGGATGAAAGTCCTCTGTTTTCGCAAAAGCTTTTTCGACCTTTTCTTCCAACATATTCCTCTCAAAAGTAATGTGTATATACCGCGTGCCTTTGTGGAGGAATATGTTTATTTGTGTGTATATGAGTAACATAAAAAAGCTAAATAGAGGAGGAAATAACCACAACAAGAAGAAGGGAAAATGTTCGTAGTTAAACTATAAAATGCCTACAACTACTACTACATTTGTAAAAATGTGAATAAATTTACTTTAAAAAAATGGCTTAATGTTTAAGTTGAGGTTTGTAAGAGGACAGAGAAAAAAAGAAAAAAAAAAAAGAAAGAGAAAATTGTAGGTGGAAGGGAAAAATATGCGCGCATTAGCATCAACTATAATAGGAAACAAAATGTCATTTTAAATGAAAAAAACAATTTAAAAGGACAAGTTTAAAAAGGTTGATGATGTATTTGGAAGATTTAAAAAACTTTAAAAAAATTTATTTTTAGCCCAAACCTGCTTTGTCGACTACCACCACCTCCACTAGCTCTTCGCCCATTATTTAAAGAAGACGAGGGGGATAAATTGTTGTTATCGTCTAGACTTATTGACAATCCTTGCTGCGTGTCTGTTGTCATCATTGAAAGGTTTGAAGGAATAGAGAAAGAAGCTGAAGCTGTGGAAGTTGATTGACGTTGTTGTTGTAAAGGGTCTATTAATGCTCCTAATTGTTGTTGTTGTGGAGAATGCAGATTGGCTAGTAAAGCCAAATCAGGCGATGGTGAAGTAGCAGAGAGTGGGGATGAACGTTGACTCGAACCTGTTGAACTGGGGCCAATATTTGAATCCGAGACCAGAGTTCGGAATTTCGGGGCCAAAAGTCGAGACTCGTATTTTTCTTTAAAATAAAATTTAAAAAATTCTTAAAAAGGGCAAACCTCCAAATTTAGAAGAATTAAACCCTTCAAAATGTGAAGGCATTTTTTCAATAATAGCACGTTGTTCAATAAGTTTAGCAGCTCTAAGTAATTGTTCAATACTTAATTGTTGATTGACTACTTGTTGTTGTTGACAAAACATTTTTTTAATTTATTTAAAAAATTATTTTTTGTTTAATTTATTTTGGTCTAAAAAAAGGTTTAAAAATTAAATTAAAAAATTTAAAAAAATTAAAAAAAAATTCTAAAAAAAATAAATAAAAATTATGCGGAAATTGTGTGAATGCAACAAAAAACGGAACAAAAAAAAATTTTTTTGTTGTTCAAAAAAATTTTTTAAATCTTTTTAATGACTGCAGAGAATTAAATAAATATCCTTTTTTTAAATATAAAGTATTTAGTTAGTAATAAATAACACAAAACTGCACATTCCTCTTTTCTTTCTCTCTCATTTTTCTCACCCAATTCTTTTTTTTTCTTTTATTTGTCTCCTTTAAAAATAAAGGGAAGAGTCTCCGCCCTTTTTCTAGTTGTTAGACAGAGAAAGAGAAAGATAAAATGTATGATTTTTAGACCGCCTACTTGTTCAAGTAAAGCAAATAGTTGTAATGTGTGATTCTCGGACAACCCTCTTTTTTTTTAAGAAGAAAAAAATTATCAAGGAAGTGAAAAAAGTGCCGTTTTTAAATATTTATCTTTTTTTAAAAGTTTTTCTTTTTATCTAATCAGAGGTGAAAAGATAAAGATAATTAAAAGAAGGGGAGAATAGGATGACGTGTTTGATTTGATGAGTGGTGATATTTAGGGTATTCTTTAAATTTTTGTATTTCAAGTTTATTTTTGTTATTTTATTTTTCTTTAGTTTTTGTAATGTTTTTGGAAGATTTAATCAAAATTCAGAATAAAGTTTAAAAATATTAAAAAAAATTCTGACCTAAATGTAGGTAAATATTTTTCGATACTACGTGCAGATTTAAAATTGTCAAAATTGAGAAAACAAAGTTGATAACCACATCACGAACAATATAAACAAGATTAAAAAATGATGCAACTTTTTTAGTTTAAACTAAAATATTCTTTAATATACGCAACATAAATTGACGACCAACTTTGTATGCAAATACAATAGACAGAAGAAATTGGCAATATAATATTTTTTAAATCGAATGTAAATAAAAATACAAAATAAACTTGAATGGTATGTATTTGTATAAATAAAATTAGATTACAAAAGAGTCTAAAAATAAACTTGAAATTACAAAAATGAAATACCTAAACTTGAAAATACAAAATAAAATAAACTTGAAAATACAAAAATTAAATAAACTTGAAAATACAAAATAAAATAAACTTGAAAATACAAAAATTAAATAAAACTAACAGACACCTTTATTTTATATATTTTTTCTCCAACTTTCTCTTAGGCTAACATTTCTTTACACATTTTTAGTGGATTTAAAATTATTTCTGGTTCAAGAAAAAAAGAAAATCTTTGCAGACAAAGCACACAACACATTAAAAGCAAAAAATAACACTCTACAAACACAAATTACTTTAGCTTTTTTTCGGTCAAAGTCCAACTAATGATAGAGGAGAAATGGCACTATTTTTTATTGCACCTAGAATATTTATTTAATATTAAAAAAAATTTATTTTAGAAGATATTATAAAAACTATCTATTAAAAAGAAAGTAAAAAGAAATTCACGTGTTTTGCAAAAATAAAGGTTGGCGGCATAAAAATGGATTAAAGAGCAAAAGTCCATTTTTTATTAGAAAAATAGCAAGTTTTACAGATGGAAAAGTTGCAGTTAAATATATATATATTAAATTGTGGGCTGTGCGCAATAAAAATGTTTTAAACACCAAAGTTAAATTGTTACATTAAAAAAATGTCAAAATGGTAAAAACTGTATTTTTTGAAATTTTTGGGGTTTTTTATTTTTTAAGGGAATAATATGTGTATAATAAAAAGGGCAGATGAAGGTGATGATTGAATAAATTAATTAGAAAAAAATAAAAGACTAAAGAATATAAACATTAATGCAAATGTGTACAAAAGAATAGAAAATTGAATGAGACTAAAACAAGCAAAAATAAACTTAAAAAAAAACATCTAAAACTTTACAAAAATAAGGTTTTTTTTGTATTTTCCTATTTTTGTAAAACTTGAAGAAATACATAATGTTTTGTATTTTCCTATTTTTGTATAAAATGACAGACTGTAAAACTTTAATATTGTAAAAAGGCGACAACACACAACCTTTTCCTTTATATTTACACTTTCACAATCGTCCTTTTTTCCTCATTTTTATTTTCACATCTTCAATCTAGTCATGCCCTCTCTCTTTTACCCTTTTCCATTTTTATTTTTCTTTGCATGTGCCATTTTATGTGTTTGTATATTCAGCCTTATTTTTGAAGTTTAATGTCTCATCTATGCAAAAACGACCTTTTTCAATATAGCAAGTCATGAGAATCAAAAAATAAAGTCACGTGAGAATATTTATTTTCACGTGAAGAATAAAAATAGTCAATGTATAGAGCATAGAAAGGGTAAACGAATTCAAGAATTAGACTGTGTGAATTAGAGATAGTCAAAAAATAAGCTTAGAACTGTAAATTAAATTAAACTTTGTACAATAATTTTGTATACAGTTAAACAAGTTGGTTAAGTTTTAAACAATCAAACAGTTTAAAATACCTCCATTTTTGTACAAAAACATGTGTGTTTTATTTAACCAACTTTTTTTTGTGTTTTTAGTCTTTATTTAAAGTTACAATATTCATCAACTCTTCACGTGTGTTTTTAATGTTTAGGGGGCTTTTGTGTTTTGTTCTTTGAAGGGAGCACTTGAAGAAAAAAGTAAAGACGTGCACAAAAAAATGAAATTTAATATTAGCCAATTTATTCACTTACGAAATTTAAAATTTCTTTTTTTTAAGTTTATTTTTTATGTTGAAAATTAAATTAATAAATTGAACAAATTAGAAAATAAAATAAAAAATCGAACGTTATTAAATATTAAAAAAAATTTTTTTATAAATAGAAGAACCCCCTGAGAAACGTTTAATCACTTCAAACTTATTCAAAATAGGAGGGTCTATCTATTAAATAAAATATTCCCCTTATAGTTCGACTTAATTAAAACAATTTAATTAAATAAACTTAACAATTAATAATGTATAAATTAAATAAATAAATTAAAAAATTAAGTCAAACCTTTAATTAATTTTTATGCATTTCCAAACTTTTGCCCACCTTTTGAAGCAAATAACTAAGCCCAGATTTATTACGTTTCTCTTCTGTTGTTGATTCATTCCAAATAAGCAAAGTTGTCTTAAAGAGAGAAAAGAAAAATAGAATATAATTAAAAATAAAGAATACATTGTACGAACAGTTTTGAACCTTTACACTGGTTGGACAGTTCTTTTGTATAAAGGATAAAAGATCAGAACTTGAAGCAAAAACTGTTTGATTGTATTTAGTTAATTCAGAGTGGAGAGCGTCAAGCTTAAATTAATGTTGTAATTCAAGTTGTTTATTTTCTTTTGTATTTCTAATTCTAGTTTATTTTTTTGTATTTCTAATTTCAAGTTTATTTTTTTGTATTTCTAATTTCAAGTTTATTTTTTTATATTTCTAATTCAAGTTTATTCTCTTTTGTATTTCTAATTCAAGTTTAATTTTTTTGTATTTTTATAATTCAAGTTTATTTTTTTGTATTTTTTCATGTATATTTTAATAAAACACAATATTAAACCTTTATAGCAATATTAAGTCTAACTAAAATTGTAGTCATTGCAATCATTTCAAGACGGGTATATTCCGAGATTTCCCGCTATAAATACAAAGAGATATGAATAAATAAATTATACAACCTTTTCAGTTAAAGTTTCCTTTTTTTGGGTAACATCATTATTAATATTTCCAAAATTGTTGGTCTTTGTCCTGAATTTACAAAATTCAACTTAGAAAGGTTGACATATTTGAACGAAGTTTATTTTTGTATTTCAGGTTTATTTTTGTATTTTAAGTTTATTTCTGTATTTCAAGTTTATTTTCACTTATACACATTTAAAACTTACTCTCTACAAAAATTCTCATTTTCAACAAAACCCTTTCGCTCCTCTTCAAGGCTATTAGAGTCACCCTTGTTTTTGCCTCCAAGTTTATTATTGTTTTTTGCTTCCCCTTCATCTGGTTGAGACATTATAATCATAGGCTCCTCTTCATCATTATCAACATCATCTTCTTCTTCTCTATCAATGTTAATTGCTATTTGTTCTTCAATGTCAGCAGTCTCATCATCACTGCTCAAAAGATTATTTCGATTTCCATTATTATTATTATTAGAAATAATTTTTGATGAACCAAAAGATCCCGAAATTGAAGAAATTATAGGTTCTTTTTTGTTTTTTAATTTTTGCTGTTCACATTTTTTAAGTTCAAGACGAGCCCGAGCATTCTCAACAATTCGTTTTTTCTCCAAATCTTCTCCAAAAGTTACTTTATTGTTTTGTTTATTCTCTTTATCAAAATCTTGGAAAACCGTAGAATTAGCTGATTTCTTCTTTTGAAGTTCCAGGATATATTTCTCTGCGTGAGAAGCAGTACGAATTCCTTGAGTTACCTGAAGAAAAAGTTCAAAAAAATTAAAAATAATTGACCCACATTTCGTCTCGATTCATCCTTAACAATCTCCTTTGCAGCAGAAGAAAGTAAACGATTGCCTTCTTCAAGTGCCTCGTCTCCAAAATAGTCAGAATCATCATCCTCCTCCTCCTCTTTATTTTCTAATCCAGTCTCAAGTTCATCGGAAGAATAGAGATCACCAAAACCAGTTAAAGATTTTGAGCCTTTGTTGTCCTCATTTTTCTATGATTTTAACTTTTTTCAGTGAGAGAAGAAAAAGAAAAAAAATTTGGCCCTTGTTCCACCCCAAGAAAGTTTATGGACCAAAAAGTGCAAATATCAAAACATCCAATCCTCTCTAAAAATTATAAAGTCAAACCTCCTTTTCTTTAACCAGATTTTCAGTCAATTGTTCATCCCAAATGCTTCCAGAAAATTTTTTGTAAGGTCTACTAAACTCAAACTTTGTAGCTGGTAATGGAACCAAATTGAGCGTTTTGGACTAAAAACTAATAGAAAAAACAAAAAATGCTCTTACTTCATTTTTAGAAACCGTTGAACGTTTAGAGGACAATGGATTGTCTGACAATGCAACTGAAGATTTAATATTTTTTTTTTGGAAAACAAAATGTTCAAAAACCTTCCAATGGTCGTTTCATTTTTAAGTAAAGAGAGCCTGTTTGTTCGACATCTGTGGTCCTAAAATTAAATAAAAACAAACTTTAAGGGAAGGAAAAGAAGTTCTAGGCAGTGAAATCCTCTTAGGTTTGTCCGTAAAAAGAAAGTAAAGAGAAAAATAAGTGCCAAATACATCTTTATGGTCAAAACTAACATTTCAATATCTTTAGGCATAAAGCTTTCAAAAACTTGTTTAATGTGTGTTTTGCTGAAGAACCTTCGCAGTTCCTTAATTTCTTTTTAAAAAAGAAAGGTTTAATTAGAACAACGTCTTTATTTAAGTAAGTCTCAAAGTCAAGAAAATATTGCTTCTGCAATTCTAATAAATTTACATGATCTTCTTCTGCTCCTTTTTTTGCTAAACAGTTCAGAATGCGCTTACGACCCTAATAATTAAATAGAAAAATTAAAAAAAAAGATTAGAAACCTCATTCACTTTGTCACTAATAGTAAGTTTTGCAAGTGGATTAGCCATTATTTTATTGCACTAAATTTGGAAAAATTAGAAATTAACAAAAAATAAATTAAAGAGAGAAATAAGTAATCATTTCGCGAATACTTGGAATTGACTAATAACTTGCGACTAAACGGCTTTCGAACAAAATGGCTGTACCACAAATTCGCAATATATTTAACTGGCATTTTTTTTTGTTTTTTAAGGGTTTTCTTATTCTATTAAAAAATTTGTTAGAACTTTAGAATGTCATCCAGTCGATTTAATGATTTCATTAGACGGGCGCAAGGTGCCATCTCAACATTTAGAAATGGTTTTTTTCATAAATAAAAAAATATAATCCTTTCTAGGTGGAACAAACTTTTTTATTGGCAAAAATGGAGAAGTGGTTTATTCAAAAAATAATGTTTGTTTACACGAAGATGCAGAAAATAATGCAGATTTGTATATTATCTTTTAATTTTCGAAATAATTTTCTTTCTTTGTTTAATTTAAGAGAGCCTGTGCACACTCCAGGCTATTTATCCATTTATTGTCTAGATGATGAACATTTGGGTATAACACTTGTTTTGCAATGGATGCCCAATACTTTGTTAGAGAAGAATCCAACAAGGTTTACAAATATCTGTACTCCATTTTGTTGTCTTGTGGTTTGTAATTTTTCGAGTTCTTTTTTTTCGAAGATTTCAAGACTTGGAAAATAATTTTAGTTTTTTTTATTTTTTTTTAATTTCAGTATTCGTTCAGTCTCTCCTAAAACCTTTTCTTTGAATGAAACTATCTCTAATATTGATAATAAAAATATAATAATAACTCGACTTTCCTGTTCTAATAGAGAAATTGGTGATAGTGTGGAAGAGGTTTAAAATTAAAAAGAATTTTTTCTCTTAATTTTTCTTTTAAAGCTAAGCACAATTGAAGAGAAAGTAAATTTGGAAGAAAAAGGTTTTGATGTTAATGTTCCTTCTGTTGATTTAGTAAAAGCTGACAATGAACATGAAGTTAGACAAGGACAGAGGCCAACAACTTTGCTTCAAACAGCAGAAGGACAAATGGGAGTTTTCTTTTGTTTTAACTTTTTTATTTAAAGATTCTGTTGAGTTTTAAAAGTTTTTTAAGTCTATTATAGACACATTTAAAATTTTATAAATTCAGTTTTTGACCAAAAAAAAAATTTTTTTTGTAAATAATTCTTCACATTGAACTTAAAAAATTGTCTCTTTTCTTTCTAAATTTTTATAAAATAAAAAAAATTTTTTTAGTTGTCTCTGCCTTCAATAAATCTAATTCCGAATACTCCACTTGAACAGGAAAATGAAGGAAAAATAGGGGAAGATGTGGTAAAATTGAAAGAAATAAATAAATAAAAATGAATTAATTTAGTTAACCGAAAGTTCTTCTAGTGCTACTTCTGGAGAGGATGAACTAGTTGAAGAAGAAGATGATGAAGATGCTGATCATGAAGAGGGGGATAATTTTGTTGTTAATTCTCCATTTGATGATAAATCTGAAGGAGATAAAAAAGGTTTATTTGTTTAATTAATTGGAATTTCTTTAGTTCTGGGTGGGTATTTTAAAATTTAATTTTTGCGTTAGGTTTGGGGTATGCATCGGAAAGTGTCTTTATCTTTTTTGGTCATTGATTAACGCTATAGATTAATTTAAGTACTCCCCGAATTTTAATAGTCTTAAAATGTCTTTCTACACAGACATTTTGTCCTTTTTATCTCTTTTACAGTTTTCCCCGTTTTTAGTAACAGCAACACACCATTCTGGTCCATTTTGTAAAAGATTTGCTACTTCTCTAATCTTTGACTCAATCCCCGAACACTTTGCCAGAGATCATAATTTAACATGGAAGAAGGAAGAAAATGGGGAAGAAGCTAGTACAAGCAGCATTTTAGCTTTAACTAAAGACAAGGTTATTTTTCATTCAAAAAAGGAAGAAGAACTCAAAATATTAAATGAAAGCCAAAAGACAACAACAACAACTAAAAGACCGGCTTCTTTATTTTCAGTTAATTTAGGTTTATTTATTTATTTTAAGTAATTATTTCTCCTTTAATTTTTATAAAATGGTCAAAGGACATAATGGTCAGACAGTCAATTTTTCAAAATTATTAAACTACCTTTTCCCTTATTTTAATTAAAAACATTCACTTATGACAGTTTTACCGTTATGTCCATTGACCATTTTGAAGGTGAAGAGAAAAAATATAAAATTAAGGGAACTAACCGGAGATTTAGATTTGGGTTTTCTCGACTATAATAATTATTCTATTAAAGAAAAAGAAAATTTTAATACATTTTATTTGTGTTAAGGAAGAATGCGTTCAATGCGTGTATTTTATTCTAATGTTGAAAGAACAAGCGGTTTATTTAAATTTTAATTTTTATTGAAAATATTTAAATTTAAAGGTCAATTAGTAATTGCTAGTCACGACTCACAATATAAAATATTCCATTTTCATCATGATGGATTAGACAAATTGGCAATAATATTTGAACGTTGGAATGCAGTAAAAGCAAAATCTGCAGGGAATGATGTATTAATAGTTTGCTTTAATTAAAGTTTTATTTTTGTATTTTTGAGGGTAAAACTTTCCGGAAGTGTTTTTATAAGCAGAAGGATTGTTAAACATTTAATTTATTTTCCGGAAGTTTTTAAGAAACTTTCCGGAAGTGTTTTAATAAACTATCCGGAAAAGTTTTAAATAAACTTTCCGGAATAGTTACAAAAATTGTCTTTAGATGTTAAGTTTTCCGGAAAGTTTAAATAAACTTTCCGGAAAAATTAATTAAATGGTTAGTATTTTCCGGAAATATTACAAAATTATTTTTGTAATGTTTATTTCAAGTTTATTTATTTTAATAAAATTTAGTCTCCTTCTGTCTCTGGTCCAGATCGTCATTTACTTATTTGTCCAGTAGTTTCTGACTTGGCAAAGACAGAAATGGATCCAGAAGATGGGTTATATGAAAGGCTAAATTGGGAACATTGGAAATCATTTCTTTCAAATGAAGGGACAATTGGGGATTTTTTTACTGTCAGAAAGGTAAGGGAAATTAAATAAATTAATTAAAATAAATTTAATTAATTTAATTAATTAAAATTAAAAAAATTAAAATTTAATTTTTTGATAATATATTTTGCTTCAATGGACCCTAAAATGCGTAAAGAAATATGGCCTTTTCTGTTACGAGTATTTCCCTGGTCTTCAAATTATGAGCAAAGAGATGATGCAATTCGCAATAATTTATTTCTAAAATATCAACGACTAAAAAGAGATGGAATAAAAAAAAATAATAAAAGCAGCAAAAGGAGACAAATTTTATACGAATGTAGAATCGAGTATTTTAAAGGTTTTTTTTTTATTTTTTTAATTTATTAAAAAAAAAATAAAACAAAAAAAAGGGTAAAAAAGACTTCTCTATTTTAATAAAAATTAATTAATTTCTGCCTAACAAATTTTAATAAATTTAAAAATATTTTTCTAGGATGTATTACGTACTGATAGACGTAATTCTTTTTTTGCTGGGGATGGAAATGCGAATTTGGAAATAATGAGGTAAAATAAACATAGACAATGTATGTAAATAGGTTGAATTAATTAAAAGGAAAATGTTTTTTTTTTATCCCTTTTTTGTCCTTATTATTGGAAATTTAATTTTTTTTTTTAATTAATTAATTTTAATTAATGTTATTTAAAATTAATTAATTTTATTTAAAATTAATTAATTTTTTAAAAATTATTAAAATTAATTTTTTAATTTTTAACAATAATAAGAGGGTTTCCTGAAAAAAAAATAAAATTAAAAAAAAACAAAAATATTTTATTTTTAATAGTGAAAAAAAATCACTCCTAAAATTAAAATTAAAAATTAAATAAAAATTAAATTTATTTATTTTTAATTCTTCAGATCAATTTTATTAACTTATGCAGTTAAATTTCCTCAAATTAATTATATTCAAGGAATGAGTGATTTACTTTCTCCTCTACTTTTTACTTTACGTGATGAACCTTTAGCTTTTTGGTGTTTTGTTGAATTAATGAAATTTAGTCTTTTTTGTCAGTCAGAACAGAGAAAATCTGTTATGGAAATTCAGTTGGATTATTTAAGGGAATTAATTAGAATTTTTGTTCCTGAGGTTTTCTTTTATTTTATAAAGAAAAAAAATATTTTTGCTTCAAATAAAATGTCGAAGCATTTAAAAAAAAAAAAAATTTTTTTTTTAATTTTTAAAAATTTTTTAAAAATTAAAAAAAAAAAAAAAATTTTTTTTTAATTTTTAAAAATTTTTTAAAAATTAAAAAAAATTTTAAAAAAAAAAAAAATTTTTTTTTGAAACTGAAACATGTTTCAATAATTTTGAAACTTTTTTTTTTGTAAAGTTTAGTTATTTAAACAAATAAAAGAAGGCAAATTCCCTCAAAATTGAAGCATTTCCCCTTTAATTTTTAATTTTATTCAATTTCTTTTAAAAACATTAAAAGAGAATTGAAGCATTATTTTTTTAAATAAAAATTAAAAACTTTAATTTTTATTAATTTTTATTTTATAGTTTTATAAACATTTAATATTCCTTGGAGGAGATGCTCCTTCTTTAATGTTTGTTCATCGTTGGATTTTACTTTTCTTTAAAAGGGAATTTCCTCAATCTGAGGCTTTACATATTTGGGAGGTTTTTTTATTTTTAATTTTTATTTTATCTATTTAATTTATTTTAATTAATTTATTTAATTAATTTAATTTTTTAATTTAATTAATTTTTATTTAATTAAACTTATTTTTTATTTTTAATTAAACTAATTAATTTTTCTAATTAAATTTATTTATCGATTTAATTAATTAATTTAACTTAAATTAATTTAAATTAATTAATTTTCTAAAGGCTTGTTGGTCCCGTTATCGTACAACCCATTTTCATCTGTTTGTAGCCTGTGCAATTGTTAGCGTATTTGGGCCAGATGTTGTTTCACAACGTTTACCTAACGACGAAATTCTTTTGTATTTTTCTTCTCTAGCAATGCATATGGACGCTACGTTAATTTTACGAAAAGTTTTTTTTAAATTAATTTAATTAAAAAAAATTCTTTTTAAAGGCTAGAGGTCTTCTCTATCAATTTTACAGAATGCAACGAATTCCCTGTACTTTGGCGGGTTTACAGATAATGGAAGAAAATGAAACAAATCACTGGAATTCTCATTTACCTTTACAAAAAGAAATTTTTTGTGTGGGTGGACATGAGGGAAATGAAAGTTGTCTTATAAAAGAAGAAAGAGGAGACGAAGTTGAACAATATTCGAGTATTTAAATTTAATTAAAAAAATTAAAAAATAATTTTTGAAATTTTTTTAAAGGTTAGCAAGCTGTTTCTGAATTAATTTTAAATTAAATTTTAATTTTTAAATTTAATTTTTTTTCTTTTTTTTCTTTTTTTAGTGTTATTTTCCTCCTTTTTAAAGCAACCTTTTTATACATTTTATCAAACTTGAGCTTTGATTTATTTTTTTATTTTTTTTTAATTTTTTTGATTTATTTGTCTCGCCAAGTTTTATGTTTAAAATTAGAGAATCTAAAGGTTTTAAGTTTTTAAAACATTTTTCTAACAGCTAATAAAACATGCACTTTTTATTTAATTTTATTTATTTCCACATTTCATTTTTACGTTAATTTAACAACTGTAGTCGAATAAAAAAGGAAAGAAAGAATTAATTTTAAAAATCCATAATTTTCAATTTTTAATTGCCGTTAGAGTCTGGGAATTAAAATAAATTAAAATTAAAAATGCTAATAAGTCGTCTATTACTTTTAATTATTTTTTCCGTAATGTTTTATGAGATATATTCCGGTTGTGTAAGCGGTTATTGTGACTGCGATAATGAAGAATACAATTTTTGGGAAGACAGTGATAGAACAACTACATTACTCACTACTACTAGAGTTTTAAAGACTACAGAGAAAATAAAGATTACAACTTTTCCGGAGAGAAAGAAGACTACAATTCCGGAAAAGTTGGAAACAACTGTAACGACAGAGAAATTGAAAACTAAAACTACTGAGAGAATAAAAACTTTACCTGTTCCGGAAAAGACAAATACTGCGATAACAGAGAAATTAAAAACTACAAAAGGATTAGAAGAGAAGACTACAAATCAGGTTTTAGAGACTACAACAGCGAATACATTAACTACAGAGAGGAAAACTACAACTACAATAGAGAATACTCTGACTACATTAAGAAGGTTAGAGACTACTACAAATGAAAAGATAACAACAAAACTTAATGTACCAACAACTGAAGCTACTAGATCTATTGAACCAAGCACAGAGAGCATAACATCAACATTAGAACAATCTACTATAACAATAATTAATGAACTACCAACTGTAGTTATGACAACAACTTCTAATGTCCAAATTACAGATCAATTGTCAACTGAGACTTTAGTGGTTAATGAAAGCACAACAGATTCGCATTACACTACAGTCTCGCCAAAGCAGACAACAAGTTCAGAAATATCAGGTTTGACAACACAAAAGAATATTGAAACTACGAGCATTGAGACAAACCTACAACCTACGACAGTTGAGTCTACGACTACAAGCACAACAACAATTGCAACTACTACCCCTGGTAAGTTAAAAATTAAAATAAATTTTATCCCTAATTGAAGCTTTTTATTTTTTGTGCCTTTTAATTGGGGAAGACTCTAGAGGCACTTTCATATTTCTTCCGTTAAAATCATAAGACTCTAGTTACAAAAAATGTTTAATTTAATTTTAACAGTGTGTGGTGTTTGTTGTAATTGTGACCATGATCTTGGACAATGCAAAAAGGAATTTTAATTCATTTTGGGTATTTTACAAGGATTAAAGTATTTAAAAAAAAAGTTTTATTATAAAATAATTTATTTTCCTTAAATTAATTTTAATTTGTAAAAAATAAATTTCCTTCTTTTTTAAAAAATTAAAAGAAACTTTTTTAAGAGTTTAAAATTAAAAAAAATTAAGGAAATTGCAAAAAAATTAAATTTAAATTTTATTAAATTTTGCAAAGTATACCGGATGTTTATGAATAGAGGAAATAGCGTAGGGAAGAAGGGAGGGAATAATTTTTGAGGGAATTTTTTTAAAAATTAAAAAAAAAGGAAAGGAAAAGTGCAAGGAAAGGAGAAGGGAAGCACGTGTTTCCCTCTATCTTTTGCATTAGAGTGCATTTATTTAAATGGGCCCCAAAAAAAAAAATTTATTCATTTATTTAATTTTTATCCTCCTCGCTACAAAGACTTTTAATTTTTAATAAAATATAAAAAATATTTAAATTAAATTTAATTTAATTAAAAAATAACCGAGAATTGGTTGTTTATTTATTTTCTTTTAGTAAAATGAAAATTTTAAAAATTATTTTTTTGTTTTTAACAACCTTTGTTTTATTTGTTAATGCAATGGAGGGGAAGGAAGGTGGCGGAAGAAGATCGAGACGACGTGGGAAAGAACCAGCGTCATCATCTCAACAACAAGAAATTGTTCAAGTTGGAGCGCTAGCTAATATAAACCCTGGTAGAGAATTAATTAAATAAATAAATTAAATAATTATAATTTAATTAATTAATTAAATAATTAAATAAATATTTAATTAATTAATTAAATAAATAATTAATTAAATAATTAATTAATTAAATAATTAATTAATTAAATAACTAATTTAATTAATTAAATAATTAATTTAAAGGTCATATATTCGATTTAATTATGGAAAGCTTAAAAGAAGCAGAGAATGAAGTTAGCAGAGGAGATTTAAAAATAGAAGATAGCGATGAAAATAAAGTCAATTATTTCATTAATTTAAATAAAGACAATGAAGATAATAGTTTAAATTCTGATTTTATAAAAGACTTTTTTAATAACCTTTTTGATGCAAGAAAATATTATAAAGAAGAGTTAATTAAATGTGTTAGAAAGGAAAGAAAAAGAATGGAGATTGTAATGAGCAAAAGAAATGTAATTATAAACTATTTTTTAAAATGTTTTAATTTGACTGCTGAACCTATTATTTATGAACAACTTCCTTATGTAGTTGAAGGTAAAAATTAATTTTGTTTAAATTTTGTTTTTTGGCGTTGTGTCTAATTTTATTAATTTTTGAGTCTTTACTATTTTTGAGTCTTAACGTTGGTTGCATTAAAAAAAGTTTATTTATTTATTTGTTTTATTTTTTAAAGAAGTTCAAGAAAATATTGGGACATACGGGAATTCTCAAATGTATCGCATTGACTTGGAAATATTTGAAAAATTACCAGCAATTGGAAATTACAATAAACAATATAATTTGTCACTTCAAAATAAAAATAATTTAAGAGAGTTGGAAAGATCAGTTAATTTATGTCAAAATGAAGGGAAAGATGGGTTATTAGAAATAAAGAAAACTATAGCATTAAATAGAGTTATAAATATTTTATGTAGTTTTAGAAGTTATGAGGTAATAATATTTTTATTTTAGAGATTGGATATTTTAATACTGCTTCGTTTTTAATCTCTAAAACTATCTAATATTTCAATAATGACAGAAAACCAGGGGTTCTTATATTAGAGGGATCTTGTATTTTAGGGTGTTTCTATTTGAGGGTTCTTGTATTTGAGCGTTCCTACATTAGGGGTTCTTATATTTGAGGGTTCTTTTATTTTAGAGTTCTTATGTTAGAAGATTCCTGTATTATATAGGCCTTTATAGAATTACGGGTGGGTTCTTGCCTTGGAGGTGTATCAACTGTCATCTAAAAATTAATTAATTATAGGCACAAAAACAAGTAAATATAGAAAAAAAATGGTTAGATTCCAGAGGAACTTGGGAAAATCAAGGAATTAGAAGTGAAAATGAAAATGAATTGTTTGCTAGTAATTGGGAGTTTGAAGTAAATGAGGATTCTTCTATTTTTGATCTTTCTTCCTTAAAGATCAAAAGTAACGTTCAAATTATGCCTATGGATAATGTAAGTTAAAAAGAATAAATTAAAAGAAATAAATTAAAATTAATTAAATAAAATTAATTAAAATTGCAAGTTTAAAAAGCAGTCAATTTCCCTCTTCATTTTTTTGCTTCAGTTTTGGAATTTTTGTTTTATTCTATAAGGAGAAATTGAAGCAAAACTTAAACAAACTTTTCTTGAAACTTTAAATAAAACTTGAAACTAGGCTGTTCTTTGTATTAATTAAATAAACTTAGACATACAAAGAAAAAGAGAAATAGTGTGTCTCTACTCTCTATTAACGTTTAACCCATTTTTAACTGTTTCTTTTCCAGTTTTCAGATGCTAATTTGGATGATTGGTTGTTAGATAACCTTGAGCTTTGTAAATTTAAAAAGCCTACACCTGTTCAGGTTTGTTAAAAAAAATATTTTTTCCTTAGTATTCGAATAAGATAACAATGGTATTTAAATTATTTAGAGTTATGCCATTGCTGCATTAACCTTAATGCCTAATGATTTACTAGCTGTATCAAGGACTGGCTCTGGAAAGTTAGAAAAAAATTATTTTTAATTTTTTGTTAAATTAAATAAAATAAATTGTCATTTCTAAGAGATAATATCCAAAATATTTTAAATCTTTTTTTTTTAATTAATTTTTCTAGGACAGTAGCATTTCTTGTACCTTTAATTGATAGTCTTTTGAAAATTGGGAAGTTTAATTACAACCAAGGAATAATACAAGTTTGTTATTATAAATAAACCAAGTTTATTTTAATTTAGGAAACGAAAGGTATACCATGCTATCCAAAGGCTTTAATACTTGCGCCAACAAGAGAACTTGCAGAACAAATATATGGAGAAGTTTTAAAATTAACTTATCGCACGCCTATTTCTTCTGGTTTTATTACTGGGGGATATAATAATTATGATATACAAGTTTCTAAAATAAAGTAAGTAATCAGAAAAATCAGAATTTTAAAAATCAGAAAAATCAGAATTTTAAAAATCAGAAAAATCAGAATTTTAAAAATCAGAAAAATCAGAATTTTAAAAATCAGAAAAATCAGAATTTTAAAAATCAGAATTATTATTTTAAATTCTGAAAATGCTCTATTTACTAATAAAACTTGAATAAAATACATAATATTCTGCTTAGACAGGCGCTGATATTCTTGTTTCCACACCTAGGCGTCTTATAGACATGATGAAAGTTGAGCATGTGATTTTAACAAATTGTAATTTTATCGTTATTGATGAAGTTGATAGAATGCTTGGTAATTAAAATAAAAAAAAATTATTTTTTTAAATATTAAAATTAAAAGATCCAAGTTTTATTGAGCAAAGTAGCGAAATAATTAGCCAACTACCTCAGACCAGAAAGACAGGTATTTTTAATAAAAAAAAAAATACTTAAAACTTTTATTTAATTATTTAGTCATGTTTTCCGCAACTTATAACAAAAAAATAGATAAATTAGTAAATGACTTTCTTCAGGAAGGATATGTAAATTAATTTAATTTTTATAAATTAATTAAATTTAAAATAAATTAAATTTTTAAAAAAAAAAGATTAACCTGAGAATTATACAAAATATACCACCCAATATTACTGAAGAAATTATTTGGGTACCTGATGTTAAGAAAAACGAAATGCTTATTCAAAAGCTGCAAGAAATCACACAAGAAGTAAACTACAAATTAGTCATATTTTCAAACAGAAGAAGAATGATTGATTTTGTAAGTTTTTTTAATTTTTTTTTGATAGAAAAAAAAAAGAATTAATTAATTAATTATTTATTTTTCTTTTAATTTTAGCTTGCGCCGAAATTAAATGAATTAGGTTATGAATGTCTGCCTTTTCATGGAAATGTTGGAATAGTTGAAAGAAAAGAAAACTATAAAAAGTTTAAAGAAGGACAAGTCAGAATTCTGATAGCATCAGACGGTTATGGTAGAGGAATGGATGATAGACAAATTACGCATGTAATAAACTATGATGTTCCAGAAGGTTTGTTTTTCTTTTAATTAAATGTTTAAAAAAAGAAAACACAGAAAATCAGAATTTAAAAAAAAACACACACACACAAACATGTATTTTTAAAGTTTTATAAATTCTGAAACTTAACAACTTTAAAAATACATGTATTTCTGGTTATCGACAAAATGAAAGACATTTAAAAAAATCAGAATTCTGATATTTAATTATGTTTTCTATACTATTTTAAGTATACATATGTATTTTTAGTATATGAGGATTATGTTCATCGCATTGGACGTGTTGGGCGAATGGGGGGGTGAAGGTAAAAAACACAAAATAAATCTTTATATATTATTTAAATAATTTGAGGGACTGCAATATCGTTTATGAATGATTCAAGCAAAATAGTTTTGCGCATCTATAATTCTGTTAAAAACAGAACAAAGGATTTCACAGTGAAAACAGATAAAATTATTATACCGCAAGAGTTTTGGGACAGAGCAAACTTTTTATTACAGGAGAAAGAGGAAGGACGTTTTGTCGTAGATCCAAATCCTGTTTGGGGAGGGAATTAAATTTAAAAAATAAAATATATCCTTTATTTTCTAAAATAAAAGTTAAAAATTGAAAGAAGGGTGATCAATTGAAAAGGAAATTGAAATTAAATTTTGGAAAATAAAGGATATTTTTATTTTGGGAAATTATTCTTTTACCTCTTTTTTGGAATTATTTAATTTCTTTGACGAAAGAAAAATACTAAATATAATTTTTAAAAGTTGACCCTTATAAACAAAAAGTGTTTTAAAATTTCCCCTATTTTTTAAAGTATTTTGTGAGAGTCAACTTTTAATTTTATCAAAGAAGACAAACAAAAAAATCCTAAAAAATATAAAAAATAAAGACAAAAAACATTAAAAAATTAAAAATCTACAAAAATTACCCTTCTAAAATTTATTTAACCTTTTTCCCTTAAAATTCGTCTAAAACATTAAATTTATTTTTTTAGTTTTTATTTCCTAGATTATTTTGAATTTAACATATATTTATGGTTTTATTTATTTATGTTTTTGTCTTGAATTAATTTAAGTTAAGGAAAAGTTTAAATAAATTAAAAAAAAGAATTAAAACTTTTTTTAATTTAATTAAATTTATTATTTAATGAAAAGTGAATTTTTAAAGGAGTTTAATTCAAGACAAATATTATTTATTTTTTAATTTCATTTTTTATTTAAAATTATTTTCAAATGTGTATAAACTCTTTTATGTACTATAAAGGTTAGAGAAAAAGAGATAAAAATAGTACATAGTAGAAAGGTTGTAAGAGAAAGAGAAAGTTTAATTATTTTTTTAATCCTTTGAATTTTTATAATTAAAGTAGGGGAACAATAGACTATTTATTAAAATATTTTAATTAAAAATTATTAATCTAATTAAGTTTTAAAATATAAAAAAGTTAAATATATGTAGATAAAGGAAGATATACGTAAAAACATTTCTATTTATTTTTAATTAATTTATCGACAAGGCTTTTGAGCATCCTGTCCAGAATTGTGAATAGGATCACAACCAGTACATGAAACTATAATTTAAAAATTAAATACAAGGAAAATAGAGAAGAAAATTAAACACTAATTGGGTAGCTACTCTAGCATAATGTAAATCGGGTTGTGTTAGAGAGTGTGGATAATTGCTAATCTAATTAACAATAGAGTCTGACACTAGGCTTTAAATTCGGAATGAAATTAGTCTAGGGATGATTACCTAAAAACTAGAATTCCGGGAATGTTGTACACAATCCGGAAAGATAAATAATAATGACTAAAAATTCTGACCATTTCGAGTTTTGGCAATTTAGTAATAATAGATTTTTTTGTTTTGACTTTTTATTAAACAAACCTGCGAGATAAGGAGCATTCAAAAATGTAGAACTATTGGGTATAAAAGTATTGCTTGTTTTAAAACTGAAAGTTTTAATTCCATTGCTAATAGGACTTGCTCCAGTATTTACAGTCAAAAATGTATAACTTGCTTAAATTAAATAATATTTTAATTTAAATTAATTTTTTAAGGAACCATTAACAAAAATTGAATAAGAGGACTGGATATTTGTTTTCGTTGCTGTGAAGCAGCCTTTTTCATTGGGAGAACAAGCACAGAATTGTGTCGGGTCTGTACAAGAAATTTTTACGGCTTCTATTGCTTGCGTTTCGTAACAAAGCTTTTAAAGGAAAAATTGTGACAGGTTTTTAATGTTTTTAATTATTTTATTATTAATAAATAAATAGGTTGGGTGGAAGGAAACTAAATTACCTGAGTAATTGTACTTTGTTTGCAATTATCACATCGACTTGAGGCTGCTGTATTAGTTATTTGATTGGTTGACAATGAAGTTTTGTCAATTATAACTTTTGATTGACCAAGCACACAGTCACCACAATCTATTAAGTAATTTTAGTTACTTTATTGAGCAGTATTATCGTTAGCTAGATTAAAAAGATGAGTTTTATTTTATTGTTTTTCTTTTGTTAGCAATTTTGGTGTAAAACTAGGTATATGGATTATAAACCTACTCTGTGGAATCGTTGTAGTTGTTGATGGTTTTGTTGTAGTTGTGGAAAGTTTTGTCGTAGTTGTGGATGGAGTTGTTGTTGTTGTGGATGGAGTTGTGGTAGCTGTTGATGGTTTTGTTGTAGTTGTGGAAGGTTTTGTCGTAGTTGTGGATGGAGTTGTTGTTGTTGTGGATGGAGTGGTGGTAGTTGTGGATGGAGTTGTGGTGGTTGTTGATGGAGTTGTGGTTGTAGTAGATGGAGTTGTGGTGGTTGTTGATGGAGTTGTTGTGGTTGTTGACGGGGTTGTGGTGGTTGTTGATTGGGTTGTGGTAGTTGTGGATGGAGTTGTGGTGGTTGTTGATGGAGTTGTGGTTGTAGTAGATGGAGTTGTGGTGGTTGTTGATGGAGTTGTGGTTGTAGTAGATGGAGTTGTGGTGGTTGTTGATGGAGTTGTGGTTGTAGTAGATGGAGTTGTGGTAGTTGTCGATGGAGTTGTGGTGGTTGTTGATGGAGTTGTGGTTGTAGTAGATGGAGTTGTGGAAATTGATGATGTAGAAAAGTCGCAATTAATCGGGGTACATGTCTGACCATTCGAAAGGCATCGAATACTCCTCGCCTAAAAATAATTTGGTATATGCCTTTTAGATACAACGGAGAACTAACCAGAACATAATAGTCGGCTGAACTGTTCATAGGCTTGTAAGTGTGAGTCTTGTTATTTGTCGTAGTCAATTCATCATTAAGTGTAATCTTCCGACCAGTATCACTTACAAGTGTTTGAGTAAAAGGTGAAATATTGCTCAATCGCGCAAACATATGACATACTGGATCACAAAATGAATTAATAACAATTTGGGCGTATGCATTTGTCAGCTTCCAACATATATTAAATTCATCACAAATACAGAAGCTTTCCATTGTTGCGCATTGCATATTGATGGGAGAAGCGCCTGCGTTGCCACCTGTTGTTACATTTGCAACTGGAATGAAAAATACATCATCATTGCCAGGTTCAGAAAGACAAGGGCATGCTGATGCAGGAGTTACTTGTGTCCTTATTTTTGGGTCCGATCTGTTGTAAGCTAGTGAAGCAGTGTTTGGTGGTTGAGCACATGGGAAAGTTGTAGTTGTTGTAGGAGTTGTGGTGGTTGTAGAAGGAGTTGTGGTTGTCGTGGAAGGACTGGTAGTTGTTGTAGAAGGAGTGGTGGTTGTTGTGGAAGGAGTTGTGGTTGTTGTAGATGGAGTGGTGGTTGTTGTAGATGGAGTGGTGGTTGTTGTGGAAGGAGTTGTGGTTGTTGTAGATGGAGTGGTGGTTGTTGTAGATGGAGTGGTGGTTGTTGTGGAAGGAGTGGTGGTTGTTGTGGAAGGAGTTGTGGTTGTAGTAGATGGTTCAGTTGTTGTGGTAGAAGCCAAGGTTGTGGTAGAAGCCAAGGTTGTGGTTGTTGTAGAAAGTAAAGTTGTTGTTGTAGAACTGCCACAAGCTGCTGAACAATTCTTTTTGCATATAACTCCTCCCAATTTTTGGAAACATGGAAGGTCGTTCCATTCTCCAGATGTGCCATTAAACATTGATACACATGACTCAATATTTCCATCTTTATAAATTACAAATTATTGGCATTTTGTCTTTTTTAATTTAATTAACTTACTTCCTTGTCCTTGATCAGATGCTGAAGGGCTTCCATATCCCCAAGGATAACCTGCTGGGTTTGGATTTGCACTATTAATCACACCACTATAATTAGCAAAATCACAAGATGTTCCATCAGAATTAATGCAATCAACAGAAGCATTATATGAAGGGAAATATTGACAACGATTCATTCCTAACCAGAAGGTGCGCAACAGAAAATCAAGACTAGCAGTGCTAACTCGTTGAGCACAGACTGATGTACTTGTTTGACAAGCATTAAGTGATGGTGCGGCTAATTGTCTAACAAATTCATTTTCAGCATTACTGTGGATAGATGCTACTTCACCTCCAATTGCAAGACATTGAGCATGAGCCTTTAAATTAATTTCCATTATATATTATTTAAATTCTATTATTTCTCACTTCGTAAAAATTAAGCCAATCTCGTAACACTACTTGATAACCATATGTGTTACCGTCTTCACCAATACGTTGTGTCCAATTGCCCAATGTACATGTTGCTGAATATTTATTTTTAGGACTCTATTAATCCACCAATTTTTATTTTATTAAACAGAATGCCAAAAAATAAATAATTTAATAATCTTTACAAAAAATAGGATTTTATTATAACCCAGTCTATTTAAAACATTATTTACATACTATCAGTTATAGAAGAAGGTGCAGCCACAGCAGTAATTGGAGATGAATCAACACATGTTGCCGAACAGTTCCTTTTACAAACTACCCCTCCCAATTTTTGGAAACATGACATATCATTCCACTCTCCAGATGTTGAATTATACATAGCTACGCATTCTTCAATATTTCCATCTTTATAAATAATAAATTATTGGCATTTTGTCTTTTTTAATTAAATAATTTACTTCCTTGTCCAGCATCAGATGCTGAAGGATTTCCATATCCCCAAGGATATCCTGCTGGGTTTGGATTTGCACTATTAATCACACCACTATAATTAGCAAAATCACAAGATGTTCCATCAGAATTAATGCAATCAACAGAAACATTATATGAAGGGAAATATTGACAACGATTCATTCCTAACCAAATTGTACGCAAATAAAAGTCAAGACCTGTAGAAACTCGTTGAGCACAGACTGAATTATTTGTTTGGCAAGCATTAAGTGATGGTGCAGCTAATTGTCTAACAAACTCATTTTCAGCTGCACTGTGTATAGATACTACTTCACCTCCAATTGAACGACATTGAGCATGAGCCTTTAGATTAATTTATTTTTAAATTTCTTTGTAAGTCTTTAAACATTTAAATTAATTTTCCTTTATATTTTTGTATTTTCCGGAATTTATTTAAACTTTCCGGAAAGTGTAAAAAAGTCTTGTATTTTTTAAACTTAATTTAATCTTTTCCGGAAAGTTTTATAAATTTATTTTCCGGAATTAATTTGTGTTTTCTCAAAGTTTTATTGTTTCCGGAATGTTTTTTCATTGTTTTTTAAACAATTAAGGTTTAATTCTTTCTAAACTTTCTTTCAAATTTACCTCATAAAAATTAAGCCAATCCTTTAAAACAACTTGATACCCATATGTCTTCCCATCTTCAGCAACTCTTTGTGTCCAACCGGAAGGACACGATGGCGTTGAAGCGGCCATCGCGAATGGGAAAATAAATGTAAAAACGACAATAACGATTGAGGACATTTTAAATTAATTTAAATTAAGTATCCCACTTAAATTAAATAAAAATGTCTTTTTAAATAATTTAATAATATAAATAGAGTGTTTAATGTACTTGCTTAAATACCCCTAATTTGTAATAAAATTAAATTTAAAAATTTTTTTATTAGATTTAATATTTTCTTTTTAATAAAAGATGAGACATTTTATTATTTAAAATTCAGGAACTTTTTTTCTTTTTTAAAAATTTTATTACTTTTTTTTAAACTCAGATCAACACAAATTTTTATGTTTTTTAAAGTTCTTTTGTTAAAAAGGAAAAAAAACTTTTTTTTACAGCCTTAAAAGTTTAGACTGATTTTTATTTAAATTTCTAATCACATGTTTTAGGACATTTTATTTATTTAAATATTTCCTTTTTATTTAAGTACTTTCTTTAAAACCTTTTTTTACTTTAAACACAATTGTCTGGACTTTAATGTTTTATTTAATTCGAGAAATTAAATTTTTTTACCAAGACAATTTTTAATTATTTTTATTTATTTAAATTTTAATAAATACATTTTATTAATCGTTTTTTTAAAATAATTGTGGGTTGCAAACATAAGGCGTTTTCATTGACGGATTTTGTATTTTATCGCAACCGGAACAAGAGACTAAAAAAACACAAACTTTTTTCTTTTATTTATTTTTTAAAACTTACCGGAAAGAGAAGGCGCATTTAAAAAGGTTGGTTTATTTGGTATAAAAGTCATGCTTGCAGAGAACTCAAAAGTTTTTTTTCCATTGCTAATTTCGCTTGCTCCTGTATTTAAGGCAAGGAAAGAATAACTTGCTTAAATAGTAAATATATTCTATTTAATTTAATTTTATATAAGAGAAAAACCATTCGCATAAATTAAATAATCAGCTACATAAAGGGGAGCATCTTGTGTGACAGTATAACAAGCCTGTTGGTTAGAGGCACAAACACAGAAACGTTTTGAGTCTGTGCAACGAATTTTTACAACACTTATTTCGCGTGGATTGTAACAAATCTATTAAATAAAAAGAAAAGATTTTTAAGTTCATTGTCTGCCTTTTATTTCTTCAATCATTTCGTCAAATAGAAGAAAATTTTACTTTTCGTCACATACAAAATTACCGAATCTTTATACTCAAATAGCCTCTAAAATAATTTACAACGAAAAGTGAGACTCTAATGTACCTACTCAAGGAGTGAACTAGAGACTATTAAATACTCAAAAATGCAGTTAATAAAACCTGGGAAATAGTGCTTTGATTACAATTATCACATCTGCTTGCAGGAAAGTTATTTATAGATTGATTGCTGTTCAAAATATTCTTGTCATACAGCATTAATGATTGATTGACTTTACAAGGACCACAGGCTTTAAATTAAATAGTCTTTTTTGTCCATATATTAATTTAACAAACGAAGCAGTGTTGTAGCAATCAGTGTAGAAGTTTGCCCATCAGTTGCAACATTTGTAGTAAATTCTTTATTTGTAGTCTGTACATCCTGCGTAGACACAAAATTAGTAGTTTGCCCATTTGTTGTTAAGAAAGGTTGAATTGTGGTAATTTGTGTTGTAGACTCTGTTGTCACACTTGTTGTCTGTGTTGTTGAAAATGTTGATGTTTCCAACTTTGTCTCATTTACTGTTGTAATGCTTGCTGGCAAGTTTGTTGTAGTCTCTTCATTTAGTGTAGTCTCTAACACTTTACTAGTAATTAAAGTTGCTGTTGTTGTTTCGAGCTCTTTAGTAGTTAATATAAACACAGAGGGTGTTGTTATACTAAAATCAAAGTCTCCCCAAAAGTTGTATGTTTCATCGTCACAATCACAGCCTTCCTCAGCCGTACAATTTGTTACTATTTGAGAAAATGTTTGAGAGAGAATTATTAAAAGAAACGCTAATAATGCTGTTAGGTGTGCAAATATAAACATATTATTTTTCTTTTCTAAAAATTTAAATAATTGTCTTTATTTCTTTTTTATTTTTATTAATAAATGACGCAAAATATGTTGATTAAGTTTTAACGTTTTAATGCAGTTAAAAATTTTTTAACAGCCGATGGTTATATTAAAACAATTTGGAAACATTCTATCATACGGTCCAGACAGAAAAACCTCCAAAAATGCATTCAAATGATTTATTATTGTAATTTATGGCGAACTAAATGCGAATTCCACGCAGCTTATTTAACAAGTAAAAATACTTGATAATCGAAATAATTCTATAATTGTTGATCAGCTAAGATCTTGCCCTTGAAAATTGTATATATAACTTATTGTATGAATAAATATTTGTTTAAGAAACAATTTTATTAAAGAAACTTTTCTAATTCTCAGTTAAGTTTTTAAGTTGTTTAATGCTTTAAATTTTATTTAAGCCCTTGGACACTTGATGATATTCAATTAAAGGACAGTTTGGTGCGCAATATTAAATTTGCTTTTTACTGCATTTTTGACCTTCTTCAGTTTCTAAATTCTCCTATAGAAGCTCCCTGAGACGACTAAGAATCTTTGCATCTAAATGGCAGTACCCAAATGTCCTTGTTTGTATTTTTAAATAATTTAATTACTTTAAAAATCGCAAATTAAAAAATTTTTCAATAAACAAAATTTAAGGATTTAATAAAGAAAATTAATTTTTAAAAATTATAAAATGATTTTTAAATTTTTGAGGTGTAATTTAAAATAAGAATTTAAATTTTAAAATAGAGACGAATTTAATAAAAAAAGAAAAATAAATTCCACTTCTCTCTCTGTCTATTTGTTTCTATAACAGGTGTTTTAATCTTTAGTCAATTTAAATTTAAATTTTTAAATTAAAAAAAATAAATATTTTTTAAAATTAATTTAATTAAATTTCTGAGAAATCTTTGTGTAAAAATAATTAAACTTTTTTTTCAAATTAACTTGACTTGTTTTTATCTCTGCTGCTCTCATTACTTGCAAAACTCTCTCTCACAATTCTTAGCTAAAATGTTTAGCTGCAGTATTTAATGTTTTTTGGTATAAAAGCTTTAAACTTTAATCTAATTAATTAATCTATTCTAACCTTAAAATCTGAAGGTACTTTTCTTTAATTATTTTCGTCTTTTATTACTCCCGTAAGTTGATTTGCTTTGTTTCCTTCTTTTATTTTTTAATTTTTTTTTTCAGTTCAAAATGGTCAGAACAAAATGGTCAATTCTTCTCCCTTTTTTAATGTTCTTATTGGCCATGAAGTTTATCAAATCCTTTGTATTTGCAAAATCATTAGCTGTTTTGGATGACGAAGAAAAAGAAGATTTTAATGATCCTATAAATAAACACAGGAAATTGTCAAATATTATAGAAGAAAATGCACACGACGACAAACGTTTACCTTCAATAAATTTTGCAATGCTTTTTCACGTATTTGTTGCGCCTATTCTTGTTGTTTGCCTTGTTGTTCTTATCATAGTGAGTTTTTAGAAATTAAAGGAAGAATCAGAATATTGACCCTAACAACTATTAACGATAATAATGTTGATCTTTTGGGTTAATTCCTTTCCGGCCTTTTCAACGCCTATTTTAATGACATTTAAAGGTCCTCCTGGTATTCGGATTCAAGAGATGGAAGACAGCAAAACTGAATAAATGGAAACGTCGTCGTGAATATCAACAATATAAGAAGGAAAGAAAAGCAGAAGCAGCAAGATTGAAGAAAATATCACAACTTAGCATAACAAGGGATATGTTTGAAACAATGTCAGAAGAAGTTTTACCAGTACTAACACCTGAAGAAGAATTTGATGAAAGATCATTCAAAGACGTAGAAGAAAAGGTTGGAAATGATGCAAAGTTTTTGTCTTTATCGAAAAGAAGGGGTTCTCATAGAAATGAAGATGAAGGCTCTTCAAAGAGTGAAAGAAATGAACCTTCAAAAACAGTTTTGGCAGAGGATGGAAGAATTCACAGTATAGAATCAGTACCTTCACTAGATGGAATGAAAAGGCCTAAAGGAGGGGCAGTAAGATCTGAAAAATAAAATTATATATATATTAGTATTTTTCCTTCTATTTTGTAATTATTAAAATAAATTAAAGACATATGTAAATGAATTGTTAAGTTTATTTTCAAGTTGCATAATATATGTATATTTATTTGTTTACTGTTCTATACATATTTATCCTTTTTTTCTTTATTGTTTTAGTGTTATATTTTTTCTAACGTTTTAATTTATATGATTTTTTATTTTTCTATTTTTAGTTGTGGCGGATTGTCCGTAAAGTTTGAAGTAAAAAAGTTGGGAAATTTAAAGGCAATTTGACTACTATTTATAAAATAAAAAGCTTAACTACTACATAATTTATTAATCTTTACAAATAACAACAACACAATAATTATTAAAAAGGAAAAAATAAATACATTAATTAATTAATTTATTTCAATGCTCTTATCGAAGATTCAACATCTCCTTCCCTCATAGACCCAACACCTTGTAAAGGCCTTAAACCAACCAATGAAGGTGCCCTGTCTTCTAAATCATCTTCAACACTTTCTTCAGTAGTTTCCTTCCCTTCCTTCCTATCGGTCAAAGAACCTTCACTTCTATTAGAGTTTGGTATAACAACTCCTTCACGTACAGGTGGCGGTGTCCGAAAAGATTTTCCGCTACCACTTTTAACACGTCCAGCTAATGCAGTCAATGATTTGGAGACTAAATCTTCTAATGGTGTTAGCAATGTTGTTCCCGATGTTTCTTCTGCTTTAACTGGTGTTGGGTGCTTGTCCTTCTTTCTACTTTCAGTGCGGCTTTGAGACCTGCTTCGGGAACGTTTTCGCTCACGGCGACGAACGTAAGCTTCATATTTGGCCTTCTTCCATCTTTTGTAGCAACGAACACAGCACAACTTTAAAAAAATAAATAGGAGAGATTAATATCAAAATTAGAATTAAAAAACACCCAAAAGATCAACAACGTTTTTTGACGTTGATCTTCTGTCCAAATACCTACCATTAGAATAGACAAAATAACAAGTCCAAAAATTGGTGCAATAACAACATAGAAAAGCATCAAAAAGTTTAACGATAAATTCCGATTGTTCTCAATTCCCATGTTCTCCACCATAGGTAAACTCCTCACATTAAAATCGGTAAACTCTTTATCTCCTTTCTCAGTTACAGTTGAAGTAATAATTGGTGGTGTAGAAGAAACGTCTTGAAAAGCAAAAGAATAAATAATTGGAATATTTAACATTAAAGTAGTAGAAAATAAAACTTTTGTGTTGAGCATTTTGAACTGAAAAATAAAAATTAAAAAGAAGGGAAACAAAAAATATTAGTTAAAAAGTTACATTTTCTTAAGAGAAATAATTAAATAAAAAAGTTTTATTTTAATAGACTAATCAAGTTTTATTTACTTTTATACTAGGAAAAATAAACTTATTTTATTACTTTCCTTTATAAATTCTTTAATTAATTTGAGGAATTAAATTAAATATTTTTTACATTTTTAATTTAAAGTTTTTACTCAAATTAATTAAAAATTAATTTTATTTAATTTATTTATTTTAATTTTTTTATTTTAATTTAATTGATTTTTTTTTAATTTCTTGCGTTTCTCGCATAGGCAAGCAGTAAAGTGCAACTCAAAATGATTAACTTTAATTTTTTATAACTGGCAATATCACATGAAAATTTACGTGATTGAGAAAAGAAGAAAGAAAGGAAAGGCGAGGGAAAATTGCCACGAATAAAAGGGTCTGTTAAACACAAGAAAAAAGCAACCTTTCCTTTTTTGACAATAACTTTTTTAAAACTTTAAATTACCGTTAAAAAGACTCATTTTAAAATTAAGCTTAAAAAGACGAATCTAACGAACTATTATTTAGATGGTATAAAAAGCTTTAAAGGAAGGAATTTATTTAAAAACTAATAAGAAAGAAATAAATAAATTAAAAATTTTTTTATCAGTTTTTGTTACTTTTTTATTTTTAAAACATTTTCTATATTATTTTATTAAAAAAATTTTTTTCCTTTAACCTTTTTTTTTGCTTCTCTAGCCTCCGATTTTTTCAAAAATTCGAAAATCTGACGCATGCGTCTCTGATATGCCTTTTAAATAAATTTATTTGCCATTTCTTCATTCATTTTTTTTAATTTTTTTAATTTTAATTAAATAAAAGTGCTTTTATGTTTTCCAAGTTTTAATAAAGTTAGGAGAATCTTTTTTAAAAAAGTTTTTTTATTAACTCAAAGAGTGGAAGGAACATTGTTTGTTGTTCCCTTCACACTACCCATACTATTGAAGTGAATTAGAAAAGAAAATATCCTTGTTCCTTTGATCTACCATCACTAACTAAACCCTAAACTGAAGAGTTTTACTTTGTTAATATTCAACTGAATATTAAATTAAATTTTCTTTTAATTCTTCTAAAAAATCTTTTTTTCTTTAATAGTTAAAAATGGTTGCCATTCATTGGTTTGCTATTTTGTTTCTATTTACTACTCTTTTTGAGCTTGGTGTTGCTCCAAAGAAGGCGCAGTTTGGAAGTTCTAAGACAGACAAATTTAAGCAAAAAGTCGGTGGATTTACTAAAATGCTTTTTAAAGGCCCTAAGAGAATTTTACTTTTGGCAGATGCTTTTTTGACTCATTACAATTTTGCGGTAATAACTAAACAATAAAAAGCTCTTTTTAATTATTTATTTTAGTTAAACTTGGCTAATGTTCTTGCATATGCTAAATATGAAGTGGTTAGTTTTACAACATTTCTTTACTTTTTTTTAATCAGAGTTGTCTGTATTTTTATTTTAAATATTTATTTGGAATATTAGAACACTGGGATTTCTTTTCTATTATTTTATGTTAAGGAAAGTTTTATGTTTAAGGAATTGAATTAGAGTTGCCATTGTCGAGGTTTTCGGACCCAAATCGAGACTTTTAATGAGACCGAGGTCTCGAGTTTTTTTCCTTAATCCTCGTCGAAGGTTAAAGCTGAGACCTTCTGTTCTGAAATCGGGTTTGAATAAGACTGAAAAATGGGCAAGGACCTCAGACTCAAAGAGGCCTTGACTTTGTGCAATTCTGCAGAGAGCCAACGAGACTTTAAACCAAATTCCCTTTTCCTTTAAATGAAAAAAACCTTTTATTTAATTAAAATAAAATTTATTTAGTATTTTGTGGTTGTCAAGTATGATCCAAGAAAACAATTAAAAAAGCCTATAGAAGGTGTTATTATGATTGAAATATTATTCAATGATGAAGACTATATTAATAGAAATGGATTTATAGCATCAACTCCTAATGCAGATTGGAAAAATAAAAGCGATTTTAATTTTGCTCCCTTTTCTAGATTTATTGGCTTTTTTATGTTCTCTTTTTATAAGGGTAAGCTTTAAAAAATAATTTTTAAAAAAGAAAGCTTTAATTATTTTAAGCAATAATTGAAAACCCTCAAGTCCAAATTAAAGGCAAAGGAGACCGAAAAATTTTTGATTGGCTTAGAGCTAAAGTTAGTGAAGGCTTTTTTGATTTGGGAATAACTGAATTTTGTGTTATGACTGGTGCAGTTCATGTTTTTGAAGAAATTTATTTAAAAAAATATGTGACAACAACTGCTGCCTCTCCTTTTCCTGTTTATTTGCATTTCCTTGGAGAAAGCTTTAATAGAGAAATACCTGGTAAATCTGAAAGAATTTATTAAGCTTATTTTAGGTCCGTTAGGTTTTCAGGGTTCGGTTTCCGGTTAATGAATCGTGGATGGATCCGGATCAGATCTGTCCTGGTTTTCCGGATTAATCCTGTCCGGAATGAGTCCGGAATTTACAAAAAATGCGGATCCGGAAGATCCGGATCTTCTGGTCACTAGTCTATACAATACATTCCGTAACGACAGAACAGGTCGGTACTGTAGCGTTTACGGTAATAGATAAATTACTACTCTACCTTAACAACAGTTCCCAATACTACATAAATATATTCCCTTTTCTCAACGAAATTTAAAGATTTAAAAAATTTAGAGCGTTTCACCGCAAAAGTTAGGGACGGATTAATAGATAACCGTAAACAAATAAATTATCAAATTGAAAACGAAGGCAAATATCGTCGCATCATAAACCAGTTTCTCGGATTTTATGACTACCATCAATCTTATTTAAATGCTGCAAAAGAAAGAGCTTTATCAATGAATAGACATTTAAAATTAATTCCAAATATGCCAACATTGGGAGAGTTGTTAAGAAAATCAAAATATTATTTTGTTAATGCTCACGATCTTGGACAATTTCCTATTAAAGATAGATCTGAAAGAATTATTAATATTGGGGGAATTGAAATAGAAATGGAAGAGAAGATTAAAGGTAATTTATTTAAAAGCATTAAAAAAGCAAATGAGTTATTATTAAAACTTTACCTTTGTAATTTGTAGTCAGGTTGGTTAAGTTGGTTGTCTGTGCTATTGTAACTGTTTAGTTAATATTTTAATAAAATATATTAGAGTACCTTTTGAGTCTTAAAACCTTTTTTTCTTTTAATTTAAATTTTAATGTAAAATTCAAATAATTTAATAATTTAAAAGAATACTTAATATTAAATTTAATTATTTAAAATTAATAGAAATGGCTGCATCTACATCTAAAGGTAAAGGTTCTGAAGAATCCTACGCAAGCTATAGTGGAAAAAATGCAGCAGGACAACTTTCACTTGAGGAAATAAACTTTCTTAACGAAGTTTGTGAATAGAATAATAAATTTATTTTAATTAAATTAAAAACTGTTTTAATGCTTAAGTAATTTATTAAAAGATGTGGTAGGGATACACGAGAGTCTCGATATCGAGTCAGGAAATGTTTAGAGGTTTATCGGGTCTCGGTAAAGGATTTGAAAAGTATCGGAAAATAAGCATACCATTTGAGTCTCGAAATGTTTTTAAATTTTTTGACCATTACGAGACTTGACCAAATGTAATTTTACAAAGGTCATGGCTTCAAGTACTTTTATTCTGTCAAAAAAGTGTCCAAAATAACTTCAATAAATGGCTATAAAATTAAAAAATTTTAGGATTTTAATTGCTTTGTATTTTTCTCAATGGGAACAGCAGTTAAATTTGATGGATTTAAAAGAGCTCATTTTGCAACTTTAATAAATACTTTTCAATACATTGAATGTAATTTTATTGTTAGAGTAGGGGAAGGGGCAATAAATGAAAGAAATCAAGGAAATTTTATTGAAGAAAATGGAGGTTATTGGAATATTAAATACATAAATGGTGAACCTGACAGAGGAAATATTTTCTTTTATGACGGAATGCTCAACCAAAAAGAAATTCTTGGTAAATTTTCGATTTAAATTAAAAACTAGTGGGACGAAAAAAAGTTGGCTTTTTCGGCGCATAACAGTTTTTGGTTTTATTTGTTGTTTGCGGACAAAACTTGCGGACATTTTTTGACAGAACAAAACCTTTGATTTAATTAAACTGTTTTTTTTATTAAATTTTAGAAAATGAATATACAAGATGTTTTATAACTCATGGAGGTCAAAATAGCTTTAATGAAGTATAATTTAATTAAATTAATTAATTAAATTAAATTTTTAGGCTTTGTATGCAGGCGTTCCTTTAATTGTAATTCCCTTCTTTGGAGATCAAACTTCCAATGCTACACTTGCCGAATATTTAGAAATTGGCGTTTCTGTTGATTTTATGAATTTTGTTAATGAATTTGCTCCAGCATTTACTGAAATAATGGAAAAGTAAGTAAAAGTCCCCTTTTTTCTCTACCCCTTCTCATAATTAAATGTTCATCTCTTTCTATTAACTACACCAACTTTTTTATGTAAATAAACTTGGGTAAAGTTTTATTAAAATACAAAAATTTTTGTAAGGTAAAAACCTTACAAAAATAAAAATAAACTTTTTTACTGTAAAGAGAGAGCTTACAAAAGAAAAATAAACTTTTCCTTCTATTTACAAAAGGAAAAATTAATTATTTAAAAAATTCTTTTTTTAGTGAGAAATATAAAACAAATTCTGAGAGGATAAAGGATGCAATTCAAAAATCTAATCATTATTTAACTAATAAAGGACAGCTTAACAAATTTTTAAATTCGATAGAGAAGGTAATTAAAGGAAAAGACAATGAAGAAGAATTTAAACCAACTGATAATGAAATTAAGTTTGAAAATTCTAGCTTGTTAAGTGTTGAAGACTCTGTGAAGATGTTTTTGAGAAAAATTAGAACAAATTAATTTTAAATGAAAATTGAAAAAATTAAATTATTTTTGAGCGGAGTGGATATATTTTTTGAACCTATTTTTATTAAGGAAAAAAGTTTTAAAAATACAAAAAAAATACAAAAATTAAAAAAACTACAAAAAATGCGGAATTACAAGAATTACAAAAATACAAAAAAATACAAAAAAAAATACAAAAAAATACAAAAAATTACAAAAAAAAATACAAAAAAAAATATTATTTTTTAGCTTTACTATATTAAATATTTTAATTTTAGTCACAGTTTTACATTCAATTTATATTTATTTTTAAAAAATATTTTAAATTGTTTAATTTAATTAAAAATGATTAGCATAATTAGACACAATATTTAAATTAAATTAAATACTTTAAAATATTCCGATTTTATTTATTTTATTTTTAAAATCTTTTCCTTTATGTATAAACCCTTTTGTACAAATTGTGTTTTCTTTTTTTAATTATGGTACAAAAATTTAGATAAATTAAAGAGAATCTAAGGTTGTAAATTCCTGAAGAATTACAGTCTATTTAAATAAACTTTTTGTTTACATTCCTTTCCGGAAAGTTTTAAAAATTACAAAAGGACTAGAAAATTCTCTTCCGGAAAAGTCAAGTTTTAAAGGAAAGTTTATTAATATAAATAAATGTATTTTCCGGAAATTGTTTTAAAATGCAAAAATTAATTTATTTAAATAAGAAGTGGAGTATTTATTTTAAAAAATTTAAACCATTTATTCAAGATAAAAGAATTAATAGGTATAAAAAAGTAAAAGAATTAAAAAATAAAAAAACCGTTGAAAATCTAATTAATTAAAAAATAGTTTTTATTTAAAATAAAAATACATTAAAATAAAGAAGAAAAAATAAAATTAAAAAAAGAAAGCTGGGATAAATAAAAAAATTTTTTTTTCATATTTAGCTAAATATTTTTTTTTAAGTAGAAATAAATTTTAGAAAAAAAAAGAAAATTATTTAAATCACAAAGATTTTTAAATTTTGGTATACTCGCATTTTTCTACAAAGAAAAACTTGAAAGTTGGAAATTTAATTAAACGGTAGAGATTAATAAAAGGGAATTAATTAGAGATCAGAAAAGGGAAAACAAAATAGAAAAGGGTATTTATTCTAATAGAAGGGCACTCTCTCTAATAGAAGGGCACAAACCCTTAAAGTGTCTTATTTCGGTTTTTAAATAAATTTAAAAATTATTAATTAAAACATCTCTTAAAATTAAATATTTAGTTAATCTCCCATTCTACTTGAATAAATACAAAAAGAACAAAAAAATTAATTATAAAGAGAAAAAAAGGAAAAAACAAAAAGAAAAAATATTTTCAGACTCTAATAGGTCTCTCTCAATTAAAAAAAATAAAATTATTAAATTCAATTAATTATTTATTCACAGCCACAATCTTTGGCTACCATGTTAGGTATTTGACGTATTAAAACATTATTGTTTTGTTGAACAAAAAGAATCTAAAAAATAAAATTCAATTTAATTTTAATTAATTAATTTACAGTAATTCCGTTATATTCTTTTGGATGACAACATTGATAGTGATCAATCTTTGCAGCTGAAGCAGCTTGAACTCTCCCCATAGCTTGACCATTAGCCTATAAACTTTAATATAAAAGAAGGCAAGTTTAAATTAATTTATACCACTCTAGCACATTCACCACTACAAACATATGCATTATCTAAAATAAATAAACTTTAAATTAAACTTGAAATTACAAAAATTTTAATTAAACTTTAAATTACAAAAATTTTAATTAAACTTTAAATTACAAAAATTTTAATTAAACTTTAAATTACAAAAATTTTAATTAAACTTTAAATTACAAAAATTTTAATTAAACTTTAAATTACAAAAATTTTAATTAAACTTTAAATTACAAAAATTTTAATTAAACTTTAAATTACAAAAATTTTAATTAAACTTTAAATTACAAAAATAATTTTATTTTCTCTTTCATTTATTTTGCGGACATTTGCGGATTTTATTTAAACTAAAAAATAACAACAGAATTCTCATGTATTTTTTTATTAAATTTAGTCCGCAAATATTGAATAGAATTTAATTAATCTTAGGTAATAAAAAAGGTTGTTTTAATATATTTATAAAAATTGATTTATTTAATTATTGTAAAGGGTTAATTTAATTAAACTAACATCGTTTAGGTGCAATAATAAATCCCCAACCAATTTTCTCAAAGTCAATAACCAAATCATATAAACAACATTTAGTGTTATTCGAACCAGGCTTGCATGTATTCGCATTTCTACGGGAACGTCCACTCTTTAAATTAGTTAATTCCAATTCAAAGAACATTCGAGAAGGAGAATTCTTTATTTAATTAAATTAATTAATTATATTTTAAGCCTTAATTTCTACCTCTTCATTATCCTCACGCATTGGGTATTGTACCAAATTTTCTCCTTCATAAATAGCTTCTACATAAAGTGCAATAGAACTCGGAACATTCTCATTGCTATTAAAGTCTGAGAAAATTGAATTTGTTGTTGGCTCGAATTGGGGGCCATTTTCAATCCATTCTTGTACTGGCAAAATGTCTAACATTAATTCAACTTGTTCATATGCAGTAGCCGAATCAAAGTCAAGTTGCAAATGTTTGCTTACTAATTTTGGGCCAAGCTTTTTAGAGAAAATTTTAAAAATTAATAAACATTTCTTTTTAATATACTGTTCCATTTGTATAGCGTTGAAATATGTTTAGTCTAGTTGTTATTTGTCCATATTCAAACTGTTCTGGGCGACGAAGGAAAATATTTAAACGAGCTGAAGTTACAAATTTCTTTCGTAAATCTGCCCCGAACTTAAAAACTGCTGTTTGAAGATCCTTTAAAATAAATTATGGTAATAAGACAAAATGTCAGTAAGAGGAAAATAAGACAAAATGTCAGTAAGGGAAAATTAAGACAAAATGTCAGTAAGGGAAAATTAAGACAAAATGTCAGTAAGAGGAAAATTAAGACAAAATGTCAGTAAGGGAAAATTAAGACAAAATGCCAGAAAGAGAAAATATGACAAAATGTCAGTATTGACCAATCCCCCAATTAATCTCTGTAAAAAATGCCCAACCTGATCAAACCATTCAGGTGTTCCCTCAGCCATAATATAACTAGTTTGTAAAGGCTGTTCCCGTTCAGTCTCATAAAGTGCAGGGAAATAATCAACTCCATCCTCAAAAAATCCATCATCATCATTACTGTCAGAATTTCGTCTGCGCCACTGCTGGATGGACTTTAAATAATTTTTTACGGAAAAATTAATTTTTGTTCCTACAACGAAAAGTCTTTTTTCTTAACAAAAAATAAAATTGCCTGAGGCAATAAAAATTTTTTTTTAAAATTAATAAATCCTTAACAGAAAGTTTTATCAATTTTTTATTTTTATTTTCACCTTACGCACTCGACGATGTTCTAAATTATGTTCTCGACGGCTTTGTTCAATTAATGCTTGTATTCGTTGGTTATTTGGGGCAATAAATCGTAAAGAATTATAATCAACTGTTACATTTGGTTTTACTGGTAATTCCAATTTTTTGAGTAAATCTTTTAAAATCTTTGAAAAAAATTAAATTTTATTATTTAAATTATTTTTCTCCAATTTTATTTACCTTTAGGACATTATTATTCGTCAGAGGACAAAATGGTCAGTGACAAAAGGGTAATTAAATAAAATGAATATTACCCCTATTTGCCTCAAAATATTAAACCAGAGGAGTGGACTAATTAAAGTTGACCATTTTGTCCATTTGACGAAATGTCATTTGACCATTTTATATTGTTTTAATTTTATTAAAATTAATAAATTAATACCTGTTCTTGACGTACCCTTTTATACTCTTCAAAGGCTTTTTGTTCACAAACAGAACAAGCAGAAGATAAACAAACATTGCATACCTAAAAGAATTAATTTAAAATAAAAAAATATTTTTTTTCCTTTAATTTTTAAATAAATAATAAATCACCCCTCTTTAAATAAAGAAATTCCCCTTTATAAATTCTTTTAAATTTTGCAAAATTTAAAGTACATTAAAAAAATTTCTTCCTCCTTTTCATTTAATACATACAATTGTACTTTTAAAAAATATTAAAAAAATTTTTTTTTTATTTTCTATTTTTGTTCTTTCCACTTTATACAATACGCTTATTTTCCCCCTTTTTTAATGTTTTTCCCTTTTAATCCATATTACAATTTTTTCTCTTATTTTTTTCTTCCGGCATTAATTCCTTAATTTGGCCCTAAAACGACGAATTTATATATATATTTTTTTTAATTCCCCTTTGCTTTCGATTATCGTAAATTGTGCCATTCTGCCCCTTATATGTTTTGCCTTTTCCGACTAATTGCTTCTTCGATTGCTTCCGGCGCCTAAGCTTTCCCTCCATTTTTCATCTATAATATCCATTAATTTAAAGCTTGTTCAATACACTTTTAAAGAAGAGAAAAAAAAAATAAAAAATAACAATTACGTAATAACGATGTTCCCTTACCTCTACTTGTAGAGCTAAGGGAACAAGGTTGTAACAATTTTATAACTTTTAGAAGGATAAATCTTTTTAAATAAAAATGATATCATTAAATAGAACAGAAAATTATTTATTAGAAAAAATAATAATTTAAAAAAGGAAAAAGTTTTAATATCTTAAAACATCCAAAAATAAGCATTTTACGCACTAAAGTTCAGTTTTTTGGCCATAACTTTTTTTTTGTGTTGGATAAAAATTTTATTTTTTAATATATTTTATATCCAATTCTGCTCTATCAAATAATACCAAACTTGTCAAAAAAGGTTCATCTGTTCAAAAGTTATGGAGGTTGGAGTTCAGTCGGTCAACCCCTCCAAGATTAAAACTTTTTCTTTTTTAATTTTTATCAGCTTAAAAATTAACTTTTACGTAATTTTCCATTATTTAGAGACATTTAGATTAAAAAATGATTAAATCCAAAAATAATATTTAATTTAAAAAATATTTTTACCTAATAGAAAAAAAGACAAAAAAGGCAGTTAAATAAATTAAATTTTATTTCAGTTCCAAATCCTCTTTAAACAAAAAAAAAAATAAATTTTCTCAATTCCAAAAATTGGTTTAAAAAATATATATAATTATATTTTTCATTAGACAAAAAAAATTTTTTTTATTTATATGGTTAAATGGACCTACTATTTTCCTTCTTTTTTAGACTTATTTTTGGAATAAAATGGTCTTTTTATGGTTTCTTTTTTTTTTAATTTAAAAAAAAATAATTTAGAAACATAAATTTATTTTTAATATTTTTTTTAGTCTAAAATTTTATTTTTTTTATTTTTTTATTTTATAAAAAATAAATTAAAAAAGCTTAAAATAGGGTAACCTTTTTAAAAATTAAAATTATCTGCTTAATATTTAATTTATTAAAAAGTAGTAAATGTTAATAAATAAATTAATTAATTGATTATTTATAAGGAGATTTATTGAGGAAGAAATTATTTTTTTCTTTAATTAAAATTTTTTTTTTAATTTTTATTAAGTGGGGGAGAGGGTGGATGCAAGGGTCTATTAACTTAAAAATTAAAAAAAAATATTTAAAATAATTTTTTAAAGGTAATAAAATTTAAAAAATGTTGTTTAATGTGTAAACTATAAAATTTATTAGTTTTAGATTTTTAGGTTTAAAACCCCCCAAGTTATGTCGAAAAATGTCAAAGTGTCAAAAATTAAATTTTTGGAAATTTATGCTTAAAAAAAGTTTTAAAACTTGAATTAATTTATTTAAAACTTTTTAATGTTTTTAAGTTCAAGTTTTATAAGTATATTACAATTTAAACTTAAAAAAAAAATAAAAAAGGCAATGAACCTTAAAATGATCTAGACCTAAATTTTTGCCCATAACTTGGGTTATACCAATCCAAAAAAATTAAAATTTTGGAATTAATTAGAAAACAGTCCAGGGAACATAACTACAAAATTTTTTAATTTTTCGTATACTGTAACTTATTTTATAGATTTTAGAAGTTCAGGGGTTTATGTAAACCAATTATTTAATAAATTAAAAAAGAGTGAAAAAATAAACAATTTAAAACAATTAAATTTGTTTTTAAATATTTAAAAAAAAAAAAGCTTACCAAAAAAATAAGTAAAAAAACAGGCCAAAGTCCTTCAACAATTCGAAGCCAGGAAATTAACATTTTAAAAAATAAATATTTTTTTAATTTATTTTCTTTTTTAAATGAATAATATGATGTTAGAAAAGAATTAGTATTAAACGTTGAAAGAAGAAGAATACCCAAAGGGTTACTAGAAAGGGAAGTACAAGTAAATAATAATGATGATAATAATTGTTTTTGTTGTTGGGGGTTGTATTTTTTTTGTTGTTGCCTCTTAATTAATTTATTTTTTTTTTTTATTTAATTTAAATATTTTTTTTAATTGTATTTAAAGCTTGTAAATATTCAGGTATTCGGTGGATTTTAAGTTTTTAATTTTTAAAGTAAACTAATGTTCGGTGATGAACCGACCTGTCTGGGAGTTTAAGGGGAATAAACTCCTAAACTCTTTTTTGTATTTTCCGGTCCAATTCGGAACAAGATTAATTACGGAATTTGCCCAAAAAATTAATTTTTTACCTAACAATAATAAAAACTGATAAATGGACATTTCGCCAAAATTTAAAAATATTCAAAAAAATAGGTTATTTTTTTATTTTAATTTTTAAAGTATTCCTGACATTTTTAGAAAATTCAGCATCCCAAAATTTAGAAAAATATAATTAAAAAAGAAAATTTAATTCAAACTTGGCAAAATGTCTGTTTGGCGAATTAAACAAAAAAATAAATTTTTAAATAAATTAAATCAAAAAATAAATAAATTAATTAAATAAAATGTATTTTTAAATAAATCAGTTAAAAGAAAAAAGTCTAAAAGATTCCAAGATTTATTAAAGCATTTAACATTAAAATAAATAAATTGTTTCCTATTTATATAAATATTTCCCTTTTTTTATTTAAAAATATATTAAGCTAATTTTTAAAAAACTTTTTCTTACCATTTAAATAAAAAAAACTTTTTTTTCAAGAAAAATGTTAAAAAAAAGAAAAGAAGAGATTAATCAGACAAAAATAATTAAATGATGTTAATTTTAATGACTGAAGAATTTTTAAAGGTTTTTATAGTATTTTATGTTTATGACGAATTTTATTTGAAATTTAAATTAATAAATCTTGTTGGGAGGAAATAAAGCTGTGTAACTCAAAATGGTTAAATTATAATATTAAATTAGTATTCTAATTAAAAGACACTCTCTATTAGAAAGGACATTTAAAATTTTAGAGTGGACAGTTCAATGTCGGGATCGGGACAGTTCAATGTAAGGACAGTTCAATGTAAGGACAGTTCAATGTAAGGACAGTTCAATGTAAGGACAGTTCAATGTAAGGACAGTTCAATTTAAGGACAATTCAGTGCCCACCAATTTATAAAAACTGTAGCCTTTCTATTGGAGTATTAATAATCAAAATCCCCAAAGGGTAAAACTAAAAAAAGAATTTTAGAATTAAAGAGAAAGAAAGGTAAACAAAATAATCCTCTTCTTCTTTTTTTGTGTCGTATTAATTAATATTTACTGGTCATTTTACCTTACATCTAAAAAATAAACCTTTTTTAGTGTCCCCATAAGGCTTTTAAATAAAAATAAATTTATAATTTCTCATCACATTACACAAGTATAAGGAAGAAAAAGAAGAAAAGGGAAATGACCTAGAGAATGTGAGCATTACTCGTTTTAAATAAAAATAAATATATTATATAGCTATTCCCCTCCCCTTATTTTTTTCTTCTTCCTTTTTTTCTAACATTGTTGCGATGAAAATGAAAGGAAAAAGCTTTGAGGGATGGGAAGAAACACAAAATGCAAAATATATGAATATTATAAACGTGCATTCAGCTGCTCATTTCCCCCCTTATTTTACTTAAATAGGTGCGCAGTTGGAAAGGTTTAGTGGCCAAGAGGGGAAGGACAAAATGACAACTTAATAATGTCAGAAAGAGAAAAATCGGACAAAATGTCAAAATGGTAACTTTTAGAAAATAAACTCTTTTTAGTGTAAATATTAACGAGTTGTCAATTTTTGGCCTTTTGGACATTTTGTCATTGGGCATTTTTTTGTTGGCGTTTTGTCTTCCCAGTCGTTATTTAGTAATTAAAGAGCATTCCTTTTAAAAAAGAGCTCTTTTCTCACAAACTTAAAATGTAAAAAATAGGCGTGGTCAAAAAAAAAAGAAGAAAAAAATTTCTTAAAAATCTTAATATTTTTAAATGATATATTTCTACTAAAAAATAAAAAAAAATAAATTTATTTTATTTTAAGGTAATTTAATTTAATAAAAATATTTAAAGAATAGATTAAATTATAAAAAAAAGTTTTATTAAATATAAACATTTTTGTAAGTATTTTCTACCCATTAAAATGTTTATTTTTTATATTTTTATTAACACATAAAATAAATAAAAAAATAAGTCAAATAAATAATAAATAAATAAATTAAAAAGAAAAAAGAAAATTAATTACCTTTTTGACCTTAAAAATGGTTTAAATATTTATTAAAATAGATCATATTTTACCTAATAAATTGGACATTAAATACACAGATTTTTTTATTTTTTAATAAATAAAATAATTTTTTTATTTTATTTTATTTTCGTCATTTTAATTTATTTTTATTATTTTATAGGAGAAAATTTAAAAAAAAATAAAAATAGGAAATTAAAAGAATATTTTTTTTAAAGCATTTCAAAAAAAGAGGCTCGATTTATATGTATAATAGATGGGGTTAATTGCGTGAAAATGATGTGAGTTTTATATTTTTAATAAAACAATGAGGATAACAAACGAACAAATTGTCCGCAAGTATTTGCGGACAATTTGGAAATGAAAGGATATTTTGTAACGGACAGTTTGTAGCGAATTGTAGGTAATCGAAATTTTGTAGCGGACAGTTTGTGACGAATAATTGAAACGAACACTTTGTAGCGGACATATTGTAGCAGACATTTTGCGACAAACATTTTGCGGACATAATGTAAAGGAATGTTCCTTCTACTTTTTAATGATTTTAAACTTTTTGATTTAAATAATAAAGAAAAAATAAAGTTAAATTAATTGTACAAATATAAAAGAAATAGTTAAATCAACCTTAATTCCTAAAACTTAAATATTCCCCTTTGTCCGCAAACAAGTTTATTTGTCCGCAAATGTCAATAATAGTATTTAATTTATTTAATTAATTGTATCATTAAATTACTCAAATAACATAAAATTTGCAATACAAAAAAATGCAAATATTAAATAAATATAAATACTATATAAATGTGTACAAGCTAAATATAAATAAAATGCCCCTTTTTTAAGCCTTTCTTTAGTTTTTTTCCGGTTCCCAAGTGTGTCCATTTCTGGGTTATATGCGCCATTGATGGCATTTTTGTGTTGTGAAGGTGGTGCTGTTTTAATGTTGTTGTTGTTTATAAATAAAATGATATTTAATTAATGTAAAAGTTAAAGTTTCAAAATAAAGAAAAATAGAGGGAAAGAAAAAAAATATTTTATTAGAGAAAGTTGAAGAAGGTGTTGATGGATATATATTTATTTATTAAAATTGGGATTTTGTTTAATTAATTTATAAACTTTTTTTTCTTTTTTTTTAATATTTACAGATTAAATTTAATTTTTATTTAATTAGAGTTTCCCTATGAATTGTCGTTAAAATGTTAATTAATTTAAAGGAAGGGAATGAGTGTTTAAGTGGACAGTTGAGTGCTGACATTATAAAAAATTAACGGTTGGATAGTTTTGGAAATTTTTGGTGCCATTCGATAGATCAGGAAATTGTCTTCAAAATACCAAAAAATCAGAATTTTTGGAAGAGTGGAAAAAATGTTATGGTTAAAAAACCCCAAAGGCTCGAAGTTGACGACTACCTCTGGTATTTCTTCAATAACTTTTTTTACAGTAATCCTTAAATTTTGTTTTTTTTGTAATTCTGTACTAGACTTTCTGCTCTATCTAATAGTATCTAACACAATTTTTATTAACAAACTGTTCAGGTGTTATAATGGTAGACGCTTAACTGGGCCTTGAAGATCTATATATAGTTAATTGCTTTTAAATTAAAAATAAACAAAAATATTTAAAATAAACAAATGACTGAATTAATAGATAATATGTAAATAAAAGATTATTTTATAAAAGGCGAAAGTATTTACTAATAAATAAATAAATTCAAAAATCCCTACTATGTATAGACATTTTAGCCATTTTTAAAATTAAAAATAAATAAAAAAATTAAAAAAATTAATTTTTTGCAATATTAAAAAATATTCATTTTTTTAAATATAAAATAAAAAAAAATAAATTCTTTTTCTTTAACATATAAATATTTTTATAATGTCAAAAGTAATATTATTTAATATAAAAAATTAAAGCATTAAACTAAAAAATAAGATAATAAAAATATTTAAGGTTATTATTATTATTATTACTTTTTAATAAATACATAAATATGTATCCAATTAATTTTACCCTTTTGTTAAAGGAAAAAAATAAATTTAAAAAAAATTAAATATTTTTAAAAATTAAAAAAGGTAATTAGAGTCTTGAAAATTTTTAAATTATTTTTCAAGTGTAAAAAATAAATAATTAAATTTTTAGGTGAATTAATTTTAATTAATTTAATTTTAAAAATTAGTTAGGAAATTTTTAAAAATGTCTTGGTGAAGAAGGAACCCTTTTCTTTTTGAAAAATTTTTTTAAAAAATAAAATAAATAATTTAAATATTTTTTTTTAATATTTAAATACTTTATCATTTAATTAAAAAAATAAATCCTTTATTTTTTTAATTAATTAATTCTTGTAATAATTATTTTATATTTAATTATAAAAGTTGCAAAGGCTTCCTCCCTCCTACTAAATAAAAAAATTTCTTTATTATGTAATAGGAATTAGAGTATTTATTTGTCTTTTATTTTTATAGTTGAGGGATATGTGGGCGCAAGAAGATTAAAATATTTAATAAAAAAAATAGTAAAGCGAAGGCACGCCTAAAAGTCGCTGCGCCTAAATGTAAACAAATTAATAAATATAATAAATACATTAATAAAGGATAAATTGAAAATGCAAAGGAATGTTCAAAAAATGTATTTTTATTTACTAAAAATGTTATAGACGAATTACTTAAAAAAACTTGTATTTAACATTTAAAAGTTAAAATATAAATCAGAATATTTTGTGTTTTTGCAAAAACTTGACGCATGTTCAGATAAAATTCTGATTTATTTTTCAAGTTTATTTGTGTTTCAACAAAATTCTGATTTTTATGTTGTTATGTTCAGATAAAATTCTGATTTATTTTCCAAGTTTATTTGTGTTTCAACAAAATTCTGATTTTTATGTTGTTATGTTCAGATAAAATTCTGATTTATTTTTCAAGTTTATTTGTGTTTTCTATAAAACACAGATTTTCGCGTCACAAATTTAGTTAAAAATAGAAAATAAAAACATTTAAAAAATGTTTTTTAATTTACAAAAATGTCATAGACGGATAAATAAAAAATATCCTTTACCATTCCTTCTAAAATTTGCTTTGACATTAAAAAAAAGTTTTTAAATTTTTAGAAAATATTAAGTAAAAATTAGTTAAATCCCAACTAAAATAAAGTTTCCTCTTTTAAATAAATATTTTTAAAAAAATGTCAAATAAATTAGTAGAATTAAGAAATTATTTAAAAAATATGACAGAAAAATGACGGAAATGATTTCATAAATGTAAAAAAAAAAAAAAATATTTGTTGTAAAGAATATGGTAATTTCTTCGTTATTAACAAAACATTTTAAATGAACTTTTTTTTTAATTATTTTTGTGTTTTCGAAAGTAAAAAATGTGTTTTATTTTTCAAATGTTTTAATAAATTAAAAAACACAGCGTAGCAACAACAGAAAAAATAAACAAACAAACAAACATTTAAATAAATATTCTGTTTTCAATATTCTCCCAAACATTAAATAAATAGAGAAGAAAAACACAAAAATACATTAAGGCTGCAAAAGATTAAATTAATTAAAGTTTAATATAATTTTAAAATTAAAAACAAAACACATAATTTTCCGGAAATAATAAAATTAAATGGCTTAATAAAATAAATAAAAAAGGCTTCATTTAAACAAAAATGAAACCAAAAAATTTTCCTTTTTTTAATTAATTAAAAAAAATTTTTTTTTTAATTAAATAAAAAGTAATAAAATTATAAATCCTCATTAATTAATTCTAATAAAAAAAAATAATTTTTTTATTTTATTAGAATTAATAAATAAAATAAAATTAATTAATTAATTAATTTCCTAAATTTAATTATTTCCGTTAATTAAAAAAAAATATTTTTTAATTAAATTAAATCTCCATTAAATTTTAATTAAAAAAAAAATTAATTTATTTATTTATTTTTAAATAAATAATTTTTATTATTTTAATAGTGCATATTAAAATAATAAAAAAAAATGTTCAAAAATTAATCTTTTTTTTAAATTTATTTTTTAAAAAATAATTTTAATTAAAATATTAAAAAAAATTATTTTTAATTAATTTACTTACCAAAACAAACATTTCTTTAGGTAAAATATTTTTAATAAAAAAATTAATTTTTTTATTAAATTCATCATTTAATATTTGTTCACTTTTTAATTGATTATTTAATAAACATTTAATTTTAATTTTTGGAAATTGAATAAATCCTGGAGTTAAGGGAATAATTGTTTGAATAAAAGAATGTTCTTGTTGTTGTTGTAAATTTTCTTTATTGGGAAATAAAGTAAATAAACCCTTTAAATAAATTAATTAAAATTATTTAATTAATTTTAATTAATTTTTAGGTGAAGAAATAATTTAATTTATTTTAAAAATAAATTTAAAAATAATTAATTAATTTAATTTAAAAAATAAATTTAAAAATAATTAATTAATTTAATTTAAAAAAAAATTAATTTAAATTTTAATTAAAAGAAACAATTTTTTAATTTAACTAAAAAATTCATTTATTTAATTTTAATTAAAAAAATAATTTAAATTAACTTTTAATTAAAAAAATTAAATTTTTTAATTTCATTAAAAAATTTAATTTTAATTAAATTTAATTTTCTTTTAAATTTAAAAAATTAATTTAATTAATATAAAAATTAATTAAATTAATTTATTTACCTCTTTTAACCCAGTAAAAATAAATTGTTGTTGTTTTTTACTATTATCTTCATTTTGTTCAAAAATTAATTGAATAGGTAAAGGAATGTTCTTTTCTTCTTCTTCTTCTCTTTCAGAAAAATAATTATTATTTTTCTTTAATTTAAAATAAATATTAAATGGACATCCAACTTGGAAATAATTATTTTTATTTTTTTTTAATTCTTCTTCTTTTTCAATTAAATTAATTTTTAAAGAAATTGGTGAAAAATAGAGAGGAAGTGGATTATTAATATTAAATAAAGAACGAATAGATTCTAATGAATTTTGACTGAAAAAAAAAATTTAATTAATTAATCTATTTATTTAATTAATTAATTTAAATTAATTAATTTAATTAATTAAATTAAAATTAAATTTTTAATTAATTAATTAATTAAATTTAAAAATTTAATTTAAATTACCTTCTCCATTCAATAATAACATCACCTATTGTTATTAATTGTTGTTGCTGCTTTGTTGAATCTTCAATAATTTTTATTTCTTCTAATACTTCAACATAAACATCATTATTATTTAATATTAATTCCTTTGTTGTTATATTATTTTTAAATGATAATAAATCTTTTAGTTGTTCATTTAATATTTGGGAAATTGGAGGGGTTTTACATAAACGGATATAATCCTCATTCTATGAAATTAATTAAAATAAATTAATTAAATTAAAATAATTTAATTAATTAAATTAAATTAATTATTTAATTTATTTAAGTATTTATTTAATTAATTAAATTAATTTTATTTAATTAATTTAATTAAACTTAAATTAAATAATTTAATAATTAATTTATTTAATTAATTTAATTAATTAATTTATTTATTTAATTAAATTTAATTAATTTATTTATTTAATTTATTTAATTAATTAATTATTTAATTTATTTAATTAATTAATTTATTTAATTAATTTATTTATTTAATTAAATTTAATTAATTTATTTATTTAATTTATTTAATTAATTAATTAATTTAATTAATTTATTTATTTAATTAATTTAATTAATTAATTTATTTATTTAATTAAATTTAATTAATTTATTTATTTACCAAATTCCATTTAATATTTAATATTTTAATCCCTTCTTCTATTGGTTCAATTAAAATATTAAATCTATAACACTGTCCAGCAATTAAATATTCAGCTAATTCTCCCTTAAATATTTAAAACTTTAAATTAAAAATTAAAATAAACATTTTCTGAATAAATAAAAGTTTTAACAGTAAAGGGAGTTAAACAAGAAACTGAAAAATTCTGAACAAATTCAACAGGTTCTCCATCAGAGTGAAGAAATGAAGAAATCTAAAAATAGGTAGGTAGAGAATTAATTAATTTAATTAAATTTAATTAAATTAAAGAGAATACAGGGGAAATGGAAGAAAATGTGGGAAGACTTACGAGCCCTCTTGTGAAGTTCCAAAGGTTACTGCTCTTACAAGGGGTTTCTTAGAATATAAAAAAGAAACCAACCTTAATATTTAAAGCAATACAATTGTTAGACTTTGATTGTAAACGGACAGAAAAATCCGACTTAAATAAAAGAGTAAAATTAAAATTTATTAAAAAATGTGTGTGTGTGTCTAATCGTTAAAAATACTAGCATTTGTAAACAACACACACACACACACTTAAATAAATGTTCAATGTATTTCTCTAAAGTCTCTCACGTTTCTTTTTCTTTAACAACGCGCATTTCTTATCTCTTTTATTCTCTAACTAAAGAAATTCTCTAACAGAAAGAGGGAGGAAAAGAGTCAGACAATAAAAGAAAAGAAATAGTGTACTAAGCATTAAATAATTCCTTCTCTTTTATAACACATCTAAAACGTTACTAAACATTTTATACGTAAGAAATAAGTATTCCCCTAATCTTTGGGACTGTACTTCTCAGGATCATTTCTGTAGTAAGTATTCTCTCGCGGAGACGCAAATTGCTTCACCAAGCACCCTCGATGATGAGGTTAGGCGTTGCCCTCAGAGCGTGAAGCCTGTTTGGGTTGTGCCAAATTTTGGATGCCCTGACGTTGAGGATCGTCGCTGGCCCCTTTTGGGGTCGGCTATGGGGGCAACGCTCTCTGAGCGGGTGCAATAAAAAAATAAAAAAAGAAGCCGTTAGAGTTGAGAAATACTTTGAACTGACCGTCTCTTCCTTCTCAAGCAAGGAAGCAATTTCTTGATTAAATATTGGCACAAAAGTGTATCCTTGCGTTGCGCTGTTTGAACCATTAAATGTAGCCAAAGAACCTTCTTTCTGTTGAACCGATTTTGTCTGTTGTGGAGAATTAAAGTCTTCCTCGCAATAAACCTTTTGGCAAAGAACTCTACAAAATTAGAATAAATTAAATGTTTAAAGAATTTTCCAAACCTAACATTATTTAAAGACTGACAATCATCTGCATTATTTAATAGAGAAAAACCAATTTCAATTGATTCTTCTGTGAACAAATAAATTTTATCAAGAGAACATTTAATTGTTAATTTAATAAGACGAGGAATTATCCTTTAAAATTGTTTAATTTAATTATTTAAAGAAAATACCTAATAAATGGATATTCTATAAAATTACAAAGATTGGTTGTTGTGTTATTATTCTCCCAAACAAAACAACCATTATTTGTTTTTATAGTAAAATTACGAACCTATAAAAGAAAAGAGAAAAAAGTTTAAAGTTTAAATAAACTTTGTCTACTTAAACACAAACAAAGTTGGAATAAACTTGAAACATTTTTATGAATGTTTTTGAAAAAGGGGACGTTAGAGTCTTACAAAATTTAATTTTTAATTTCTTTTAAAAAAATTACACAAATATCTAATTGAATATTTTTTGAATTAATAGAAGAAGGACTCTGTGCTCTATTATTATTTTGTTGTTGTTGTTGTTTAATTAAATATTCTTTTAAAAATTCTTTCCCAATTTTTGTCTTTAAAATAAAAAGAAGCACAACAGTTTGTTTAGGAGGTAAAAGAAGGGAAAATTTATTTAGTTGTGAGTCCAAAGAATTGTTTAGAATAACACTAAAATTGTCTAAAGTGATAAAAGATTTTCCATTGACTGAAGAAGTTTGTTCCAAATAAATAATACAATTATTTAAATTAATTGAAATGGATGAATTGTTTTTTAAAATAACCTTTAAATTAATTAAATAATTAATTTAAATAAATAAAATTAATTAATTAATTTAAATAAATAAATTTAATTAATTAATTTAAATAAATAAATTTAATTAAATAAATTAATTTAAATTAATTAATTTAATTAATTAATTTTAATAAATTAAATTAATTAATTTTAATAAATAAAAGTAATTAATTTAAATTAATTAATAAATTTAAATAAAATAATTAATTAATTAAAATAAATAAAAATAATTAATTTAAACACCTTAATAGGCAAAGAATCTCCAGAACGCATAGTTAATTTATTTTTATTAAAATTATCATTTTCATATTCTGTTGTTTTAATAGTATTAACAGGTAAGAAATTAATTTTACAATTTAAAAAAGAATAAAAAACACCCAATTGACACAATTCAAGTTGGAATAAGAAATGTTTTTGTGTTTTAGTTGAATCGTTAGTAGACAGACAATATTGTTCCCATTGGTCGTTAAAAGAATTAAACTATTAAAAATAATTAATTATTTAATTTTAAAAGACTCACATCTTCTTCTAAAAAAGGAAAATTAGGCAAAATAGGAAAAGGCACAATAGACTGACCCAAAAAATATTTTTCCGAATTTTCAAGAAAATTGCAAGAATTTAAAAGTTGATTATTATTTAAATTAGACATTTCATGATGAAGTAGTTGTGCCTTTATTTAATTAAAAATGTTTAAAAATAAAATTAAAAAAAATTAAAAACTATAGCAAATATCCAATCATTAATGCTTAAACAACAATAAGCACAATTTGCAATTAATAAAAGAACATTTGGTAAAAGTGAATTAAATGAAGAAATTTTAAGTTCAGTTAAAACATGTTGAAGGATCTAAAATTAAAATAAAGAAAATACATAATTTTCCTTTTTAAAAGAAAATTAATATTAAATTCCGGAAAATACGTAAGCGAAGGGACAATAAAATAAAAGACAAAAGAAAAACACAAAACAAAGTTGTAAAACAAAAACACATTTAAATAAAAGAAAAAGAAAGAAAAAGTTTGTATTTTCTGTTTTTAACATAAAAACAAGTTTTGTGTTTTAATTAAATATAAAACAAAAAATACAAAACTTAAACACAATAAATAAACTTGTTTACTGTGAATACTTGTATTTTCTTTTACTAATGTATTTTACGAAAACAATTAAATTAAAACCTGAAGAGAATTTCCATATTGTTTAAAACAAATATATTCTTCAGCAATATTTAAATAAGACAAAGTTGCAAATCTTTTACAATGATAACGCTTAAATTGACCAATCGCAGCAGAAAACAGTTGAATTGATTGAGAATAATTTTCTTGAATATTTTGCTTTAAAAAAAATTTTTTTTTAAATTAATTTAATTAAAAAATACTTCAAGAAAAGTCCTTGCTGCATGTTCCACTAATTGTAAATTTCCTTTCATTTCATTCAGAATTAATTCATTATTATGCCAAGGACGTTGACCAAAATAAATGGTTGGAGAATTTAAATCTTTTTTTTTAAGGAATTTTAATTTAAAATAAAAAAAACCTAATTTTATTGAACAAAATTGTCTCTGTTGCAAAGCATTTTTAGCTTTTAATTGACGTATTAGCATATTTGCCTTTTTTAAATGAGTCGCAGACTCCTCAAGAAAACGTCCAGGATTTTGTGAAGCATAGGCTGCTACTCCATTTGCAACGGCAAAATTAAAAAGATCGGCAAAAAGGCGATTCTATTAAATTTTAGAAATAATTTTTTTAAATGTTTTTTAATTGTAGAGGTTAAAAAAATTAAAAAAATTTTTTTTTAATTTTTAAAGAAAAAAAGAAAAACCTGTTGAGACTTCCACCATTCAAATTCAATAGTTGCCAATTCTTTGCTTGGATAATTAGCAGAAGTTCGATTAAAGAAATTAACCGAATGCTTTCTAAATTGATTAAGAGCTTCTACTGGATTATTTAAAATAAAATTTAATTCACAAATCTATACAAAGAAAAAAGGAAATTAATTAATTAATTTAAATAAATTTAAAAAAAACCTTATAATTCAAAAAACCAGAAATATTTATTAATTCGTAAAAACAATTATCTGGTAAATCCAAGTCCGCAGCTATTTGGTATGCTTGTTTGTAATATCTAAAATATTGTAAAAAGGTTAAAATGTGGGTGGAAAATGTTTTGATAGAAAACGTTTAAATAAAAGAAAACTAGAAAAATCAGAAGAAAACACAAAACAAAAAAAAAAGTTTGTGTTTTTGTTGTTTATAAATATTCAGAAAAACAGAAAAGTTTGTGTTTTTATTTTTATTCTAGCGATTTTCTGTGTTTTATTGATTTATTTCCATCAACTGACTAAAACAAGTTTTAATAAAAAAAACCTTAACGAAGAATGTCTATCTTCCCTAAGTTCTGAAATAAATGCTAATTTAAATTGCTGTCGAAGTAGAACTTGTTGGTCATTATTTGGAACACTTCTAGCACGTATTTTTTTAAAATAAGCAGAATACGCTTCCTAAAAAAATTTCTTTTTTTAAGGTTAAATTAAAGCCTTAAAATTAAAGATATTTCTACATTAAAAAACTAAAAATAATTTACTTGAGCTATTTGATTAAAAGCAAATTCTAAACGGACAATACATTCAGCGGTAGCTTTAAAGTCATTTAAGAGAGGAAAGACGTAAAACTGCTTCGTAGAGATTTTACAAAGTTGGCAAATTTCAATGGCCTTTTCAGCTGCTATAGAATCATCAACATTAGTTTTTGCTTTTTGAATAAGTACAAGTGCTAATTTTGTTTCGAGATGGCCAATACATTGCCTAAATATTACAAGAAAAAAAAATTAATTTTTTAAAAAACCTTAAAATATTAAGCCTTGATTCACATTCAGATTTTTGTTGCTGCCATAATTCACTGTCCCAATCTAAATCAATAAATAAAACAATAAGTGCTGGCCTCTCATCCAAATATTTATATTGCCAATAACGCTTTATTATTCCCTGACTTTTATTTTTAATAGAAAGTATTTCGTTTGGAGGAGACTTGATAAAAATTGAAATTAAATTAATTTTTAAAAATTCTCTAACCTTTTTAAAATTATTTTTCTTAAAAAAATTGTCTTCATAATTGAGAATTTTGTATTGGCATTGAACTGATCTTTCACGTTTTAGGTCTATAAAAGAATTAAATATTGCCTCATGATGAGAAGTTTTTCCACTCATGTCAAGTCCATTGAAAAATATTAGACCTCGTAGACAATTGTTTATTAGACGAGAATCAATTTCTTTTGGTTCCATTTTTCTTCAAAAAAAAATTTTTAATTTAAAAAACATATGTATGTAACAAAAAAGAAAAAAATAATGGCTTTAAACTAGTTGCTCTGAAACGACTGTTTGCTACTCTTAAAATTTTAAAAGTTTCAGACCATTTCGGCACGTACCATTTGGCCAAAAACCCTTATTTAGGCCTCTAGTTTTAAAGCCCTGTGCTTTTTTATTTAAAGATTTTCAGTGAAATAATGTCGGGTTCGCGGGTATTATGGGTTGTACGACATGCTGAACGTGAAGACAACATTAATTCAAATTGGAGAAAAAATGCAAATCCTCATAAGCTTAGATCAGATAACAGTCCATTGTCTTCTAGAGGTATTGAACAAGCACAAGAGTTGGCTAAAAGGTTTTTTCCTTTCTTTACTTTGAAAAGCTGAATTTTTCAGATTCTCTAAAATTCATATTGATCATATTTTTGCTTCACCATTTGAACGAACTGTAGAAACTGCGACAGCAATCGCAACTGAACGTAACATTCCGATTAAATTGGAGCCGGGATTGTGTGAAGTAATTACGTTTTTTATTTAAAAATATTTTTTATAACTTTTAAGGTCCTCTATATGTGTGAAGAACCTCCTAGTTTTGAAGAGGCCAGTGCATTGAAGAAACGTTTCCCATTGATTGACACATCCTACAAACCAATATACAACAAACCGATGCCTAAAGAAGGTATGGGTGATAGTGCATGTGTCGAACGGCTCCACAAAACTGTGGACGGAATTTGTGAAAAATGCGAAGACGCAGGTTTATCTTATTTTTGTAAACATTTTCTATTAAAGCTCCCCAAAATTTAGAATCTATTGTCCTCGTATCCCATGCCTCCCCAATTGGAGCTATTCATGAAGTATTAATTGACAAATGGAATTATGTTGGTCAAGCAACTGTTACGAAATTTGTTGAGACAGAAAATGGCTCAAAACAATTTCGTTTGGAATTTTCTTCAGATGCTGACCATCTTTCTGATAAGTCAAATCTTAGGCCATATTAATGGAAAATTGGCATTTCTCTCTCTTATTGTTAGATATCAAGAGCTTCTATGTTTCTGTTAAGATTTATATATTTTAGTATGTTATGCAATTAAATTAAAATTAAAGTAAAATATTTAGGTAATTTTAGAGTAAGAATTTTTACTCTACTTATTTGTTAGTCCGAAAAAATAAACTTTTATTTTTTCTTTATTAAAGCAAATGATTATAAGATCATTTTAATATTTAAAAATATACATATTGAGTGGTTCGAAGTGTAAGTGATAGAAATAAAAAATTACATGTAATACACACACGTGTTTAAGACCACGCAGATAAAAATTAAAAAACCTCATTGAAGGCTGTATTTTTACATCTAAAGTATCAATGAAATTATTAATTTTAAATCAAACCTCATTTTAATTTGATCACATCAGTATTTAACGAATTAAAATCTTCTGGAAAAGGTAGCACAGAAATGTTAAAGAAACGAGTGTCGAGAGGTAGATTATACCTAAAACCCCTCAAAACAATTTTATATTTTACTTTAAATTTACCGATTTGAGGTTTTTCTAATTTGACAAAATAAAATACTCTCAACCAAAACGAATGCCCATTTTCGGCAAGTAGTGCTTTTTTCCAGTTCATCTTTTGTTGTTGAAGTATCTTCTTGTTCTGATTTGGTTATTTTTGTTAATCCAACTTGTTTAAGGCTAGCATCTTTTACAATGTAATGAAAATGCTTTTTGTTTGAGCTTAAATATTTTGTTTTAAAAATTTATTTTTTAAATACTACCAATGTGCAATGAATGCATTCATTTCTTCATTCCAAATAACTAAAGCACCAACTCCTTCAATTATCTGAAAATATAACCCATTAAAATAAATGCACAAAAAATCCCTTTTAATATTAAAAATACCTCTCCAAGGGAGACAAAAGCGGTCATGTCATTTTGTTTTATAGAAGTCTGAGATCTGCAATTACGTCGTTTATAACGGAAGGACATGTTGTTTCCATCTTCAGTACCTTTATTCTTTGCTTGAGTTGATTCATCCCTCACATCAATAAACGAAAGATTTACAGCAGAATGTTGTGTAAAACTGTCCAGTGATTCTGAATAAATTTATAATTAAATAAAAAAATATTTCTTTTAACCCCCCCCTCCTTGAATCCAGGCTTAAGACTGGGCCAAAAGATTAATAATTTAATACTTGTCTTTTTTGACATTTAGGGTTGCCCTTCACTTTCCCTCTTCTTTTTTAATTTTAAAAGGAAAAACCTAATGCAATAGAAGACTCAAACATTTTAGTATATCTGCTTTGTAGAGAAGAATTTGCTTCTTCCTTTTCTTTAACAATGTTTGCAGAATCATTCTTATCCTTTATAAAACAATCAATTTGTTCATTTAACTGAAGGATTAGAGCCTCTTTTTCGGCTAATTTTTGTTCCTTTTCTTCTCTAATTTTCTTTTCATTCTAAAAATTAAATTTTAATTTAGAAACTGAGGAAGAATTTTAAAAAAAAAGTTTAGCAACCGGTACCCACAAGAGTTTGTAGAGTCTTTGGTTCACTAAAGTTTTTCACCTACACGGTTATGCTTTCTATAATAATTTTCCCTTACCAGTCATTTTAAATAATTTCAAATAAACATAAAATTAAACCTCCAATTTTTCTTTAAGTTCAATAATTTGTGCATTCATTTTTGTTTCAATTTCCACTAAACGCTCATTATTTCCTTTCTCCATTTGCACCTTGCATTTTTCTACAGCATCAATTGAACTTTTTTCTATCAATAGTTGAATACTTTTTTTAATTTCGTTTGAAGTAGAGAGTAAATTATTATTATTAATAATGTTGTTGTTTTTTAATTCATTACCAGCTACACGAAGACAGTTGAAATTCTAAAATAATTTTAATTTAAATAAAATTAATTTTAAACCTCTGTAATTTCTTTCATCTGTTGTTGTATACTTTCTATCTTTGTTTTAACACGTTCTTCACAAAGCAATATCTGGTTGACTTTACGATTGCATTCACTTGTTTGAACCTAAAAATTTTAAATAAATTAATAAAGAATATTTTGATAATTATCTATATCCAGTCCTTTTCCTTCTTTTCCCCCTACACGTAAAAATAGCTAAGGAAGACATAAGGGTCAGAAAAAGGTGAACCTTTAAAAGCCTTAAAGGTTTGGCAAAAAAAGTCTAAAAGAAATCTCTCCTCCGTTTTTTTCAAAAAAATTAAGGGTAATTTTATTCTAATTTATCTGACCATTAAGTTACTTTGCTATTAAAAGTGTTGTAGAAGAAGGGAAAGGAAAATAAATATTTTAATTTTAAATAAACCTCTTCAACCAAGGCAGGTTGATTTACACATTGTGCTCTAACAAGTGAAAGAGGTCGAGTAATTTTAGGCGAAGAACGGAAGAGAGGATAACTCTAAAAGTAATAAAATAATTTTTAAATAAATAAATATTAATTAATCAAACTGGAAATGTTGCCCTAGCTCCACTAACTGTTGCAATAAAATTTTTTTGTCCATTTATTAAACCAAAGTTATTACTAAATTCTTCTGGTGTGCTAAAATTATTAGAACTTATTGACTCTTCTTTTTGTTGTTGTTGATGATCATCACGGGAGTCGGTATTTGATGGAATTGCTATTGGTGCACTCGGTTGAAGTGGAGACATTGATTCTCTATTCTATAAATTTTTAAAGTTCAGAAAAAATTTAAAAAAAAAATTTTTTTTAATTAATACTCTGACCGCTCTGAAAAATTAAAAAAATTCATTGGAAAATATGAAGGTTAAATTAGAGACAATTCTTACTTAACAATAAAAACAAGAAAAAAAGCTTAATAAGAAAACCTCCATTTTATTCCTTACATCATTAGCAACAATAGTGCTTGAACTGCTATTACAGGTCAAAGCAAATTGAGGTCCAAAGTTTGGTTGTATCTGTCCGTACATTCCACGTGGTGGAGATTCTGTCATTATATTTGCTCCAATAGAGTTTAGAGATGTGTTGGAAGCAAAGTTTGGCCCATCACGAGCAAAGGTAAGGAAAGTACGTCCACCGGCGACAGAAGGGGAAGAAATAATTTCTATAGTTTCTTCACTAAATAATTTAATTTTAATTTTTTTTTTTGGTACTTTTCAGCCCCCAGTTGACCCAAAATTATCGACAATAATTTTTTAAAAATGATTATTTTTTAAAGCTTTACTTTAGCCAATTTGTCGAAGAAAAATTCCTGTCCATAATATCGAAATTTGAAATTCTATCGCGATCATAAAAGCTTTGATCTCTGCGTATTTGTGATTGCATTACTTGTTGATTTTGGGATTGAGAAAAATCAAAAACTGATAAACGTTGAAAAACCATAGGAGCACCAACAATTAATAAATCCTTCATATGAGGGAAAATCTAAAGAAAAAAAGAAAGAAATTTTCTTTTAATATTTAAACCTTTCTGAGTTCAGTAAGATGTTTGCTTGATATTTTTGGAAGATATTGATCTATTTTTGGTAAAGTTGTTGTTGTAAATTGTGGAATGCGATCACTCATTCCAGGGAAAAGTTGACACAAAAAATGTTTATCCAATTTGCTTTGAAATTGTTCACGAATACGATTTTCTTCAGCGATGAAAGCCGAACATTTATCGATATGAGTGGCTATCCAAACAGAAAATTCCTTAAAAATAATATAAAAATTCTGATTGACTCTCCCTTTATACGATTAAATCCTTACATTTTCTCCTACACTTAAAAATGGTCAATGGACATAATGCTCAATTCATTCATTAATAAGGATTAAATTTACTTTGTTTACAAAGAAATATATTTATGAAAAACTTGAAATGATTTCTGCTGTTAAATTATGTCCAGCTTATTTAAAGAATAAACAGAAAGTACCCGTTTTATAATTACAACAAAATCTGCTCACTAGAATACACTTAAAAAGTAAACCTTTCTCAACTCCTCCCGACGTATGACCTCTGGAACTGCCATCATGTAAATGTTCGGCGCTTCTTTAATCTGTCTTACAAGATCTAGCCTCTGTCGCAAGCCAGAATATTTTTCCTCAAAAACTACCAATTTCTTGTTTGACCCATCCAATCTTTCATAAGCCTAGAAAAGAAGTAAAAAATAAATTAAAAATTAAAAAACCTGTCGAATCCAGGTTGAGAAACGCAGTGAAACTTTAAAAAAATACATAAATTCATTTGTCAAAATAAACAAACTATTTTTAACTACATCATCCTTTGAGTTAATAAATGAACTTGCAGCATTATAAATTTCTTGAAGTGGCTCATTCAATTTATTTAAATATTGTTTTTGCCAAACTGTAATGTTCTGGGTACTTCCTTGAATAATTGGCTGGACAATCTCACGCACTTTTGAAAGATTTCCTTAACAAAAAAACAAATTTAATAAAATTTGTGTCAACAAAGATTAATAGAATTCGTAGTACTTCAACTAATTGCGGACAAAATCTTGCGGACTTTTGTCCGCAAAAAAGGAAAAGTACCCAACTAAAAATAAAGAAACCTTCCATCCGTTGTAATTTACTTTTCAACGCAGCAAAACGCTTATCAATACCGCCAAGTTCTCTATACTGTGCGTTAGTAGAAGTACTTTGTACTTTTGTAAAAACGAATGCAGCTTCTGACAAATCAGAATCGTCAATTTTCTCTAAATGATCGAGCATAAGTTGAGATAATGAATTTAATGAATAAGCCGGATCTTTTGAAGATAACCAATCAAAAAGAGTAATTTCTTCAGAAGAAGTAAAAACTGAATTATCGCTGCCAGGAGAGGAAGGAGTTAATTGAGCAGGAGGTGAAAGAAGGGATGAGGGGATTGTTATCTAAAATTTTGGTAAATTAATTACTAGAAAACATTGACAAAAAAACCTTTGAAAGAACTTCAATAACATTATCAAATTCTCCCAAAAGTACACGTCCTTTTGTACGAATAATATCCAACTTTTCTGCTTGTCTTTTAGAACGCTGAAGGTATTTTTGGGTGCGAGAGACACTGTCGTCCAAATTTGCTATAACTGCTTTATAACCCTAAAAAATATTTTAAAAGTTTATTAATTGAAAAAAGAGAAAGTAAGATGCTCTAGATAAAGTTAAAGAAAAAAACCTGATGTAAATAATGATGTTCAGAAAGTAAATTAGTACAAAAACGAATAACAGTTTCGACAACATTTGTACACTTTTTTGCAAATTCAATACAATCTGTAATCGCAGAAGAAGAGGTTGTGTTTATTAGGTTAAGACGCTCAATATCAGAACTCAACCCTTTAGAAATAAGGATATTAAAAAACGTTTATTTTAAACCTCGAAAAAGCTCATTAATTCCCTCTAAATTTTCTTTTACAATTTCAGTATTAGTATTTGAAACTCTTTTAACAAGAAAGATAGGATTTGTATCTGTTCCAGCTCCTGTTATTTTTGAAAGCATAATTGAACCAACAAGGGAAGTTCCATCGGAAAGAAATAGCAATTGATTATCTATTCCAATGTTTGTTGATTTTTCTATAGATCTATTTGAGAAAAGAAATAATTAAAAGGATTCAAATAGGTTTACTTTTGTAAATCAAATATAGAACCAAGTGTTGGTGGTTCAAGCATCAACATATAACCTAAAACAACAAAAAGCACTCATCTTTTTAAAATAAGAATATCACCTTGGCTAACGTAAAAAATATGGAACATGTTGAAATAAAGAAAATTAATGTAAAAATAATTTTATATTTAACAAAATTAAAAATATTTCCAATCGTCTAAAAATAAATAGGTAATTAAAATAAATGAAAATGTTTAGTCTCTGTTTGTCTCCTATAATAGAATACTATCTCTAACGCCTGACAATTGTATATGAACAATTGAACAGAGACAATTGGACATAATGCTAAATTTAGTCAAAGCAAAGTAGTCAAGTAGGTAACTATGCTCCAACAAATTTAACAGTCTAATCAAAGAACAAAATTTTATCTTTAAAGTGCATGAGAAAAAAAAGTGTGGAGAAGACAAAAAATCAAGGAAGGTATGTTTTAAAAAAAAGAAAATTTTTGAACAAGACTGAGAAAAAAAAAGAAAATTAATTTTTTCCTAAACATATCTTATTAAATAAAAATAATTTTTAAAAATAAAATTGTATGAGATAAGCAAAAAAATAACCGAGCGCTCGACTTCAACTCTTATATATAAGTAAATTATTACAAATAAAAAAAAAGAATAAAACTAAAAAAATTATATAAAAAAAAGGAAAAAAATCGTTGAAAATCTAGCGTCAAAAGTTTATTATTTTTACACATCACACAATATGTACTTTCGAATTTCATTGATTAAACTAAAAAATTAAAGTAAAATATAGAAAGAAACTGCTATGACGGTTGAACTCCTTCAAAAATGTATAAATTGTTTGTTGCAGCTAAAGCAATTATATCTGCTGATGGATGCCAAGCACAGTGAAGAATCTTTAAAATAATTCTTCTATTATTATTATTTTATAATTAGTAATACATATCAACTAAAGATTTTATTCAAAAATCGTAAAAATTAAAACATGCACAAAATCCGCAAGTTTTGTCCGCAACTTTTTTTTAAACAGTTTTGGGTCGTAAAAAAGACAGTAATTCACTGCATTTTTTTTGTTAAGAGAGGGGATGATTAAAAACTGAATTTTCTGTTTCCCATTTTAGTATTAATTAATTAAAAAAACCTTTTTATTAAAATCCAAAAAATCAGAATTAATTTCTTCTTTACGTTTTCTACCAGGAATCGTTGCCGCTGTATTTCCGCCTTTTTTACTTCCTCCGCTGAGACGGCCAGCTGATGAATATTGTTGTTGTCTAAAAGGTTTACACAATTCAAGACTAGCCTCATAAGTTGATTCAACATGGGAATTTCGTTTAAAAGTGCGAAAATGGTTATTGTAGGAGCCAGTAATTACATGTCTTAAAAAAGTAAAAAATTTTTTAAAAATTAAAACAAAATAAACCTGTCATCACCACTCCAACAACACTCAAATTTATCAAAAATTGAATCATTCTCGTAAAGTGTACAAAGTTTTGAGCGTAAACAGTCGTGTACATGGTAGGTTTCGATTGGTCTTGATTCCATGTTTAAATCCCAAACCTTTAAATATTCTAACTACAAAAAACTAACAAAATTTAGCATTCAAAAAGGAAAAGTATCCGTCAAAAAAATTAAAAAAACAACAACAGCAAAGTCCCAAAACTTAAAAAAAAACAAACGTTGACTGTGAGGTAATCCCTTGTGAGAAGATATCTACCACTTCTCGAAAATTTAACATCAGAAATAGAAGATATAATTTCAGAGAAAAAAGAACGTGCTGCTGGGTCCTCCTTCTCCTCAAATACTAAAAAGAAAAGGTAAGAAAATTATTTAAAAAATAAAAAAACTTTTTGCAGGTCCATCACAGAGTGCGCCATCGCGCATATCACAAAGACGTATAATACCCTTTGAGGAGCTATATGCAAATAAATGGCAATGTTGTTGATGGAATTCAGCTGCTGTGATTACCTAGAAAACAATAAATATTTTTAAAAAATTAAAAAAAGAGAATGGCCTTGACCTGAACAATTTTCTTAAGGTGGAGCAACTACTGGATTTCCCGACAGAGTCAGGGCCCATGAATTTATGAGACCATTGGGATTCCAGGGAGTACATATCACATGTTTATCTTCATTTTAAACGAATTCCGAAGGCCCAGGATTTTTAAAAATTAAAATAAAAACCTCAGTTAATTCCTCCATGTTTGTAGGTTTAATATCAACAATATCTAAAACAACAAAAATATAATTAAATTTAATAAATTTCATACTAAAGCTCTGATTTGTTATTTCATGATTCCACAAATTTATTCGAAGATCATCAGCTGAAATAAACGTTTCTTGATCGGAATTGATGCTGATTGAATTGATGTGCTTAAAGTTTTATTTATTATAAATTAATTAGTTAAAAAAGGTTTAAAAGACAAGAAGAAATGCATTTTTAAGAATTCTAGAATTTAGCCTTTCCCCAGGTTCTGACAAACAAAAAAAAAGATCATCAAAATAAAATAAAAATAAAGTAAATAACTTACATATGTATGGGCATTTGCATAAACCCTTCGAGGCGAGGCTTCAACAATAAGCTCCATTGGGACTAACATTGGTAATTGAAGAGGAGAGCCACTTATAATTCTGCAACTAATAAAAGGGGAATTTAAATTTGGCAGAGGAAGAATTCGAGTCAGAAATGTCCGATGAAACTCTACACTTTATATTCAAAATTTAAAGGTTAAAATGAACACTAATTCAGATAACCCTATTCTCAGTTATTTTCCCTATACTTTTTGATAGAATTTAAAATGAATATCTTTAACAAAAAAATATTTTTAGGTGTAAAAGTTCTTTTAAAAAAACCTTCTCGTGCCATCATCGTAACGTAAATTGTAACCGCCATCTGCCATTTTTCGTTCTCTTTCAGATATTTTCCATAATTTTACTGTTTTATCTATTACAAAGTTTAAAAATTAGATAAAAATAAATTAAAAAAATAACCGTTTGTTGAAATTATAAAATTTGCAGCATTTTTCTTTTTCATCCATTTTATTTGGTTAATTTTTTCCTCTATTTCTAGCGACTTTAGATAGTCAAATTCGGGTTCATGCGATTGGAATGTTGAATAGACGTTGTACTCACTGGTTCTTACACCGTTTAAATAAACACCCTGAAAAGGATTAATTAAACAAGGGAAGAAAGTGAGAATTATTAAAAGTGAAGGAAAGCCTTGACATTAACAGTTAATTTAAGTTTGTTTTTTAAGCAAGTAAATTAACATTTTTGGGGACATTTTGAAAAACATCAGATTAATGCCCACCCGTTCTTAGGTAAAATAAACGGGAGCTTAAAACTTCTCCAAAACAATTAATTAAAACAAAACAAAATTAGACAAGTTATTAAACCCCAAAAAGAAAACTAACACTTTGATCACGTTGAAAGATAACTACTCTGCCCCCTTTATCCCCTGTTGCAAGCAATTCACCATCTGAATAAAAAAATAAAATTGAGACTCACAAAAGATGAAAATACCATGAGAAAATTCGACACAAGAAATTATATCTGCTAAAATATTAAAAAATAATTAATAAAATTAAAAAGAAACAAAAAAAAAGAAACCATCAGTCGGCGCATCATCTGTTTCAATATTTCCTTTTATTTGTGAAAACCGCCACTGAATTTCATCTGAAAATTCCATGCTTTGTGGTTCACTACTGCCTGCTCTAGATGAAGATGGCTCTGAACAATCCATTGATGATTGCTGCTTTCTCCTTGGATAAATATTGATTAGCCGCAGTGTGTTTAATTTTTATTTGAAAATAAATGTATATGGCTTTCTTTTTACTCTTCTTCTGTTAAATAAAATTAATTTTTAATGGATCAGATCAGGACTTGGAAAGATCGGAAGGATCAGGTCTATCGAAAGGCACCAATTATTATCCTTAATACCTCACTTTTGTTATTAAATGAATTTATAGGTTGTTAAATAATTATTTTAAAATTCCCTTTAAAATGAGCTTTTGCTTAATTTATTCTAGCAAAAAATATAGCAATTAAACCATAAAATTTTAATGAACTAAAACAAGTTAGAAAAGAAAGAGAAAAACTGCTTTAACCATTTTTAAAAAAGTCTGTAAAAATACTATTCTAAAAACAGCGATTAACAACAACAACAAATATATATATATTTATTTATACTAGAGCAAGGTGTGGGTGGATAGAAAAAAAAAGTATATATTTTCTCCTCTTTAGGACATTTTATATATATTGGCCATTATTGGAAAAAAACTCTTTTCTTAACACCCAGGATGCCGCGCAAATGCGCAAAAATACATGCCAACATCCTTGGCAAAAAAAGAGGATAAAAAAGGTGTGTTTATCCTCGTTAGAGGGTGTTGCGAGAGAGAAGATGCACCCACAAAAGAGATCAATAAATAAATGTTGTTGTATATGTAAGCAAAAGTGAGGAAAAGAGAAAAGCGTTATAAAAAAAAAAAGAAATGAGAAAAAATATTAAAAAAGAATAACTTGGGAAAAAGACAGAAAAAGCAAAAAAAATATATATGTAGGATATTAGCTTATGTTGTACTAAAATGTATGTGTTAGCATGTAGTTATGGAAAGCATTAGAAAAAAAAACAACAAAAAAAATATGTGCGGTTGGCAAGGAACTTTGTTAACAAAAGTAAATTTACTCTGTGCTAATGACTGCAAAAAAAGTCTTTTTTTAAGTTAAATGAACTTTAAAAAGTTATGTAAAATCCTTAAAGCTGTTCTTGTTCTGCAATTTTAAAACTTTTTTGTTTAGTCGTCTAAAAGTGTCATCTTTTCTTATTCATTTTTTCTTTGGCATTATGTTTTTAAATAAATTATTTTTTAGTCAATTGAGTCTCAGACAATTTTTGAACAATTTTTTTGATTTTTGTTTAATTTTTCTTAAAATTTTAAGAATTGGCATGGTGGACGGACATTCTTTAAATTTTTAGACATTATTAAATCATTAATAAAATGTCTTTTTTGCTGAAAACAATAACATTAACTAACAAAAGAATTTTCTAATAATAAAAATATTTATATGACCCATTAACAAATGCAATTAAATAAATATTTTAAACTCATTAACGGATGTAATATAGAAAACGTGAAACTATTAAGAAACAAATAAAATTTAATTAAAAAAAAAGGAATAACATTGAGAAAAAAAAAGTAAATAAAATAATCTAAAAAATTAAAAGAAATTGAAAAATATTAAAAACGGTTAGAGTCCAAACTTGCTTTGTGTACTAATAGCAGCACAGAAAATTGAGAATTTTAAACCAATAAAATATATTTTCAACACTGAAATTCAACTACTTCTTGCTTATTTATCCGTCAATGAATAACGTGTAGCAATATTGTTGATCTCCTCAAATTATTTTGGACACTAGAGTATCATCACAATAAAGTTGATTTTACTATAATTAGCTTACCATAATTCTAGCACTTCTCTCTAGATGTTTAATTGAGAAGTTCTAAATTGACTATACAGTACCGGAAAATTCTGAAAATTCCGCATTGCCCAAACAATCAGATAATAAAAACATTTATTGCCTATAAAAAAGTTGGATATAAATAAAGTTTATTTTAAACCACGTGAAAATTTAAATAAAATAAAAAAAAATATTTTAGGTTAAAATTGAGGGTCATAAAATTTTTTGAACATTTTTTTATCAAAAGAAATAAATGCCAAGTTGAACTGAAGAAAATTTAAAGTAATAAAAATTTTTAAAAAAAGGAAAAGGATGAAAAAAAGTTCCGGAATTAAATAATAAAAATTTTTTAATGTTACATTTTTTTATTAAAAAGAAGGAAATAGTAAATAAAAGATATTAAAGGTGTACTAATACATATATTAATAAAAAAAAGTTAGATGAACATTTTCCAAACAAAAATCAACAGTATTTAAATAAATAAGTTAAGCACTCAATTTTATTTGAAAATTTTATCTAAACCTTCAGAGAAATTAAATTTAAAAATTTAAAATTTAATTTTAAGGGTAAAATGTCCCTGATTATAATTACTATTAGTATTATCATTTCTACTCCAGCCTTTGTTTCAGCTGATTGTTCAAATAAGTGGACACAAAGAGTTGCTGAAGATGGGAAGACATATGGGTATCAAGTTGTTTTAAAGGATTGGCTTAATTTTTATGAGGTAAATTTGAAAGAAAGTTTAGAAAGAATTAAACCTTAACTATTTAAAAAAACAATTAAAAAGACATTCCGGAAACAATAAAACTTTGAGAAAACACAAATTAATTCCGGAAAATGAATTTATAAAACTTTCCGGAAAAGATTAAATTAAGTTTAAAAAATACAAAACTTTTTTACACTTTCCGGAAAGTTTAAATAAATTCCGGAAAATACAAAAATATAAAGGAAAATTAATTAAATGTTTAAAGACTTTAAAAGAATTAATTTAAAAATAAATTAATTTAAAGGCTCATGCTCAATGTCGTTCAATTGGAGGTGAAGTAGTGTCTATACACAGTGCAGCTGAAAATGAGTTTGTTAGACAATTAGCAGCACCATCACTTAATGCTTGCCAAACAAATAATTCAGTCTGTGCTCAACGAGTTTCTACAGGTCTTGACTTTTATTTGCGTACAATTTGGTTAGGAATGAATCGTTGTCAATATTTCCCTTCATATAATGGTTCTGTTGATTGCATTAATTCTGATGGAACATCTTGTGATTTTGCTAATTATAGTGGTGTGATTAATAGTGCAAATCCAAACCCAGCAGGATATCCTTGGGGATATGGAAATCCTTCAGCATCTGATGCTGGACAAGGAAGTAAATTATTTAATTAAAAAAGACAAAATGCCAATAATTTATTATTTATAAAGATGGAAATATTGAAGAATGCGTAGCTATGTATAATTCAACATCTGGAGAGTGGAATGATATGTCATGTTTCCAAAAATTGGGAGGGGTAGTTTGTAAAAGGAACTGTTCGGCAACATGTGTTGATTCATCTCCAATTACTGCTGTGGCTGCACCTTCTTCTATAACTGATAGTATGTAAATAATGTTTTAAATAGACTGGGTTATAATAAAATCCTATTTTTTGTAAAGATTATTAAATTATTTATTTTTTGGCATTCTGTTTAATAAAATAAAAATTGGTGGATTAATAGAGTCCTAAAAATAAATATTCAGCAACATGTACATTGGGCAATTGGACACAACGTATTGGTGAAGACGGTAACACATATGGTTATCAAGTAGTGTTACGAGATTGGCTTAATTTTTACGAAGTGAGAAATAATAGAATTTAAATAATATATAATGGAAATTAATTTAAAGGCTCATGCTCAATGTCTTGCAATTGGAGGTGAAGTAGCATCTATCCACAGTAATGCTGAAAATGAATTTGTTAGACAATTAGCTGCACCATCACTTAATGCTTGTCAAACAAATACATCAGTCTGTGCTCAACGAGTTAGCACTGCTAGTCTTGATTTTCTGTTGCGCACCTTCTGGTTAGGAATGAATCGTTGTCAATATTTCCCTTCATATAATGCTTCTGTTGATTGCATTAATTCTGATGGAACATCTTGTGATTTTGCTAATTATAGTGGTGTGATTAATAGTGCAAATCCAAATCCAGCAGGTTATCCTTGGGGATATGGAAGCCCTTCAGCATCTGATCAAGGACAAGGAAGTAAGTTAATTAAATTAAAAAAGACAAAATGCCAATAATTTGTAATTTATAAAGATGGAAATATTGAGTCATGTGTATCAATGTTTAATGGCACATCTGGAGAATGGAACGACCTTCCATGCTTCCAAAAATTGGGAGGAGTTATATGCAAAAAGAATTGTTCAGCAGCTTGTGGCAGTTCTACAACAACAACTTTACTTTCTACAACAACCACAACCTTGGCTTCTACCACAACAACTGAACCATCTACTACAACCACAACTCCTTCCACAACAACCACAACTCCTTCCACAACAACCACCACTCCTTCTACAACAACTACCAGTCCTTCCACGACAACCACAACTCCATCTACTACCACCACAACTCCATCCACTACCACCACAACTACTTCCACAACAACCACAACTCCTTCTACAACCACCACAACTCCTTCCACAACAACCACCACTCCATCCACAACTACCACAACTCCATCCACAACTACCACAACTCCATCCACTACCACCACAACTACTTCCACAACAACCACAACTCCTTCTACAACAACTACCAGTCCTTCCACGACAACCACAACTCCTTCCACAACAACCACCACTCCATCTACTACCACCACAACTCCATCTACAACAACCACCACTCCTTCTACAACAACTACCAGTCCTTCCACGACAACCACAACTCCATCTACTACCACCACAACTCCATCCACTACCACCACAACTACTTCCACAACAACCACAACTCCTTCTACAACCACCACAATTCCTTCCACAACAACCACCACTCCATCCACAACTACCACAACTATGCAGATAAGTAAGTTTATATAATAAATTTATGTACTAATTAACTATTTCTTTCAAAAATATTTAATTATATTAATTAATTTAATAGATTGTGGTAATTGTTCAGCCGGACAATCAAAACTAATATTCGATAAGACTACTTTACTTAGTAATCAGACAATTAATAATCAAGCAGCAAGTGAATGTGTTAATGATTGTAAGATAAAAACAGTTTCCCAGGTATATCTTCAGTAATAAACCATAAAAACATTTTCTAGGTTTGCTACAATCCCAGCGGAATAAGTGTTGTTAGAATTCGTTGCACAGACTCAAAACTCTTTTGTGTCTGTGCCTCTACTGAAAAAGGCTGCTATACTGTGACACAAAGCCAACCACTTTACCAGGCTGATTATTTAATTTATGCCAATGGTTTTTAAAGAAAAAAATAAAAACTTTAATCATCTTTAAATTTAAGCAAGTTATACTTTCCTAGCTTTAAATACTGGAGCAAGTTCCATTAGCAATGGAATTAAAACCTACAATTTCCAAACAAGCATGACTTTTATACCCAACGATTCAACCTTTTTGAATGCTCCATGGATAGCAGGTATTTTCCAAAACAATTAAAGTGTACCAAATGGTTCAAAATTTAATGGTCATAGAAAATAATGACCAACTAAGGGTATTCTATTAATTTAAATTTTTCCGGAATTAAAGTCTTTTATTTTTTAATTATTCAATTAATTTAAATTTCCCTTCAATACAAATAAGCATTAAATATTTACCAACCTTTTTTCTTTTAATTTATTAAAAACTTGTTTAATTAAGTTTCATGTTCTGGTTGCAATCCAATACACAATCCTGGAATGGACTCGCAAAAACCTTGCTGATCAATGAAAATACTATTAGTCAATAAATAAACAAAAAATGTTTAATACTTTCCTCTTCTATTTATTTAAATTAATCTTTGGGATTTTTAACAATTTAATTAAACTTTAATAATCAATAATTTTTAATTATAATAAACTTAAATTGCTTTACTTTTTAATTTAATTATAAGTGTTCAAACAAAGGGTGTAATTGAACTAATTTATTAAATAAATAATTTAAAAAAAAAACTTGTTTTTTCCCCCTTATTTTTCGTAAGAGAAATAAAAAATATTTAAATTAATTTTGTTTTCTACCCTTTTTAAAAAATACACACAGTAAATATAGTAAAAGAATTTATACACTTGAAAATTTAAAATAAATTGGAAAAATAAAAATTCAATTAAAAATGTATTTTTTAATTTTGTGGAAATTATGTAAGCCTAGAAAGAAAAGACAAAACAGACGGTGCAACAACTTGCGGACTGAAATTTATGTATGCAAAAAATATGAGCATTTTTAATTATTTTTGAATTAATTTTGTCCGAAAGTGTTGCGAAGTCAATAAGAATTAAAGTTAATTTTTTTTTAATTAAATTGGGTAATTTACTAAAAAAAATTTTTTAAACATAAAATTTTGCCAAAAATGGGTTTAAATAATTTTTATTTTAATAGTTCGAGAGAAGAGCATTTTTAAATTTCTTCATTTTTGGCAAAATGTCCATAACTTCAGAAATGTTTTTTTTAATTTTAATCTAACCTATTCTAAACTAAATTTTATAAAATATCTAATATTGAATAAGAAATAATAAATATTCCTACTAATTGTAAGATGAAGCAAAAATATAAATTTTAAATTAAAAAATAAATTTTGCTTCAACTTACTCTTCTAATAACTAAAAAATATTTTTTTTTAAAGAAAGATTTTAACTAATTTAAAGGTTTAATAGGACTGGGATAATAACTAAGAATTATAATTTTAAATTTCAGATCCTTCCTTGATATAGAAAAATTCTGAAATCAGAATTAAATCAAAGGCCTTTTGATCAGAAAGTTTTTAACGGAAAACCCAATCCCTTAAACTCTCTTCTTTAATATTTACACTTAGAAAATAATACTCTAATAAACCTAAATATTTACATATCTCTCCTTTACTCTTTTTGTTCTTTGCTTCTTTTCCTCTCATAAAAACAAAGTTTGTTTCTTAATAAAATCCACGTCCCTCTGATGGATAATATTCAACATTCTGAATATTTCCATAATCTTGCTGATAACCAATTTGTTGAAAATATCCACTTTTACGCATTCTACTGATTTCTTGACGAACTTGATTCTCCACTTCAGACTCAAACTTTCTTTGTTCTCTTTTTTGTTTTAATAAGGGTATTATTCCCTCCACCTCTGCCGGGAAACTAAAATTTTTATTAGGATCAGTCGCCATTCTTTCCATAGCAGCTAAATAAACGTCCAAAAGTATTTTGCTGTCACCATTCATAAATGATATAGCCATTCCTTTAATTTTTATTTTAGTAAAATTAAAACAAATTCTTTAATGTTTAACCATGTTTTCCCGCTCGCGCAGTACGGCCAACGCGATGAATATAATCTTGATAGTCTAAAAATAATTTTAATTTTTAATTAAAATGTAGAATTTGCATTCTCATAAATGAATGTACAAACCTTTTGGAGCATCATAATTTATTACGTGAGTTATTTCCTTAACATCATGTCCCCTTTGAAAAGCATCTGAAGCAACCAAAATTCGAACTTGACCTCCTTTAAATTTATCTAAATTTTCCGTTCTTTTCTCAACATCTCCGTGAAATGGCAAACTGTCGTATCCTTGCTCGTTTAAGTGTTTTGAAACCTAAAAATTTAAAATTAAGTAAAATACAAAATGCCAAAACTCAAAATATTATTTACAAAAGGTTAAAAAATAAATTTATTTTGAACAAAATTCAAAATATTTATAAATTTATTTCCTTTTTTGCCATTTATTTTTTATAAATAAAATACTTACAAAATCACATCTAGCTTTCGTGTTAGTAAAAATAACTATTTTGAAGGCAGATGTATTGCTGCTAATTCTATTAAGAACATTTAGAATTAGGTTAGGTTTATTTAATTCGTCATTCACCCAAACAATTTCTTCAGAAAGGTTTGGAGGTGACTGTCGAGCAATGGTCATTTTTATCTTTAAAATAAAATAATTAAATTTTTAATTATTTTTCCTTTATCATAATATGTATTAGAAAATAATTAAATTAATTCTTTGATTTAATTAAATAATTAATTCTTTGATTTAATTAAATAATTAATTCTTTGATTTAATTAAATAATTAATTCTTTGATTTAATTAAATAATTAATTCTTTGATTTAATTAAATAATTAATTCTTTGATTTAATTAAATAATTAATTCTTTGATTTAATTAAATAATTAATTCTTTGATTTAATTAAATAATTAATTCTTTGATTTAATTAAATAATTAATTATTTTTCTTTAACTCACATAATCCTCCTTGAGAAATTCTTTTACTAATTTCTCTACTTTATTTACGTAAGTTGCAGAAAACATGACTAGAATATAATTAATTTATTTTAATTCAATTAATAAAAAACCTGTTGTTCTCTTGTCTTTTGGTGGTAATTGGCCAACTATTGAACGACTTTGTTCTTCAAATGTTGGGTCTTTAATTGTATGAATTAATTAATTCTTAAAAAAAAACTTAATTTACCCAATAATCTATCCAATTCATCAATAACAAAAATTTCGCACTGTCCCAGGTTAACATGATTTTGCGACATCATCTCTATGAGACGCTTCGGTGTGGCAACAAGAATATGACAACCTGACTGAAATAAAAGAAACAACACTTTAGTATTTTATTTTGGGAATTCTAATTATTTAAAATGACTGAGAAAAACCAGAATTTTTATTAAAAACAACTAACTTTAAAACTTTCAACTTGTTCAATATAATTGCCTTTTCCACCCCCAATAGTAAGAGCAGGAGTGATAGGCGTACGATAGGTTAATTTTAAAACTTCTTTAAATGTTTGATGTGCAAGCTCTCTTGTTGGTAGAATTATTAAAGCATTGGAAATGCAAGTATGATTTTTACCTTCTTTATCTATTATTGGCTAAATATTTTTTAATTAATTTATTTAATTTTTTAAAAATATATGTAAACCTTATTTAGGCGTTTTTCGGTTCTCCCTTTTTTCAAAAGTCGATCAATCATAGGAATGAGAAATGCTGCTGTTCTAAATGAATAATTGTTTTATGAAACAGAAATTAATGCAAAAAAGAATAAAAATAAACAAACTTTCCGGAGCCTGTTTCTGAGATGGCAAGTAAATCATTTTCGGGATATGCCATTATAGACATTGCATATTTCTAAATAAAAAGAAGGCTAAATAAAAGCTCTGGGCCTGAATTGGACCGTGAAAGAAAATTAAGACATAAAATTAAAAATCAAAGAAAACAAATAATTAATTAACCTGGACAGGCGTAGGCCTTCTAAAATTGCAAAGCTTAATGTTGTCTAATAACCAAGGATCCAAATGGGAACCTTCAAACTGAAAATTTGTCAACAGTTTAAAAAAAATTAATTCATTTTATTTTAAATAAAAACAAACACTAGCAACAGACACAACAGGAAAATACTCAAATGTCTCCTCATATTTTTTCCCTATTTCAACGTTAAGTAAATCAGAGTCATCAAAATAAGAGTCATCAACTTCAATACTTTCTTCTTTAATTCCAAACAGTTCTTTTTCGTTTTGGCTAGGTTTTCCTTGCCTTCTCCAAGTTCCCTTACTTTCTAAGAATTTCTTTTGTTCAGTCTCTCTTTTTTCTGGTGACTATTTTTGTAAAAAAAGGAAGAATTTATTTTAGATTAGTAAAGATTTGGTAAAGGATTTAAAAATGTAGCAATATATGTCTTTAAAAGGAGTTCCAAAAACTGAATTTATTGACATTAAAATCAGCGATTCAATACAGGATAAAATCACTGGAAAATCGAAGGACCCCGAGGTAATCAAAAATGTTTTTTTATTAATTAATTACCGCGGCTGCTATCAAAAAAACTTTTTTTTCGCTGTTTGGGGAATGCTTTCGAACATTTTTTTAAATTAAAAAAAATATTTTACCAAATAACTCTTAAAACTGCATAAAGGTTTAATTGCTTTATTTAATGCAATCATTCTATTTATTTCATTTAACCCATTTTTTCCTTTATATTCACATCTTTCTTTCGAATTTATTAATTCCTTGTCACTGTTTATATCTTTTATTTGTAAACAATATGCTTTACTATAGCTTTTTAATATTGTGAATTTACTAAAAATTTCAATATCGTAATTATGCATTGAAGAGCCTCGATATTTTTCTAAATCCTCTCCTTCTTCTTTTAAAAGAAAAAATATTTATATTTAAACCTGACCAAGTTTAATTTTACACTCATTAATAGAGACAAAATGGTAGAGTCATAAAGGTCAAAAATATAAAGGTCAGTTATAACCTCAGTTGTATTACAACCCCTTTGTAATAAAGATGGGGATTTCTCTTCATTTTTACCTTCCCCCTATTTTTCTGGTTTTTTCCCATCCCTAACAAGTTAACTTCCTTTGTCAATTACTTCATTACTGAATAATAATATTTTTAATAATTTTTACCTTCAATTTCACCAAAACGTTGAGTGTCAAGAGTTGATGGATTCCAACAATCTTTAAGCAAACCAAATGAACCTTTTGACCTTTTAGTTAATTTTCTGGAGGATTCTCTTCTCTGTTTAATTAAAGCATCTTTATAATCATTTCTTGCTTGAAAAAGTTCTTCAAAAAAACTTTTAACAAAAATAGGGTTGTAAACATCGCTGTTGTCTTCTTCATTTTTATTAATATACTCAATAAAATAATTCATTTTTTGGGTTTCATTAGGTATTTTATTAACTCCGTTATTCACTTCTTCTTCAATTAAATCAATGCTTTGAGTTATTATATTAAAAATAACGTCTATATAAAAATTAAAATAAATTTAAAAAATTAATTAATTAATTGCCTATTTTATCCTTTTGTTCATCAGTCTGTTGCCCTTCTTCTCTAACAATTTCTCTTTGTTGAGAGGTTGATGCTTCAGCTTGATGCATCCCATTAACGCACAAAAGGTTGGTTGTTAAAAGGAAAATTATTTTAAGAATTTTCATTTTCCTTAAATAATTTAATTTTTAAACAAGAAAAACAGGTTTATTTAAACAAATAGAATTAACAAACTTGACAATACAAGTCAAGTTTTTAAGCTTAAACTTAAGTTTTTTAACTAAAAGTTTATTTTCAGGTTGTAAACTTTACTATAAAAGAAACTTGTTTTTCTCTTCTATAATAAAGTTTAAATAAAGTTTTAAAAGAAAAACAAAGAAATTAAATTAAGTGAAGAATTATTTGTTTTTTGCGGGTTAATATATTCAGTTAAAGTGGGCGTTTTTACAACTTTTATTTTAAATGCATTTTACCCATCCTTTTATCTTTGCTAAAAAAAATTTTGCCGAGTGTATTTTGATATTTCCGTTAAGATAAAAATACATTTTTAAACGATTTTACATAAAAAGAAAAAAAAATAAAAGTGCAACCTTTAATTTATTTTCTTCTTTTATTTTGAGTAATTCCCTTTATAGTTGTGTTTTAATTTATTTAAATTTATAGCTAATTGTAGTTTAATAATTTAGACGTGCAAAGCATCACTACACATCCCCCATGCTTCTTTCTTTTTTCTTTTAAATTTAAAAAATATTTTTTGCAGAGTGCATTTTGCTTTTATTTTGTGTTTTAATTCCCTCAATTTAAATTATTTCAGTCAGAAAAAACATAGGGGAATTTAATAGAATTTTTTTTTGTTTTATTTAAATTTTTCCCTGTCTATCAAAAATAAAAAAATTAATTTTTTTTTTAATTTTAAAATAATTATTTAAATAAACTGAAATTAAAAAAATATTTTTTTTAATTTTTTTAAAGTTTATTTTATCGAATAGTAGTGCATAAAGGTGGCGGCGGTGCTGGTGGTCGTTGTAATGTTGAGCGTATTCCACTATTTCCAATTCCAGCTCTTCTTCCCAAAAATATTCTTTTTAATGCTACTTGATAATCTTAAAATTTAATAAAAATATTTAAATAATTAAAAATTAAATTATTTACCTCGATTAAAGACTGTATAAATTATTGGATTCATTGCAGAATTCTTTAAAAATAATTAAAATAATCAAAATAATTTTTAATTAAAAAATTATTTTACTCGGCATTGTCTTTATTTACTTACTGAATAGCCAAGCCAGGTAATGAACTTAAAATTTTAAATTTAATTAATTTATTTTTTTTAATTTAAATTTATTTTTAATAAATTTAATCATTTTTTAATTTTATAAAATTAAAAAAAAAATTTTTTTTGACCATTTCGATATGTGGATTAACAGAACAATAAGCACAAAACTGTACGAAGACGTACATTCTAAAAAATCAATTTAAATAAATTTAAAAATCTTATTATTTTTTTAAATTTGAAACAAATAATTTATCAGTTCAATGACTGACATACAAAAATAAAAAAAAATTTTTTTAATTAATAAAAAAATTTAAAACACGAACTTGTGTTGTCTTTTAATTAAAATGTATTAAAATAAGGTAAATAAAATATGTATTATATTAAATAAACTTGAATTAGTTAAATTTACTTAATATAATATATTTAAAGTTTTAAACTTTAAAGTTTAATAAATCGTTTTAATTTATTCGTCCATTTTGTCGCAACCTTTTTGTCGTCAGTTTTAATTTTATTTTTTAAACTCAAATAATATAAAAGAGAACAATAAATTGTCTTGACGCTTTTTAGAATTATTTTAATCAAAACTCACACAAAAAATGGAGTCCAACAGAGTGTAAAACATCCAAGTATAATACCCAAAACTCAAAGAACAATAATTTATATTTTATTTTGTTTAATTTAAAAGAAAAATACCTCGAACCCCTCTCCTCTCCTTTGCTGCGCTTATTGTCCTAGGCCTTGTTTGGAGACTTTTGCGAAGATTTAACTCTTTTCTGCGAATAATAAAGAAAAAAAACTGTTAAAGAATCTAATGAAAATTAAGAAGAATAATTTTAAAAAATTCCAAAAAGTGGTTGTAGGAAAAAAATAAATTTAAATTAAAAAAAAAATTAAAATAAACCTTCTTTTGTGTTTTCTAACTTTTTCATAAGTAGGCATTGCAGTTGTTATTGTCTGATGTCCACAAATTATTCTCCCATTTTTATTTCTTAAAATAATTTGTTGTTGTGAATTGTTTAAATCGTCATTTGTTCCTTCACTATTACGTTTTTTTATTAAAGTTTTAATTAATTTTTGTTGTTGTTGTGTTTTTATTTGTTGAGAAGAATCGTCAATAATTAGTTCATTGCTTTGTTTACCAAGTGCATTTTCAACTGTTTAATTTTTATTATTAAATTGGTAGTTGACGAGATTTTTTAAAGAAAATATTCTATTTTAAAAATAAATAAGGTCCTAGAGAATTTGACTATATAGGAATCTGGGAAAGGCAGAAAATGTTTTTATGAGATGAACTGACACTTGCGGACACTTAATTAAAAAGAGGAATATCAGAATTCTGATTTTATTTAACAAAATTCTGATTTTTATTTAACAAAATTCTGATTTTTATTTTTCAGAATTCTGATTTTATTTAACAAAATTCTGATTTTTATTTAACAAAATTCTGATTTTTATTTTTCAGAATTCTGATTTTATTTAACAAAATTCTGATTTTTATTTAACAAAATTCTGATTTTTATTTTTCAGAATTCTGATTTTTATCTAACAGAATTCTGATTTTTATTTACCAGAATCCAACTGATAATTTTAATAAATGTTAGTCCGCAATTATTTGTCCGCAAATATAGACCAGTATTGATAGTTTCAGAATTAACTTGCCATATCCAAAAGATCTCCATTGCTTCCTTGACTGTAAAAGCATTTGCCTTTTAGCTGTTGTAGGTGTTAATGGAGGATCATCATTATCATTATCATCCTCATTAGAATGTTTAAATGTTACTTTAGGAGTTTGGGGAGAACCAGTTTTTGAATGCCCATTGACACGAGAAATTATTGCATTAGATGGTGGATTCTCTTTAATATATTCTTTTTCTTTTACAATAGGCTTAAAATAAAATAAACTTTAAAATTAAAAAGAGAAAAGTTGAAAAATGCGGAAAAGGCAACACAGCCAGTTCAGTGCCAGGGAGTTATCGAATCAACAATTAGACAATTTTGGGTGTTTATCGTACCATTGGATATAGCAAAAATTTGTCTATATTTCCTTACCTCTTCTTTATTTTTTAACTCCTCATTTTTATCACATTTTTCAACAGAATCTTCAACGCTAACGTCCTCTTCTTCTTCATAGATAATTGAATGTTGTAGAGGTAGGACAGCAGTAATTGTTGAAGAAGAAGAATCATGAACCTTTGCTTCTTAATTAAAAAGAAAAATGTTTTAAATAGAAAGGACAGTTTGAATTTTAATTTATTCAATTTAGAGAAGAGGGAAAACTGTCCATTGAAAATATTTATGATTAAAAAGTATCGGCCTTTAAATTCCTGAATATCTTTTATTTTTAAATAGATTACCTGTAATATCATTAATACCCCTACAAGAATATTCCTCTTTTTCTTCTTCAAATTCAGGCCTATCGACTACCTCCTCTTCATCTTCATCGTCATCATCCGTATCCTTTGCAAACTCATCAGACTTTTAAATTAAATAATTAATTTAATTTATTTAAATTATTACAGTTGGCAAAATGTGGCTAATTTCATGAAGTATAGTTGATTCAATATGCTTTCGAATTACCTTTAAAAATAAATTTTTTTTTAAATAAAAAAAGTCAATTGAAATGAATGGGAGAGACCAACCACAATTTAAAAAAAAATTTTTTTTCTTTACAAAGAGCTAATTAAAAGCTAAACATTAAAAAATAGAGCACAAGCTACAAATTAATACAAAAATTAAATAAAAAGTTTTATTTAAATTAACAATATTTTTTAAAAATTAAAAGTGCGCGTCCCATACAAGGGTATGTGTCTAATCGAAATATTTTCTTAAAAAAAGGAAAATTGATTTTATAAAAATGTTGTCTAGTTCAATGGCTAAACAAACACAGAGATATTTATTTAAAAAATAAATAAAAAAATTAAAAAATAAATAAAAACATACCCTTGATGAAACGGCCAACTAAATATTTAATTAAAGAAATAAAAGGGAAAATTAAACTTAGGATGTAAAAGAAAAGTTTTTTTATTATTTTTAAATAAAGGAAAATGGTTAAAGATTTAAATAAAGCAATCTATTAGCCACTGCATTAATTTATACATTTAATAAGGATAAATAAATAAACCTTTTGCCTGTAAATTTGTCTTGCCCTGTGTTTTGCAAATGCTTGGTAAATCTATAAAATGGTAAAACTTTAATTTTATTTATTTCAATTTAAAACAAAAACCTTAAAATAAACAAAAAACATTAAAAGAGTTGGAATGAAAAAAGAGCCTGTAGCAGAGTAAATTGTATAAGAAGGTAAGTCAAGGAATGTACCTTTACGGGAAGAAGAATAATATTTTAAATTTAGAGTTAAAAAACATTGCCAAGTTCCATTAAGCTTTACTAGATTTCCATGCTCTGCAACTTGCTTCCAACCTAGCAAAGGGGCAAGGCTGATTAATGCGGAAAAAGACCAAACAGAAACAATCATTATACAGGCTGTCTATAAATTAATTTGTAAAAGACGTGTTTAATTTTTAATAAGAGAGTTAAAGGGTCCCTTGTACTATTCACTACCCTTCAATTCCTTAAACTTTTAAAAATTTTCTTTTGTGTGTATCACACCGTTTTAAAAGAGAACACAGAGATAAAGACATTTCTATGGCTTTAGGTTGTACCGAAATGTCATTTACCCAAATGTCGTGAATTGTTTAAAACTTGGAAAAAACATAGTATTTAAAGACGAAGAAAATAAAACTTATTCTTATATAATTTAAATTACCTTTTTATTTCTTTTATTTAAATAAGCGACTGGAGAAGTTATTGCCCAATATCTGTAAGTGTTAGTGACAAAATAAAATTAAAAATTTAAATTACCTATCAAGCCCAACAATAGAAAGATTCCAAATTGATGCTGTTGAACAGAGAATATCAGCTTTAATAAAAATTAATTTTAATTTAAAAAAATAATAAAAATAACCAGAAACAAAAATTTGACAAAGAGTTTCATTAAAGAGCCATTCGCCTAAAAATTAAAATATTTTAATTTGGACAGTTTTTTCTTTTGTTAGAGTCACATCTTTGGATTTTTCCTTATCTTATGAGTAACTAAGGGCACAAAGGATCCCAAAAAATAAGGTCAGATTTGGCCCGGATCTGTTCACAAAATACGGGGTCTGACCGGGAATATTTATTTTACTGGCAAAATTTTTTTATTTAAATTAAATATGAAAAAAATTAAAAAAAAATAAATTCCCCAAACCAGCACAAGCATAAACACTAGACAATGGAAGAACAATCAGCGCCAAGCAAAAATCTGATAAGGCCAAATTGCCAACCAAAAGGTTGGGAACTGTTTGAAGACCTTTAAATTATTGGTACTTAAAAATAAAAATAAAAATTAATTAACGTGGATTTTTATAAAGCACAATAAAGACTAGAAAGTTTGCTAAAATAGTCCACAGCACCAAAAGAAATAAAGCTGAGGCCTTAAATTTAATTTAAAAAAATTTTTTTAATTTTTAGAAAATTACCTTAAGTATATCAGCCAATAAAATATTGGTAGACAATGGAGACAAAGAATGGGAAGAGTAATTTAAATCTTTTTCTTTAATTAAATCATTTCCTGTTGTTATACTATTTAAAGGTAATTCAACCATTTTTAGTGTTCATTTAAATACTGGAAGAGAAAAATAAACTTTAAAGTTGGAAAAATACTTTTAAGTTTTAAGAATTTGAAGAAAACACAAAACAACTTTTTAATGTAAAAAAAGTTTATTTTTTCTATACCTTTATATAGTACATATATTTTTAAAATTAATACACTATTTTAAGCTACAATTAAAGAGAAAAGAGATTATTTGTAAAAAATGAAAAATAAAAATATAAAAAAAATGTTAATTAAAAAGGCCAAGGTTTTTAACTCTCAGAGTTCAGTTCCATTCATCTTTGAAAATTAAAGGATTTTTCTGCATCTAATCTACTGTTAATTAATTAAAGCTCTTTTGGCGCTGAACTGTCCAGGATTTATTAAAATTTATATAGCCATTTCAAAGCCAAAAATGGTTAAATTAGGAAATACTATAAAAATTACTCTTCTTTTCCTTTTTTTCAACAATTAAAAAAAAAAAAGAAAATAAATCTAAAATGTATAAATAAATTCTCTTCTGTTACGTATTAATGACACAAATTAATTAAATATTCTTAAATATATAAAAGTTAATTTATTCGAAAATAATTTGCTTTTTTCTCGCTTATAAAGCTTTTAATTTTTTTCTTAGAATTTTTAATATTTCCTTTCCCAACTTTTTATATAAAAAGAAAAAAAGGAATTAATTAATTATTTTATCTTTTTGTTAGTTTTTGTTGTTTATTTATTTTTTTAATGTTGTTTTTAGTAAGTCTAAATTAAAAAATAAAGAAAGGGGTGTTTTATTAGAATTATAGAATTTAAGGTGAACTAAAATCTTTCTTCAAAGAACATAAAAGTAAGGAAAAGAATAAGTTGGTTTTTTAAATAATTATTTTTCCTTACAAAAGGTAAACTAATAAATAAACTTGTTTTCCAACTTAACTAATGTAAGTTGTTGACATTATATTTATGCAAAGTTGGAATAGGCGGAAATTTATTTATGCACCAAAAACATTTATTTAAATTAAATATTTAATTTTTTTAATTTTTTAAAGATTAAAATTTTCTTTCTTTAATTTAAAATAATATATATAGAATTAATATTATTTATTTTATTTTCGTAATATATGGATGAATTAGGGATTAAATTAGAAAAAATTAATTCTTTAAAAATATATTGATTTTAATTAATTATTAAAAAAATAACAGAATACACTCACTACCAAAATAATACATATTTAAAACTTCTTTTTGTTGAAATAAAAAAAAACTATTAAAAAAAAAGTAATTTTTAAAAAATAAATATAAACGCATTTTCATTAAAAATAAATAAATTTCTTTCTTTTTCCTTCTATTTTTTTAACGTAAATTAAAACTGTCCTATTTTTATGGAAGCAATTAGCCTTTAGGCATTTAAAATGACTAAAATAAAATGTGTAAAGAGATTTTCCTTTAAATAGTTAAAAAAAGGACTATAAAAACAATAAATAAACTTTTTTTTATTATAATTAAAACTTGGAAAAGTTTTCAAGTTTTAAGAATTTAAATAAAAAGTAAGAGAAATTAAAGTTGTAATTTCAAGTTTTATTTTTTGAATAATATTTAAATTAAAAAGTAAGAGAATATTGAAACTTGATGCATATGATTTATTAAAAATGATTAATAAAATAAATTATATTAAGTAAAAATTAAGAAAAATGAAAATAATTGTTTTACTCATTTTAATAAAGTGAAAACAAAAAGAAACAAAAACAAAATTAATTTTAATTTATTCCCCCAAAATTTTTCATTTATTTTTAAGTAGAAAAAAAGAAGAGCAGGAAATGTGTGTTTGTTTGTTTTTTCTCTGTAAATGACAAGGAATAAAAGAGAAGGAGAAAAAACAATTATTGCCACCTTTTTTGTCACGCAATTTCTTTAAGTTGAATTAAAATTGGAAGAAGATATTTAATATAAAATTAATGGGTGGTCTTTAAAATTAAATAATAATTTTTAAAGAATATTTAAAAAAGTTTGTAAACAGAAAAAACGTTTATTTTCGTCACACAAACTTTGTTCTCTTTGCGGACAATTTTTGCGGACAAGTTTATTTAATTAAACCAGAATAAGTTTAATTGTTTTTATAAATAAACTTGTCCGCAAAAAAAGTTTTAGGTAAAATAAGAGACAGCAGAAAAAGGAAAATAGAAAGAAAAAAAACTTAAAAAAAGGACAATAAAAAATATTCAAAATTTAATTAAAAATAAGGGTAAATTATTTTTTATTTAATTTATTTTTTACTTAAATTAATTTAATTAATTTTTTATAAAGAGAGTGAAATTTATATAATTTAATTTAAAAAGTATTTATTAAATAATTTATTTAAATTAATTAGATAATATTTATTTAATTTAATAAAAAATGAAAAAATAAATATTTTATTTTGTAAGAAGAAAAGGTTTAAAATATTTTTTAAAAAATAAAAATTAAATTAAGTTAAATAAAAAAATGTGACCAAATTAATTTAATAAAAAATTAATTAATTAAAATTCAAAGAAAAACTCTTTTTAAATTTAAAAATAAATTTAATAATAAATTAAATAAAATATTAATTTATTTCTTAAAAATTAGACACTTCTTCTTAACTAAAAATTGAAGTCTTTGGAGAAAAGAAAATGTTTAAATCTCGGCATATCCTTTTTAGCTTCAAAATTATCATCTCCTCTCCTCTTTTATTTTTCCTTTAAAAAAAAAGTAAAATAAACTGCTAATAGTAAAATTCCTGAACAACACAACGCGCGTCAGTCATCCATGGATATATGAACACCACCCCTCCATTCCCCTTCCCTTCCCTTTTCCCCTTTAAATAACTATTTTGCTCTCACTTCTGTGGAAGTGTGGAAGTTATAGAGAGAAAGAGGTAAGAGGAAGAGGGGAATCGATGTGTTAATGAAATTCCTTTCTTCTTTTTTTACTTCTTTGGGGGTAAAGCTAAACTTTTATGAAGAAAAAAAGGACAAGGGAGGCTTATTAGCATCATTTGACAACAACAACAACTACTGCACACACACACACACAGATATACACACTGGAAGTCTTAAAGAAGAAAAAATGGGGATATTAAAGTGTAAGATATGTATAAATATTATATTTTAATTTCTTTGCTCTTTTAAAAAGAGTTAAATTAATTAAATAAATAATTAACTATTTAAAAATATTTGTTGAAATAGGCGACCCAAAATGGACAAAAAAAAAGTTTAAGTAATTAAGTATAAAAGGGTCAGTAATATTTGGTCAATAACTAGCCTCATTTGTACACAAATGACAGTGGACATAAGGGCCAAAAAGGCGATAATAATTTACAAGGCTAAATTAAATCTGTCTCATAATTTTGGTTTAGATTAATTTTAATTGGATATTTATTAACCTGACCATTATGTCCTTTAATTAAGCAGAAAAAAGGGGGTATGTGATAGAAAATTGTTAGGTATTTAACAATTCTTGGTTCAAGTTCTTGCCTTTTTTAAAGGAAATAAAAGGTAACAGGCCTTTTAATTAAAGGAAAAAGAAAATAAAAAACAAAGCTCTTTAATAAAATTAATAAAATTTCTGTAAAAAGTTGTGCCTTTATTTTACCAACAAACATTAAAAATAAATAAAATTAGACAGAAAAAAGGAATCATCAATATTATTATTAACACAAAATTAAACAAAAAAAATTCATTAAAATTAAAAATGGCCAAAATTTCTTTAATGTTTTCTTTTTATGCAGGAAGTTGAATAGAGCCTCTAAAATTTAATTAATTAAAAAAAATTAATTTTTTAATAAAATAAAAAAAAACAGAAAAATTTGTTTTAAAATTATTTGAATTATTAAGCTTTTTTTTCTATTGCAAAAGACAATATTTAAATAAAAATACTTTTGCTGAACCACTTTGCTAACATAAAGGTAAAAGAAATCTGCATACAAAACAGTCTGAACGATGCCAGCAACCAAAGCAATAATGTCCAAAAAGTCCTCTAAAATTTAAAATTAATTTAATTAAAGAAAGGTTAAATAACCCATATAATAACGATACACCCAATTAAGAATATAAAGACCACGATAAATACCTAAACAAAAAATTAATTAATTTAAAAAAATAATTTAAACCAAGAGCAAATAAATAATGCGCAGTTATTGTCTCTGCTGAGCCTGTCTTTGATAGCATAAAAAGCTGGGGCATAATTGCAACAGATTCAAGGTAAATACTAAAAGTCCAAAGCACCTGAAAATATTTAAAAGAAGAAATAATTAACCCAAATAGAATAAAAAAAGAATCCAAAAAAATAACCTCAAAAAAAGAAAAATCGTGATTGATGAGAAGTGATAGAACGAAGCAGGGTAGAACTAGGAATTCAATACGACAGGTATCATGATTCCTGGAATTAGAAGAATTAAAAAAGATGACTTTCGAAGCATAAATTTAAAATAATAAAGAAAAGTTTTAATAAAGTTACCGATCAAAGGTTGCACGAAATTTGTGGTACATGCAATAAACCGTTGCTATTGAAGAAGAAATAAAAAATAACTAACAATAAGAATGAATTAATAAAGTTTTAAATTTAATTTAAACCTTCATAATTGTGTTATAAATTGAAACAAAATTTGTAAAAATATCCAAATACCGGAAGACAAAAACAAGCAAAAAAAGAACTTGGGATCTTCCGGAAAGGCCTAAAAAGAAGGGTTAAAATAAAGATAATTAAACAAAAAACCAACCTGCACAGGATCTTGTTTTCCAAATTTTCCATAACAAAATAAGAATTGCCAACAAATGGGCTAAGTCAGCCGATAAACGAAAAAATGTTCATTTCATATCTTTTAACTAAAAAAAGAAATATTCTTAATCTAGTTATAAGGAGAATTAAAACAAAGGTTAAATAAAACTTTATTATTAAAAACAGAATATTAACAAAAAAGTTACAACTCAAAAATGGAAAATGTTTTGTATAGATTTTGAAAAACAAAGAAAAAATAAAGAAAGGAAATGAAGAGAGAAGGTTTTTTAAAGAGGTTAGAAACTAGCAGAGAAATAAACAAAATAAAGAAAAAGAAAAGAGAGAATAATACAGACAACGAAACTACAATTTTATTAACGCAAAATTTAAATTCTCTGTCATTCTACTTTTATTATTTCTGCATATTCTGATCGGTTGTCGTCAATATTTTTTTTTGCCGCACTGCAAAAGTTTACATAACAAATGTTTATTCTGCAATGTTAAACAAAAATCTTTTTTTTTGTAATGATTAATATAAATATGAATATTTGCACAAACTCGTTTATTTTTTCCAACTTTTTTTTACCTTAAAAATCTTCATTTGTCAGTCACTAGATATATTTTGATTAATTTTGTGGTTACTTAAAAAGGCAAAAATGCAAAGATAAAGTTGGATTATATAATTTTGTTACATCTCATATTTTAATTATTAAATTAATGCTTATATAGTTGGAATTGTTTAAAATAATTTTTATTTAAATTTTCAATAATTTAATTATCAAGCAAAACACCAACTAATTTAATAAATTTATTTTTTAGTATTTCTCTAACATTTCTTTTTCTACTGATTAAACATGTCCATATCAACAATTCGAAGACAGGTTAAAAATGTTGCCTTGAATTATACAGATGCACAGGTTAAAGTGCGTGAGGCTACCAGGTTTCTTTTTTTTTAAATTCTTTATTAAATAACCTTTATAGTAATGATCCATGGGGTCCAACAACAGCATTAATGTCCGAAATAGCTGATATGACACACAATGCAATCCAATTTAATGAAATTATGTCAGTAATTTGGAAAAGGTTAAATGACCACGGAAAGAATTGGAGACATGTAAATTTGCTTTTTATTGCCTTAAAGATATTTTAAAATGTCAATTTAGGTTTATAAAAGTATGGTTTTGCTTGATTATTTAATTAAATGTGGAAGTGAACGTGTTGCACAACAATGCAAAGAAAATATATTTTCTGTTGAAACTTTAAAGGTTTTTCTTTTTATGGTTAAGTTGGTTATGTTCAGATGCTCCCTCTTTTTTAGTGGGAAGACCTTCACCTAGTTATAATTAATCTTTCAGGACTTTCAACACATTGAAGAAAATCGTGATCAAGGGTTAAATGTTAGAACAAAAGCCAAACAAATGGTTTCTCTCCTTACAGATGATGAAAAATTGAAAAATGAGAGAGCTCGTTTTATGTTAACTAGAAAACGTTTTATGAATAGCGAAACTTCTGGAATTTCTTCTGATGGAACAAGAAGGGCAGGAACTAGTCGAAGACGTACAATTGATTCAGGCAATGGACCTGTTGACCCAGAATTTGAAGAAGCTAGACCTTCTTCTTTGGGAGAGGAGGAAATGCAATTGCAAATAGCTTTGGCACTTTCTAAGGAAGAATGTGAAAAAGAGCAAGAACTGCGACGTGGGGACGACGTCCGATTACAGGTTTGTTGAACTTATTTTTAAATTTAGAATTGTTTTCCAATTTCATCAAGATTTGGTATTATAAAGGTTAGGAGTTTTATTTTTGATTTTTTCCTATTTTTCTCTTTACCCTTGCCTTCAAATTGAGATAAGATGGGTAAAGAAAATAAAGGAATTTTGATTAAACTTAGATTACCTATTCTATTAATTAATTTAACTGAAAATTACCTTTTTTAACTCCTCATTTTTAAAAGATTGCAATTGAAGAAAGTAAGCGTGAAATGGTCGCTCGTTCTTCAAGTTTAAGTTCACCAACTGGGCAGGATTCAGCTCAAAAGCCATGCACATCAAAATCACAGGTTCATTCTATTTATCGTTCTTTTAAATTCTTTCACAATTTAAGGGAGAATTGAACAATTTACTTTCTCTTGGTTTAGACGAAGTATTTAGCAAAACAGCAGAGAATAATGCACTGCTAAATATACAACAACCTGTACAGAACAACGATCCTTGGTCACCTCGTCCATCATCAACAATTCCTACAATGGGCTGTGGCGGTGGTGCTATTCCTCCTCCACCAGCATTTAATGATTCTGGTTATTTTTATTAAAAGGTTTTCTTTAAAATAAAGTCTTTGGATTTAAGTATTCATTCCCTCCTCTGCTCAAAATGATCCCTGGGCAGCCCCTGCATTACATTTACAACAACAACCAACAACGACAACAACAAAACTTCCCACAACTTCTGAAAGGTCTCAGGAATTGGAAGATATTTTTGGCAGTTCTCAACTCCAAACTCAAACTTTGCCGTTGGCCCCAACTAACGATCCGTGGGCTGCTTTTGAACTTCAAAATGTACAGAACAATAGTACTCCAACTGCGGTACAGAAAGGACAGGGCACAACAATTGGACAACAACGTAATAATGTAAAAACACCAGAATCCTTTTTGGGAGGTTAAAATATTTAAATTAAATTAATTCTGTTATTTTAAATTGTTTAATTTTTAGAAAATTCTGGTCTAGTCAATTTAGACAATTTAATGGGACCGAGTGGTTCAGCTATCCCTAAAAAAGGTTTTCTTAATTTTTCTAAAGATATTCTTAACCTTTTTAGCTACAAATCCTTTCCTAATCGGTTCTGCCGTAACTTCTTCTGCTGTTACCAAAAACAACCCATTTCTTGCAAATGAGCGCCCTTCCCCTTCATTAAACGAAATGATGCAGGCTAAGCAGGGTGTTATGACAAATGGGGGTGGTAGTACACTGACAGGAAATACTTCAATTCAAAACAATGCGACAACAACAAATAATACTTTTAATTCTGCTGGTTTACTTTAAAATTTAAGAACTGAGAGCAACGAAGGGAGATAATCAAATTAATCAAGTTATTCTATTGGGAGTTTTTTTCTTTGTTTGTTCTGCTTTTTGAGTATCTGATTGAATTGGTACTTTCGTTCGTTTCTCCTTCATCAGATTTCGGAAGCTCTTAGAAAGCAAATTTTTTTAGCACTGAACCGGGCGCTTCGGCAATGTAAAGGATAGTACCAATTCTTTAAAGAGACTCTAAAGTATATAATCTAGACAATTTTTTTTTAATTTTCCCATTTTATTCTATTTTTAAAAAACTTGTCAATTATACATAAATATTCTATTTAAAAAGAGCCATTTCCCTTTAGAAAAAAGAAATTTAAATATTTATTAAAATTCAACAATATATAATTTTAATATTATTTTTTCAAAAGGATCATATTCTAATTTATTAATAAACCAATTATTAAAAAAAAACATTTTGTTGAATTTTTATTGGATCCCATTTTTATTACTTGTATTAAAAAAATTAGTAAATTTTATTAAAATTATATTATGTCATTTAATAAAATTAATTTCTTTGAAAAAGAGTAAAATTGTTTTGCAATTGTAAAATATTGACTTTTTTATATTTTCCTTTGATTTCTTCTTATATATTATCTTCTTTGTTTTTGTGATTGTATTATATCTGTTTAATATTAAAAATATTTTTTATTTTATTATTAATGTAAAAGAATAATTTTCTCTCGTTTTAAATAATATTAGCTATTTATATACTTTTTTTAAATAATTAGAGAGTAAACTTAAGTTTGTAAAATATTAAAGTTTTATAGTCTTAAGTTTGAATATTTAATTTTATAAACCTAAGTTTGTAAAAATATTCAAGTTTTATAGACTTAAGTTGAATATTCAAGTTTTTTTATAGACTAAGTTTGTAAAATATTCAAGCACTAAATAAAAGTTTATTTTAAGTTTGAGAATAAGTTTCTTCTTTTTATTTAAAAAGTTTATTATTAGTTAGTTTATTTGACAAAATAAAGGTCTGCATTTAACAAGATAAAATAAACACTTTTTTCTTAAATTATATAATTTTTTAAAATCACATTTTAATTCTATTAATCTCTTCCAAATAATAACGTTATATATTGAAATGCCTAAAAATATATTAATTTACTTTTTAATTAAATTAATTCATTTTAATTTTATTCTTTACCTTATTTAACATTTTATTTAATTTATCAACAAATTCATAAAAAAATACTCCAAAATTAATAATAACAGAGCCAGCAAAATTTTCTTCATTTTTTGAATTATTTAAATTTATTAACGGCTCAGCAAATAAATATTGCGAATTTAAAGTAATTATTTGATTATTTTCAAAACAAATAAAATCTACTGCGCTGTTGTTGTCTATTAAGTTTTTCTGACAATTAAAAAAATTAAAAAAACACCAAGCAATGTTTTTAAAATGAACATGTTTTAAGGAATTGTTGTGGAGTTTTCCTTGTGTGTTTTTATGAATAAACTTAAAACTTAAGTTTCAAGTTTATTTAAGTTTTGTATTTTTCTCTTGCAACTTATGTTAGAGAACAAAACAAGGAAACTAAAAAAATACAGGAAAACACAAACTTTCCGGAAAAGCTTATTTCCAAGTTTATGTATTTTCCGGAAACTTATTCTTTTTATTTTAATTACCTTAAATTCAATTGTTAAACTAATAGACACAGAAGATGTGTTTTGTTTATTTTTCTGAATAACATTATTTTCCATTAAAGTTTCAAGTTTATTTATTTTATTCATTTCATCATTATTAGTTAAAATTGATTTTTCTTCATTTTCTTTTTCTTCAATTAATTTATTTAAATTATTTTTATTAATTAAATTTTCATTAAATAAATTAATTGTAAAATTTTCAACTTCCTTTACTGTTTGCTTAATTTTTCCTTTAACTTTTAAACTAAAAAAAAATTAAATAAAATTAATTTAATTAAATTAATTCTTTAAACTTTAAAATAAACTTACTTTAAGGCTGAATTATTCTGTTTATTTAAAACAATTAATTTACTAAGCTCAATAATTCTGTTCTGTTGATTTAATCTGTTTACATCATTTCTATCAATTGAAACTTGATTTTTTAATCTTAAAGCCTTTTCTTGGAATTTTTTAAGTTTTTGATTTTGGCGTTGTGGTTTTTTATTAAATTTTATTTTTTTTGTTTTGTTAACCATTTTTTAATTTATTAATTTTAAAAATAAAAATTAAATCTAAAAAAATAAGAATATTATTAATTCACATTTTTATTGATTTATTAAAAGGCTGATTGAACAGAAAAATGTTGAGAAAATAAAAATAAATTTTAAAAAACATTTGTTTATTTGAAAAAGAAAAAAAAATTTTTAGAAAAATTAATATTTTTATTTTTTAAAAATTAAAATAAAAATCAATTAAAATTAATTTTTATTTTCCCTAATTTAATTTAATTTAACGCCAAATAAATAGGTTGACCATGAAAAATTGGAGTAAATTGACTTGAAAAAATATAAAAACCTTTATTTAATTGTTTTATTAATTAATTAATTTTTTCCTTTAAATTAAATATTTTTAAAAAATTAAAAAAATTAAAAAATGCATAAAAATTTATTATATAATTTAAACAAAATATTTAAAAAAAAACAAAAAAATTATTATAAAAATTAATTTAAATAAATAAAAAGAAATTTATTTATTTTAATTTAAACACACTCCTAATTTTATAGGAAAAAAATTTTTTTTTTCAAAGCCTAAAATAAATTAATATTTTAAAAATAAATTAGAAGGTGTTTAATTAGAATAAGAAAAAAAAAATAAAAAAAAACTATGCATTAGAAAAATAAATTAATTAATTAAATGTGAAAATGGAATTAATTTTAATTAAATTATAAAGAAAATATTTAAACATTAAAATTGAACAAATAAATTGAGATAAATATAATTTTATTAAAAGAAAAATATTTTAATAAAAATAGAGAAAAGAGATGGGGAAAAGAACCCGTTAATGTTTATTATACATATTAAGCATTTTAATGGAAGAATTAAAAAGTTTGAAAACTTAAAAAAGATGTTTAATTTTTAGTTTAATTCATTAAATTAAAGTGAACACTAAAAACTTGAAATTAAACTTATTCCGGAAAAGAAAGTTTCCGGAAATTATGTATTTTATATGTTTTGCTTTTTCATGTATTTCCAGGTTTTAAGTTTTATTTTAGTATTTTCCTTTCACTAAAACTTTTTCCGGAAAGTAAGTGTTTTATTTGTATTTTATAGTTCACTTAAATTTACATACTATTTAAACATGCGTAGAATTTCTAGACAAAGGGCGTTCTAAACAATTATTTTGATTTCCAATTAAATTATCTCTACCTATTCCAATTAAAGGGGCGTCTTCAGTATTTTGTTGAGAAGACTTTGGGGGTGAAGAACAAGCAGCAACAATTTCTCCAAAATAAGGAGAAGAATTATTTAAAAAATAATTATTATTATTATTATTAGGTGAATTATTAGAAGAAAATTGTAGGCGAGGAAGTCCATTATTTAAATAATTATTTTTAATTATTCCATTATTATTAAATTGTTGTTGTTGATAATCAAAAGATGTTACTAAAAATTAATTTTTTAAATTTAATTTAATTAAATTAAAAAAAGGGGGAATTAATTAATTTAATTAAAATTAAATAAATTAAAAAAGGGGGGAATTAATTAAATTTAATTAAATTAAAAAAAGGGGGAATTAATTAATTTAATTAAAATTTAATTAAATTAATTAATTTAATTAAAATTTAATTAAATTAAAAAAGGGGAGAATTAATTAAATTTAATTAACCAACATTGCACTGAAGAAGAAGGGCAATAAATCATTCCATTAGTACTACTATTATTTACTATATTATTATTACAATTAAAAGTAGATGCACTACTCCTTCTACCGTTATTATTATTATTATTATATTGTTGTTGTTCATATATTAAATTATTATTATTAATTAAATCATTACAGAAATAACTATTATTATTTATTCCATATATTTGTTGTTGTTCATTTAATAATTCTGTTGGGAAATTATTGGTATTATTATAATGTTGGTGTTGTTGTTCTATTGTAAGACCACTATCATCATTATTATAAAAATATTGTTGAGGATAGGGGGGAGTGCCACAACTTTCGCTTGCTGTCATGCCATCTACTGGTTCACATTTTACTTTAATTTAAAATTTAATTTAATTAATTTTGCTTTTTTTTTATTTAGAATAATTAAAAATGCCAAAATTGGTAAAAATGCCAACATTTATTTTTGGCATTATTTGCCATAATTGATTTAATTTATTACCTGAAATAGAACCCCCATTTGGATAACTACTATGATTTGACATTTTTGAATGCCCTGTTCTTCTATTACAACAACAACAACCTCTCCAAAAAAGCCAAACAAGTATTAAAAGAAATAAAATAGCAAAAACACAAAAAAATGCAGAGCCAACAACTATGCGCAATTGAAAAGGCATTTCTCTCCATTGAGACTCTAAAGTGTAAAAAAAAGTTTTAATAAACTTGACTAATATTTTAGGGAAAATACAAAAATCTGTTAAGTTCCGAGCTAAAGGTTTTGTATTTTCCTGTGTTCTAAAAAAGCTTCAGTGATGAAATAATACAAAAAAGAAAATACATAGAAACACAGAAAAAAAGTTTGTTTGTGTTTTTGTTTGTTCAAGTTTTAAAAAACACAAACTTAATTCCTTGTAAAAAATACATGAAAAATACAGTTTTTATTGTATTTAAAGAAATGTATTTTAATGAATTCTAAGTTTATTTTTTTATTCTCTTTGAGAAAGAAGAAATTAATAAACTTACCAATTTGATCAAATATTCCAAGTAAGCGCACATCTTTTTGTTCCCAAATAATTCCATAATCATTGCGTGCTGAACAATTCCAAATCCCCAAGTCTTGTTCAACAAAGTCCAAAATTGTCATTTTTGAAATTAATTCGAATTTTCCCAATTTTTCGTCTTTGACTTGAAAACGATTTTTAGGGAGGTTAACAACCCTTTTATTATTCTCTTTATTATTTTCACTATCAGAAGAAGAAGAATCCATTCTTTTATTATTATGAAACCATTGAATATTAACAGGTAATACACGAGATTGTACCTAAATTAATTTAATTTAAATTAATTTAAAGGAATGACAGAGGAAAAAATTAAAATAAAGGACAGATCCGGGGAAATCTGCTAAACACTAAATTGTTTAATAAATAAATATTTTATTTATTTACCTCGCAGATTAGAGTAATATCCTTCCCTCCTTCAGATAATAAATAATCAAGAAATCTGACTTTTGGAGGCCCTTTTAAATATAATTGATGAAATAAGGTTTTTGGAGGGAATCCATCCACCTGGGCAATACACTTAAAAATAAACAAAATTAATTAATTAATTAATTTAAATTATTTAATTAAATTACCCTATATTCTCCTTCTTCCCAATCCTGTGCATTTTTGATAGTAAAACTTTAAAAAATAAATAAACTTTAAAACTTGAAATACAAACTTAGTCCCTTCATGTATATGTGTATCCTGTTCCCTTCCATGATACCAACGAACAATGGGCAATGGACTGCCTAGAACCTTTTTTTAAAAAAGAAAAATTTTTAAATTATTTGATTTCTTTACCTCGCATTGAAAAGTACTTTCTGAACCTTTTTCAATTATATTTGTTTGATTAGTGGACATAAAACGGGGGGCAACTTGAAAAAAATAAACTTTTTTTTGTGTTTTGTTTAATATATAGTTTTTCAATTAAATTAAATTAAAAGAAAAAATAAACTTTTTTTTGTTTAATATATAATTTTCTAAATAAATTAAATTAAAAGAGTAAAGCGTCTCACAAGCAATATTTAATGGAAATAAAGCACTTCCAAAGCCTACAGAATTTTCAACTGTACAATTAATATTTTTTTGATGATCGTTGAATCGGAGAGAATTAATTAATATACGCTGGAAAGGAAAATTTTATTTTTATTTTATGAAGTTAAAACTAACATTATTGGACAATAATTCAATCCTTTTAGGGTCTCCATCCCATCTCCAAGTATATTTTAAATCTTCGTTTGGCCTTGAATCGCCTCTACAGAGTAAAGTAATTGAACCTGATTCTCTTAACTGAAAAGAAAAAGTTTTAAAAATAAACTTGAAATTTTAAGTTTTTAATAAAGTTTAATTGTTAAAAAACATTCTTAAACTTGGTTACAGAAAAAAAGGCTTTTTGAGTCTCACCTTAGTTAATTAAATATTAATTAAAAAAATTAATTAATTTAATTAAATATTTTTAATTAAATTAATTTTATTTTACCGTTCCCTCTTCCTCTTCATTTTCATTTTCAATAATTACTTTAGGTGGGTAAAAAACATCCAATGAAATACTAGCAGTTTTAGGCTCATTCCCATAAGCTTCATGTGTTGACATACAAACCAAAAAATGTCCATTATCGTTACGAGAAGGTAAAAAACTAAAAATTAAATTTAATCAAATTAAAATAAATCAACTAACTTTAAATTACTAATTACAGTGTAAAGTTGACTGTCACCATCTAAATCCCTAAATTCTGTTATGTTGGCAATTAAATGTCTAAAACGGGAATGGCGTAAAGGATGTCCAGCAGAAGGGAAAGGCACTATAAAATTACAAGAATAATTTAAATTAAAAGAATATATTAAACCATTCTAGAAATACTTAAACAGAAGGGGTGGAATGTCCCAAACCTAAATTAGTCAGGTTGGAGTAATAAAGTTTCCACCAGACTCAACTTTCCCTTCAGAGAAAAAACAAATAAAGAGAAAGACAAAAAGGTCAAAAGGAAAAAGGGTCAGACAGGTAAGGGTAAAGCTTAAACAAAAGGTATTTGATTACCTCTATTTTGATGTTTAAAAGGTAAATGGTTATTATTATTATTAATTGTTGTTGTTGTTTCTGTATTATTATTATTAATTAAATAAACAAGTATTCTCTTCGCTTGCCAGTCCTCAGCTAAAACCCAATTAATCTGTGCCGGTGGTCTTCCTTCACGACTCTGACAACTAACTTGAAGAGAATAACCTTCAGTAGCAGCAATTTGATTAAATTGGCCAAAAAGTTGTTTGTTTTTATTGTTTAATTCTTTTGTTCCTATTTCATCGTTAACAATAATTGAAGATTCCCCAATAAGTAAAGGCAGTTTTGGTTCAACTTTAAACAAATTAATTAATTTAATTAATTAATTAATTAACCTATAACTGTTAAATGTGCTCTTTTTGAAAGTTTAGGTAATTCGTCGTCTGTAGGTGTTAACTGACACTAAAAGAAATTAAATTAAAGATTAATTTGAATTAATAAACTCTATAATTGTCGTCATCTGCTAAAGAAACATTTTTTATTTCTAAATGAAATTCTCCATCATTAATGTTACCAACCATTGACATTCGTTCTAAATTATTTAATTAATTTAATTAAATTTTAATTATTTAATTAATTAAATTTAATCTAATTAATTTAATTTTAATTAATTAAATTAATTAATTAAATTAATTAATTAGATCTAATTAATTAATTAAATATTAAATATTAACCAAAAATAGGCAAATCCCTTTTATGGCCTAATCCAATTTCTCCTTTCATCCAATAAACATGTCCTTTCTAAATAAATAAATAAATAAATATTTAATTAGTGATTAATTAGAATTCGAACCCGAACAGATTTTTTCCTTTTTAATAACTCCTAAATACTTGGAAATTTCCATAAACATTTCCCCCCATTTTTCGGTTATTTATTTGATACATTTTTAAATAAAAAAAGAAAATGCCGTTGACAGAAAAGGTAAAAAATGTGAAGAATTAATTTCTTTCTCTTTTATGAGGGTTTTTATTTAAATAAATTTTTTTTAATGATTAATTATATTTAAATAAAAATACTATAAAAGAGAGAAGGGTAAAAAATAAACTTGAGATAACATCTCTTTTAAAATAAAAAAAAGTTTGTATTTATTATAAAAGGGTCAGAAGACAGTAACAGAAAAAAAGTTTATTTTATTTATTTTATTAAGCATATCAGTTAATGATCATATCTAAAAAAAAATTATTTTTTTTAAATTTAATTTAAATAAATAAAGGAAAATAAGGGTAATATTAATTAAATTAATTAAAAAATAATTTTTTTCCGAAAAATAAAAATTTATTTGTTTTATTTAATTAGAGTTAAATAACAAGAAAAGTTAATTAATTAATTAAAAAATAAACCCTTCTTTTGTTAACCGCATAAAAAAGGAACATTAGAGTATAAGGTAAATAAATTAAAAAAAGAAAAAAGCAGGTATTTATTAAAATAAGAAAAAGTAAAGGAATATCAAAATTACCTGATTTTTAACTCTACATTTAAGTAAAATAGTTTCCCCAATTTTGGCCACAGTATCCTCTGGTTCTTCAATTATTCTTTGTTCAGCATTAATAAAAACAATAATTAAATAAATAAAAAGTTTAAATTTAAATAAAAAAGAATAGCTAATTTTTTGTTGTTTATTAATATAGGAAAACATTTTATTTAATCTTAAAATTAAATTAAATTAATTCAAAAAATATTAAAGTAAAGGTTAGAAAATTAAATAATTGCCATTTGAGTCTTAAAGAAAAATAAAACTTTTTTTTAACTAAATAATTAAAATAAAAAAGTTTTTTTACTTCTCCAAGTTTTATTTTATTTTCTTCCTTTTATATTAATTTAATTCCGCCTATTTTCCTTTTGTAAAACTTTTTTTCTTTTCCCCGCCTTTTTGTATTATTTTGCCGCTTAAAGTTTTTTTTTTCTATTTTCTCTTCTCTTTTTCTTCAACACAGCTGTGTGATAGTTAAATATAAAAAAAGAATTAATTGATTAAAATCTTTAATTATAAATAAACAAATAATTTTTTTTTAAAGGATTAATATTTGGTCATTAAAATATTTAAAAAATAAGGAATTAATTAAAAATATTTATTTTTAATTTAACCATTTTTTTTATTAATTTTGGAACTTAATGGAAAATAAATAATTAATTCTTTTAAATTAAAATTAAATAAATTAAGCTTCTAAAATTTATTAGAAAAATAATATAAAATTCTCCCTCTTTTTAAACCCTTTCCTTTAAGGAAAATTATTCTTTGGTGTCAAGTGGAATTTATTTAATTCTTTAAAAATTAAATAAATTGACTAATCAAATAATTTTCTTTTTCCTTTTACTTTTTTAAATTTTATTTAAATAAAATTGGTCATTTTCCACTTTCTCTTTTTTTATTCTAATAAGCTTTTTCCTTGTAAAAGTGTGCGCGTAATTTGCAAAATTTTTAAAAATAAGATGGAAAAGCAAAGAAGAAGAGAAGGAACGATTTAATTAAATTTTAAAAGAGAGAGAGAGAGATAAAATTAAATAAAATTGGATTAAAAAGAAAAAAAGAAGTATTATTTAATAATTATTTTTCAACAGTCAACAAATAAAATAAAAAGAAAGAATTATTTTTAAACATATCAATTTTAATTATTTTATTTTTTTATTATTAAAAATTAAATTAAAATATTTAAAGAAACTTATTTTTAAAAACTTATATTAAGTAAAGTTTCAATTACGTCAAGTTTTATTTTATGTTAGTGTGTAAATAGAGTATGGGCAGACTAAGTTGTATTTTCATACATTAAATAAGATTCCGGAATGAATCCGGAAATAATTTTAAAAGTAAAACTTGAGACTCAAATTACGGAAAAATTAAATAATTAATTGAAAAGGGGAGAATTATTTTTATTTAAGTAAATTAATAAATTAATTAAATAAAAATAAAATAATTTAATTAATTAAAAATAATTAAATTTTAAAGTTTTAAAAAATAAAAAAATAAACTTTAAAACTTTTTGAGTAAATAAATTCTTTTTGTTTGTTAAAAAACTAAACACAATGACCGTTGTACTTTGTTTAAAAAAATGGAAATTGACACTTGTTAAAACAAAAAAAAATTAAAAAAAAGAAAATGAGTAGTATACCCTTTGCTTTGCTTGTTTTCCTTTAACACAACATTTCCTCTATCTCCTAATTTTTTTTTAAAATTTTTTTACCTACTCTCCCGTCTGTTTGTTCTACTCTGTTGGGGGGTTATTTTCTTCTACTAATGGAAGGTTAGAGGAAAAAAAGAAGAAAAAAATATAAAGAAAAAAGTCCCTAAAAATGGCCAAGTTTTCCCCTTTAGTTTAGGTGAAAAAGAAAAAATAAATATTTAAAAAAAAAATTATTTTTAAAAAAAGGGGGGTGTTGACCAGACAAACAATGCCTTCTTTAATTAAAAAAAAAGAAAAGAAAACAATAAGGTAGAAATAGGGGGGTTATAATAAAAATAATAAAGAAGCTTTCTTCTGATTTAAAAAAAAAAATAAAAAATAAAATTAAAGACTATTTTTTATTTTTATTTAAAAAAATAAAAGTCGTTTACTTAATATGAATTTATTTATTTATTTATTTGTATAGGCGCGAGAATATGTTGAGTGAGAGGAATATAAGTGAAAAAGCTCTCTTTTTATAGTTGAATATTAAAATATATATTTATTTATTTATTTATTTATTTATATTTTAGACAAAGTGGATAATGATAAAAATAAAAAATTAATATTTTAGTGAATTGGGTAATTTCTATGAATTTTTAAAATTAAATTCAAGGGATGAGGTAATTAATTTTTAATTAATTTTAATTTAAAAAAAATTAATAACTTAAAATTAAATTTAAAAAAAATAAAATAATTAAATATAAAGGAATTAAATAATACATTAATTTTTATTTAATTTTTTTAAATAAAATAAAAATTAAATTTAAATAAATTAAATGATTAAAACAATTAAAAATAGAGTTAAATATTTTAGAAATAAAAAAGAAAATAATTTTTAATGGAATAAAATTAAAAAAAAATTAATTTTTGTGCCAATTACCTTAAAAAATAAAAATTAATTTTTATAAAGAAAAATAAATTTTATTTTTAAATAAAATAAATATTTTGAACGGTCAAAGGCAATCCCTCAAAACTGAGAAATATTTATTTATTTATTAGAATATAGGTGAGGCGATTAAAAATAAAAATAAAATAAATATATAGCCGCAAATGAGGGAAAAAAGGCGGAAGAAGAAAAGAAAGGCCATATGGCTTTTGAATGGACAAAATATAAAAAATATTAATATTGAAAAAGTGGTCAATAAATTAAATAAATAAATTAAATAATTAATAAATTAATTAATTAATAATTAAATAAATTAAATAATTAAATAAATAAATTAAATAATTAAATAAATAAATAAATAATTAATTAAATAATTAATTAAATTATTTAATTAATTTCTTAAAAATAATTAAACTTTTTTTTTTTTTTAATTTATTTTTTTTTAAAGAATAAACAGATAATTAAGTATATACAGATATTTAAATTATGTCACCCCCTTCCTCTGAAATATTTTTTATTTAATCTATTCTACAAACTTCTTTTCAACTTTAAATTAAATATTAATAAAAAAAATTAATTAAAATTATTTATATAATTTAAAACGAACTAAAAGTCAATTTTTTTTAATTTTTAAATTTATTCTCTCTTCATTAATTTTATTAAATTATTCTGTTAAATAATTCCCTTCTTCTCCCTTTAATTATTAAAAAACAAATAATTATATAAAAGAAAAAGTTTTAAAAAAAAGTTTTAAAAATACAAATGTGTGTGCGCATGTGTTTTTGTTTTTAAAAGTAAAAGAAAAAGGAAAGAAGAAGAAAATACAAAGCTATTAGATCGTTTAGAAAATAAAACTTTTTTTTATTCTGATATTAGTGTAAAATAAAATAAATGAAAAAAAAGGTTATTTTTAAGCACAGAAATTAAATAAAAAATAAATAAATTTAAAAAATAAATATAAAGGCTAATAATCATTTTTTCTCTTCTATTTTCTCTTTTTCTTTTTTTTTAGCCATTTTTATTATAATTAGAAAATCAGATAATTTTTATTTTATTTTATTTAAAAAAAGTATTTTTTTATTTATTTAAAATAATTAAAAAAATAAAAAAAAATCTCCGTTAAAAAAACACAATAATTAGTTAACCTTTAAAAAATATAATTAAATTAAATCAACATTAATAATTAAAATTAATAATAAATTTTAATTAATTTAAAAAAAATAAAAGAATTTTTTCCTTTAATTATTTTTGTTTATTTTTAATAATCCGAAGATTAAATTTATTTATTTATTTAATTTTTTAAAAATATTTAAAAGTTAATCTTAGTTATAGATCTAATGAATGGTTAAAATAAACATTGCTTTTGTATAATATTTAAATTTATTTTCTTTTTTTTTAAATAAATTAAATTAATAAGTAAAGTTTTAATTATTATTGTAATCAAGTTTTAATTATAAATACAATAATAAGTTTTAATTATACAATAATAAGTTTTAATTATACAATAATAAGTTTTAATTATACAATAATAAGTTTTAATTATACAATAATAAGTTTTAATTATACAATAATAAGTTTTAATTATACAATAATAAGTTTTAATTATACAATAATAAGTTTTAATTATACAACAATAAATTTTAAATATACAATAATAAGTTTTAATTATACAATATTAAGTTTTAAAAAATAAGAAAATCAGAATATATCAGAAATAAATCAGAATAAAAACTTTAATTACTTTAAATTAAAAAATAAACTTTTTCTTATTAAAATCAATTTTCTTATGGAAAATACAGAAAATTTATTTTAATTTTATTTTTCAATAAATTCTTTTCTTCGCTTATTCTCCATTTCATTCTATAATAGCTTTTAACAACTTTAAGCATAAATTAAATAAAAAATGGCAAAAGTGGAAAATAAACTAAGAGAATGACCTGTGGGCATTTAAAGGCTTTTAATGGCTTATAGTGCATTTTAAAGCAAAGAGGATAAATTTAGAAGCATGAAATGATGAGAAAAATAAAAATATATTTATTATAAAATAAATATATTTGATCTCTAGAGAATTTAAATTAAAAGAAAATTTGTAAATTATTAAAAAATAGATTTAAAAATAAATTAATTAAAAATAAGAAAATTTATTTATTTATTTTAATGATTATTTAAATAATTTTATAATTTATTCCTGTGAGCGAAAGGAAAATAAAAATGTTTATATTTAAATTGAAAGTAAAAAATAAAAAGGGAATAAATTCCGGAAAAGTTACAGTTTTAATTCTTTCCGGAATTTTAAAGAAGGTCGAATTAAATGGGAAAATCAGAACTTACAGTTCCTGTCAGAATTAAAACTTGGTCAAGTTTATATTTCAAGTTGTATTTTTTGTTCTGATTTTTTAAAATTCTGATTTCTAAATTAAACTTTAAAATAAACTTTAAGTTAATTCTAAGGTAAAAAATATATTAATTCTGAATAGTAAGCAAATAAAATAAATTAAAAAAATAAAAATGTTTCAATTTCCTTTAAAATTAAACCAAAAATAAATAAACTTAAAACAAAAATAAAAAAATATTTTTTTATATTTTTTAGTCAGTATTTATTTTTTCTCAAGGGAAAAACATGTCAAAAGGCAGTTTTTCTTTGCAATAAAAAAAAAATTTTTTTTTTTGATTTTTCGATTTTTTTAACAAAGAAAAACAAAAAATAAATTAACTTTTAAAAAAATTAAAAATATTAAAAATAAAAATTATTAAATAAAAAATATATTTTAATAAAATAAAATAATAATTTAATTAAATATTAAAAAATAATCTTTTTTTAATTTAAAAAAAATTTTATTTTTAAAAATTTATTGAAAGTAAAGCTTTCAATTTAAAGAAAATAAGGTCCTAATTTTAGAAATAATGGATAAAACTTAGCAGTGCGTAAAAAAGCGGAAACAAGGAAAAATAAAATATACAAGAAAAATTAAAGGAAAATGCGCAGAATTATTATTTATTTTTTTAAAAATATTATTTAAATAAAATAAATAATTAATTTAAAAAAATATTATAAATAAAATAATTAAAGTAAAAAAAAATAAAATTAAAAATAAAAGAAAATGCTTAACAGAAAAGGGAACTTTTTGTTGCGGACATTTTGTTGCGGAAATTGTTTTTAATTTTTAAATAATTTTAAAAAATAAAATAACCAATTTTAACTAAAAATAAAGAAAAAAGAAATAAACTTAAAAATTAAAAAAAAGTGTTCTTAATATTTAAAGCAATTTAAAGATATATTAATTAGCCTCTAGAGAGAAAAACAGCAGCTAAACAACATAAAGAAGCCAAAGAGTAAAATAAAAATAAATAAATAAATTCTAACAAGACCAATTGACCAGTCGGAAATGTTGAGAGAAAGAAAAAATGTGGATGGATTGAAAATTCTAAAATTGGCTTAAATGGATATAAAAAGGGAATAAAACCCTTCTGATATATAAATGTCAAAAATGTGGTAAAAAATAAAAAAGAAAAAATAAATAAATATAAAAATAAATTTTAGAAGGGAAAAAAAATAAATTTTAAGGGTAAAATGTCTGCACTTGAGAAAATGTTTTTTTTTTAATATTTGGCTTAAAACATTTGTTTTTATATTAAAAGAATGTTCTTTTATAGTAAAACAAGTTTAGAAGGAAAAGTTTATTTTTTCAACAACAGAAAAAAGTGTTCTTTATAAGAAGAGACTCAATTCAAGTTTAATTAAAAATAAACAGAAAAACACAAACAAAGAAAATACAAAAAAGTTTTAATAAAACTTGAAAAAACCAGAATAAGTGTAGTAAAATACAACTTTACATAATATGTATTTTTGTATTTACAATTAATAGAATAGTTTATTTCTTCTTCTTAAATAATAAATGAATGAAGGGTGTTGATGTTTTTATTTACAAAAGAAAGAGAGGGGTATTTTGTGTCATTAGAACATTCTGGCGAAATATCCATAAAATGGACATTTCTAAAGGAATTTTTTTCTTTACAAAATAAAATCTTCCCAAAGGCTAAGGCTATATAAAGAAGAAGAAAAAAAAAGAATTTCGCACTTGATTGGCTTCTGGCGTGTGACTACTAAATTGTGCTATAAAAAATGAGGATGTAATTGACAGAAATAAAAAAAAAATACAAAAAAAAATAAACGAGAAATGAGCATTTTTTGAAGGAAAAAAGGGGAAGTGTAGGTGTACATTTGAGTAACATAAAATTTAATTTTTAGGAGAGATTAAATAAAATTTAATTAAAAAAAAAAAGAAAAAGCCTTTTATTTAAATAAATTAATAAAAATATTATTTATTTATTTTTAATTAAAAAATAAATTAATTTAATTTTTATTTATTTAATTAAAAATTAATAAATTATTTATTAATTTTAGTTGAGTAGTTATGGACTCAAAACTGACCTCTTTCTATTTATTGGCTTGGATTGTCGGATTAAAAAGAAAAAAACAGGAAAATGGCACATATGTTTTTGGCTTTTTGAAAATTTTATTAAAAAATAAATTATTTTTAAAGATTATTATTGCTTTATTAATATTTAAATAATTAAAAAAAGGCCTTTTTTTGAAAGAAAATAAATTAATTAGCTTTTTAAAAATAAATTAATTAATTAAGAATTAATTGGAAAATAATAAATAAAAATAAAGGAAATAGATAGAAGGGAAGGTAAAAATCGAACAACCATAGAAACTAAAACACAATGTTTACACATTGGGCAAGTTTAAATAAATTAAAAAATGTATTTTTGTTTTAGTGTTTTGTTAAGTTTTGTATTTTTAAGGTGTAATTATAATTGATTTAATTGCAACTTTTTTTTAACTGTAGTTGTATTTGCTAAAACACATTTTTTAATATTAAAAAAAATAAATAATTTTTATATAAAAATAGAAGCTAACTAAATTAAATTTTTAAGTGTAGAGAAAAACCTTATACAAATATCACACCAAAAGAAATGGAAAAAAATAAAAAATAAAAAAATAATTAAATTATTTAAAGGCTAAATTAATGTTTTTATTAAAAAAAATATTTATTTAATTTTTTTGAATTAATTAGTCCCCAAATATAGTCCAAATGTGTAGCTCTGTCTTTAATAATAATTATTTAAAAGAAAATAAATTAAACAAAATTAGCTTAATTTAAAAATATGAACATTAAAAGCGTTAAGAAAAATATAAAAATAAATAATAAAAAAATAAGCTTTTATTAATCTCAATAAAAAGCTTAATAAATAAATAAATGTCTTTAAAAAAAGATAATAAATTAAAGATATTAAAAGTAAAATAAAATAAGTGTGTAGTAAATTGCAGGAAAGGTTTTTTTTTATTTTGAAGTAAAATAAAAATTTTTTTTTAAATAAAAAGAGATATATATAATTTACTAAAATTTGTGCAAATTTGCCAAAAATAAAATAAAATAAAAATATATTTCAAAAATAAAAAGTAGAAAATAAATATAAAAGCTTTAAAAATGAATAAAAAAATAAAGGAAGAGCTTTAAAAATAAAAATTATATTTTAGTAAAATAAAGGAAAGAAGGGAATATTAACAACAATAAGAAATGCTTATTATTATTATTTAATTGAAGGACTATTGAAGTTTATTTAAATAAAAGTTTTTATTTATTTAAGTTTATTTGAATAATAGACTTGATTAAATTAAATAAACTTAAGTTTTAGTATTTTTAATTTATTTGAAACAAAAACACAAAGAAAAAGTTGGAAAACACTAAAAACAAGTTTATTTAATACAAAACAAAAACACATTTTCCCAACAGTACAGAAAGTTTAATTTAATCAGAATAGGAAAAATAAAACTTTTTTGCAACTTGAAGCTTAAAAAGTTTATTTATAAGTTGAAATACATCCTTTATATAAGCAGTTAAACTATTAATTTAATTAAAATTATATTAACCTTATTTTTAATTAAAAAATAAAATAAAATTTAAATTAAATATATAAAAAATAAAAAATATTTTTTTAATTAATTTATCTATTATATTTTAATTTCATTAAATAAAAAAATAATTTTTCTTTAATAATATTAATTTAAAATTAAAAAATGTTTTCCTTGCCTTCTTGCAAAGAGAACTAGTTACAATTGAGTGAATTACTTGCTGTCACAAAATTTAAAAAAAAAGAAGGGAAATAATAAATATTAAAGACATATATTTAATCTTATTTTCTTTCTTTTGTTTTGTCTTTTTTTTAAATAAAAGAAGATTACTACATAAATACATATTTATTAGTTAAAAGGCTAAATTAAAAGGTAAATCTCTAAAGAAAAAAAGAAGACTAAAAGGAGTTTAAAAAAATAAAACAATTCTCTCGAATTAATTGTTAGACTAAGGGGAATATTTTAATAATTAAATAAAACCAACCCTCTTTATAAAAAATTAAATAATTAAGGAAGAAAAACAAGGAGCTTTTAATGGTTATTTATTTAAATCCACACCTTTATTTAGGTAAGAAATTTATCTTGATTTGACCCTTTAATCTCTCCTAAATAATTTTAAAAATTTTAATATTTTACTATTAAATTAAAAAATTAAAAAAATAAAATTAAAATAATTATATATTTTAATTAATATTTTAAAGCATTAAAATAAACCTTTTTTCGCTTAAAAATAAATAAATGAGTAAACATTTGTTGATTTTACCAGAAAAATAAAAATAAACTTGGAAAACACAACAACTGATTTATAGACATGTTGACCATTCAAAGACTTTTTTAGCTAACTTAGAGAACTTAAACTTAAAGGAAAAAATAAATAAATAAATAAATAAATGCTTTAACTTTACAGCCGGAAATATTTAAAATTAATTTATTTATTTATTTATTTACTAAAGAAATAATTAATTAATTAAAGAATAAATTAAAGGTGTTAATTTAATAGTATTTTTATAATCTTTAATTTTTAATTGGGATAAACAATAAAATTAATTTAATTTCTTTAAGCATTTTTAGTGATTTTTAAAGCTTAATTAAATTTATTGGGGAATAATTAAAATTAATAAAGAAAAGACAAGAGTTAAAGGAAGGGTTTATTTTTATTTATTTATTAAATATTTTTTTTTATTTTAATAATTAATTTTTTTATTGTTTATATGTATTAGCCTATTTCCGATACCTATAAATTTTAAAAAATATTAAAAAAAAAAAATTTTTTTTTAAATTTTCTTTAAAACCCCCTACAATAGAAAAATAAACCTTGTGTAACAAAATAAAGCAAAATTTAAATTAATTAAAAAAAAATTAATTTAATTAAAATTAAGCAATTCTTTAAATATTCTAATAAACAAATGAGAAGGAAAATAATTAATATTATTTAAATGGAAAAATAAAAATAATTTAAAAAAGTGTTATTTATTTCTAAAATATTTGTACATTTATATAGTAATAAATAAATAAATAAATAAATTTTATTTTAGTAAAGAAATTTTTTCATTTGTCAATAATATTGTCATATAATCCAATTTTAAAGAGAAAAGGATTTGTTTTTTTTTGTCTTTTCATTTGCTTGTGTTTTCTTTAAAAATTACACAATGCCAGGAAACATGAAAATATGAGTAATGAAAAAACTAAAAAATAGTAAAAAGGGAAATATTTATTTATTTATTAAAAATAGATAAAAAGGTAAATGGATCAAACAGATTAAAAAATAATAAACTTAAAAATATAAACTTATTATTTTAATTGAGAAAAGTTTGTTTTTTTGTTATTCCTTTTACAGTAAGTTTATTTAATATCAATTAAATAAACTTTAAAAGAAAAGTTTGACTTAAATTTAATAAATAAACTTAGCGAATACATTAAAATACATATGTATAATAATTAAACTTTAAAACTTTAAATGTTCTTTTCTCTTTCAATTTGTTTATTAATTAAATGTTGTTCTCTCCCAAACATTCCATTATTATTTGTCTCCTCTATATTAACTGGAATTGATTGTAGAATATTTGTTGATTTAATTTCATCTTTTACTGGATCATTCTCAACCTTTAACAAGTTTGTTTTTGATAGGTATTGTTGTTGTGCATTTAAAGGAAATGGCTGTAGTGTCGAAAATAAATTATAATTAATTGGCTTAATTTATTAAAGAAAATTTTCTTATATTTTTTTATGTTCCCTTACCTTTACATTATTTATTTCTTGCATTATTTCTATTTGTTGATTTTTATTTATTGAAGAAGTATTTTCTTTGACATTTGTGGGTGATGGTAGTTCAATTGGTTTATTTGAAGATGTAGTTATTATTTGTTTAGGATAATTTAAAATTGTTGTTGGCATTGATTGAGGGAACAATACTGATTTTGGAACTGGAAATATTTGTTTAGTTTAGTCTAGATTTATAGACTAAAAAGCTCTACTGTTTTTAATGAAAACTCCCCTTATTAATTTCAGACATACTCTAATGTACTTAATTATATTTACTTAACTATTAAAGGAAGATTTATTATAAATAGAATACATAACTAAAATCGACTTAGAAAACCTCTTTATTTACCTGTAAAATTGCCTGGAATTGGTAGTTGATTATCCTCTTTTTCAAATGCTTTTATACCTTCAGGTTTCAAAGAATTAACATTTTGTACTGTTTGAACAGTCTTTTTTGTAATATTTTGTGTATTCTCATTTAATATATTATCTTTATTTTCCTTATTTTGTTGTATAATATTAAACAGAATTTTCTCCCCCTCTTTAGTTTTTTGTAAATTAATATTCTCTTGAGAGGTTAAAGCATTTTGTACATTAACCTTTTTAATGGAAATTTAATTATTTTAAAAGAAGTTATTTAATTTTTTAATTTTTAAGAAAATTAATAAAGACGGTAAGAATTATAAAATTAAATTATAAAGTTAAAAATTTTTGGAATCCAGAAAATAACGAAAAAAATTAAAAAATTATCAAGACTCTACCGTCACTAAATATTTAAAAATAAATTTTACTTAATATTTAATTTAATTTGTTTTTACATTTTTATTTGTTTCTTCAGTGTTTGTTGGGTTTATTCTGTCTTTGACCATTTGTCCAATGTCAGTTCGTATTGGGGCAAAAAACACTTGTTTTTGTTGAGTCTCAAGAGATTGGGTGTTGTTTGTGTTTATTCCTTGATTTTTATCTTTTTATTAAAGCAAAGAAGTTATTTAAATTTTTAGGTTTTGTTAAAGCTTTTCTTTTAAAAAATAACCTATTTGTGTTGATTTCTCTACCAATTTATTGTTGTTATTATCCTCCACCTGTTTTTCATAATTTAAAGGCTTTGTAAGTTTAAATATTGGATGATTTTGTGTCTGAAATGGTGAACGCATTTCTGCATTTAATTGTTTAAGTAAATCCATTTTGTCCGAAATGTCTTTTAACCTCCCTTTAAGAGTTTCTAGACTTTCCTCATGGATGTTGTTATTTACATTCTCTGAGGGTAAAAAACCTTCTCTATTTTTGGCAACAAAATTCTTGAAAACCTAAAATTTATAATTTCTATATAAATACGTACATTTCTCAATGGAAGTGTGTAAGACTCAAAAAGCCATATTTTAGAACTTACTGTTTTATATGTATCTCTTTACTTCCTTTACTTTATTTTATTTATTTATTTACCTCTAAAGGAATTTTATTATCAATACTAGCTGGTTCTTGATGATAAAAATGTTGTTGCTGTCCTTTACTTTCATTCTCTTCTTTTCTTAAATTATTTTGACATTCTTCACAACAATTACTACTATTTACAACATTTCCATCATTTTCATCTCCTTCACTTTCTTCTTCATTTTCAGTTAAATTACTTGCACACTTTTCACATCTAGATTCACAAACATTCACCTCTGGAACATCTTCCTCAATTATTGGTCTTGTTTTAATTGAATTCCTAGTTAAACAATTACATCCAATTTGTGACAGACCATTTGGTGGCAAGAATAAAGCAGCGACAGGAATTGGCAACAAAACGGCTTTAGATGTTAATTTTGGATTTAAACTGGCCAAAGGTTCAATCCCGTTGTAGTCAATTTTGTAAAACTTTTGTAGGCCATTTTCTACTTCTATTAAAGGAATTGGTTTTGCATTGGTTGGTAAAGAGAACAGAGGTGGTTGATGTTTATTGTGATCGTGTTGCCTACAAATTGTTAGAAACTCTAAAAACTTTTTCTAAAACCTTGGATTGCTTTTAATTTCATTTTCATTAAGCTTCTCTAGGTATTGCCCAGATAATAAACCATTAGAAGAACAACATTGACAACTACTACAAAAATTGTTGGTGGTAGAAACTCCCTATTTTATAAATTAATCTTTACAATTAATTAATTAATTAAAAAACCTTTAAAATTAATTCAAAACATAAAATGTTTAAAAATCTCAAAAGATTAATAGAATTATTTTTAAAACAAATTAATAACATTAAAAGAATTTTGTTTAATAATTTTATATTTATTTTATTTAGAATTTATGAAAAAGAAAACAAAAAAGCTTAAAGCAACAAATAATGTTCATTCAATTACCTTTAAAAAATATTTAAAAAGTACTATGTACACCTCCTTTTCCGTCTTCTTCTAATCGGAGAGTAAAAAAAGAAAGTAGCAGATACAATAAAACAATCTTTTTTGTGTAAATAAATTTCCAAGTATAGCTTTAATAGAAGAAAAAAACTTGTCTTTTCTTTATAAAAATAAAAAATTATTTAAATAAGGCAAATAAATTTTTTTAATATTTATTAAATATTAATTATAAATTAAAATAATGGTTTAATTTATTTAAAATTTAATTAATAAACTTTTATTATATTCTATAACTTTTATTATAAATTTTATATTTTAGAACTTTTATTATATTCTATAACTTTTATTATAAATTTTATATTTTAGAACTTTTATTATATTCTATAACTTTTATTATAAATTTTATATTTTAGAACTTTTATTATATTCTATAACTTTTATTATAAATTTTATATTTTAGAACTTTTATTATATTCTATAACTTTTATTATAAATTTTTTAGGGACCTTCTGTTTCTGGTAAAACTTATTCAGCAAAAATTGTTTGTGAAAAAATTGGAGTTTGCTTAAATATTTTACAAATTAGCATCCAGATTGATTCTAAGGTTTTATAGTTTATTAGATATTGATTGAAAATTTTATTTAAGTCGTTGTTTGGAAGCTATAACGATTGATCAATCAATTTGATGACTTGGATTAAGACTTAACTTATTTGATGATTACCACGAGATCTGACCTTTAATAGCATAAAGCTTAAAACCAATACAAAATAAAATATACTTCACATTTTTAGTTGTTGTCAATCCTATTTGTGAAGTAATTGCGCTAGCCACACTTGGATGATCTCCTGTTATCATAAAAACTTTTATTCCAGCATCTTTACATTTCTGAATTGCAGCAGCCGTTTCATTCCTTAAAATAGGATTAATTGTTTAATTAATAAATGCTGACCTTGGAGGATCCATCATTGCGGCCATTCCCAGAAATGTTAAGCCAGTTTTTGGATAGTTCTCTGATTCTAAAGAAAACTTCGAATTTCCCGAGGCTTTTAATTAGAGTTGGAAAAGACGAGACCGATACCGAGACCGATACCGAGACCGATACCGAGAATCTCGGCTTTTTTCTAATATCGGTATCGGTTTTGTAATTCTCGGTCTCGAAACCGATACCGAGATTCTCGGTCCATTTCTCGGCGAGAAACGATACTGACTTAAAAATGTCAAAACCTCAAGAACTATTCAGAATAATTTAGCGTAATGTTATATATTTTTATAAATAAGATATTTGAGCCAAATTTGGATACTTTTCTGTTATGGCGACAAATTTCTGCAAGTTTCTTTCCGCAAATAATAATATTTATTTTCTTTAAAGTATTTTTTTGAAGAAAAAGGATTATTTTGGAGCACATAGGATTATTATGGGTATTTAAATTTCTTTCTGGTATTCAAATTTTTTAAAATGAGCTATACAAACTTATTCCTTTATGGTGATGTATTCCATGCCATCATAAAAAAAGGAATTCAGGTTAACACATGGCTTGATCCTTCAAAGCTCCTCCTTACACGATCGTTGCATTTATTTATTGGTGGTAGCGCGAGAATGCTTCAACGAAATTTTGTGAAACAGAGATTGGAATGGGCCATACGTTAACAATGGACTGGTCGATGTACTTGCGCAAAGTACATATGTGTTAACTCCATTTTGCAGTATCAAGGAATGATTGGAGGGCCTTACCAGAAAACAAATTTAATATTTACTTGCCTATAATAATCCTATATGCCTTCAAAATAATCCTTTCCTACAACAAAAATAATACTTTAAAGAAAATAAATATTATTATTTGAAGGAAAAATATGCAGAAATTACTGGCTTTTGGAAGCACCTGGAAGCTCTTCATCTTTCTGCTTTCCAAAAATTAAAGGAGATTAAGTCAGGTGGTTATCAGAAAAATTAGAAGAAGATAATAGTGAATTAATAAATTTTTAGCGCACATTTTGGCAAAAAAATAAAATTTTCTTTTATTTTCGGATTTTCTCGGTTCTCGGTCTCGGTCTCGGGTCAAAATGTTGGTATCGGTCTCGATATCGTTTTTCCAGTATCGGTCAATCTCGGTCTCGAGTTGACCGATACCAGTATCGGTTTTTCCAACTCTACTTTTAATTGACGATAAGCAAAAGCAAAAACATGGCGACCTTCTGAACCAAAATGGTCCCAACCTGCCTTACAGTCAACTTCTGAAGCTTGGCGGCGAGTTGAGATGGTATAGTTGGAGCGATGACGGTGATATGTAGTTGGCAGAGAGGTGACGGTGACAGTTGGCAGCGGTGACCGTCTTTAGTTGAAAATTGGTCTTTTATATCAATTTTTGAACTACTTTTTTATATAAAAACCAAACATTTTTATTCATTTCTACGCCTTCTACTTATCACCTCAGTCTTGTTGTCCTGTCTAAAAATGGTACGTATTTACTTATTTTGTATTTAATTTAGTTTATTATTTATAGCGCAATTCCATCTGGGACGACGACCTTACCTTGATGAGCAAAGAGAAGTTTGAGAGTCTGAACGACCGCATAATTCACCCATTTGGGTGGTGGCTACCAACAAAGATCAACACAAAAGCCAGTGTGGAAGGAAATAAGTTCGAATTCAAAGAGGAAACTGATTATGTTTGTAAGTTTCCTATGTGCCGCGCTAAAGTGAAGATTGTTGTTGTGCGCTGCAATGGAGATTTTACTACTGGGCGAGTCCGATTTTCCAAAGAAGGGCATAATATTCAGCTACATGTGAAGAGGAATGAGAATCAAGTCAACAACTTCATAAACGGAAAAGTTGACGACAGCCCAATGCCGAACGAAGCAAATGTATTTTAATATTGTTTAATAAAACTAATTTATGTATTTAGCAGACCATTGATCGTCTCTTCTGGCTGGACAACCTATTCACAATGGAGCAAAGCAGACACGATACGATGATTACCAAAATTAGAGCAAGGCTCTGTTGGGTTGATAAAGAACCTGTACAGAAGGCTCTAGGCGAATCTCCAAAAGGGACCATATGCTCAACAACAACGATGTACAAATGCAGACACAACAATTGCGAAGCCCGTATGCTGCTTGATGTCTGGACCGAGGCCGGAGGATTTCTTCATTCAACTCTAAAGCTCAGTACCGCTAAACATTCAATGCACCTTGGACGCAGTGAGTCTGAACTATTCGCTTTCTTGGGGTAAAGAAGAACTCACAAGAAGCTGAAAAGAATCTAAAATAATCTAGTGTGATAATAATGTATATAATTATAATATGTGTCTATGTAACTAATCCCATTTGCCTGCCCTATTATATCTATATAATTAGTAATGCCATATTTGATTGTGTACATATGTATTTATAATGTATAATTAAAATAAAATAAATATGTAAAATTTTTAATTATCTGTTTTAAATTTCTTAAAATAGGAAAGAAATACATATTTAGTTTCCACTTAAATTATATTTGTTTGCTTTGCCTCGATAACTTCAAAGAAAAGGAATTCATTGAAATTAAAAAATAAACTTAAAAGCAGTTTGTGAAATAACGTTTTATAGAATAAAAACTTGAGTAAAAACAGATTTGAAGTATAAATGAATTGAACAAAGATTTAAAAATTTAAATACAAATTCTATAGAATAATTTACTTTTTTCTTTCACGACAAAAATTATTTTCACATTTATTTGGGTTTCTTTAAAAAACAAAAAAAAATTAGACAATGATTTTCGCGTCTAACAAAGGTACAATTAAATAATAATATCTGTCAATTATTACCGTTATATTTAATCTAATAGAATAAGGACAAGATATGTATTAGGAAATTATTTTTCGAAAATGAAATTAAGACAATGTTTTGTTTCTTACTTATTGAGATTATAAATAAACAATAAATATATGTAATTATTTATTAATATTTTATTATTTTCATTCCTCATTAAAAACATTTTCCTAAATTATTTAAATTAAGAAATGAGTAGACTTTTTATTTTTACTTCAATTTTTGTCATATTTTTAATTATTTTTTCTTTTTTTCCTTGGCAAACAGAAGCCAATGGATGTTGTTGTTGTAATGGACCTTGTTGTTGCAGGTTATAATATTAAAAATAATTTATTTCTAATTTTAATTTAAATATGTTATTTACCCTTTTAAAATTAATTTAAAATAAATTTAATATTCAATTTACTTTAAAAATAACTTTCCTATGGAAAAGAAAGGAGGGAGTTTTCTTCTATACAAAAATAATTATAATAATTTTTATGTTATTAAATATTTTTGTTTTTAAATTTTAAGACCATGCTGTTCTTGTTGTCTTTGTCATAAAGGACCAATTTGCATAAGGTTTTATTTTTATAAATTAATTATTTCTCCTTTTAAATATTTTTTAAAGACTTCCTTGTACTTGTCCTTGTTGTTGTAGATGGTTAATTTAAATTAATTTTAATTAAATTTTAATTAAACAATCTTCAGTTGTGGATGTTGCTGTTGTTCTCCCCAATCATGTTTGTTTCCTTTCTTTTTAATTAAACTAAATAAATTGTGTCCAGGTCTTTCATGTTGTGGACGACGACGAAAGAGAAGCAACAGTAGCCGAAACTTACGAGAATTTTTGCCAAAAACAGATTGTGAGCAAAAGGGTATTGAAGACTTATTAATTACAAAAACTATATTTTATTAAACAAAAAAAGAATTTTTTTTAATTTAATTATTAAATATATGTATTTAATTTTGAATATTTATTTAAAAAATAAATTAATCTTCCCGAAAGGATATTTCTTTCATTAAAATTATTTTTCTAATCGATTCTCATTGTTTGTTATTGTGGCCATTCAATGTTTTTTTTTCTGTCGATTGTTTTCAACATATAATACACTAAACATTGCAAGAATTTAATAAATACATAGTACAATTATTGCTAAAGGAAGAGAAGAATCACCGGAAAGAGGGTATTTTCCTTTTTTTATTTTTACTTAAAGAATAGAAGAGAAGAAACAGCATTGGGGTCTAATTAAGTTCTTTTTCTTCCTTTTTACTTGTTAAAAGTGATAGATTTATTTATATAGTATTTGCTGCTGCTACAAAGCAAAAGCTAAGGCAGTTGTTTAGCAGATGCAAAAGCAACAACAACCTTAAAACATATAAAAGTAAATCTTTCTCTCTAACGCCCCCATTTCTTTTCTTCTTTTTTCTTTTCTTATTTGCAAGAGGAAATCTACTTTCTTTTTCCTTTCTTTCTTTTTTACTTCCAACTTGATCTCTCCAATATCCACACATTTTTCTCTTTTTTAAAAACTTATCAACAACACAATAATAATAAAATAAATAACCAATATATACATATATCTTTTAAAAAATGCTTAAAACATTCCACTCTAAAATATGTACATATATTACTTTTTCAACTAGTTGTTTTATAGTTAAAGAAATATTTAGTCCCCAAATATTGTTTTTTTAAAGCTTGGATCGAACGACAAACATTTCTTTCTTTACCTTTTCTTTTTCTTTCATTTAATTATGTATTTCTTTTACTACTTAATTTTGTAATTGACTTGTTTCAAACTACTATAGTTATGTAAAATAATTTGTTTAAATTGTTTCTTGGAATATTACATATTGGTTTGCCTGAAAAAAAAAATTAAAAATTTCCTATAATAATTTTAGACCTTAAATATTTTTTCTTAAATTTACCTTAATAATTAAATTTTTATTTTATATTATATGTATTCATTTAGAATACCTATTTTCTAATTATTAAATTCACTCTGTACATATAATTTCTATTTTTTATTTTTAAATAATAAAATTAATGTAAAATCATATATTAAGTAAAAAATAAAATTTCATCTTTTAATATCCTGTTTGAATTTTATTATATAATATGGATGAAAACAATGAAATAAAAACAACTCCAACAATAAATCAACCAATAGAAAATGGAACTTCAGCTAATGAGCCTTCAAGTTCATTAATTTCTAGACCTAGCAGCAGTAATAATATTAATTATTTACATTCAAATAATATTGGAAAAGGTTAGTTATTTCTTTATATTGTATTAAACAATAAATAACTCCCTTTTAAATAATTTTATATGATTGGATAAATTGAAAAATGAGTCAGTTTTCCAAACTTTTTATTTTCTAAGCCTTATATTTATTTTTATTAGTAAGTGGTGATGATTCAAGCGATGAAGATCCAGTGGAATATTTACGCGATTTGCGTCAACGTGTACAATTCAAAGACAGCACACAACGTCTTTTAGATAATTCTGATAATTTATATAAATCAATTAAAAATAGAAGAACAATAATACCTTCTCCTCTAACCAATTCTTCCTCAACTTCAGCTGTTGGTCCATATTCCAACTATTTGGAAAAGAGACGAAAGAGTGGAGATTCAACAATACAGGACAGAGCAGAAAGAACATTTATTCAAAGTAGAAGATCTCTAAGTCCTGATAGACAACAACTTGAGGGAATTGAAGATGCTTCAACGTAAATGCTTTATTTCCTTTAAAATAAAAAAAAAAAGAAAAAAATAATTTAGAAGTCGTTATTTACTTAACACACCAAAATTTCCTCGTATTGATTTTGATGATTTGTATACTGAAGACTTACCAGATCGAAAACCTGCGTGGCATCAATTAGAAGAAAGTGTTAAATCTTCGTATAACAAAGTATAGTTAATTAATTGTAAAGAGGTTTACTTTAATTTTTCCCTGTTGGATGTTCTTTAGATTAACAGAAATGATTAGATTTTGCTTTAAAAAGGGTATAAAAGAGTTAACGTTATACAATATTTATTCGAAATTAAAATCTAACGATATTAGAAATCCATTATTTAAGGCCTGATGACCTTTAAGACGTACACAAGAAAGGCCAGTGGAGTTATCATATTTAGAGTTATAACCCGGATATTCCAATTAACTTTATTAAAGTTTTTTTAAATTCTATTTTAGCCTAGAGCAACAGCTGAACGGCATAGACAATTAAATGAATATCAAGACACACAGCTTAACCAATTAGAATTTAACCGTGCCCGTCGTCGGCATCAATCAGCAGATTTACCATTCACTGAATTAACACATTTAGACTCTGAAAGTTTTTTGCCTAGAGCACCAAGTTGGATGGCTAATAATGCAATAGCACCTAGAGGAATGCCTAAGCTTATAAACTCTGCTGGGAGTGGTTGTACTTGTTTATTTAATTTATTATAAAAAAGAGTTTATTAGGGCCATATTGTGCTCCACATCTTAATAGAACTCAAGGAATTGAAAGACCAGAATTAAGCCGATTTAGTAAATATGCGGATGATGTAACAGGTTAATTTTTATTGTGAATTAATAAATTTCCCTTTCTGTATATTTTCTTTTTTTCATTAATTTAAATTAAATAATTTAATTTATTTAGCCCGTCTTCTAAAAACATCAATTTTGCCTGAAAATATGAAGACTATAACAAGCAAAGAATTTCGAAGTGCTCCTTTCCCTTCTGCAGGGAGTGCTTCTGAACAATTTGCATCAGAAGATGAAATGCTTGTAATTAATTTTTGATATTTTTAGAATAAATTCCTTTTAGTTATCAATTCCAAGAACATATTATAGTAGACCTAACAGAGACGATAAAGATTACTTTGACTTTGATCTTCAACACTCTGTTGATATGTAAATATTTTTTAACTCTTTTTATTTTAATATTTTGTTTTAAGGTATCGCCGACCAGAGGGGACATATCTCCCAACACCGTATTTAAAAATTATTAATTTTTTCTTTTAAATTTATTAGACCCCAGCATTGGGAAACAAAACTTTTAAATGAATACAAAGCAAAGGGAGAAGCACCACTTTCTGGTTATTTGTTTACTAAAGGGCCAAGAGATTATAGAGCTACAGGAACAAGTTACTTAAGTGCAGCATTGAGGTAATTTAAGTTTAAATTTATTGAAGTGTTTTAAAAAATAAACTTGAAATTTAAACAAATAATTTAAATTCCCAGTTTTTATTTGCTCAAAGAGTTTGACTTTTTTCTTTGTAAATTAAATCTAAAAATATTTTTTTTATTTTTTAGAACTCCAAGTTTTTGGGAACATCGTTTTGCACAACTTGGTAATTTTCTTATTTTTTTTTTTCCAAACTTCGAAATTTATTTATTTATTTGTGTAGGTGTTGCAGTAAGAGAATCAAATCCTGTAACATTCGAAAGCTTGGAAAGGTTTAAATAATTTAATTTTCTTTAAATTAATTTCCCCTCTCTCTCTCTTTTTCAGGAATAGACCTCAACCCAGTAGATTTACAACATATTCAGATCCAAATTTTGAAGATTATGAGGATCCGCGTGCAGACGATACTTGACTAAATATTTAAAAAATATATCTTTTTCTTAATTGTGTGTTAATTTTCTTTGAATTAAATTTCTTTTTTAATATTAATTAAAATTGAATCAAAAAATAAATAAAAATTATATTTAATTAATTAAAAATATTTATAGCAAAATTTAAGAAGAAAAGTTGGATATATTTATAAAGAAAGTCAAGAATTAAAAAATAATACAATTTTAAATAGCAAAAGAATTAATTGAAAATATGGAAAGGCTTTTTTTTAATAAATATATTTTGAGTCTGATGCACCGAAAAAAGAAATGTTAGGAGCTGCTTATTTTATTTAATATAAAAAAGTTTATTTTTTATTTATTCAATAAAAAGGTTGAATAAAAATGTCTTTAAAAAAATTAATTTTATTGAAGAATTATTTTAATTTTATTTAATAAAAAACAAGCAATTTAAAAAATATTTTTGTTTAAAAAAAAGGCAGGTGGTCGAATGTTATGTTTTTTAATTAGAATGAAAAAACAAAATAAATTTTAAGAAATTAACATTTTTTTCTTTGTTTTTTTTTAATTTTTAAATAATTAATTGGAACAATTTGTCACCTAAATTTCAAAAGAAAATTAGAAAAAAATGCTTTAAATTTAAAGAAAATAATTTTAAGCAAAGAAAAGAAGCATATATTCTTCTACTGTTTATTTTAAAAATTAGACTGAACATATTTTCCAAACCGGAAATTTTTGACCTTTTTTGGCTGACTTTGACCGATCCTTTTAAATCGGAAAATAATTTTTTTTATCTGTGAAATCCCTTAAGAAATTAAAAAATTTCTTTTAATTAATCAAAAACCCCTTGAAAAAAAAATAATTTCAAAATATTATTTATATTTTCTTTTATTATATATTTTTTTCAAAAATCATATGCTTCACTTGTGATATATAAATAATAAATTTTGAGTTAATTTTGTCAAAAAAGAAGAAAGAAAAAAAAACAAAAATAAAAATAAAGCGCAAGAGAACAATATTTTCTTTTTCCCCAGAAAAGACCCAAATAGCTACCACACAAAAACAAATGTTTTTTTTTAATTTATTTTTTACTTTCAACTCATTTATTTACTCGTGCTTTCCCCTGCTATTAATTCATCTAAAGGTTCTGGCGTTGTTTTAGTTGAGGAATTATTACTGCTGTTATCATTATGATTTCCATTCTTCCGGAACTTTGAGTTTAACCACATGGTAAAGCATCCAGTTATTGAAGAGGAATTGCTGCTACTTTTATTTTCTAAAAAAGAGAGAAAGAACTTTTCTTTTTTTTAATGACGAAAAGGCACATGACAAAGGGTTGTGAGGATAAGTTAAATTGATTATTTTTAAGTATTTTAAATAAAGAAATTAAAGGGTTTTCCTTTATATTAATAATTAAAATATCACGGAGTTTAAAGGAAGCAAAAACTGAGGGTTAACCTTCTAAGGATCAACTGATCCTGAAGGCCAAAAATCCATTTAATTGACTGTTGGATTTCAGTGTTAATTAATCTTTAAGGGTTTTACCTTGTTTTAACTATCATAATAATGCTTTGGTAGGAGGGGAGGTTATAGAGGGGGATTTCCAACAGAACTAAATAGAGAATCTATTTATTCTATTCTACAACCCAAAATCTTTCTCTATTAAATTATCTAAAATAGGAAGTTTAAAAAATCAAACCTTTTTTCTTTCTTTCTCGTTCAACGCTTTGAGTCCTTTTTGTTTTCTTCTCACAATCAACATCTTTAGAATTAACTTTGTTAGCTGTTAATAATACATCATCATGACTGGAACGATGTGTAAAGGTTTTTGACTTTTTTGTTGAACTACTTGAGGATTGAACATCTAAACATTTATTCTTCTTAACCTGATTCTTTACTTCTTTTTTATCTTTGGCAGATTCCTGTGCAGATGATTGAGCAGCAGATAATTCAACTCCTTTAAATAAATAAAATAAATTTAATAATTATTAAATTAATACCTTCAACAATCGAATCCAGAGGTTTACGTAAAGAAGCTAAATTTAATTTAAAAGAATTTATGATAGCTAAAATTATTTTTAAAAAATGTTAAATGTCTTTACGGCTTCTAGTAGATATCGAAAATTTTATAGACTTTTAATCCTTATTTGTAATTTATTAAACTATCGATATCTACCATTCAAAGTCCTTTTTATTTACTAGAAAGGCTTAAATTTATTAAAAAAAACCTGAACTAGTAGAATATTTTGGAGGTGTTTTAGCTGAAGGAATTATCATAACAGCATTGTTTGTTTGTGTGTTTTGGAAAGAAGAAGCTAAAACTGTGTTTGTAGGAAGATTTCCAATACTTTGAGAATTTCGTGACCTTGCAGCATTTGCAGCAATTACTAAATGTGTATTTGAAGAAGCAGCTGAGGAAGATGTCTTAAAATAGAAATTTAAAGAGATAAAAGGTCAATATTTGGAGTAACAAAATTAATAAAAAGTACAACATTTCCCAGTGATGGAGGTCGTTTTGGTGTTATTAAATACTTTATTTGTCCCTTTATAATTCAAAGAAATTAAAAATCCCAACCTACATAAACCATTAACTACATATTTTAATTAAAAAATCATTACCACATGTATTGCATTTCCATTGGCAAAATCTTGCAAACTTTGAGCTCTAGAACGAACTAAAAATGTTAAAAAATATTTTAATATTAAAAATAAAATTAAACCATTTTTTATTCGAGCAGGTAATGGCTGTGAAGGAAATAATTTCATATCTTTTGTTACAATTGGAGCTAACATTTTCTGAGTTAATTAAAATAATAAAATCTGAAACAAAATTAATTAATTAAAATATTCTTAAAAATCATTTAAATATAAAAAAGAATTCCCTTTATTTAGACTGATGTAAACATTATTAAAAATTGCATTGAAAAACATTTAAAATATTTAATCAATTAAGAAAAGTTTGTCTGTTATTTAATTTTATTTATTTTAAAGTTTGCAACTTGAGCAAAGCCTTTAAAACTTGGAAACTTTATTTTAATTTTCTAAGTTTTAATTTGCTTCACCCGAAAGAAGAGCTGTCTAGCTAGATATAAAAAAATAAAAAAAGCAAAATTTAATTTAGTAAAAATTATTTTAAAAATATTTAGTAAATAAATACATAAATATGTAAAATAGGTATTTGCACATCAAAAAGGGGTAAAGCAATATTTCATAAATAAAATATACCTGTACACATATAAATAAATATACATAATAATTTAATGAAAAATATAAAAAAAGAAAAGGAAATTAGTCTGCTACTTAAATCGATTTGCTTTTCTAGGATGACTAAGAGGAGGGATATTTTGAGAAAAGCAAAAAAATCTGCTGACTGGCAGATTAAACATCTAGAAAAAGGAACGTTTCAGTACCTTCTTTTCTTCTTTAAAAATTTAATTTATTTATTTAATAAATTGTTTGACTGATTGGGATTATTTTAGGTTAAATTTAAAGTAAATTCAATTAATTAATTTAATTCCCACAAAATAATATTTTTAAAAGAAAAATTTTTAAAAATTTTTTATAGTACTCTAATGACGTTTTTGAAATGTTAGACACAACAAAAAAAAATAAAAGGAAAATAAAAAAGATGTACATGATGCCTGCAAGTAAAAGCTTCGTTGTCGGCTGGTAAAAACACATATACCTTTATCACGTTATGATCCCGATCTTTGGGGATAGTTTGAGTATTAAAACATAATTTTGAGTCTCTTTAAAAGAATTAAATTATTTACTATTTATTTTTTCTTTTTCTTTTAAATTATTTCTTTTTTAGAATATTTTGTAGTCATTTTTTAATGATTTTAATCTAAGGCTTTTATACAACAACAAAACAATTAAATTCTGAACCAATTAGTATTTTTATATCTCAAATCTTTTTAAAAAAAAAGATTAAATTAGTACTCAAGGTAAAAGATTTCTCAAAATTTATTATTCAAGAAGGGAAAAAAATTCAATTTTAACAACTCTTGCCCTCATTAGTTTTGTAGTTGCCATTGGTAATTATAAAAAGAAAAAAAAGAGAATGTCGCTTGCGCGATATTTCGTCAAATATCTCTTCTCTTTCTCTCTCTTTTCTCTATCTCTCTCTCTTTCTCTCTCTCTTTCTCTGTCTTCTTTATTTAAAAATGTTTGTATGTATGTAATATAAAAAATGAAGATGGTTGAAAATATAAATAAATATATTTGTATGTGTTGAATAAAAGTTACATGTCTGCTTTTATGTAGCTGGACTCAGAAGAATTTAAATTAAAAAAAAAAGTAGGAAGAATTCCCTTGTTTTTTATGTTGCCGGCAAAGTTTTCTTCAAACGCTTAAAAGGACAGACATCCACCGGTGGCAGGAAAATTAAAAATTCTTTAATTTTTGAATTCAATTTTCATCATTTTTTCCTTTCAAAATTTTCAAATAATTTTAAGCATTTAATTTTTGGATTAAAAAAAAAAATTTTTCTAAAATATTTGAAAGCTCTCAGTATTAATCCCTTGCCCATTTGGGATTTTTGTGACTTATAATTTTCAAAAAAATGGATAATTATTTCCCTTGTTGTCAAAAAATATTCTTTTTTTTGAATGCGTTACAACAAAAAAAGTTACATGTGTTCCTTTTACATAATTCAAAGCAAATGTCTGTCACTGCTGGGTCACTAGGGTAGAGAAGAAACGTCTTCTCCTTTATTCTTTTATTTGTACACAATTTTTTATAGGCATATGTTCACACACTTTTTTTTTCTTTTTTAAAAAAATCAATAAAACTCGCAACAGAGCATCAAAAATCGTTTTTTTTTTGGATCAACAACTTGCCAGCCGGCACTTTTTTTTTTCAATTTTTATTTAATTACGGGTTGAAATTTGGTCCAACTAAAATTTTGTTTTCCGTCATTGCCTCTGGAACTATTTCAGAAGTTTTCTTTAACTGTCTCACTGTCTATCTTCTTTTTCCTTACTATTTTTTGTCGCAACGTTAAGCGTTTTTTTAAATATTTAATCCGGTATGAGCAATTCTCTTTAATCTTTAAATTTACTACTGTGCGTCTTAACTTTCTAAAAATTAAAATAATTTCTCATAAAGTTCACTTTGTATCATTTGCATTATTTTGTCACATTTAATGTACTTTATTTTCATTTTATTTTTTTAAACTTCCTATTTTGTTATGTAAGCTTTAAAAATTGGCAATTTAATTTATTTACTTTTACTTACATACCACTAATGTACATATATACATTTCTAAAATGCGCTAATGCGAGAGAGTAAAATTGATTTTTATAATTAATTTTAATTAATTAATTAATTCTAACAATTTTTTTCAGCTGGTTAATTTTCTTCTTTTATTCTCTCTAAACCTTAATACATTAATTTACAATATAATTAATATATTTGTAACTAAAAATAATCCAAAATGAAGCTATTAAACTGAACAGAAAAATAACCGCACTATTAAACTCTTTATTGGCCAGCTAGTTTTTTTTTAACAGAGAAAAATCCCCCATATTTTATACAAAAACAAGGGAGCTATTTTTAAATACTAAATAATTTAAAAAATATGCAAACTTTGTATTTGTAAAATAATCTTTACTCTTAAATAAATAAATCAATTTTAAATGAATAAAAATCAATGACAGAATTTAAATTAATTTTTATTTCTATTTTTAGATTAAATCAGAATTTAAAGTCTTCTTTTAAATACTTAAATTGTAGTTTTATGAGGAAAATAACAACAAAATGATTGTTGACGACATTGACCCTCCTAAACCAACACCTATATTTAATGGAAATTTAACATCAACTAATGGACTCAGTAATTCCTCCCTGGCTGCTCTTATGCATTCAAATATTCAATCGTCGTCTTCGGTAACAGCGGGGCCAAGTTCTTTATTTCTTGGCACTCCTCTATCTACAATGATTCTTTCTTCATCGAATAATCAACAACAAAGCTCTGGAAGTAGTTCTAGTAGTGCTGGTGGAGGAACTGGGGCTGCTGGATGTAATGGAAGATTGCAACCGAGACAAAGTATTTTTAATTTTTAAAAATTAAATCTAGATAGAACAACTGTTTTTTAATATTTTTTTCATTATAAACATTAGAACACCAGGAATTTTTAGTAAAATGTTTTTTTAAGGAAGAAAGGTTCCTGAAGGCGAACTTTGTGCGGTGTGCTCAGGTTAATTTTTTCTGTATTTTTTTTCTTTGTAAGCAAATTGGTATTTTTATCCTCAACTTTTTTGTATTTATTAATTATTTTGAAGGCATAAAATTAGTAGTCTTTGTTAAAACATCATAAAACTTCTTTTAGATAATTAATAAATTCAAATAGCTAGTCTATCATTTACTTCCATATGGTCTCTTTTTTCCATTTGCCTTTCGCCATTGCCATGTTCCATTCAGACATTTTAATCTTTTTGGGAAAAATTTGTAGTTTTCGATTTTATGCCACAAAATGATTATAGAAATTTCATCATATGTAGAGAACCATTTTTGCTGTTTGAAAGCTTTTGATGATTTAAAATTTCAGATCGAGCAACTGGTTATCATTATGGTGTTGCCAGTTGTAATGGCTGTAAAACATTCTTTAGAAGGACTATAGTTTCTGAACATAGTTTTGGTGGTGCATTAATTGGTTTTTTAATTTAAAGTTGTCTTTTTAGTTTGTCAATACAATGGAAGCTGTGATGTTAATAAAAATGTTAGATGTGCTTGCAGGCATTGCAGGTTTTTTACATTTTCAGTTTCTAAATTTGTTGTTTTAAAATTAGGTTTCAAAAATGTATTGCTGTTGGAATGGATGCTAGAGCAATACAAAATGATAGAGACAGGTATTAACTTTTAAAGACAATACTTACCTTCCTAAATCAATTTAAGAATTGGGCCAACGAAAAAAATACGTTTGTCCTCTGGTGGTGCAATAGAGTGTAGAAAACGAAGTTCTGCTGATGAAGATCAACTTTCACTAGCCTCCTTATCTCCCCAAGCACGGCCGCAAGATGGGAAGTTATTGGAACATATTATTACAATGTATATTTTTTTAAAATTGGTACTTTTATTTTTTGCGACCATGAGACACTTTAGAAATGTTATTTTCATTTTTCCATATTTTAATTGTAAGTATAGTCTGTTAGGAACGATGTTATTACTTGCGGATAGAAAGTTGCGGACTCATGGTCGCAATAATGAGATCTAGTTGAAAGTTTATTATTTTGTAGCTTTTCTAAAAATCACCATTTTTAGAGTTTATTGGTTATTTAAAAGGAAGAACATTTCCACTTTACAGGTTAAACGAGGGAATGTTGATCTATACCCAACAATTTTCTGAAACTTGTTAATAAGCTATTTTCTATTTTTTTAATTTATAGAGAAAACCTTTGTAACATTCTTCGTAATTGTTGCCTTGAAGAAAGTAAAGGTGTTCGAGAAACACTGACACAGCCTTCTTTGCTTTTCCAGGCTCATAACCTTAGAAAAGATGTTTGTTAATTAATTTAATTTTAATTCAAAGTCTTTTTCTTTTTCAGGTTAACACTATATTTAAAGATACTTATCCAGGTTTTTTTTAATTTATTTTTTATATTTAAAAACTTTTTTCGTTGTTAGCTTCAATGAATGATATCCAAATGTGGAATATCAGAGAGCTTAGGCTTTGCCTGGAATGGGCCAAAACTTTTGATGAATTTCAACGGCTTTCTGATACAGACCAGGTTTATTATTTGCAATTTTTAGGGCTGAAAATGTAGTCTAAATGTTTTTTTACATTTATTTTCTTTTAGTTTGCACTTGTCCGAAACTTCGCATTCACTTATAACATTTTAAACAGGTTTAAATTAATTTTTATGTTCCTGAAAATTTTCATTGTTTGGATTAAGACTTTATATTTTTTAATTTTTTTTTAATTTTAGAGTCTTTTATTCATTGGATTATGGACCAGATAAAATTGTTTATCCAAATGGAGCTTATATTTTAAGACAACCTCAAGAAAGTGTAACAATACCTGGATGTGAGTTTTCTCCTTTGGTCTTATTCTGATTTTTATGTTTATTAGGTAGATCAATATATCATCGTCAAATGGATGGTTTGTTTAATAGTAGAATAATTAGCTGAATCGATATTGAAAAAATAGACCCTAAATTGTTTAATTATTAAATTTTAAGACCCTGGGGTTTAATTAAATTCAGGGTTTAGAACCAAAAAAGAGAGTCCCTACATTTCCGGTGCTTAATTTAGAGGACCTTGAAACCGCCTTAATTCGCCTTTTTTTAGCATTTTTTAGGAACTGGAAAAATTTAATATTTCAATGCGGCTTACATTAAATTTGTTTAAAATGTTTTTTATTTTTTTAGAAATTATGATTCCCTTTCGGAAATTAGAAATTTCAATGCGTGAATTTGCATGTTTCAAAGCTTGTCTTTTCTTTAATCCGGGTAACCTTTTTTAACTTTATTTTTAAATATTAAATAATAATTTAGATGCTCTGGATTTATCCCATGAAGTTAGGGAAAATATTGGAAATGAAAGAACTAAATATCTTACCGTTCTTTTTCAAATTATTGTTGAAAGACACAACACAGGCTTTGGAGTTCAAAAATATGGAAATATGTTAATGATGTCTCAGTCAATTCAGGTTATTTTTTTGTTGGTTTTTTAAAAGGGAATAAGAAAATATTTTTATTATTTTAATTCATCACACTTTAAAGATTGAGAGAAAATGTTTTAAAAAAATTTCTAGAATAAACTTGCTAAAAGTGCAAGACTTTTCTCTCATATATTTATATTAAAATATATTTTCTAATGTCCTATAAAGGGTAGGGGGAATGATCAGATTATTTAACACAGCAACAAATGAAAAAGGAAAAAGGAATGTAAATATGCAGACAAAACTAAGAAAAATAAATATTTATTTATTTATTAATCGTCTGGCTTATTTAAATAATTTTTTGGTCTTTAAAAAATAAAACACAGAGATTTTCTGAAATTTCTAAATTAAATGTTTCTTTAAAAGGTAAAGAAACTAATCAAATAAAGAAATTTTATGTGATTAAGAAATTTTCTTTTACATTACTACAACAAGAGACCTTTTTCCTAAATTCCCCCTTTCCCCTCTTCTTTTTCTTTTGGCTTAATCATCAGACTTAGTCATTCTTTAACGTGTGATAAATAATATTAAATACACACAAAATGATATATTATCATATTTACAAAATAATTGATTAAATTTTTATTTTAGAACATCATTGATCAAAATGATGAGAATATGCAGGTTATGGAAGTTTTTGGGTAAAAAATTATTTTAAATTATTAATTAAATTAATTCAAAAATTTAGACATTTCTGGCGAATCAATGGTTTTGTAAAAGAATTGTGTATGAAATAAAGGAAGAAGAGAAGGAAATAAAATTAAAAATACAAAAGACGGGGACAAAATAAATAAATAAAAATATAAGAATTGAAAACAACAAAGAATCTTTTTTTTTAAAGCGTGTAAAACACCTCTCGTTCGCGGACCTCATTCATTTTTCTACAAAAAATTTCTCTATGACTATCACTTTTATATATTTTTAAACATTCTTTATTCTTTTTACAAAAGAAAATATTATGTACAACTATTTTTTAATTTAATATTAAAGTATTTCTCGCCTACGACCATTTCAGTTCCAAAAATGTGATCAAAAAGTAATAAATTTAATATTTAAATTATACAATCGTTCTTGTTGTATTTCTGATGATTGTTGGTTGTTAACCGATATTTGTCAAAACAACTTTCTTTTACGAGAACCTATTTCACAAACATGGCCTTATCTTTAATAGATTTAATCGAAGAAGGTATGTTCTTTTTTGGCACTGAAATGGTCGTCTAACAGAATACACTAAATAATACAAAATTTACATTTTTTTGTTTTTTTATTTTGCTTTTGCTCGGTTTTTATTTTATTAAAACAAATCTATCATTTTTTATTATTTTCCGTTCAAAAAATCTTTCAACCCGCTGTTTTAATTACATAAAATTGCACATTATTTATGTATTGCATGGTTTTCCTGCCATAGTACTTAAGAAATAAATGATATATAATTTTTTGTATGGTTGATATTTTTTAATAATTGAGGAGGATATGCCTATTAAGGATAGAAGATTTTTAGGTAATGCAAAAAAATAATAACACTTTTTACTGAATGTTTCTGGCCATTAAATTTTAAACTATAGTATGTATAGCCATGTTATTTAACATCAATTTCTTCATTGAATAGAGAGAAATATTTTATTCTGTTGCATTCCTAAAACTCACTTCTGCCAAAAACATTGGCCTCTTTTGGTTTTTCTATTGGCTATTTTCTTTCTTTTGTCCAGTAAATTCTTTGCATTCTCTAACGAAAACAATATTTGCTGCAGAAACCCCCAGATTTGTGATCCGAAACTTAAAAAAATCAGGTCGGATCCAATTTGTATACCTACTCACAAAATTCCTCCAACATTCAATCCAAAAAACTGGATTTTATTGACACTAATAAAAATTATTTTTATGTATTAAATAATTTGCGTCTGGCTTTATCTCTTTTCCATTATGTTTTCAAATTGTTCATTGACGGATGGTCCCATTGACGAAACGTCAAGGATCCTTTAGAGAAATAACGTTCTAATGATCAACAATCACTTTTCGATTATTAGTATCCGTTGTAATCGCTGAGATCAAAAGCAATTTTAGTGCCAATTTTAATGCAAACAAGCAAATGGTATAACCCACCCATTTGTCCAAATAATTTGAATTATTATCTCCCATTAACTTTTTTATTTTAGGCCTTTTAAAGCAAATATTTCTTATATTCTTGTACAGAATGGAATAAATTAATATTGTCATAATGAGCTGGAACAATTTTAATATACCGCCAACCGTTAGTGAAGTAGCAGTAGATGAGCGATTACATCAACAAAATGGTGGAGATTCTGTTGGTTTTACAGGTGTTAATGAAGAATCGGATGAAGCCTCTTCCGATACGATCCGAGCTCTTCATGATTCAAAACTGGAGCCATTAATGATCTCAGTTTGTGAAGCTTTTTTATTCTAATTTTTGTATTTTTTAGATGCTAGAACAGAGGGACAAACTTCAGGAACAGGTTAAGATTAATATTTGAATATTAAATGCGACTTTTTCTCTTTTGTAGTTGGTTAGAATGCAAAAACGGATAGAGGATGCGGATGAACGCTGGTTAGCATTTTAACATTAATAATAAATAAATATTTTTTTTTCCTTTTTCACAGCCGTGATGCAATCCGTGAAAGGGATTCTTTTAAAAGACAGTTAGAAACAACGAGACAAGATCTTCCTTCGGTAATTTTTTTTGTTAATTTTTGCTTATAGTGTCTTTTTTAGGAGGTTCAAACACTAACACGTGAATTAGCCCATTGTCGTGAACAACTTTACGAAAAGGAAGAGGAGATTGTTGAACTTAAAGCTGAGCGTAATAACACACGTCTTTTATTGTTAGTATTTCTTCAATTTATTTTTAAACCTTAAACGTTCTAAAAATATTTTAATTTTATATTTTTAATTAAATTAAATTATAAATTAAATTTTTTACCCTTTAAAGAATCTTAACTTTCTTAAGAGAACATCTTGAATGCCTTGTCTCAAAACATGAAAAGTCCTTGCGTTTTACTGTTGTTAAAAGACACTCACAAGTAAATAGAGACAATTCTGTCTCCTCAGAAGTGGAAGTTCTTAAAGCTTTAAAATCTTTATTTGAACATCACAAAGCCTTGGAAGAAAAGGTTTTTTTTCTCTTAAATAAATATTTAATTTTAAATTTTAGGTCAGAGAACGTCTTAAGGTGGCAATTGAACGAGTCCAATCACTTGAAGTTGAGTTGAATGGAAAGGTTGAAGAAAATGCGACATTAAGGTCGAAACTATCTAAAGCGATCGTTGAAGCAAAGAAAAATATAAACGAGGTAATTTTAATTATTAATTTTTTGTTTCGGGACATTAGAATTTATCTAATTAATCCTTTGATTTATAAGTAATACCATTCTTTTAACATTGCGATGCTCATGTCCAGTTCGTATTTAACGAACACAACGATTTTATTTGTAAACATTTAATTTTATTTTTTTAACAGAATGAAAACAATTCTGCAGAGTCTGACGAAAAACAACTTAATAGAACTAATGCTCCAAAAATATTCGAATTACAGGAACAATTGGACCGAATGTCACAAGAATTGGCTGCAACAATTAACCAGGCGAATGAATTGAATTCTAGGTTTTTTAAGCTTAAATTATTCTTTTTATGTATTTAGAAATTCTGAGCTTGAATCTGAGTTGTCTACTGCAGGGAAGGAAGCTAGACAAGCTAAAGAACAAGCAAACGCAGCCGAGCAACAACTTCAAGAGGTTTTTAAGACTTCACATTTGTTATTAAAAAATTTTTTTTAGCTACAAACGCAAAGAGACGAGCAAGAAGATAGGGTCAATTTATTGGAAAGTCGTATACTTTCTGCCCAACGAGAGTCTGCTTGCTTGAGGGAATTGAATGATAAACTAGAGTTTCAGGTAACGCTATCTTTGAATATTTCCACCTTACGAGCTTTACATTGAAACGCTATAAGAAATGCTTGGCTATAAACTGTTTCTATTTTTTATTTTTTTTTCAAGTTGGCAAATAAGGATGCTACTATGCGTTTAAACGAAGAAAAACTTCACAATCTTCATGAAAGGTTTGAACTTGCAGAACAGCAATTAGCACAGAGCTTGAAAAAAGCTGAATCCTTGCCTTCCGTCGAAGCAGAGTTGCTTCAACGGATGGAGGCCTTATCTGCTGCAGAACAAGTTCTACCATTTAATTTCTAAAATATCTAAAATATTCATTTAGAAGCATTTATCAGCTGAGGAACGTATTCAAAGATTGGAAGATTTATTAAATGAACGTTCTGCAGAGTTGGAGAGAGCGGTCCAACTCGAACGTATGAATAAAGAGCACAATGAAAAACTTCATAAAGCAGTCGAAAAACTTCTCAGCGAGTCGAATGAAAGGTTGCAGGTTCATTTGAAAGAAAGAATGCAAGCACAAATAGAAAGGAATATTTTGATGCAACAATTGGACCAAGCTAATAATTTGGTGGATCAGGTAGGAGAAGAAATCATTGAGTTTAAAAATAAGATTATTTTATTTAATTAAGGCTGAACGTTATAAGGAAAGAGCAACAGCGGAAAGTGAAGATTTACGTAAGGAAATAGAAATGCTTCGAAATTTGGTTTATTCTACTAGGACTGCTCAATTTTATTCTCGGTTTGTTTTTAAAGTTAAAAAGATTTTCTTTTTATTTCCTTAGATTAAATGGCTTTTCATGCCCTAGTGCTAACACATTTCCTATGGGTGTTGAACAACAACATCAGTATATTTTACCCCCTCCTCGTCAAAATACAATGAACACATCTGTGTCTGCGTCAACGCCTGGAATGGTTAAAAGGCGTATTCAGAAAGGTCGGGCGGGTGCTTTACAAGAAGATCCAGGAAAAATACAGACATTGGGAGAAAAAGAATGGGATCGTTTGCAACAAGCCAGTGTTTTGGCTAATGTTCAACAGGTAAGAAATTAATTTATTTATTTATTTTTAATTTTATTAATAATTTTAGGCATTTTCCTCTTCTTCTTCATTAATTAACATGAACAATTCTCCATCTTTGGAACAACAACAGCCATCTGATCCTCACACATTGGCTTATGTATTACAGGAGAGATTGGATGCTATTAATAATGAAATTCGTTTAATTCAAGTTTATTTTTATTTACAATTTTTTAATTATTACATCTGTATGTTTAGGATCAAAAACAACAAACAGAACGAATTGCTGCTGAACAGTTAGAGCAGCAGCAAAAAACATCCTGGTCCCCGCATGTAAACCAAGTGGATGATTTACAATCGGCAGCTGCTCAATTAGACAATGTTGGCCCTTATGATATGACTTCTTATCTTACTCGTGTTAGAGACTCGCATTTAGCTTTTAATGAGCAGCAGATGATGCAGCAGCGATACCATGGCGGTGATGAGGTTACTAAAATTTTGTGTCCGAAAAATGTTTATGCCAGGGTTGCAAACATTAAAAACACAAGAGTATTTTACTACATTTGTATTATAAGAGAAGTTCGTTTGTTTTTAATGTATTTACACAATTTGTTGGCACATTTTTCCACTGATTTATTTTTTAATATAAAAATACAATTTAGCAATTTCCTGATCCAAATTTTATTCGAAATGGGAAGGATCAAGTCTACAGAAATGACTTTACGCATCAACGTCATTTTTCTCCACGCAGAGGAACCCGACCGGATATTGAACGTTCACAACAGAATCAACTGAAGGACAGAATTAGTCCAGTTTCTTCAGTTGGAAGTAGTCCAGATTTAATAGTTCCTGGCTCCTCTGCTCAAAATAATGTTGGAGGTAAACCACCAAAAAAGTCGACTTCTACAAGTAGTGGATTGAAGACTCTTGGAAGAATATTTGGTGGAAGTCAAAGAAAAAAGTTCGTTTTTATTTATGGTTTATTTAGAATCTATTAACATAAAAATTTTAAATTAATTAAAACCTAATATTTTAGACGAGGAACAGACGCAGCTTCTTATTCAGACTCAGAATGTGGTCATTCAATTACGGGTGGAAGCGTTGACAATTTAAACAAATTAGGACATCAAAAATTACTCAATGGTTTATCTACAATGCCTAGTAATAGAATGGCTTCTTCATCTTATGGGCTTCCGATGCCAGCAGATATTGATAAACGGAAGAGGAAAAAACATGAATTGCTTGAAGAGGTTTTTTAATATTTTAGAAAATTCTTTTTTTAATAATAAATCTTAGGCAATAAAAGCGCGCACTCCTTTTGCACTTTGGAATGGTCCAACAATTGTTGCTTGGTTAGAATTGTGGGTGGGGATGCCTACTTGGTATACAGAGGCTTGTCGGTTTGCTTAAGCTTTTTTACCTAAAATCTTAAAGTCCATTTTTAGTGCAAATGTAAAAAGTGGTGCTATTATGTCTGCTCTTTCTGACCAAGAAATTCAGCGGGAAATCGGAGTTTCTAATCCATTACACAGGCTTAAGCTTCGACTTGCTATTCAAGTAGGAAGATTTATTTATGAAAATAAAATTGGTGTTCTATCCGCAAATAATAATGTTGTTTTTCACGTAGAAGAGTGAATTTAAAACATTATGTATAAGTTTATTTTTGATTCTAATTGTAAGCTAAGAGTTTTTCAGTTTCAACTAGAACAGACTGAAACGTTCGGCCTGTCTAAAAATTTGAATAAAATTAAAATGTTAATTAATTTTTCATTTCTCCTTTATTTCTCCTTTATTTATTTTCAACTAAATAGAAAAATATTATTAGAATATTTGCGGATAAAAAGTTGCGGGCTTATAGTCGCAAAAAGGAAAAGTACCCAGTTTCATTTCATTTTTAAATTGAATCAAAATTTTTTAATTTAAGGAGATGGTTGCTCTAACTTCACCTTCCTCTCCTCGTACTCAATTATTCTATTCTGGTTTAGCATTTGGCGAAATGAATCATGAATGGATAGGAAATGAGTGGTTGCCTTCTTTGGGTTTAGGCAGATATAGAGCAGATTTTATGGAGTGTCTTGTTGATGGTTTTTTTTATTTTATTAATTTATAATTTTTCTTTCTTTTTAGCAAGAATGCTTGAACACCTTTCTAAACGTGACTTAAACAAAAGCTTGAAAATTGTAGACAGTTTTCACAGGTTTATATATTCTATTTATTTATAAATTTTACTTTTTAAGGACAAGTCTTCATTACGGCATTGTCTGTTTAAAAAAGCTAAATTATGAGCGAAAACAATTGGAAGAGAGGAGACAAATTTGTGAAAATGCAAATAAAGGTAGGAGAACATTTCACTCGCTTTTTACAGCTTTTAGAAATGTTTAAACAAAAAATAATTTAAAGATTTACTTGTTTGGTCAAATGAACGTGTATCAAAATGGTTAGAAGAAATAGGGTTAGGTATGTTTGTCACCAATTTGGCAGATTCTGGTGTTCATGGTGCATTAATGGCTCTTGACGAAACTTTTGATATACCTGCTTTAGCCCATATTTTACAAATTGGTGATAATGAACAAGCTTTACGTGTATTAGATACACAATTTGGGAAATTAGTAGTTGAGTATAGAACACCAACAAGTGGAAAAACTGGAAGAAAACAACAGCAAAAGGTACGGGATAAGGAGCAGCAAGCAACGAAAAATTGAAAATTGGACCTTTTTTTTCTACTCAACTAATCATTCAATAGAATTATTCATAATATTTATTCCAATAGAAAATCTTTTCTTTCCTTTTTTAAAGAAAGGAAAATATGTAGTAAATACACCAGAGAATAATAATTTTATTTTTTCCTGTATTTTTGTTCTTATTTAATTTTCTCAAGTTTTTTTTATATACAGATATGTATTTTTATCATTCAAAATATTAACACTTTATTTTTACTTTAAATTATACAAAAATATTTTTTTCTTTAATTTTATACATAGTTTTTTTTTTAATTTTATTTTGCTTCTTATACTTAAAAAAATATTATCTCTAAAAAACCCAAAATATTTAAAAAAAAAAATCAGGCATTTAAACTCTATTATTTTTTATGTCTCTATTTTTCAATATTTTTGTTTTAAATATTTCTCTTAACCCCAGATTTTTTGTTTATAACAAACTTGTCTCTTCTCAAATAATTTTTAAATTTAATTTTCAATATATTTTTTAATTTCTGCCAAATTTCTTATTTTCTAAACTTGCAATCTCTTATGCTTTTAATTTTTTTTTCAGCATTATTTTTTTTTTTTTGATTTGTTGGTGAAAAGGTACAAAAGCTATATATGTATATGAATTATTTCAATAAAATTTTGCTTATTTTATATATAAAATTTATTATTTTTTTAAACAATTTAAAGAAAATTAAAAATATCCAACATTGAGAAATAGTGTTAATTTTGAAGAGACTAAACATTTCTTTAAAATTAAAAACAACTAAAGGTTGGAATTATTGAAAATCAAGGGAATAGACTTAAAGGTCAGAAAACTTTAAAAACAAAAATTTGCCATAATAAAGTTCCCAGAGGTAAAATCTTTAGGGGAAAATAATGTTTATTTTCTTCAAAAATTAATGAGGTGATAAAAAGGGGAAAATTTATTATTTTGTTTTCTTTTAAATATCAGAGATTTCCAACAGATATAAATTCCCGCAATTGATGATGTCGAAGAAATTCTGCCCAATCTACTTCTTCTACATGTAGATTAGATAAACTGGTAACATTTTCGCATATCCAGTCAATTTGAGAATGACAGTTTTTATGGCAAACTATGCGACAATCTGTTGATTTATTATTTAAATAAAATAAAAATTAAAGTTTACCCCTGCATTGATATGCTTGACGTGATGAAAAGTTGCCACCAATTCTTTTATTACAAACAGAACAGACAACACGGCTAAAATTTATTCAAAATTGAATTTAAAATAATTTTACCCTCTCGCTTTTGCTGCAACTAAAATATGTAAATTTTGAATATGCAACTTCTTCCCACTCTGCATTAATTTAACAACCGCTGGTTCATTAGATATTTCTGTTGGGATTGCATAATAACTGTATATAATTAAACATTAGTTAAATAAATCTATTTAATTTAAGTCAGACTCAAAGTTTATTGTTGGTCAAGTTTATTTTTTAACATTAATATAAAATTAATTTTTTCTTCCCCCAATCATTTAACAATAAAGGGGCAAACAACAGTTAAACTCTTCTCAATTGATATTATTTAAAAATAATTACGTTGGGCCTTCATCTTCAGAGCCAATTAATTCTAAAATTAGTTGGCTTTGTGAATTGCTTTTACTCAGAAAAGTTTGTTGTTTTGGAGAGATTAGATTTGCCGTTGAAGTTGCCATACTTGAAGGACCTTTTAAAAAAGAATTAAAAAAAGAGTTTCTTTAAATAATTTACCAGCAGATTGTATTAGTCTTTGTTGTCTATGGTGTTCATCTTCATGAAAGCCACTACTGCTTGCCTTTCTTTGTTGCGACTGGTCACGTGAGTGAGGCGTTGAAACAGCTGCTTCTTCTAAATGTTGTTCATACTCGTCCAGTGATTTTGCTCTTTGACTATGTCTTCCAGGGAATAGTTTTAAGGGTCCTAATAGTTTAATTATAAATCTTTGATGTAGATATTTTGTTAATGTATTTACCTGAAAGACGGGCACGAATCTGTTCAAAGAAATTCCGACGTTCTTTGCGTCCTCTTGATTGTCGTTCCCTATCTAATATATTATAAAATGTTAATTCAATCAAAATCTTTTATTCAAACCTTTAGCCCGTCTTCTAAGTTCATCCGGTCCTTCATTTGTGTTTGCTTCATTATCTGCAGGTAATCGGAATATTTCCATAGCATTGTGTGTTGTGTTAGTAGCAGCTGCATTTGGAGCATGCATTCCATTAAATAAATGGTCATATTCATCGTTAGCATTATTTGTTTGATTATTTAGTTCTTTAGGATTTTGTTTATAAGAAATATTAGGTTGTTGGGTAAAATCATTATTGACTAAAAAATATTCTTTTAAGATTCACAATAATTAATAATCTCTAACAAACTTATTTTCTAAAATAAATGTAAAAGAGAGTTATAGAAATGAAAAAAAAAAGAAATAATAATGAGAAGGAATTTCTAAATAATTGAATTTAAAAAATAAAGGAATGAGGTTCAAGTCAATTATTTTATTGTTTCGATCCTCAGAGTGTTAATCATTGATTTAATAAAAATAATTATTTAATAATAATACCTCTTCCATTTGTCAAAACTCCTTTAATTTCTTCTTCATTTCTTTGGGTTATTTGTGGAGTTCCAGGTGCACTTTGTTTTCGAATAATTTCATGATTATTCTCATATTTAAATAATAATGCATTACTATCACTTATTGTTTTTCTAATTTGTGAAGCATTATTTAATGCTGAATAAATTGTATTTTCTTCTTCTTTTATTTGTCTTTCAGGGCTATTATAAACATTGGCTGTATCAAATGATTGTTTTTGTAAATAACTTTCTTCATCACTTGTTGGTGATATTGTTGACCTTATCTGGTAATTCTACAAATTATTTAAATAATAAAGATTTAAATAAGATTCAGAGATTCCAATAATTCTTAATTATTAAACTAATAAAACGACTAAAAGGTAAGCTACAGTGTAAGACCTAAAGCTTCAAGTTTGCGACAAAACGTTATGGACAAAATGACACAACCTTTTTTCTCTAAAAAAAATGTTTTTCGGGTTTTTTTTTATAAAATTATGTATTAGCTATATGTAGCTTTCCAAATAAGCTACAAATTAAATTTAAAAAAAATTTAAAAAAAATTAATGAATCTGGTGACGAATAGGGGGTTTTTTCCTAGGCGACGTGGAGAGTTGAGTGTATACTCATTCGAAAGCCCGCAAAAAACTGAGTCGATCCTACCCTGAATGGTGTCGATCCAACAATTAGGGACCGGGTTACAGACTTTCGAAAACTGAAAAAGCGAAGGGGGGAGTAAGCTCAATTTTGAAAGGAAACAACGAAGAGGAATAGAAAGAAAAGGAATAGAAGGAAAAAGAAGGAGTGACAGGAAAAGAAAAGAAAGAAGATTTGGAGAAAAGGAGTTTCTACGCCCGAACTGAGGTTTCCATCTCGTTGTCAACTTTTTTTTTTTGCCCCCCTTTCCGGGTTCTACCCCCTTTCTGTCATTTTTGGAGAAAATCACTTTTTTTTTGGCAGAAAGATAATCTTAAACAAAGACTCTAATAACCAAGTCCTCCTAAGGCTATAAGAATAAAAAAAAACCAGTTGTACAATAAAATTACAAACAGATAAAATTTTAAAAATTTTCATCCGTCTGTATACCGGTTTTTCATAATTTCAAATCCTGCAGCCGCGGTAATCACCTAAACTGAGCTTACTCCCCCCTTCACTTTTTCAGTTTTCGAAAGTCTGTAACCCGGTCCCTAATTGTTGGATCGACACCATTCAGGGTAGGATCGACTCAGTTTTTTGCGGGCTTTCGAATGAGTATACACTCAACTCTCCACGTCGCATACGAAAAAACCCCCTATTCTTCCTGAGATCCAAATTAATTATTTAAACATATTTTTCTTATTAAAAAGAATGTTAAACCTACATTAAGTTTTTCATTTTCTAATTGTTGTTGCAATTGTTTTGCTTTCTCAATAGTTAAAGGATCAGCATTTGATGGTAATCTATCTTCTGTAACATTGTAAATATAATGTGGCTTATTTCTTGGTTTTTTTAAACTTCCAAGGGATGGAATTGACCCTTTTTTTAAACTTAGACTTCTTGTTGGACTTTTTTGTGGAGTTTGATTAAAATCAGGTTGTTCATTATTTTGAAAATAAAATTGATTTTGTTCATCCTTTTTATTAAAATTATTAAATAATTGTTCTTTTGGAGTTGTGCCAATTGGATTATTTAGTTTTAATAGAGGTAATGTCCTTTGATGAAAAGAAGACTTGGAATAGAAAAAAAAATAAAATAAAAAAATTTTATTAAAAAAAATATACCTGAAAAAGAATAATTCCACGTTTTCGGTCAATACCTTTTTTGTTTTTTTCTTCTTTCTGTTCTGGACCTTCTCCTTGTAATGCCAAATGTATAGGAGCCCCAATTGGTTGTTTAGCTATTATTCTTCGAAGTTCAGAAATTTTTAAAATTGCCATTCCGAGAAAACGCCTCAAAAACTGATTATTAAATTATTAATTTAAAATTTAATTCTAACTTTAATAATTTAAATATTTATATAAAATAAAAATAAATCCTTAATTATTATTGTTTAAATATGAAACAAGTTTACGTTAGAGAAAATAAAAAGTTTATTTTATTGGCTTTATTTATTGCTTTCCTTTCGCAGGCTCAGTGGTCTAGTGGTATGATTCTTGCTTAGGGTGCAAGAGGTCCCGGTTTCGATCACCGGCTGAGCCCAACATTTTTAAAAATATTTCTTTTAAATATTCTAAGGTTTTAATCTCAAAATTATTTTTTGAAAAATAAAAAAATTTTTTTCAATAAAAAATATTAAATTTATTGAAGGATTTAAAAATATTTCCTTCCCCTTCTTTTAATTAAATTAAAAATGACCTTTGTCTAATAGTTCCATAAATAGCTGTTGGAGGTAAATCATTATCCTTTTCATTCGGAAATGAAGGAGTTTCTGTAAATAATTCAAATAATAATTCCCCTCCAGTTGGAGAAATTGCCAATTCAAAATTTGCCTCTCCATCATGCCAAAACCAATAATTACCACTGTGTGCGTCTAAATGGGCTTTTGGACTAAGAAAACGTTCAGAAGAAGGTTCATCTAATTCAATACAGACAAAAGGGCGTTCATTTGTTGATTTTAAAAGTCCATCTAAATAAAAGGGGAAAAAGTTGATTTTTAAAAATTAAAAAATTTGTTTTGCCTTTTAATTCCCGTAATTCTATTAAATGAATATGTAAAAAATGAGCAAGTTTTAAATGTTCTGAAGAAGATATTTCCCCTTCATCTAAAGGAAATCTTTGTGGCTAAAAGAAAAAAAAATTAACTATTTATTTTAATTAATTTTTTAATTTATTTGCCTGTAAAGAATAGTTAAATTCTTCTTTTTGGCCAAAAGGGTAAACTTCTTGTAGAAAACTAAGATTACGATATTCGGCACTAAGTCGTGCCTTAGAAGCCTTTAAAGAATTTAAAAAATAATTAATTTATTTAACTTTAAATTGGCGGAGTTGAACTGTCCTTATTTTCTTTTTTATTTAAATTAAATTACCCTTGCAATAGATTCTTCATCTGGATATAATAATTCCCCTAAACTAAAATTTAAAACAGCTCCAAGTATACATTTTCTTGTAAATTCAATAACAAAATTTTCCATTGCCTTTTCTGCTGTGGGTTCTACAATTTTTAAACAAAAATTTGGACGACCACTAAAACAAGCAATAATAAATAATTCCCCTGCTATTTGAGCTAAACGAACTTCTGCCTTTATTAAAAATAAAAGTTTTAAGTTTATAAACTTAAACAAAGTTGGAAACTTTATACTATAAAAGGCCTCTGTCTTTTTTATATTTTAAACTTATTTTCTTTTTAAAATTATTTACCTCTCCATTAATTTCATTAATAATTATTTCATAACATCTAATTGTTGTTGAATTATCAATTTTTGATATTTTTTTTATTTCTTCTTTATTTTCTAAATGATGTTTTGGTTGTTCATAAAGAGAAACTAAAAGGTTTATTTTTGGTTGTTCTTTATTATTTTCTATTGAAATTCTTCCACTTATTGACTTTAAATATTCTTTTGTTTTAAAAATTAATAAAAAGATTACCAAATGATTGCCAGATGAACGATTAGGCCTAACATGAAAATCCTTTAGTGCTGAACTGGCCGAACCTTGATTTATTTGGATTGAGTCAAAATGAACTTCTGGTTGTCCCTTAGAAAATAAAAATAAATTCTAGGCGAATAAACTGGACAGTTTAAATCCAAGTTTTAAGTTCAACTCAACTTTAAGTTTAGTTTCAAGTTGCAAACTTGAAACTATAAAAGCCCTTTTCTTCTCAAACTAAACTTATTAAAAAGGGTAAATAGACACACAACATTTCAATTATTTAATTAAATAAAAAATAATTTCTTTTAATCATCTACCTGTTCCTGTAATCTATGAGAAGCCTCATTTAAACTTTTTGTAATTAAACAATTAAATTGATTATTAATTCTTGTTCCCTTTTCTCCATTACCCCAACCTAGCCAATTTGCTACATCTTGCATAAAAATACTAAAAAAGAAATAAATAAATAAAATGTTTTTTTTTAATTTTTTTGACAGGAATAACTACAAAATATTTATTAAATAATATTTTTTTAAATTAATTAATTCCCAATTTTAAGAGAATTTGAAGGTTTAAGTTATTTTCCTTATAAGACAATAATTTTTATTTTAATTTATTTACTTCTCATTTCCATTTAGTTGTTCTTTAAAAGTTGGAATAATACTTTGTCTTCTTCTATTATAACGAAGAATAAAAAAATAACAAATTAGAGAGACTATAAACCACGAGAAAAGTATTAATAAAAGACCATCCATTCAACTTCTGAATTTATTAAAATAAACCTGAAAATGCATTATAATTAAAAAACAATACAAAAATACAATAAAAAAGTTGGAAAAACACAAAAACAAAATAAAATACAAAAATTAAACTTTTTCCCAAAAAATAAACTTTTTTAATGCGTTTTAGTGTTTTTACTATATTTTTGTATTTTATGTTTCTTTACTGATGTATTTTCCGGAAACGAATTAAGGAAATAATTATTTAATAAAAGTGTTTTATGTGGTTTTTTTGCACACAAATTATTTTTATTTAAAAGCAAAAAAAGTGTTAATTTATTTTTATATATTTTTTGCTATTTTTGCGTTAAAATCTCTATCTTCTAAAAGAGAGAAAAAAAGAAAAGAAAAAGAGGAGATTTATTAAATCAAAAAATTAGTGTCTTTTTACCATCTGTCTTTTTTTTTTTAATAAAATGCCAAAAAGAAAGAAAGTTAAGAATTTATTTTTTTCAAAAAGCCGCACAAACAATCACAAAAACAATGCACACGCCTAACAAAAATTAAATATAGAAGAAAAAGAAAATATTTAAAAAAAACAACATCAACAGCAACAACTGTTTCACCTTTAAAAAAAATTATTTTCAATTGAAAAATAAAAGTGTAGGATATTTTTCTAATATATTTAATTTTATATTTATTGGAGAATAAATAAATATTTTTTATTTAATAATTAAAAGGAAAAAAATAAAAAGATTAAAAAAAAATTGTTTTAATTTTAATTATATAAGGGTTACCTAGTTAAAGAAACTTAAATAAAACTTGATTGATATACAATAGCTTAAAAAATTTAATAAAACTTGTTTCAGACTCTAATTAACTATTTATTCAAACATTTATATATTTTAACAGAATTTGTTTGTTTGTTGTTTAAAAAATGTTTAAAACACATTTTATGTTAAAAAACACATTCACACAACTTCATGGATATTTTGTATTTTGCTTCTTTGGAGTAGTTGGATATTTAATTGGATATATAGCCATTGAAGGCAAAACAATTATTGAAATAAATACCCAAAGAGTAACAAAAAGTTGAGTTAACTAAAATAAATAAATTAATTAATTAATTAAAAATTAAAATTAATAAATACATTAATTAATTAATTAGAATTAATAAATTAATTAATTAATTAAAATTAAAATACCTTCATATTTTTAACAATAATTATTTAATTAATTTAAATAAGGAAAATATGTATTTTTAAATGAAAATATATTTTTATTTAAATTAAAATGATTTTTATACACAATTTTATTTTAAATAATTTTGTGTTTTTAAACGTAAAATTAATAATATATTTATTTTTTTAATTATATTTTTATTATTAAAAATTCTTTTTATTAAAACTTTATTATATTATTCATATGATATTAACATTAAATAAATAAACTTTTTTATTAACAAATATAAAAATGTTTAAATTTAATTTTTTATAAATTAAAAGAATAAAAATAATAAATATGATGTATTTTATGTTTTTGTTTGTTTGTTAAGTTGGAATGTGTTTTTTCCAACTTAAACATTTGTATTTTATGTTTTCAATAAAAGTGTTGTCAAAACTTGATTAATTTAAAACATTTTTGTGTTTATTCAACTTTATACAAAATTTCTTTTGTATTTCACGAAAACAAATATTTTAATATTTCATTAAATTTTAATTTTAAAATTAAAACAAAATAATTAATAAATTTAATATTTTTTAATTAAATGATTTTTCAGTCTTTAAATTAATTAATTTATTTAATTTTATAAATTTATATTAAAGAAAGTATTTTCTTTTCCAACCGGAAAATACAGTTATCCGGAAAATACTCTTTATTTTTAGAAGAAAAACATTAATTCAAGTAAATTAATTAATCAAGTTTTTATAAACATTAAATAATTTAATAAATTAGTATGTAGTATACAATAAATAATTAAATGAGATCAAATTAATTTTTAAAAATTAATTAATAACTGATTTATTTAAAAAATATTTTTAATTAAAAAAGTCCTTTAATTAAAATAAAAAATTAATTAAATATTCTCAATAAATAAACCAGTATTTTTTAATTTTAAATTATAGGAAATCTGTATTATATAGGAAAATTTTAAATAAAAAAGAAAGATTTGAGGGAATGATATTTTGAGGATTTGGACTTGATAGAAAAGAAAAAGGTTTTTTGCACTATATAAAAAGAAAAAAAATAATAAATAAAAAAACGTTAATGAAAGGAACAATATGAAAAATACATTAAAACACAAAAATATATGTTAACGGACAGAAATACATAAAACAAGTTTTGTATTTTTTACTTTTTTGTATTTTACAAAAACCAAGTTTTTGTATTTTCCAGAATTTATATGAGAGAAAATAAAAACATTTAAAAACATGAAATACAAACATTAATAGTACAACAAACACAAAAGAATATTTTAATGTGTTTTCGATATTTTTGATATTGTATCTTTACAACACATTTTCCGGAAAAAAAGTTTAAATAAATACAATAAAGCAAAAATATATTTTTATAATTTTACCCATTTTCCTTCTCTTAAAAAAAGTTGTGAAGGTTGAGAATACCCAAAGGAATTAGCAGCAACAACAACTAATTCATCAATTTTAGAGGTAATTATTACTCTTTTGTTTGTTGTAGTTGAAGATTTGTGTTGCCAATTTCCCCCTTCTGAACGCCAATAAATATAATAAATATCAGCTCTTTCAGAATTATTAAAATTAATATTAATTGAAGAAGTTGTAGTTAATCCAGTATTATTTTCTTTATTAATTTGGGCTTTCAAATTGCGAAGAACACTTGGCCTGTTATTAATACCAGAGAGACGACATTCCTTTTTAATTTAAAAAATAAATTAAAAAATGGTTAATTACCTCTGCAATGGGAACAAATTTTACGCAATGAGAAGGCATTAAATTAGGCGCTTTTTGGAGATAATCACATAAATAAAGACATTCTGAAGGAACCTAAAAATTAATTAAATATTTAATTAGTTTAATAATATTACCTCCTTTGTCATACAACAAGAACTTTCATCAATTAAATGCATTGCACATGCAAGTACCTGGCTTTCAATTGGAATAAATTTTGTGTTTAAATAAATAGTTGGAATACCTTAGCTATTTCTCCACTACAATTTAAGCTCATAAAAGGTCTGGGAACATAACGACGAGTCTCTGAATCATTCAAACCGCACATTATAAGACAACGTTTATTTACATTACGACGGGCGCTTTAAAAAGAATTAAATAATTATTTAATTAATTTAAAAATAAAAGAAATATTTATTTAAAAAGAAGGAAAAGAAAAGAAATTTTAAAAATACTAACCAACATTGTCTTGGCATTTCTGGAGGTGAAGAAAGTGGCATTTGTATTGTAGCAACAGATAAATGAACTAATGCTTCAGTCTCGCCAAAATCGTCAGACTAAAATTTAATTAAAAAGGACAGAGAATTTAATTAAATTTCTTACCACTTTACATTTATATATTCCATAATCTTCAGCCTTTGTCTTTTTAATTTGTAACATAGCTAATAATTCTCTGGGTCTGAACTTTGAAAATACATAATGTTTTTGGGTTATTCTTTCTTTAAAAAATTAAATTTTATTAGACTCAAATGTCTATTTTTTTTAATTATACCTTCAAATAGCTCAACACTATGAAAATGTCCTTGTCTATGTATTTCATGTTTTTTATGTTCCCATTTAATTATTAAACTATTTTTTGTAGAAATACTTCCACTAAATTAATTAAATAAATAATTAAATTAAATTAAATAAATAAATAATTAAATAAAATTAAATAATTAAATAATAAATAAATTAGATTTAATTAATTAAATTAATTAATTAAATAAATAAATAAATAAAATAATTAAATAATAAATAAATTAGATCTAATTAATTAATTAAATTAAATAAATAAATAAATAAAATAAATAAATTAAATAAAATAAATAATTAATAAAATTAAATTAAATTAATTACCTTGTACGTACTCTACAAGCAATTAGAGTATTAGAACCTAATGGAGAATATATTTTTTCTTTAAAAGGTTTAGCCTGTGGTGCAATTCCTGAAGTCTTTATTTAAAAAATTAATATAATTAAAATTAATTAAAAAATACTTTAAATTGTATTTCAGATGGAAGTGACCGAGATAAATCCAACTTAGAACCGGTAATACCAAGAGCAATTATTTGAAGTAAATAACCTTAAGAATATAAAATACAATAAAAAGGAAAACACAGAAAAGTGTTTTTTTAATTAAACAAAGTTTATTTATTCCTGAAAAAGTTTTATTTTGATTTAAAAAATTGGTTAAGTTGGATAGTCAAATGGTAAACACTTTCAGGTTGTAAAAAAAGTTTCTGAGCCAAAATACAAAACTTGGAAGTTAAAAAACACAAAGGTTGAGAACAAAATACATTTTAAACTTTTTTTAAAGTAATATATTTCTTTTAATTTTTATTTTTTTGTTTTTTTCTCTTTTATTTAATTTAAATAATTAAATAAAATTAAATAAATTAATTAAAAAATTAATTAAATTAATTAATTAATTTATTTATTTAATTAATTCATTTATTTAATTAAATTAATTTTAATTTTTTACGTGTTCCAGGTTCAAGTTGATTAATTTTAGCTTCTCTAGCCATTGTCTCAATTTGTATTTCTGTTGATAAATCCGCCTTTTCTGTTCCCGTCTCTAATTCATAAAGAAACAGTAAATAATGGTCAACAATTTTAGCATTATGTTCAGGTTCTTTCCAACTAAATTCTGCCTTTTAAATAAATTTATTTATTTAATAATTAATTATTTAAGACCCCTGGGGTTCTTCTAAAAATATTTTAATAATTCTATTAAATTTAAAAAGGAACAAAAAAGGTCTTTTTTAAACTAAACTACCTCATTTGTGCCTATTTGTCCAATAACTAAATTCATAGGAGAAGAAGGAATTTTTTGATAACCTTTCTCAAAGCTTTAAATACAATTTAATAAATTAAATTAAAGAAATTAATTTTTTTAAACCAAGAAAACATTGAAGCTAAATTAATTGCAATACATGTCTGATATGCACTTGCTCTATGAAAATTTCCTTCTCCTTTACATAATCCTAAAAAATTAATTAATTATTTAATTAATTAATTTATTTATTTAATTAATTAATTAATTTATTTAATTAATTAATTTATTTATTAAATAGATAAATAAATAAATAAATTAATTAATTAATTAATTAAAAAAAATAAATATTTACCAAAACAAGCATTTTCTTCCAAATCTTTAGCTTCTCTAGAACAGCAAGGGGAATGGTCACGACCAGCAGCTAAGCATTTTGCAATTGAAGTTAAATATTTAGTACAATTATTACGCCTATCAAATACATCATAAACAGCAAAATCACTTGGAGGTGATCCCTTAAAATTAAATTAAAATATTTATTTATTTTTTAAAGAAGAACTCTTTTTTTAAATAATTTTTAAATAAAAGAAAAGAAAATATTTTTTTATTAATTAATTAAAAAAACAATTTTTTCATTCCCTTTCTTTAAAATTATTTTTTTTAATTCTCTAGGAACTTTTTTAATTAAAAATATTATTTAATAAAATAGGAGTTTTTAAACAAAATTCCTAAACAAAAAAGAAGAATATTTAATTAAATTAATTAATTTACAGGATTGCAAAGAGTATGAACACAAATATTTGGTATTTTCTCTCTAACACAACATTGTTCAACAGAAGAAGAACATTCAATTGAAATTAAATTAAAAATAATAAAAATAAAAAAATAATAATTAAATAGTATTAAATATTGTTGTTTAAAATTAAAAGCTAAGAAGAAATATTTTTTGAAAGCATTTTTGATACTTTGAAGCATCGAAGGAAGACAAGAGGTTATTTTAAAGATTTATTTTAAAGGAATAAAATAATATTTTTATTTTATTTTTAATTAAATTAATACCATTTTTGTACAAATAATTAAATACTTTATTATTCTGAAAAAATTAAATATTTAAATAAATTATTTAAAAAAGAAATTTATTATTAAAATGATTACTAATTAAAAGAAACTATTTTTATTAAAATTTAAATGGAAAATCGCCTATTAAGAAAGAAAAGAAATAATTTAAAATTATCAGAAGAATTTGAATAAAAATCAGAATTAAAACCAGAATTAAAACCAGAATAAAAATCAGAAATAAAATCAGAATTAAAATCAAAATTAAAACCAGAATAAAAATCAGAATTAAATCAGAATTAAAACCAGAATTAAAACCAGAATAAAAATCAGAAATAAAATCAGAATTAAAATCAAAATTAAAACCAGAATAAAAATCAGAATTAAAACCAGAATAAAATTAAAACAATTTAATTTATTAAACATCAAAATTAACTATCAAGTTAAATTAGAATATTACAACAAAATTATAATTTATTTAATTTTACGTAAAATTAAAAATTTAACAGCTGACAATTTTTATCACAGCAATATTACAAAAATATAAAAATGATCAAAAAAAAATAAATAAATGTGTAAAATAAATTAATTTTAAAACATCCAAAAATTACTGCGTAAGAGAATAAATAAATATTTAATAATTAAAATACATTAATCTTTTTTTAATAATTTAAAAAAGAGAATTTTTTCTTTTTTTAATTTCTCTTTAATCAAACAAAGGGTTATTTAATTAAATTTTTATTTTATGATTTTTTTAAAATTAAATAATAAGACCTTGAAAATTATAAGGGGATATTTGGGCGCAGTAATGCTTAAACATTTAAGTTTATTTTTAAATAAAGAAATTATTTTTTCCGCATTGCTAAGTTCTTAAACATATTAAAGGAAGTCTAAATTTATATAAAATAAAAAAAAAGATTTTTAAAATAAAAAAAAATTTTTTTTAATTTAAAAAGGAATTAAATTAATTAATTAAATTATTTTTTTCTTTTTTTTTCTTAAAAATTTTTTTAATGCGAATAAAAATGCTCAGTCCTTCAATTAATTTAAGTTGCATAAAATTAATAAATAAAATTAAAAAAAAAGAAAATAAAATTTCCAGACAGTTAAAAATTAAATAAAAAGAGAGAGAAAATGTCTTCTCTTTTTTATTCTTTTATTTTCTCTCATTAATCTTTTTTAAAACGTACTCAAGTTTTATTAAAAGGTTTTTAATTAAATAGACAGGTTTTTGTATTTCTTCTTCCTTTTTTATTTTCGAAAAGGGAAAATTAATTTTTTTTTATTTAATTTAAATAAAATTAATTAATTAATTTCACGTGTATTTTGAGAGGTATTAAATTAAATAAAATTAAAATATTTTGACGTAAAAATTTAAAAGAAAATTAATTAAAAATAATTAAATTAATTAATTATATTTAAATTAAAAAATAAAGAATTTAGTGTTAAAGACAATATTTTTAAAAAATCTGTATTACCCTTGATTGCTCTATTTTTTTATTTATTATTTTTATTTATTATTTTTTAAAAATAATTTTTTTTTAATTAAATTAAAATTAAATATTTATTTATTTATTTATTAATCAAAAATTATATTTATTTATTTATTTTATATATATTATTTTTATTAGGTCAGATTTATTAAAGAAAAAGAAAAAATAATTAAAGAGATTTTATGTGACCTCCACGCGGTCATTTTAAAGTAAAGAGAATAATTATGTAAAATTAAATATTTATTTTAAGGTAAAATTGAACGGTCTCTCTCCTTTTTTAAATTAAAAATTAAATTAATTTTTAAAATATAAATAAATTAATTAATTAGTTTTTGACCTACTTTTTGTGAAAATAAAAAGAAAAATAAATTAATTAATTTTTTTTCTTTTTTAATTAATTTAAAATTTAAAATTAATAAAATATTCTAGAAAATTCCAAAACTTAAGTTTAAGGCTGCGGACAGTTCAATGCGGACATTTTATTTAAAATACATAAATAAGCATTTTTGTAAAGTTTATATTTTTGTATTTTTTATTCAGAAAAAATATAATGTTAAAACATTTAATTTACACGAAAATAAATAAATAAATATACTTAAGTATATTTATTAAATAAAAAGAATAGAATAAATAAAAATAATTAAACAAAATAAAAATTTATTAATTTTTTCCTTTTTAATTTAAATAATAAAAATAATAATTAATTAATTAAAATAACCCTTTTTTTAAATATTTAATTAATTAATGTCTACATTATACTATTTGATAAATAGAAAAGATTTATTTATTTAATTATTGCAAAGGTTGCAGACTGTTGTATAATTTATATTTAATTGTGAGATAAGCTTATTTATTTATCCCTTTATTTAAAAGGATAGATAAAGGGTAAGATAAGATCTAAGTATTGACACTCGAGTCTCTGAGTTTCTTCTGGGACACTTGAGTATATCAGATTTTAATTAGTGACACTCGAGTCTATGACATTTATTGGAAATTAAAGTCTTATTGACAGTGACATTAGAGTCTCTGAGTCTCATCTAGGACACTTGAGTCTAAACAGTTTTTCTTTAATTTACCCTATTTTTTGCTAGATGAAAGACAACCAAAAAAAGGCGGCTAACTTAACTACTAAATAAATATAAAAGAAAGAAATCAATTTATAAATAAATTACTCAATGGGGGAAGTTTTTAAAATAATAATAAATTAAACAAAAACTGCGCATTAGTAGTAATAGAATTATTAATATTTATAAATACACATTCCTCTTTTTTATATTAAAATAATTTTGAGAAAAGATAAATTAATATTAAATAATATTTTAATTAAATAAATTTAATTAATAAATTAATTAATTTAATACCCTCAGGGCATTTGTTTGTATAAATTTAAAAGGAGGAAAGGATTAATTAAATAATTTATTTAATTTATTTAAAGCAATATAGCACTGACATTCTGTAGCAAACAAAATGCCAAACATTGCGTAGAAGGAAAATTTAAAAAATAATAATTAAAAAATTGATAATAAAAATTAATATTATAAAGAAAAGAAAATAAATATTTTTTTCTGAGAATTAAAAAAAATAAAAGAAAATGAGATTGCCTTTTTAGAGATGTTTCACCTTGTGCACAACCGGTAAATAATCAAAAAACAATCGTTAAAATAAATTTATAAAAAATTAATTTGATTTGACATTTTTTTTAATTAAAGAAAGATTAAAAAAAAAGAAATGAATTAAATAAAAATTTAGATAAAAGACCGGAAATTAAATTATTAAATATTTTTTAATTTATTTTAAAATCAAATGGGCATTTAAAATTAAATTTAAAAAATAGAAGCAATAAAAATAAAAAAGTAAATTTAAGGAGGTAAAGGTTCAGGTGTTAACCTACTCATTTAATCAAAAAAAAAATTTTCTCGAGCTTCCCTTATTTCATAAAAAAATTTTTAAAAAACAATTAAAATAGGCTAAAATAACTAACAAAAAATAAAAAGATTTTTTAGCTAAAAATAATTAAAATAAATAATAAATAAAACTTGACAATAAACATGCAAGCCTTTAAATACCCTTTTTTTAAAAATACAAATTTTTACAATTATTAGAAAATTAAATAAAAAATAATTTATATTAAGTAGTTTGAAGTAAAAAGTAAGCAAATAAACTTTTGTACAGTTTCCGGTTTTTAAATAAAATAAAATATTAAAACTTATTAAAGTACATAAAATACATGTACCAAGTTGTAAGGAAATAAAATACAAAAAGTTTATTTAAATAAAAATACAAAAATTGTTTAAATAAAATACAAAAAGTTTATTTAAATAAAAATACAAAAATTGTTTAAATAAAATACAAAAAGTTTATTTAAATAAAAATACAAAAATTGTTTAAATAAAATACAAAAAGTTTATTTAAATAAATATTTCCGGTTTATTTAAATTAATGACTCATCATTTTAAATAAATTTAAAATAAAATTTAAAAAATAGTATTTTGCCTGTAGCGATATTTTTTAGGTGGGTTTAAATGTCTTTTAAATAATCTAGATAAAATACAAAAAATTAATTTATTTTTATTTTTTAATCTTTTTTGTTTCTTGCCTTATATTTAATTCAAATTGTTGCCTAAACATATGTATTTTTGTATTTTCTTTCTTTTATTAAATTTTCCTTAAATAAATATGTTTATTTAAAAACATTTTCATCTCTTCTTATCTTTTTTTTATTTCATTTTTAATTTTCTCTATAAATTTATTTTAAAGCATTTTTTACCTTTAATATCTAATTAAAGAATTAATTTAAATAAATAATTAAAAACGATATTTTTTTTAATTAATTAAAATATTTATTTAATAAAAAAATATTTAATTTAATTAATTAATTTTTTTAGACTTTTTTAAAAAATTATTTTATATTAATTTTATTAATTATTTAATGGCTCAAAAGCGAAGAATTAATAAGGTAAAATTTATTTTTTAAATAAATAATAACTTTATTACCTTTTTAAGGAACTTTTGGACTTTATTCGTGATGCACCACTTTATTGTAGTGCAGGGCCAAAAGGAGAAGATTATTTTAATTGGCAAGCAACAATTAGTGGACCTAAGGATACTCCATACAAGGATGGATTATTCTTCTTAGATATTAAATTTACAACAGATTACCCATTTAGTCCACCAATAGTTACATTTGTAACAAAGATATATCATCCAAATATTGACCAAACAGATGGAAGAATCTGTTTGGATATTCTTGGTTCTAAATGGTCACCTGCTATGTCCATTTCTAAAGGTTTTTAAATATTTAAAATTAATTAATTAATTAAATAGTTCTCCATTCAGTCTGTTCTTTGCTTTCAAATCCAGATCCAACCGGTCTTTGCTTTGGAGAAGCGGCAGAAATGTATAAAACTGACAAAAATATGTTTAATGAAATGGCTAAAGAATGGACTAAAAAATATGCAATGAAATTAAATTAATTAATTAATTAAAACAAAATAAAATATAATTTGTTAATTATTTTTTCCTGTAAAATTATTTAAAATTAAATAAATAATATTTTTAAAATTAGTAAAAAAATTATTTAACATTTTAAAGAATTAAATCATTTTTATTAATTAATTAGTTAAAAAAGAAATAAAATGAATTACTAAAAGGAAAATATTTTTAAATAATTAAAACAATTACACATATTTTAAGGTATTAAATGCTAATTAAAAATAGAAATTATTTTAAAAAAATTATTTTTCTTTTATTCCACTTAGTATTGTTTCGTGAATAAAATCATCATTTGAGGCCAATATATCTACAAAAAAAAAAATAAATAATTAATTTAATGAAAAAAGATTGTCTAAAAGGGAATGCATTATTAATGGACAAAAGGGTAAAAAGCAACTTGTTAAACACACAGCAAAGCAAAAATAAACTTTACAAGTCTAAAACTCAAAGAAAAACTTGAATTAAAACATTTTGTAAACTTGAAACAATTTCAAGTTTATTAAGTTAAACACTATTGTAAAAATAAAGTTGCAACTGAAATGGCGGCATTAAAACATTTCAAGTTTTACTTTTTCACTTTAAACATTTTAAAAAGAAGGGAAAAAGAATAAAAAAAACTTTAATTTAATTTATTTGTTGTTTTAATTGTTTTTAGCTTCAAAAATGTCTTCTTTTTGTTGTAAAATATTTTCTATTAAATTTATTTCTTCTTTAACATTCTCTTCTGTCTTTTCTTGTTCTTCTTCTTCCTTTCTTTTATCATTTAAATTATTAATAAAAATTAAACTATCTTCATTATATTCAGATGAATTAACTGAATTAGCTGAACATTGACTAGACCAAGAAAAAACACTTGCTTTATGTTGCCCAATTAAATTAGAAATTGCTGTTTTTGGACGAGAAAAATCATCGTTTATATCTGAGAGAAAATTTGGGGGAAAGGATTATAAAAATACTAAGAGTTTTTAATTAAATTTAATGGCCAGATTCTGATTAATTTATTAAATTAAAATTTAATAAATTAAATTAAGAACAGTCAGAATAAATTTTTAAAAATTAATTAAACAATTTTTTTTTGTTGTTTAAAAAAATTAAATTATTTAAAAATAATTAAAATTAAACAGATTCTGGCCAATTAATAAAAGCTATTTTTAAATAATTTACCCAATCCTTTATTTAAATTTTCAGCTTCTTTTTGTGCTCTCATTTCCTGTCCAACAGTTGCTGGACTTCCCCAAGAGGCAACGCTAGCCTTTTGTTTATTATTAATTAAACAAACACCAAGTAATGAAGCATCACTTTTTCTAGATGTTCTACGAACAGAAGAAGGTGGAGAATTTAATTCTTTTTGATTATTATTATTTAATATTCTTCTAGGAGATGCAGTAGAACAAGAAAGGGCAGCACGTAAAACTAAAAAAACTTAACAAAAAGCGGACAAATAAAAAAAAAATAAAATTAAAAAAGCAAAAAAGGGGAAATTTTGAATTAAAATTTCAATAAGTTTAAAAATTAAAATTAAACAAAAAAGAGAATGGCAAAAAAAAATTAGCAAAATTGGCAAAAACAACAAAAAAATAATAAAAAGGGGAAAATATAATAATTTTAAGAATGATCTTACCAATTTTTGAATTACTGACAGAATCAGCAAAGAAACCGCTTTCGTCTTCAGCAAGCTTAAAAATGATTTTTTTTAATTTAATAGAAAATAAACTAACAGGAGGATTTCCTTGTGATTGAATAAAAGATTGTTGTTTTAGTTTATTAAATTGTTGAGAATCTTGTCTATCAACGGAAGGAGATGCTGCAGAATCTTCTGAACCAACTGAAGATTGTGAAGAGATTTTACGTGGTTTAACCATAAAACTAGTAGATGCTGTTTGTCTTTGATCTCCTACCCTTAAACATTAAAGTTTGTAATACTTTTGTAAAAGAATAATATTTAAAAGAAAAATATAAGAGGAAGAGAAACAAACAAGTTTTATAAACTTAAAAAGCACGGTTTCTCTTCCGGAAAATTAATTACTAAAATTCATTTAATAAATAATTCAACTTTCCGGAATACTGTTTTTCTTCCAGAAAACTAAGCACTTAAATAAACTTATTTTCCGGAAAAGTTGTAATTTTCTTTATGTTTCCTGAATTACTGTAATGTTTTCTCTTTCAAAACAAACCTTTGAGGGTTTTGTAAAACAGTAGAAAAATGTTCAAATAAACGACGAAATCTTCTAAGAGGGCCTATAAAAGAAAAATTTCTTTAATAAATAAAATTATTTACCAGAAATTAGAGTAAATTGAACGACATAAAAATCTGTTGTGTCAGAACAGAGAATTGAGCTCTGAGAATCTTCTCTTCGTTGATTAGGTGGAGTGAGAATATCAACTAAAAATATTTTAAAAAATATGCAATTTCCCCAATAAATCCGCAAATTTTGTCCGCAAATTTTTATTACAAAAATTGCTCCCAAATTTGCATAAAATCCAAATATTCTAATATTAAATAATTTAAAAACCTTGGAATTTTACTCCTCTTGAGAATCCAATATAAGGTAAACGTTTGTATTCCACTCTGAATGAATTTTGACCTACCACGGAGTGGCTAAGTTCGTGAATCTGAATTAATAAAATTAAATAAAAAATAATTAAAAAAAAAATTTTACAGTTAAGAAAAGTCGTATTAATTCAGCCTTTATTTCAGCAAGAGTTTTGTTTTGAACAGGAATACAAGGAGTATCATCCCTTTCAGCACCGCTAATTGATAGTGAGCCGAAAAATGATTTCTTGACAAGACTAAAATTAAAAAAATATTATTTAAAATTATTTTATTTTATTACTCTGACGTGGAGTCAGATAAATTTGTCGAAGTAACACCCTCATTGTATTCTGTATCTGATTCTGCACTACCACCACCAACAGAAGTAGTAGTATAATTAGTAGAGGAAACATTATTTCCTCCAACAGATTTTCTATGGAAACGTGGAGTACCCAAAATAGAATTTTTAATAGTTGAGGAAAGCTTGGAATGCCATGGACCAGTTGGTCCACCAATATTTGAAGAAACAGGAGAAGAAACAGCAGTAATTGAATTATTTGAAGCATTCATAGATGGTGAATTCATTAAAGCAATACCCGAAGAAGAGGCAATAGAATTGGAAGAAGAGGCGGCAGAAGAAGCAGAGACTGTTGATAGAGAAATTTTTTATTTTTAAATTATAGAGAAAAGAAGTTTTGTCTTTTGGGCGAATCAAACTAACAAACTTGAAAACTTAAGTCAAGTTTTAAGCTCAAACTTAAATAATGTTTTAGGTTAAAGTTTTGTTTCAAGTTGCAACTTTACTATAAAAGGCACCTTTTCTTCTCTTTCCCAAATTAGTCTACTATAAGAGACAAGCAGAAAGAAACAATTCTCAATAAAATAATTAAATTAATTTTCTTACCTGCATTACTAGTTGTAATGGCTACTCTAGGCTTATTAGACGGCAACAACAATGGAGGAATATTTGACCCATTAGATTTTGAATTATTTGTTTGAATGGATTGTTTGGAATTCTGTTCATCTTTCCTTGAAGCTCTCTGAATAATTATTGGATTTATTGGTTGTGTAAAGTAATGATGGTGATTTTGTTGACGATTTTGTTGATAACTTGAATTATTTGAATTTTTTGAGTTATTACTTCCCACAGATATTCGATGTTTAGAGGAAAGGGCAAGTAAAGCTTCTTCAACTTTTTGACCTATAAAAAAATAAAAAAAAAGAAATTTGGAATATTTTTAGTTTAAATTTTACTTGTTGTAAAAGCATTTCCTCTAGCAGATTGTGGGTACAAGGAACGTGAAGTGTGTTGTGGGGAGTCTTCAGGTGATCCTCCGAGAGAAGATTGTCTAAGGCGATATCTTTAAAATTTAAATTTATCTGCTCATTTTAATATCTCAAAGTTTAACCTGTTCTTACGAGGATTCATTGGAGACCCGTCTGCTATTCGAGAAGGAGGCAATCTAGGTTTACTTGTATCCACCCGTTTCCGAGGAGGGTCAACAATATTATCAAATGTAGAATTGCGAAGTACAGAAACAGGTTCTTCTTCTTTTGCTGGTTTTCGTCTTTTACGGTCAAGTAGAAGAAAATAAACCTGTAAAAAATAAAATAAAAGGAAAGAGAAGGGAACAGGAGAGAGAAATCACCATTCCCGTCCCAAATACTTAAATTAAAATTTTTAGAACTTCTATTTGGCTTTTAAACATTTAAATAAGGTAAAAATATACAATTTTCTCAGTATTATGTCTTGTAGAAAGTAGCTCAGCTACCAATTTTTCCTTATCCTTAAAACATCCCAAATTGTTCATGTGCCTAAAAATATTTTATTAAATTAATTTAGAAGGTTTAGACAAACCGAAAAACATCAGGATCAATACTATCTTCATTGGGGATTACATGAGTCTGTTAAAAGAAATATTAAAGTAATTCTAAATTCGTTACCTCAACAACTTGAGCCATTGGAACTTCTAATTCTAATTCACCTTTATTTGGACCTATCACCCTTAAATAAAAAAAGAAAATAAATAAAACTTTTTTTATTTTTAAATTAAATTCAATAAAAGAACAGTTAGAGTCTGAGAATAAACTTTAAATTAAAATAAGGACAATTTGTCCATCTTCCTTTTCCACTAAATTTTTAATTAATTTATCATTTGCTAATTAATTTAAATTTGTTAAAAAAAGAAAGTAAATAACCAAGGATGTTTAAATACATCCTGTAATGAGATTCTTTTTGTTGGGTTAACTTCAACCATTGAACGTAAGAGTCCTTGACAATCAGAAGGGACAAAATGAGGAATATGAAAGCTCCCTTTTTTTACTTTTTCCAAAAGATTTCGAAGATTATCATCCTTTAAACATTTTTAATAAAATATAAAACTAAACAAAAAACAAACATCAAAAGGTAAAGCTCCAACCAATAAAGCGTAGAGAATTACCTATTTTATTTTAAAGATAAAAAGGTTTAATTAATTAAATCATTTTTCTTTACCCCACAGCTCCAAACGTCTGCTTTTCTTCCATCATATTTTTCACCCTAAAAATAATTGAATAAATAATTGAATATTTTAATTGGGAAAATATACATAAGTTATTTATTTTAATTATTTTTAACTAGATTAATAATTAAAAAAAAAAGATTTTTTTAATTTCTTTTGGTCAGAAATAGAAAAAAAAACAAAAAATATAATTAAAGTTTATTTAAACTATTTAATTTATTTTATATTTATTTATTAATAAATTAATTACTTTGATAATTTTTAATTATTTAAATAAAATTAAATATTTTATTTTAAAAAATACTTGCCCTAATAACTTCTGGACAAGCATAATGTGGAGAACCTTTTAAATTAAAAAAATAAATAAAATAAAAAAATTACCGCAGCTAGTTTCAAGCATTGAACCTTCAACTTGTAAAGAAGCCATTCCAAAATCAGCAATCTTTTTAAATTAAATAAAATTTTTAAAATTAAAATTAAACCTTAATATTATTCCTTTCATCAAGTAGTAAATTTTCTGGTTTTAAATCACGATGGCTTAAATATTAAATTAAAAAATTAATTAAAAAATTGAACCAAATATTATGTGCATGACAAAAATCAAGGGCAGAAATTATTTGTCGAAAAAATTTCCTTGCCTCTTTTGCCATTAGACGGCCTTTCCTAACTATATAAAAGAAAATTGGGAAATTAAATATATTTAAACAAATACCTAATAAGTTAATAAACTTGAAAACTTAAGTCAAGTTTTATATTAATTTATTTTAGGTTATATAAACCCCCTCTTTGTTTCAAGTTTTAAGTAAAGTTTATTTTCAAGATGCAAACGTTACTATAAAAGAAACTTAATTTTCTTCCTTCAAATCATTCTACTATAAAAAGACAATCTCCAAACTATTCCCGATATTTAAAATAAATATTTTTAAATTACCTAAATAATCAAACAATTCTCCACCAGATACATGTTCAAGAAGCAAATATAAATATTTTCTATTTTCGTATACATCATATACTTTAATTTAAAAATAATATTAAAAAATATAAAAATAAAATTTAATTTTTTTTACATTGCAAAATATGTGGATGTTCAATTAGCCTCATAATGGCTATTTCACGTTCAACCTTAAAAATTAAATTTAAAATAAATTAACAAAATTCTTTTTTATTTTCCATTTTTTATTCAAATAAAAAATAAACCTTTTGTAGAACAGATTCATTCAATTTTTCTTTATTAACAATTTTTACTGCAATCTTTTTACCCGTTACGCAATGTGTTCCTGTCTTTACAAGACCTTTTTTTTAATTTTACTTAATATATAATATTTTATTTTTGTAGATATACCTGTCTGGCCTTTTCCTAAAGTTTTTTCAAGGCGGTAAGCGCCAACCCATTGAATCTGTAAAAAATTCAGAAAGTTAATTTTAAGATTTGAAGCACAGTTAATTGCCTTTTACAGTTAAAGATACAAAAAAGAAAATTATTTAAAATCCAATTTAATTTTGGAAAAGAATCTACTAATTTTAAACATTTTAAAAACAGAAAAAAGTCCAATTTTTAAGAAAAACAAAGAACAATGTATTAATTAAAACCTGATTGTTTAGTGAAGTTGTCATTAAAGCATTTGATGTATTATTGAGCAATTTTTGTTGGTTATTATTATTTGTTTTTGTTGTCATAACATTTGTTGTAACAGTTGTTGTTGTTGTTTCATTATTATTATTGCCTGTATTATTATTCATAACTTGAACTAACTCCTGATTAACTACTTTAAGTTTCTCGTTCAAATCATCTAAGAAATTAAAAAATAATTTTAAAAAGAGAAAAGTGAGTTGAATTTATATTAAAAATCATTTAATTAAAATCCCCAGTTTTCTATTAATTTGTTTTTATTCTGACCAGAAATGTTCAGAAAAAAAAATTAAAGTTTTTAAAGTTGAAACAAAGTTGCTATTAACCCTTCTAAACATTTTTCTAGTCTAAACATTAAATAAACTTGAAACAAAGTTTTATTTTTATAGGCTTAATAATTCAAGTTTATTTAACATTGAAAGAACTGTATTTTGTACAGTTCTAAATAAACTTAATTGAAACAAAAAGGAAGAAAGAAAAAAAGCATTACCAATTACGTCCTTTATGAATACAAACATACAATAATAAATAAAACAACAAAAAATAATTCTTCTATTTTTTGAATTCTAATTAATTAATAGAAAAAGAGAAGATATGCTTAAAAATATTTTTTTTTAATTTTTAAAATATTATTAAAGCAATAAAGTGACATAAAATTAAATTTTTAAAACGGATACAAGGGAAATAATTTTTTAAAATTTTAAAAATAATTTTTAAAGGTAATTTAATTAAATAAAAATACGTACTATTTCTCTGTAAGATTGTCAGAGAAACTTTTCTAAGTTTTGTATTTTCGTTTACTCTTTTCTTACAAAAGAGACTTTTCATTATTAATTCTATTTTAATTTTTCGTTACTATTTTTATCATTTTTTAAAGTTTTGTGATAAATAAATAAAAAAAAATTTTTTTTAATAAAAGGAAGCCTTTAAATAAAAATTAAATTTATAAAAATAGTTCCAAAACAAAAAAAAATAATTAATTACTAAAAAAACATTATTAACAAAATTACCTTCCAATTTTAGTTTAAAAAATGATTTTTCCTTAAACAAATATTTTTTTTCTTTATTTAAAAGTAGGAAGTATTTGTATGTACATAATTTTGCAACAAGGAAGGAACATATAAATAAGCACAAAAAAAAATTTTTTTTTTAATTGTGTGATTTTACTAGGCCTAAAAAAAAGAAAAATTACTTTTAAAAACATATAAAAGTGCCGGCTTATATAAGGATAGTGAAAAATTTTCCCTATGGGAGACATCAACACTGTTATTCAATAAAATATGGGCAACCAATACTTTAACAGTGAGCTTTCTTTTCTCTTTTCTTTTCTTTATTTTTTTTCTCTAACTTAACACACTAACAGTGTATGTCTGCGTATATATTAAAAACCAACCGAGAGACAGAAAAAGTATATAAAAGCTTTGAATATTCTTTTTTAAGTTTAGTGTCTCCAATAGAGCTTAACATACAGCCGTAGACACTTTTCCCTCATTTTCTTTTTTCTTTTCCTTTTTAAGACAATTTCTCTATGTTCTCTCTTATCTCTTTTTACCTTTGTTCTTTTCATTGACTGCTTAGTTTTGTAATCGTGCCATGACCATTCTTAAAGCATTGAAATGTTAAAAAGTGTTGAAGAAGAGAAGAACGGAGAATATGTGCCATACAATCATCCTTTTTAGAAGAATGAAGAAAAGAAACGAAAGAAGGAAAAAAGTGAAGGGAAGGCTAAACAATAGTTAAATTTAGTAGACTTTTCTTTCTTGGCATTTTATCGAATAAAACATGAAAAAGGAAATTGAGGGAAAAAGAATAAAAACAGAAAAATGAGGGAGGGAAAATTAAAAAAAAAAGGAAAGGAAATAAATTTGTTTAGTAAGTGTTAGGGAAGAATATCCTGTCAATACGTTTAAGGAAAATTAGGGGATATGTTCCCTAATGATTATTATTTTTTGGTTGGTTGGGAATTTGTGGGAATATACATTTCTTTCAATATGCTTTGGTCTATATAAAATCCAACGACAGGGAAATATAATTTAGAATTTTTGGGAATAGGCTTGAGACCCTCTTTATACAAAATATAAATATGTAAAGGTAAAATTATTTAAATAAAAATTAATTTGTTTATACAACAGTAAATAGTTTAAAAATATTTAAAATTGGTTCTGAACTAATTTTGTGTCTTTTAATTAATTTTAATAATTTTGACCTTAACTCTACTCTACAACTATTTATATTAATTAAATTAATTGTAAGATTAGAATATTTATTTATTTACTTCCTTGTTTTTTAAAGTATTTTTATTTAACTTTTAAAGGTTTGTTGGTGTTGAGTTTAAAAAAGATTCCCTAGAGAGATAGAAGAAAAGAATATTTTTATAAACGATGGGTGGCCAAAAGGAAAAAGAATTTTTTTAAAGAATAAAAAAAAATAAAAGTTTTTAGTAAAAGAAATTGGATTTTCAGCCTTAATATAAAAAAACTTTGTTTTGGGGGTGTGTTGGTTGTTGTTGTTGTTTTGTTCTTTTATTTAAATAAATATATTGCCCTTAAAAAGGCAAATTATTTTTGTAAGGAAAGAGCAGAGAAAAGACTTTTTTTAAAAGTTAAAAAAATTTTTTTTTGTGATTTGGCCAATTGAAAAAACAAAAAATTGTTAAAAGAAGGAAAAAATTATTTTTTTTATAATTGTTGATGATCCAAAAAATTAATATTTGTTAAATTTATAATTAATTTTAAGGTTTAAAAATGCAAAGAGAAATACTCTAATCCTTTAAATAAATAATAAACTAATTAATTAATTAAAAAAACCAAAAATATTTTAATTAATAATTACCTGAATTAAATAAATTAGTGTAAATAAACTAGTGTTTGTGACTATTTTTTTGTAAAAGAAAAAATCCCTTAAATTGAAGAGAATTCTAACAAACTTTTTTTTATAAAAAAATTAATGATCTTAAGAACTTAAAAAAAAATTTTTGTCTTCAAGTGTTGATATATTTTATTTTTTTTATTTTCAAAAAAAACATCTTTGTTTTAACACTTAATTTTTATAATAAATTAAAGAAAAAATATAATTCTATACAGTAAAAATATACCGACAAAAATAAAGAGATGTTTCATTTTTGTTTATTTAATAAAATTATTTAATTTTTTAAGCTTAAAAAAATAAGAAAAAATAATTTCCTTTACTCAAAAATAACCAAATACACGTTAATAATAATTTAATGTTTTTAAGGCTTAATCAAACAATAAAAAAAAGAAATTTAAAAACGACACTTTTTCTTTCTCTCTCTCTATTTTTCTATTTATTAGCAAACAAAACAAAATATATGTTAACAACTTCAACAATCAAAACTTTTTTTTTGTCCCGTAAAATAAATTTCTCTCCTCATTTTTTTTTAATGCAAATCTGAACATGAAGATTGGTGCCTCACCTTTCTTTTTTTTTCTTTTTAAATATTTTGCTTGTATTTCCCCTATATACTAACATTATTATTATTTTTCAATGCAAATCTTCTCTTTAAAACGTTTTCCATGTTTTATTAAAAAAAAGTTTTATTTATTGAATAATAAAATATTTTATATTATTCAATCACTCTTTCTCTCTCTCCTCCCTTTTATACTGTCTCATTTCAAAAAATAAACTTATCCAATTCTTTTAAACAAAAATTAGTAAAAATTAAATATTTTTTTTAAATTAAAGAGAGAATTTAATTATTTTATTTTAAAAATAAATATAATTAAAAAGAAAAGGAATTTAATAAACTTTTCGTTCCAGATGTGCCATTTACATGATTAATTAATTTTTTTAAAAAAGAATTCTTGTAAATGCACCTATCTGGTATGAAAGTAAAAATTTCTAAAATAAAGAAAAAATTAATTAAAAAAATTAACTTTATTTACTGCAACAATTTGTTCATTTTTTAATTGAAAATAAATTAAAATAAAGGACAAAACTATTTAAAATAATTATTTCTTTTAATTTAAACCAAAAATGCAAAGAAAAGGTCTTTGGATTTAGACAATTAAATTTAAAGGAAAAATTCAGGAAATTGCGCACAGAACTAAACAACCTTCCAGTGCTTATATAGTAAGTATTAGTTTAACTCAATTAAACTATTAAAGTCCAAAATAAACAGGAAAATGGGGTATGTATTTTTAATAGTTTTATCCATCATTTATACATTAAAAATTAAAAACCTTTGAACATTTAAAAAAGAAAACATTCCAAAAAGAAAATAATTCTTTAATAATCAGATTAAACTTTAATTTACTTATTTACATTGCATACTTTCTAGTCATGTCTTTAACTTCAGCGTCATATTTATTTTTATCCTGCTTGAACAAAGTACCAGCTTCGCTGTTTAAACAACTGTCCGGATTTGGATTATCAAGCAGAACGCAAAGTGACAGAAGAACTTAAAAAAGAATATAATATTTACAAAAGGAGTTCATTTCCTTTCTATTTTCTAGAGGATTTTCAATTAAATTAAATTCTCAAACCTTTAGAAATGGACATAGCAGGTGACCATGTATTTCTAAGAATATTCAAACAGATTTCTCCACTTTCATAACTAATATTTGGATGATATATTTTTGTTACAAATTTAACTTCTGGTGCACTAAATGGATAATTTATTGGAAATTTAATATCTAAGAAGAATAATCCATCCTTGTATGGAGTATCTTTAGGTCCAGTAATTGTTGCTTGCCAATTCCAAAGATCTTCTCCTTTTGGCCCTGCACTACATAGAAATGGTGGATCACGTCCAAAGTCCAAAAGTTCCTTCAAAATAATTGAATAAATTATTTTTATTTTTTAGAAGGTGAAAAACGTCTCTGAACCCTAATTCTCTTGTTAGCAGCCGCGGTAATCACTTAGTGTTTGTTAATCCCCAACGGTTTTTGTACATTTAATTGCCTTTATCAATTAGAATTACTCATTAATTCTGATATCAATAGACTCAGTTCGATTATCTCTTATTAATAAAAGCAATGTTCTTTGGAACCTGAGAAGCATAACTATGACAGACTTTTTAAAAAGGAAAAAGGGTTCAATTAAAGGTTAATTAATTTGTTTAAATTATGACAAATTATCTGGATTAAATTAAAAATAATAACTAACCTTATGAATTCGTTTAAGAGCAACATCCATTTTTTAATTAAAAAATGTTTTTGTAAAATTAAATAGTCTAAATTTAATATTAAATTAAATAAAATATATGATGAAAAAATGTTTAAAAAAATAAATGGTAAAAAAAGTAGAAATAAATTAGTAATAAATATTCAAATATATTTTAAGGAATTTCCCCTCCTTCTATTTAATATTACTGGTCAAATCTTCTTTTTTAAGTTATTTAATTAATTATGGAAAAATTGCTCAGTTAAGAAGAAATAATCTTTTTCCTCTCTTTTCTTTTTTCATTGTCAGCTTAAAACTTAATTACTTTTATACTTTTAAAACCAACTTTATATTTATTAAATAAACTTTGTATGTAAAAAAAAGTTTTAAGAAATTAATCTTTTTTCTTTCCTAAAGCATAATTAGAGTAAATATTCAAAAAATGGGAAAAAGAAAAAAAGGGGAGAGGGTACAAACTTGAATATTACCTTTAAATTTTTTTAATTAGAATAAATATCTAGTAGTATAAATATAAATATTTATAGGTTCATTTTATTTATTTATTTTTACTTAATATAAACTGTTTCATTTAAATTTATATTTAAATTTTCAGTATTCTTTATTTATCTTTATAATACATACATATAATGTCTGAAGGTAGTAACTGTTCAAGAGATTCTGATTCGGAAGTAAATATTAAATTCTTACAATTAGTTAATTAATTAATTTTAATTATTTTAAATAAAAGTCATTTTAATTATTTTTTAATTTTAAGTTTAAAGAAAATTCTCAAGTAAACAGAGTGGTTAGTTTAATTTTTCAATTTAATGAGAACATTAATTTTTAATATTTTTAATTCTTCAGTGTTTTGTTTATGTCCCAAATGGATGGGACTTTTTAATTGATTCAACATGTTGTGGAAATGAATGTTCAGGTTATAATTCAAATGTTATTTGTATGAACGGTATTGGATTTATTCAAGCAATAAACGACACAGATATTAGATATTCTGATCGCAGGGATAAACATGGTAAATTTAAGAGTATTCTTTATAACCCCCTTAACAGTCTTAATGCTTTAGTTTTTTGCTTAACCTTTTAAAAATGAAGGAAAATTGTTAAAATTATTCAGTGTGTGGAAGTAACTTAAATAAACTTTTTCTGTTTATATAGTACTACTTTTGATTAATACATTGATTGGAGTAGGGTTCTTATTTACCTTTAAAAATAAAAAAAGGATTTCTATTTAATCATATTCTCCCTAATATATTTTATTAATTCCCTCCTCTATTGTCCCCATTTTTATAATTTTATTTATTAAGGAACTATTAAAAGAAATGAAATAATTGCAAAGAATTGTTTCAATAAACCAACAGAAAATTCTGAGATATTTCACAGTTGTTTGCATTATTTTGAAGTAACATTAAAATCAGAAAGTGGAACATCAACATTAATAGAAATTGGGCTAAAAAATGATCAAAATTATTTTGTTTATTTTAAATTGATGGGTTATTCAAGTTCTTCAAGTTCTTACGATTGTTGTATTCTTACCAGTAAGAATGAGCTTATTAGACTTCCTACAATTCTATTGAAGAGTTGTGGTATTACTATTGGATGTGGGTTAGTCTTTCCTCCTTCTAAGATGAACAAAGAATTTCCTTATATGTTTTTTACTCGTAATGGAGAGCAAATTGGTAAATTAATTAATTAAGAAATTAATAAGAAAATAAATTCTAATAAAAAGGACATTAAATTAAATTCCCTTTAAATTAAATAAAAAGAGTTTAAGCCTTTCAAAAAACCAAAAGACGGGGGAATAACTAATTTTAATTAATTACTGCTTCACCAAAGCCTTTCCTAATTAACTTCTATTTTATTTTCGGTTCTTTAATTAAATAGAAAAATAAAAATAATTTTAAAAAAGAAATTCTTTATTTTTAAAGGCAAGGCTGTGTTAATAAAAGAAAACTGTCAATATTTACAGCCTTATATTGATATAGAAAATTGTTCTATAGAAACAAATTTTGGGGATGATTTAAATAATAAACCTTTTCTTTACGAAATTAATGGGCATAAAATGGCTAAGGAATTTTATAATGTGAAGGAATAAATGAAGAAAAGAATTTTTTTTAACCAATTTATTTATTTATGTATTTTCTTAATTTTTTAAAATTATTTTTAAATAAATTAATTTTTAAAATTCTCTCAAGGCCTAAACAAACTCAAAAAAAGTTTTATTTAATTAAAAACTTTCATTCTTCAATTAATTAAAAAAAAAGGTTCCTTCAATAGACCAAAAAACTTGTTGGTTTTTAACCTTTTTTTAGTTTAACTACACTTTAAAATTTAAACAGCTGTTCTCTTTTCTTTTATTAAATAGAAGTCAATTTATTCTTCTTTTAAATTCTTTTTCAGAGATCGATATGAAAAGAATAAATACAAACAAATAAATAGTACATATATTGCCAGAGATTAAAACTTTGATTTTGTGTTAACATAATAGGAGAGAGAAAGGAACGATTGACAGAGAAAATAAGAATAAATCAATGCAAACCCTGAAGATCACCTCAAAAATGTCAAGTTACCCTAATGATCAACTTCACTTTTTATTTAAAGTTTTCTAAAGGGTTAAAATATGAATAAGTATTTAATTGATAATAGCTTTGTTTTGCGCATATTTGACTACCTCAATATTATTTTTTTAATTATTTTTGTGCAAATATTCCTTTGATTTTAGGTGTTGATACTTAGGGATGTATTCATTGTCAGTCAAGAATTAAAAAAATAAATATTAAATAAACCGCCACACTAAAACGAAAAATTAAAGAAAAAAGAAAAATATTGGACTTGGACCTTTTTTAAAATAAAATAAAGAATAAAATGTTTAGTAGGTGATGATTAAAAAATAAATAAACTTTTCCTTTCCTCACCCCATTATACTATTCTTTTTTTATTCTCGTTTATTATCAATTACATCATCCGTTTTATTATTTCTGCATTCCTTTAAAACACACACAAACACAGCTACAATTATTTAATTAATTTAATTAAAAATCAGAGGTATTTTTAGTCTTTTTTTATTGTGTCCATCTATACATATGAGAAAGTAAACATTAATTCTCTAATTCTAATTGTGAGTACTTTTAGAATTACCTATTTACAATAAGAAAACTTTTTTCCAACCTTTTTGAGTTTTTATCTTTTAATACTAAATAACAGAAAATAATTATATATTTATTAAAATATTTAAAACAAAAAAGAACGAATGTCTTATAAAGAATATTAAAATTAATTGACTTCTTTTCTCCTAATTTTCCCCACAAAATATTAATTACAAGGAAGTTAATTAAATATTTATTTTATTTAATATTATTATGCAATGATGCACTTTTAAAAAATAACCTTTTCGATGCACTTTTAATTAATTTATTTTTTATTTGTAAAGTGCGCAATTGAATTAATTAATCATTTCTTTTGCTCTCACTCTTTGTCGGCTTTTTCCTCATAAATATATTATTATTATTTAAATATGTGACGTTAATTCTCTACCCACTCTCTTACATATTTAAAATTAAATAGAGAGAGAATATAAAAGAGAGAACAGAAAAGAGAGAAAGAGAGATAAGTGTTCACTCTCGCCTGTCATTTAAAATTATTCTAGAGAGAAAATTTAAAAAGAAAAAGGGAAGAAAAGAAAGACAAGAACAGAATGAAAATTTTTAAAAATATGACTAACTGTTCGTAGACTTAAAAAGATTAAAACAGTTAATTTTTTCACAACTTTCACAAGTTTAATTAGAATATTTTTATCTTATTTTAATGGACATTTTAATTAATTGGCATTTTGTCTTCTCTATCCCTTACATTATTTCTTGGCTCTTTTGGACGTTTTGTCACTTGAATATTTTGTCCTTTAATTATTTAAGTGGAAGAACGCGTGCAACAGAATTAAAAAAAAAAAGAAAAAATAAGGCAAGAATGAGGAAAAGAAGAAATAGAAAGGACACACAAAGTATTTTCATTTTTACGAATTCGTCCCCACTCCAATACGTCAACCTATACTAAACAGCCGTTGTATGTGTGTGTATTTTTTCGTTTGTCATTTAGAAGTGTGAGGATTGCGAGAGTCTTTCTCTTTTCTTCTGTTTAGCAGACAGTTAGAGGAAGAAAAAATATTTATTTATTTACTTTTTTCCTTCCTTCACTATCTAGTAGTCAATAGAGAGAGAAGAGAAAATATCTTTAATATCGGCTGGTCCTTAGAAAGAAAAGGGGCGAATGGGTAACAGTGTGCCTTTCATTCTCCCCTTTCTCTCTATCACTCTTGACTATTTCCCCCCCTTTTTCTAATGCTTGTGTCCCCTTTAAATAGTGTTCGTATTGTTATATATTTTGTTGTTTTATTTATTTAGTTTTAAAAACACAAACTTACTTTTTAATAACACAAAAACACAAACAAATAAACAGTCAAACATACAAACAACCAAACAAAACAAAACAACAACCAAAAATACAAAAACTTAAGTTTGTTGTGTGTTGGGAGTAAATATACCCCCTTTAAATACCAACTTAATTTCTTTATATTTATTTATTTAAAACCCTTTATTAATAAAATATTTATTTAAATTGATTAAATTTTATTTTTTATTTGGTTTTTATTCTTTTGCCCTTTTTTACTCTTTTTTCTTTTTTTTTATATTCTCGAATCAATTCTCAAAAAAAAATCTCTTTTTTTTTTCCATTGCCACATGCTTGCCACGCCCCAAAAACACTGATATAATACATTCATACATAAATACACTTTTAAACGCTTTTACATATCAGCCTTAAATATTGCTTTAAAAAATTTATTTTTTATTTTCTCTAAAATTCTCTTCAAAAAATAAAATACAAAATCAGCACTAAAAAATTCTAAAAATTAAAGAACACTCACCACTCCTCTAAAAACAATTCTTTTTTTTTTCCTCCTTTTAAACATCTGATATATAAATAAATATATTGAACAATTAAAAGAGAGAGAGAGAGAGAAAAAGAATGAAAAAATATTATTCATTTTAAATAGTCTTTTTTTGGTTAATTTTTGAATTTAATTTTAATTTAATTTTTATTTGCTTTTCTTGTTAATAATTTTAATTTTTAATTAATTTAATTTTTACTGTTTTTATTCATTTTTAGCTTTAAATAAATAAGAAAATTATTTTTAAAAATATTTTAATTTAAATATTTTATTTAATTTAATTAAAGCATTTTTTACTATGAGAACAAAAAAATTCCCAAGGACTCTAATGACCCTTTTTTTATTTTTTTAAATTAAAATTATTATTTATACATAATTGCTAAACAACAAAATGAGGAAAATTTTCTTTTCTTCTTTAAATTAATAAAATAATATATTTACACCTAGCGGTTGGCAGTGTTTTTAGCTGGTTGAGATTTAAATCAAGGCATTTTCAATATTTTTAAAAATGCCAAAAAATGCAACAGTTATCGGCACTGCCTCCCGCTGGATTTTCTTTTTTAATTAAATTAAAATAAAAAACAACAAAATTATTTTTAAAAATAAAATTGCTCCTTCACTGCTTCCAGTGCCTTTTTCTTTATTTTAATTATAAAATTCGATTTTTATTTAATTTTAAATTTAAATAAAAATCAATTAAATGAAGATAAGTTTTCTTAAATAAATAATTTTTATTTATTTTATTTTTTTATTGCTAAAGAAAATTATTTTATTTTTAATTAAATTAATATTAAATTGATTAAAACAAAATTAATTTAAATTTACAGAAATTGAATGAACTAAACAAAATACATTGACAAAGTTTATTTTTGTAATAAATACAAAAACATTTCAATAGAAAAACATGTTCATCAAAGAACTGTAAAAACCGGAATGTTTTTTGTTTGTCAACGATGCAAACATTGTTAGGTTTATTTTTTAATTGTTTTTAACAGTTGTTTTACAAAATAGAAATACAGTAAAAATATTACTAAAAAGAAGATGATTCATAAACAATTAAAAACATGTGATATGTTGAGAGGTTTTTTTTTCTTATTTTTGTAATTAATGTTTTAATAATTTTGGATTTATTTATTTAATAATTCTACATTAAGAAAAAAAAATAAAGAAAATTAGAGATTAATGGAGATAAAAGAAAAAATAAAAATTCATTCTGATATTTTATTAGGGAAAAGTTTAATTTTTATGCCTACAAAAGTATTTCAAAAAATACAATAATTTTTTGTTTTATTAACAAAGTTGGAGTTTGTTTAGTTTTGTAAAACTTGAAAATAGTAGAAAATGGAAAACTTTGTTTTTATTTAAGTGTAGAAATTGATAAGTATTTCCTTTATAATAGAAATATTTGTTGCTTTTTATCTCCTTTTTTAATTAAATATTAAAAAATAATTATTTTTGAGTTTTACTAAATATTTAAAAATATATTTAGCTTTCATCTTTTAAAAGAATATTTTTCTCAATTTTTAATTTAATTTATATAATTTAATAATACATAGTTTGACTTAAATACTTTTAATAATTTTGTTAAATATATTTTCTTAGTTTCCGTTAATTTACTAGTTATTTAACCAAAAAATATTATAGAAATGCCGTTCTTTAATTGTTACGTTTAACTTTAAAATTAACTAAAAACGTAATCTATCCGTACTTGATATATTTAAATATACCTTAAATTAATTATTATTTTATTAGGTTATTTCATTAAACAATTAAATATTTTCTTAATGTAACGTAAACTTTTATTAAATTAATAGATCCATTGGTATTTAATTATTTATAAAATCTTGTGATTGTTTAATGTTTTATTTAATTAAGAATGTTTCTTAGAATAAGGTTGACTTTTTAGTTAGTTTTAAATAAGTTCGTTAATATTATTATAAAAATGCTTAATTTTTTAGTTCTGATTTTTCTTTTACTCTTTTTTAGTCTATTTCATTGTTCTGTTTTTTAATTCAATTTATATTTATTTTTAATTATCTTTGTTTATTTAATTTTTGTATTCTATTGTATTTTCTGATTTTTGTATTTTCTGATTTTTGTAAATTCTGATTTTTGTATTTTCTGATTTTTGTAAATTCTGATTTTTGTATTTTCTGATTTTTGTAAATTCTGATTTTTGTATTTTCTGATTTTTGTAAATTCTCATTTTTAAATTAAAACTTAAGCATACAAAACTGTAAAGAATATAAACATGAATGTTTCAACAACAACACAAAATAATACATTAATTGTATTATCTCCATTTGTTAAATCATTAATGCAGACATTATCTTTTAATGTAGCGACTCCTCATATTATTGCTGCAATTATTGGAATACCTTCTGCTTTCCTTTATCTTCTTGAAATAATTATTATAATAAAATTCTGGAAGGAATACAGATCATCTTTTTTTGTTCTATTCCTTCTCAGAGCTACTATTGTAAAATAATTAATTTTTAATTAAATATTTTTTAATTTTAAGTCCCTCACAAATTGCTTCTTTTCTTATTTAAGTCAAAGGTTCTTAAGATTTGGTTGGTTTATTCCTATTTATCAACAAATACCTACCTTTGTACTCTCCATTTTCTACTTTTTTATTTACTATCCTTTTCATGTTGGGGAGTTGACCAGTATTTTTATGATAATTAATAGATTTACAGCTGTAGCATTTCCTTTAGATTATGAATATGTAAGAAAGTTTATTTTTAAATTAATAAAACATTCCCTAAAAAAATTAGATATGGACAAAGAAAAAAGTTTTTGCATCAGTTTTGTTTTGTTGTGTTTCACCTCTGATTATTACAGTTCACATTTTACAGTACAATACTTACATTGCAACAAGTTTGATGAATGAAAATAATTATGCTCTTTCTTACTCACAAAAAACATTTGGATATTCTGTTGTAAAATTCTGATTTTAAGTTTTAAGTTTTAGTCACTTTTTAGGGATTAATAAATTACTATAGACTTTTTGGAATGTTTTCAAATAATAATGGAATAGCAGCAATAACATCACTCTTTTTTATGGCTGTTTCATTAATATTAAATATTTTTACATTAATTATTTTTAAAAAGAAAAATAATATTTTGGAAAATAAAAACAACTTAATTAATAAGAATAAAATTCTAATTGAGCGTAAACTTACTGTTTATGTTTTTGTTACCTTTTTTGGGCAATTAATTGTTTCCCTTTTTATGGTAGGAAAATATTTAAATATTTGTGAAAAAATAAAAATAATTTGATTAATTATTTAGGTTGCTTGGTTTACAGTATCAGGTGGAATGAAACAATATGTTGACACTGACACTTATAATTTACTTAACTTTGGTGTACAAAATCAGAGTAAGTTTATTTAATCAACAAACTTCTATTCTGATTCAAGTTTATTTTTATAATTGTGTTTTTAGTTAAACAAATATTCTGGTCTTTTGTATTTTACAAAAATACATTTTTACAGACCCATGGGTAAATGATATTTCAACTATTGTGTTGCCTGCTTGGCTTATGCTTTGGGCTAATGACCGTTTGAAGCAAACAATTTTTTGTATTTTTTTCAACAAAAAAGTTTCTGATTCTTCTGAAACACAGAAAAGTTTATTTGTTCAAAGGCAAATGGTTGCTACGGGAGGAAATATGAAGTGTGTTTCTTATCCCGAAGCAGCTAATAAAAATCAGAAAATGACAAGCATAAATAAAGTTGAATAAAGAATAAGAGAATAAACCAAAGTATACCATTGCTTTTGTAAACATTCAAAATCTATAAAATAAGTTCGACTTTTTAAAGTTTTGGAAATTTTATGCTTGAAAATTACTCAGAAATAGCAGAGAACATTAAAATGCTTCGACAAAACTTCTGTTTAAATTTATAATATTTAAAGAAACTTGAATTTAAAGAACAAAAAACGGTTTAAACCCTAACATTTACCGAATAAATTTTTCATAAAACTAACAATTTATTTTTGTTTAATATTATCTCGGTTCTGCATTTGCCCAACATTCTATTCCCATTTTGTCGACGGTCATTAATTGAGCAACTTCATCCCAGTTTTTAGTTTATTTTAGGTCGAATATATTGTGGACATCATGCAGATAATGAATCATCAACAGTAGTCAAGTAGTAGAGTTCGAGTTGCGTGTGAGGTAGGTAAAGAGGTTGAGAGGAAATTTATGCTAAAAGATGAAGCAGTTAGTGAATCACTATTCAGTATAAAAACACTTAAATGATGGGTGTAACAAAATTGTATTCGATATGTACTAGCTACATGTTTTACATACAATTAGTTTGGTTTTTTATGTATTTAGCAACTTTTTGTTAATAAAATTATTATGTTTTAAAATATTTTTTTCAGAAAATGAAGTTAATAAAAGTATAAAAATAATTAGAATAATAAATTATAAATAATAAAAAATCATTAAGAGTGCAATTACCTTAATGATCCAACAGCTCAGCTTATCCGTAAGCCGTTTTAAAGGTTTTAAATATTTGGCATTCTGATTTTTTATTAAAGAATAAAATTTATTAATTGCTTATTTTGTAAATATTTCTCGGATTTTAATAATTTAAAAAACTAATCCGAGTATTATTTAATATTTACATTCTTTTATTTATTAAACAAGGAAGTAATTTAAACTTTTTTAATAATAAAATTATCTCTTTCCTAGTCGTTTTTTAATCATTTTATACTTTGAACTTTTTAATTGTGCTGCCAAATTAAAATTATTTTCTTTGATTTATTTAATAAGAAAAGTATTGGGTAAGACTTTATATAAGTGTGACAGTGGCTAATACATACTTCAATCAAAGCGAAGTTGAACCAGGTTTGAATTCTAAATATATTTTTTTTCATTATTTTAATCGTCCTACACAAATGGAATTCTTGTTAATTCCTAATTTTTTAAATGTTCCTTTTTTTATTCTAAAACCCTTCATCCATATACATGTGCACTTACTATTTAGTTAGGCCTAGTAACCATTTTTTTACATTTTTTATTATTACTCTTCCTCTTAATTTTAGCATTCTTTTTGTCATATTGATTTGAAGCGACACAATCCTCCGACGGCGAGAGAATAAAAATGCTAGTAGTCTAAAGGCCTATTTCCCCTTTCCTCCACCATATACCGCCCGTTGCTACCCGACTGACGATATATATACATATAACACGACTTTATTGTCAGTAGCAGGCGCTTTCCTCCTGTCCCTTTTTGTGTGTTCTCATTTCTAATTAATCGATTAATTCTCGAGTAAAAAAACTATATATATATGTATGTTTGTGAGTTTTATGGACGTGTATAGAATTCATAAATTTTCCCTCAAGGTGTGATACTTTTATATTTATCTTCTCTCTCAGCCTGATCCAAATCTTCTATATACACTTTTTTTTCACAATAGAGAGCTAAATTTGGCATTTGTGCTTTTTCTATAAATTAATTTAATGAATCAGAATAAGAGATTACAGTATTCTCAGGTTATTTTTATTAAAAATTTATATTAATTTTATTTTTGTTTTTAAGGATGTACATACAGTTAGGGCAGCAACGCCTACTTCCGGGACCGAAAGAAATATAGGTTTGTAATATTTAGAGAAGCTTTTCCTTTGATTTTTTTGACGAAAATTGTATAATGTGATATACTTCAGTTAAAAATGATCAGTTTAAAATTTGTCTGTTTCATGGTTTAAGACATTAAAAGCACTGAACATAAACGGTTTTTTTGTTTTAATTTTTGTATTACTCCTTGACGCATTTTTCTCCTTTATATGTTCTTAAGCCTAGTTTTGAATTAATTTTAAGGTTTTTTACTTTCCAGATTTGCAATATGCTGACTCCAAGGTTATTGGAAATGGGTCCTTTGGTGTTGTTTATCGAGCTAACTTGGTTCTTTTCCAAATAAAGTTTTTATATTATCTTTAATTTTAGGTTCATTCAAATGAAGATGTTGCGATTAAAAAAGTTTTGCAAGACAAACGATTTAAGGTTTGAGATCTTGTGTTTTATTAAATAAAGAAATTAAAGAATCGAGAGCTCCAGATTATGCGTAAACTAGACCATCGAAATGTAGTTAAATTAAAGTATTTCTTTTACTCTGCTGGTGACAAAAAAGACGATGTTTATCTTAACTTAATTTTGGAATATGTACCCGAAACTGTTTATAGAGGTTTATTTTTGAATTTCATAGTTGCTCTTACTCTGTTTATTTTCAGTTGCTCGTCACTATGCTAAACAAAGGCAGATAATTCCCATACTTTACAATAAAGTATATATGTACCAACTATTTCGAGCTCTTGGATATATTCACAGCATTGGTTATTTTGTCAGTTTTATTTAATTAACAAGGCTTTTTTAGGTATTTGTCATCGTGATATTAAGCCTCAAAATTTACTTTTGAATGCTCAGACTTCTGTTTTAAAGGTTTTTATTAAACATTCTATTAAATTATATTAAAAAATATCCTGAAAAATCGTTTCTATTTTTGTACATACATAAGTCCCATATATATTCTAAATTATGTATCTATCAGACTGAACAGATCACAAATGGGATAAAACATAACAACCTCTATATTTCCTTCTATTATTTTCAATACAGAAATTAATTTAGAAACGCATACATTCATTAGGGATGTATATCCTAAAATTGAACTAAAAGAAATTATTAAATTAATTCTAATTATAAACAGCTTTGTGATTTTGGATCAGCTAAAATGCTTGTTCCTGGAGAGCCAAATGTTGCTTATATTTGTTCACGGTTCTTTGTTATTTAAAGTAATAAATGTTTGTTTATTTAAGATATTATCGCGCTCCAGAATTAATTTTTGGGGCTACAGACTACACAACAAAAATAGATGTTTGGTCAGCGGGCACTGTTTTAGCGGAGCTTCTTTTAGGACAGGTTTGAATAATTTAATTTACTAAAGTTGAAGTTAAATACACGAGGAAATGTTTATTTCATTTTGTTATTCAAACTCTATCTTTAATGTCCTTTTTTTCATTGTCATATTTTTAACTTGCATTAGTACTTTACTGTTTAATTAGACACAACAAATCTAAAAATATTTAAAATAAAAGTCTTCATTTTTAGCCATTCTTTCCGGGCGATTCTGGTAAGAAATTAATTATTTCTTCCTATTTTTATATTAAAATTTAATGATAGGGGTGGACCAACTTGTTGAAATTATTAAAGTTTTGGGTACTCCATCACGTGATGAAATTGAACAAATGAACCCAAATTATACAGAATTTCGTTTTCCAATGATTCGTGCTCATCCTTGGTCTAGAGTAATTTTTAAAGTTTTAAACTTAATTTTGCTTAAAAAGGTTTTCCGTGCACGTACACCTGCTGACGCAATCGATCTCGTCTCAAAATTGTTGAAATACACACCTGACGCTCGATTGAGGTTTTTTTGCTTTATTTCTATTTTTACTCTATTTCCTTTTAAGTCCATTTGAAGCACTTGCTCACGAATTTTTTGATGAATTGCGGTTACCAAATTGCAAGATGCCCTCTTCTAATCCAATGCCGCCGTTGTTTGACTTTTCAGATACTGAATTGGCTATTGATCCTCAACTTCATGAGAAGGTTTTTAAATAATAAATTAGGCAATTCCAATTTTTAAGATTAGAAATATTTTTATTTTTAAATGGAGATTGGGGAATTAATAGAATAAATATTTGCTAAATTATTCTGTTTTTTGTTGATTATTCTTTTTATTTTGTTTAAGAACATCCGTAATTAACTCTTTAACAAAGATCAAGTTTAAAAATAGATGAAAGAATTGTTTTTCTTGTTAATTAATTTTTCTTTTAATTAATTCCAATCAGAATTTGTTCTCTATAATTTAATTAAAATAATTTTTCAGCTCTTTCCCAAGTATACAACACAACAACAACAACAACAAGTATGTAGTCAACAAAGTATTGCATCTGGGTCACTAGATAATTTTTCTGGGGTTTGTAGAACAGCTTTTTAAAATTCAAAAGAAATAGCTCTTTTAGAAAAAAAATGTCTATAATCTTTAGGGAAGTAATAACCATCAAATAACAACCTCAGAAAATAAAGGAGAAATTTCCTCATCTGGAGAACATCAAGAAAGATCAACAGAATTGGATAACAGAAAAAAATCTGCTTCAACACCTGGTGGTGGTGTAGAATCAATTAATACAACCTCAACAACTGCTGTTATTAATACAACTTCTTCTGCTGCAAATACTTCAGATTATGTTGCTTCTTCGGCTCCATTGCAAGGATAATTTTAAATGAGAGCAAAAAAAGGAAGAAGAAGAAAAGGGAATAAATAAAAATTTAAATGTATTTGGCATTTGACATATTTTTTTAGTGGAGAGGAAAAAATTTTTAAATAATTGGAGAAAAATAAAAGGAAAAAAATTTTTTTTCTGGTCGTCATTCAATATTTAAAAAAGAAAATAAAAATTCAAAAAATTACCTCTTTTTCTGGCCAACATTTTTCTTTATTTTTTTTTCATATTTTTTGTTTTTTTTTGCATTTATTATTTAAAGAGTTACAGCAAATTTGACTTTATTTGGATAAAATTGATAAGGATTTGGGGTTCACTTACCGAATATTTTTAAAGGAAACCTTTCTTTTATTTTTAAGGTTTTTGGGAAGATATTTAAGCGTTTTAAGCCTTTATTTAATTTTAATTTTTACCTATTTTTATATTGACATTTTGGAAACCTTCCCAAAAGAAAGGGAAGAGGTAAACTAATTTCCTGATATTTAAAAATAATTTTGTCTGCTATAACTCTTTAATATCTACACAATTATATTTTGCTTGTATTCTCGTTAAGAAAATTAATAAGCCATTTTTTTAAAAAGAGGTATTTTTCAACAACTTTATTTAAATAAAAAATACAATTCTTTCTCTTTTTTTTGTATGTACATTTCAATCACCTCTCTCTCTATTTTTCTTTCCCTTTTTTTATTTTATTTTTTTTTTTGATTTATATTTTATCTAAAATATATTATTTTTATTAAAATAGTTAAGGAAAAAAAAGATTCAATCCTTTTAAATACAACAAGCTTAAAAAATAAACAAAAACATGGATTTTCATTTTCACTCAAAAAATATACTAAATAAATAATAATCATTTACAAACACACAACTCTTTCTCATAAAAATTTTTTAAAATTCTTTTCAACATTTATTTGTGTACATTTATATATATAAAAGTACATACACACATATTTACTTATATATGTTTACACGATAAATAAAATGTGGATATTTGTTTTTATATATTTTTCTCTTTTAAATAATAAAATTTCCGGAAGATAAATAAACTTTCCGGAAAGAGAGAATATTCTATTTAAAACTTTAAATGTTTGTAATTTTTAAATAAACTTGGTTAATGTTAATATGCTTTAAAAATAATTGTTTTACTAAAAAATAATTTTTATTTAAATAATTTAATTTAAAAAATGTCTAGCCATTATTATTAAATTTTTTTTTATTTAATAATCTTATTTTTTATTCGTCGTCATTGTCTTCTTCTTTTTCGTTTTCATCACCTTCAGTATAAGTTATTTGTTCAAAATTCTTCCATGGCTGACTCCAAATTTTAATTGTATATTTCTAAAAATATTTTTTAAGAGAAAATGTGTGTGTATATTTAATTAAATATTTAAAGAAAAAAAGAATAAATTAAAATAATTAATTAAAAAAAATATAATCTTTAACTCACAGAATTCGAAATAAATAAATATTATTTAATAAAAATAAATATTTATTTTTATTAATTCTGAATAGAAAAAGATATGCTTCAAAAATGTAAAAAATATAAGCAAAAGACTAATTAATTTAAAAAAAAGTTTATTTTACCTTTGTATCATTAGGGTCTCCTGTATATTTGCATTCAGACATATTTTCTTCTGTTATTTGCTTTAAAAAAAGTTTTATTTATTTTAAGGTTTTATTTTGAGTTTTAATTTATTTTAAAGTTTATTTATTTAAAGTTTATTTTCTTACATTTTTAAGGCATTCAGATTTCCCAACACTTATTGTAATAATATGTAAAGACCCAGCAACTACTTGAGATTGAGCTTTTATAATTTTATGTAATGTCATTAATTTAGCAGAATTTGATTCTTTATTTATTTTAAATAATCCTTTATTTGCTAAATTCTTTAAAAAAAATAAATTAAAATTAATTCTTTTATTTAAAATAAAATTTAATTTATTTACCTTAATATATTCATCATTAACATCTTGGTCTATTCTTCCACCAGGTATTCCACCAACCTCTCCACCTGCAGAATTATCGACATTTGCCATTGCTAAAAGAATTTAATTTTAAAAATAAATAATTAAAACAAATTGTTTAATTTTTTGTTAAAGCAAAGAAAAAAAGATTTCAAAAAAATTAATTAAATTAAATTCTATATTTTTCTTAAATTTACCCAAATATTATAAGTAATAAAAAAATAATAAAAATTTTATTATATTAATTAAAAAAAGTCACAATAGTAGCAAATAAAGAATGGAAGGAAAATGGAAAAACGTAGTAGTGGTAGTAAATAATAAGGCATATCGATAAATAAATAGCAGAGAATAATAGTATATTTATTTATTTAGCTAAAAATATTAGAAAATTAGTCAATTATTTTATTTTAAATTAAATATTAAAATTATGTTTTTATTAAAAAATATAATGTTAGGAGTCTTTTAGGCGCAGAAAAACTCTGGGCGTAGAAAGTTTCAAGTTTTATTTTTAATACAACTTTAATTGTTCCTATATTTTAATACCAACTTAAAAAATTTGAAGTTTAATCGTTAATCTATTGAATAAAAAGGTGAATTATAATAAATAATATATGTACATATTTATGTTCTCAAAATAATTTTTTTTTGGTTTTATTTACTATGTGTGCATTTAATCAAAAATATTTATTTATTTGGCTTCCTTTTTCCTTATTAAAAATTTTTATAGAGAAAAGTCATATTTTTTATAAAAAATATTTTGTCATTATTTTATTTTTGCAAATAAATAAATAAATTTTTTTTATAATTTAGTCTTTTTATATTTTAAAAAAGAATGTTCAAGTTTTAGAGAGAGAAGAAAAGTTTATTTTGCTTTTATATTAACAACCTTTTTTCCAACTTTGTTTATATAAAAAATTAAATAAAAATAGAGAAAAACACACAAAATAGAGTAAATAGTAGTTAATTCACTTACTTAATATAAAATAAATTAAATAATTATTTTATAATAAAATTAATTTTAATTTAATTAAAAAATATCTTTCAGCTTTTTTTTAATAAATAAATAAATGATTTTAAATTTAAAAAAATCAATTAAAAATTTAATGTTTGTATATGAAAAAGAATAAAAATTCAAAAAAGGGTATTTAACTAAAGTTTACACAATTTTTAGTTTAAATTACTTTAAAATTATTTGTTTGAGTAAATAAAAAAGAAATTTAAATTAAATTTAAATTTAAAGAGTTTACAGAAAATTTAAATTTTATAACAGCTAAAAAAAAGCCCTTAAATAAAAATTAGTTTGTAGTCTAAATTAAAAAAAAATTAATATAAAAAATAAAAGAAGGATATCTATGCATAATTTATTAATAATTTTAATTTCTTTTTAAATTTAGTTTTGTTCTTTATAATTAACTAGCGGTGCATTACTTCTGCATATGTACGAGGGTTGTTTTTGTTTATTGGAGTTGTTTTGAATTCAAATTTGTTCATTTAAGTGAAGAAGGAATTTTGCTCACTGAATATAACCTTCCTACTTTGGTGGGCTTTCCTGTGGAACGATCTACTCTTAAACTGTACACAAACCAGCGAAGACATCACCACTGGGTGTTTGGACTTCACCCACGGAGATATCACCCTTGGTCCTTATACACGAACTAAAGCGCGAAGCAATAGACGTCGACACTATGAGGTACCTACCAGTAGGATCCATTTTCCACCACGGGGCGTGCCTCCAACCAGCAAATACAGTCAGGAGTGATAGATCATCAGAAGTCCCACTAGAGTTGGAAGATTAGATACAGTGAGAAGAATTCCGCATGCACTGAAATTGGCAAATCCAGACTCAAAGCAAGACCAATGAACAAAAGCAGTCCTTGTCCTGTTAGTTAAGTACAAAGAATGTGGCCAGTAGCAGACTATGCCTCATTAGAGTGGTGGTTCTTCAAAGTGTTTCTCATCGTTGTTGCATTACTTCTGCAATATGTACGAGGGTTGTTTTTGTTTATTGGAGTTGTTTTGAATAAAATTTGTTCAGTTAAGTGAAGAAGGAATTTTGCTCACTGAATATAACCTTCAACTTTGGTGGGCTTTTCTGTAGATCGATCTACTCTTAAACTGCACACAAACCAGCGAAGACATCACCACTGGGTGTTTGGACTTCACCCACGGAGATATCCCCTTGGTCCTTATTCACGAACTAAAGCGCGAAGCAATAGACGTCGACACTATGAAGTACCTACCAGTAGGATCCATTTTCCACCACGGGGCGTGCCTCCAACCAGCGAATACAGTTAAGAGTGATAGATCCTCAGAAGTCCCACCAGAGTTGGAAGATTAGATACAATGAGCAGAATTCCGCCTGCACTGAAATTGGCAAATCCAAACTCAAAGCAAGGCCAATTAACAAAAGCAGCCTGGCACGTAAACAGATGTATACATCAGCGTTGAGAAACACCAAGAAGACCCACTTCTATTTCTTGCTGTAGACTAAGAGCAACTAAAAATTAACTTGACAATACAATAAATTAAGAAAAATCACACACCTGGCTATTTTCCCTTCTCCTTTCTCCATCGTTGTTTCTCATACCAGCCTTGAATTTGACCTTGTCGTTGAAGTCACTAAGCAGATCCAAAATGCAACACTTTCTACAGAACTTCTCTAAAGAATGAATAAAAATTATAAGTGGTTTTAAAAATAAGAAAAATAATCTTACCTAAGGCAATACTTGATTTGAACATCACAGGCACCAGGAAAGAACTCCATATTGATAGGGCGGCGCGTCGAAGACTTCGTGTCCGTCCGGTGTCGGGCTCTATTGGATGGTGGCAGTAGAAGAGCATGAAGTGCTGTTGTTTGGTTTTATGTAGACGCCGTTAGGTTTGATGATGATTTTGTGGGGTTAAAATAAAGAAAAGAACTTGGCTTTTATACTTAAAAACCCTCACTTTCTCTCCCTTCAAATAACTTTACTATAAAGGGACAAACAAACAGACAAACTCTTCTCAATTATATAATAGGATTTTACAATTTTTCTTTTCTTAAAAACTCAAAGGATTAAAGGAAAACAACCAACTTTAAATAAAGAAATTAATTTATTATTATTTAGAACGTTTGAAAATAATTTTTAAAATGTTTTGTGTAAATTAATGCATTTTCTATCACAAATACTTTTATAAGAATTAGAAGAATTTGTCCTTGAAAGTGTTGTTTCAGCATAATCAGGTAATAAACTGTTTCTTTTAATTGATTTAAAACTTCTTTCTGAATCTCTAGCAGTTAAAATTGTTTTATTACTTCCGGACCTTTTTTTAATTTTAATTTTAATTTAATTTATTTAAAAGAAAACCTGCTGTTAGGTAAAGATTTTAATGATAATGCTCTATTTATTTTTTTATAAGCAGCACGGCATTTTAAGATTTGAATACAGACATGACAAATATCTTTTTTTTAATTTTATTTTATTTTAATAAAATAAAAATTCTTTAGGAAATTCTGAAAATACAAGGGACAGACTTTAAGGAAAAAACTTAGTTAATTAATTAAATAAATTCTACATATTTATTTTGCTAAAAACTAAAGGGTTAAATTCTCTTAAAATGTTGTTTATAAAGAAGACAAAAGAATTTGACTAAAAATATTTTTAAAAAATATCTGAGACTCAAATAACCCTTTTAGGAATAAAATAGAAATTTAAATTCTAAATTTAATTACCTGGATTAATTAGACAATAAAAATAAAAATTTAACGCAAATTTAGTAATTTCAAGTAAATTGGCAAGGGAACGATAAATCTTATTTAAAAAAAGAAATTAAATTAAATAATTAAAAAAAAACCTGAAAAGGCAAAGAACGGTCTTGTTTATTTGAAATTAAAATAGTTAAAGGAGCCTAAATTAATTTAATTTATTTTTAAAAAATTAAAATTACTGCAGGTATAGTACAAACAAAAAAAACAATTGTTATAAGAAAAAGTAAGGTAAAAAGCCTTCTTTCTTCCTGAAGTTTTAATTAAAAAAATAATAAACTTTATTAAGTTTTAAGTTTTATTCTTTTATTTTTTTATTTTAAAATAAGCAAATTAGTTGGGAAAATTTAAATTAAATATTTTTAAATGAAAGAAAAGAAAGTTAATAATTTTATGGAAAATTAAAAATAGACTGTCTAAATTATTTAAAAAAATAAAAATATTAAATTAATTATTAAATAAAACCTTTTAATTAATTAAAAGAAGAAAATAAAATAATTTCTTTTTAAATAAAAATTAAATAAAATTATTTTTTAATTAATTAAAAAGGAAAAGTCAATTAAAAAAAATTAAATTTTAGTTTTTTACCTTTTCACTCTTTTCTACCATAGCCCGCTTATGTAAAGAAGGGCTAGACAGACTTGTAAATCTGTCCCTTTTATTGTTCCTTTAAAATTAATTTAATTTAATTTAATTTAATTTAATTTAATTTAATTTAATTTAATTTAATTTAATTTAATTTAATTTAATTTAATTTAATTTAATTTAATTTAATTTAATTTAATTTAATTTAATTTAATTTAATTTAATTTAATTTAATTTAATTTAATTTAATTTAATTTAATTTAATTTAATTTAATTTAATTTAATTTAATTTAATTTAATTTAATTTAATTTAATTTAATTTAATTTAATTTAATTTAATTTAATTTAATTTAATTTAATTTAATTTAATTTAATTTAATTTAATTTAATTTAATTTAATTTAATTTAATTTAATTTAATTTAATTTAATTTAATTTAATTTAATTTAATTTAATTTAATTTAATTTAATTTAATTTAATTTAATTTAATTTAATTTAATTTAATTTAATTTAATTATTAATTATTAATTACCTATATGTAACTAAAATATTAATATTAAAATAAGCAAGAAGAAAAAAAGGAAAAAATCTTGTTAAAAATTCTCTAAACCATTCATAAATTCCAAACAATGGAGTAGTAATTAAATTATCACAAACAAGAAAAGGACAACGCAAAACACCAATTGGGAGCTTTTTTTTTTAATTTTAAAAATTTTAATTTATTTTAATTTAATTATTTACTTGATAAACAATTTTCTTCTGTGACCAAGGAGCATAAATACAAAAATTAAATAAATAAATAGCCAAAAATAATAAATAAATAAATTTTCTTTGTGTTTGTATATTTCTCTAAAAAATAATAAATTAATTAAATTTTTAAAAAATTCTTTTATTTTTTAATTAATTAATTTAAAAAATATTAATCCCAAAGGTAGAGGAGGTTGTCTGTTGGTTACTGGAAAATAACTCAACATTTTTGAAAGAAAGAAAAGAATTTTTAGGTTTTGGACTTGTTAAAGATGGGAAAGGATAATATTAAATTTAAAAATTATTTTTATATTCATTGGATTGGTAAAAAAATTTTTTTTAGTTTAATTTTTAGTTTTCAACCAATGTATATTTTAATTTAATTTATTTATAAATAATTAATTTAATTTAATTAAATATAACCGTTTGTGAATGTAAAGGATAACAAACTGCTTTAAATTGATATAAAGTCATTAAAATAACAACCCAAACGCTTGCACCCATTAAAGCATTAGAAAGAGGAAAAGCAATATGTGCATAGTAAAAAGATGCCAATTTTGAACAATGACGAAAATTAAGGATCCAGAGAATTGGGGGAATAACTGATAATTGGGTAAACTATTTTTAAATAATTAAATTAAAAATTAAATTTAAATTAAATTAACTAAATCAGTAAGTGCCAAAAAAGACAAAAAAATATAAATATCCTTTTTCCGTTTCATTGTTGGATGGTTTAAAGTAATTATTGTTAATATATCCCCAACAATTGAAATTGCTTAAAATTAAATTTTAATTTAATTAAATTAATTCATTTAATTTTAACCAATAATTATTGGAGCAATAATCATATAAGTAATAAAATTTAATTGTGAAACATTAACATGATCAGCCTCTTGAATCTAAATAAAATTAATTTAAATAAATAAATTTATTTTTAATTTTAATTGTTTATTTATTTTTATTTGAAAAAAAAAATAATTAAAATTTTTATAAAAAAATTAATTTTTTTTTAATGAAGAAATAATTAATTTCTAAAGTAAATTAATTAAAATAATATTTTCCTTTCTTTTAAAGGAAATATTAAAAATAAATGGTAGGCAACCCAGAATATCACCAACTTTTTGATATTTTTAATTTTCTGTTTTTCCTTCGATTTTTAATATTTTTCTATTTTCAAAAATCTCTGTTCTGGTATATTAATTAATTTAATTTTTCTGTTCTTTTTAAAATATAAAAAATACCTTAGAATTATTTAATAAAAGAATATTTTGTTTTGAATCATATTTGTTAGATTCCACAAACATTTTGCATATTTCCAGCATTTTTAGAGCTAAAAAACTTTGAGTAAATTAATTTTTATTTTTTATTGTTTTATTTCTTTCAAATGAAAGAACTTTACACAAATTAGCTTAAAAAAAGAAAAAAGAAGGGAATTATATTACACAGATAAATCCCTTTCTTTCTTATTTAAAGGACTTTAATAATAAAGTCCTACTATATTTATTTGTGAAAAAAGAAAATTAAACAGAATATTTTAAATAAAACAAAAAAAGAAGAAATTATTAGATAAATATGTATTGCTGCTTCTTTAAATAAAAAAGGTAAGAGAAAAAGAAGAGAGACAAAGAATGGTCAGAGAAATTCTCTCTTTTTCCAATACTATTTTTTCGCAAAAATGTTTAGTGAATTATTTAAGCTTAGATCATTATAAAATAAATTGAAATTTTTAATTATTTTTTGATAGAGTTGGGGACATTCTTATGATATAAAAAATTGAAATTTTAAAAAATTCTGAGGTTTACTTTTTATTAATTTTTTATAAATAATGTCTTCACAATTAAAATAAATGTCTACAAATTTTCTTTTTTTTCTTATAAAAAATTAATTAATTAATTACATAATATAGAAAAATACGTTCAGTACATATTTTGAAAAAAAATAAAAAAGATAATAAGAGAATTGTCCGCAAAAAAAAAATAATTTTTTGATGAAATTCCCGTCTATTTTTCAACTTTTTCACCCACTCCCTTAACTTTTGTTGAATTAATTTCCTGTATAAGAATACTTGAAAAAAAAGGAGAAAAGCTTCTAATAAATGAAAAATGAGATGTAAAAAAAATATAGAAAAAATTGAAAAAAAGAACAAAAAAATGCCAAAGGACATGCGCGCATTTTGTGTAAAGAAATGTTAAAAAATAAGGAAGTTGATGAAAAGGTTAAATTTAAAAATAAAATAAAAAATATTTTAAAATTGTAGAAATTAGAGTCTGTTGAAAAAGGAAATGTAAAAGTACAGGAGATTGTTGAATATAAATATAAGTTTATAAAAGTGCTAGGTAATTTTAAGTATTTTATAAAATACCTATATTTTCCCAATTAAATAATAGGAAAAAGTTGTGGAAATATAAAAATCATTTCCACAGTTTACCCAACAATTTAACATAAACCTTACATTATTATTTAATAATTATTCTATTAAAAAATGAGAATATAAAGAAAATAAAACTATCAAGTTTTTATAAAATGAGCAAAAATAAAATATATGTATTTATATGTATGAAGATGTGTGTTGTTGTGTCCACTAAAAGAAAAAGGCAAAAAAAGAATTTACAAAAAACCTATATAAAAAGAAGGCTAGAGAAAAAACATTGAGATACTAATATTTATTTTTAAATTATTTTTGTCAATCAACGTGAAGATTCTGATTTTTACGTCCATTACTAGATGATGTTGATTGACCTTCTTTAGATGTTTTTTGCCTTTGTATGTGTCCAATTTGAAAACAGCTAATTTGTAAAAAATCACAAAATTGTCGGCAAATTAAAACACAAAAAATTATTAGGCTTATATGAGCATAAATCTGTTGAAATAATAAATTAATTAATTTTTTTCTAATATAATAAAAAGAGGTAAAAAGTCGCTTAGCAACTTGAGAAAAAATAGGATTGAAAAAAGAGAGTTGCTCTGACCATCCCTCTTTTTTCCTTTATTTTTTTTAAATAAAAGATCCAATTTTTATATAACCAAGGAATAAAAATCATTAAATTTAAAGTCTAAATTTAAAGAAATTCTCACCGTAGCAACCAACAATAAAATGTATTCGTCTACAATGTAGTCATAATACTAAAAAAATAGAGAAATAAATTATTCTTTTCTTTCTTTCATTTTTTAGTTTTAATTATTAGAAAATTATTAAAATAAAACCTGATTTAATATCATAATGAAAGGGCTCAGATAAATCCAATCCCAAACTTCCAATTCAGAACGACTCATATGAGCTATTATCTAAATTATTTAGAACTATTTTTCAATTAAACGCCCCTAGAAAATTGGATCATCAATTAATTAATTTAATTTAATTAAAAATAAAACTAACTAAACGATTAGTAGCTTTAGCCCCAATAGCACCAAAGCAAAGACAAAGTAAAGTAATATTTTGATCATAAACCCTTGAAGTTGATTTGCAATAGAGCATTAAAAAAGGAATGCAAACTGCAAGTAAAGGACAAAGTGGACAAATTACTGAAGTATCCTAAAAATAAAAAAGAAATTAATTTCTAATTAAATATTCTTCCTTAACTAATTTAATTTAAAAAATAACCTTTTATACATTTTAATTCTTTCTCTTAGGAAAAAAAGGTTTGAAACTTACAGCAACAGTTGATCCATTTTTTCCAACTCCTTCATTAAAAATAACATTCATATAACCAAAAAATTGCCAAATTGCCCCAACTAGACATACAAGCATACAAATAATTTTTAATTGCCAACCAAAAATCTATTAAAAATAAAATTAAATAAATAATAAATTATATACTCTAATATTCCAAATATCAGCACCAACAATTGAAGTAAATAAAAGAATTCCAATAACAGTCAGTTGTGCTTCTGTTACATCAAACCTGAAGAAAATAAAAAGAATTTTTGAATTAAAAAAAAACAAATAAAGAAAACTTTGAAAATTTTAATTGTCCAGTGCAATAAGTTGACCAATGTGCAGTGTAAAAAAGTGAAATAGAAAAGATCATAACAGTTAAAACTAAATGACGTTCAGTCCCTTTATAAAAATTAATTTTTTAATTAGGCCTTTTCCCTTTATCCGTGCCTAAATTTTTGTATTTATCAAACAACTAGTTATACTAAAAATATTAAAAAAATTGGTAATATTCAGGCAAAGCTTATCTTAAGTAATTACCAAGACTTCTCACAAAATTACGTATGGATAACGGAAACAAAAAAAAATCAAAACAAAAACTAACCTAATTGCATTGCATAACAAACATTTAAAGTCACAAAAACTTTAATTTTTTTAAATTAAAAAATATTTATATTTAAAAACCTTGAGTTAAAGAATCACATCCGTGATCAAAAAGTTCTCCAAGAGGAGATGAAGATTGTGTCCTCCTTGCTTGTTTTCCGTCAGTGGCGTCTAATGATTGATAAAGAAAAAGGCCAATAGCTGCTTGAAAATATGCCCAAGAGGGGGCCTTAATTTTTAAATAAATTCTAGAATAAATTTAAAAAAAAACCTGTTCTGTTGCTGAATAACAAAAATGTGAAAGGATAAGTACAGTGACAAGATTTATTAACTAAAAAATAAAAAAATCAATAATTAATTTCCTAAAAGGTAGAATTATTACCAAACCAATCAGTGTTATTAAATTAGGCGCTAACCAAAGTGGATACCACTCAACTAGATAATTCCAGAATCTAAAGATTTATGGAATATAAAAATTATTAAAGTTGGAAGACTTGCTCATGCAAAGTTGATCAAGCCATGACGAATCAATGACAGAATAGACTAATTTTTAAGTTTCAAATAATTAAAATTTTTAAAATATTTTTACCATGTTCGCCCAGTCTAACAAGCTGTGAATGATTTAATTGGCAATCATATTCAACATAATTGACACACAGCGAAACAAAGAATCCAAAAAACCTCTTAAAAATTAAATACAAAAATTAGCTAATTTAAAAAAAAAACCTGAATAAAATTTCCTGAACTTCTCGTTTTAATATCCCTTGGAGTAGTAGAACGTTGACTTCGTTGGCTACGTTGTACAAGAGAATCTGGCAATGAGGATCGATATTTTGGCTGATATCGGTCATTTTTGTGTGCTGCTGTCTTCGCAGCGCTTCGAGTTTGTGCCATTAATTTTTTTAATTTAAAAGCCTAAAAAGAAAAAAAATAATTGAAAGCGGAAGGAAATTAATTATAATCTCCTTTTCTTTAATAAATAACAAAATGTGTTTTTGAAGTAAAAAAATCGTTGATAAACTATTTTTTCTTGTTAGATAAGAGATGAATAATCTCTTTAAAATTTCTTAAAATTTTAACAATAATTTAAGGTCTAAAAAAAAGATTTTCCTTCTTATTTGATTAACACAAAATAACAAAATAAAAAGAGAATGATATCAGTCATATCAATTCATGTTATCCTAGACCCTTCTATTTTTTGCCTTAATGTCACCCCAGAACACAAATATGTATAATAATGTTCTCTAGCAGGAAAAAAAAACATTTAAATAAAATAATTTTTTAAGCTATTTATTTGGCTGACATTTTCTTTCTTTTTTTTAGTTAGAAAAATAATAAAATAATTATTTTGAAAAAAACAAATTTTTAATAAATAAATAAATAATTTTTTAATAATTATCTTTAACGACAAAATTGTTTTGAGAACACACATATTAGCTGAGGAGTTTTTAAATTAAATAAAAGACCTAACTTATTATTTAAATAATTAAATATAATGAGATTTAAGCATCTAATCTTTGAAATCTAATGGAAGCAAGGGAAATTGTGATTTCGTTGGTTTAACTAAATCAACAAGAAAACAAAGCGATCCTGCCCAACCTTCAAACAAACTCGAAGGACAGTCGGGAACTCGAGCTGAATTCTTTAAAAATGAATAATTTTTAAAAGAATAAAGTAAAGAACAAACATTAAAGCTTTCGCTCATCATGATTAAAGCAAAAATCTTTGCCTTGTCCAACCATTCATTATCATGTGTTCGCCTGTACAACAATAAAAATGCATATCCACTGCCAGCTACTCCATGACAAATTCCTGGTCCCTTGGTTAGAATTCCCCTCTCCCAGATTAGTTGTGCACATCGGATAGCAGCCTTAAAATAAAAGTTCTTGAAAAAATTTTTATTCAAATACTTGTAAATATTTAGCATCGTCAAAAACTAAATGCGCAGCTAAAAGCATATGTAGCGCACCGGTCGCTCCATGACACCAATGAATAAGTTCTTCTGTTTTGCCTAAGAAAATGAAATTAAAATCAAGTTAAAAACAAATTAATTTAACCAATTTTATCTGTTCCAGAGGGAAAATTCCCATCCTGCATCTGAATACTCAAATACCAATCCACAGACTGGCTGACCAATGTTTTAGATAAAATGTCAAGAAGTTCCCAAAAACTTTAAAAAACCATAATTTAAAAGATAATTAATTAGACCTTAAGAGAATTTGAAGAATACCAGAAAGACCATGTGCGGCACCCAAATATTCATCCACGTGCCATTTATACATTAAAGGTGAAGGAGAATTATGTTTTTGTGAATAAGAACGGCCAGATTGAATTATAGAATCAAGTACAGAGCGAATTTTATCTTTAGATAAAACATCAAGTCCTTTCTCTATCCTATAAATGGTTAAACAATTCTCATTTTTAGTAAAAAATTAGAACTTTATAGTCAAAAGTGAAGCCAAAAATCCAGCGCGTCCATTAAGGATCTCATCATCTCCATGTTTTTGATAACCAGGCTTCAAAACGGTCCAACGCATTGCTTTAATCTTTGTAGTAAAGTATTCTGAGTCAATGTCATCTGCAAGCAATTGAATTATGTAAAAACCTAGAGTTCCGGTTAAATAACAGCATTCGTATTCTTTTGGCAAGCGCTTCAAAAAAAATTTTTTAGTAAAAATGATTAAATTTATAAAAGAAATTTCACATACAGGCCCAACTGATTTTTGTCTGTTCAATATTGCAAGTGCTTCATCAAGAAAATTAATTCCAATGTTTGCCTTAGAAGCACGCAATAGAGCATAAGCTATTCCACACGGTCCAACATAAGGATCTGAAATAAAAATAAAAAAAAAAAGAAAGAAAAATACCATAGGTAAACTCCTCATCATGAATCTTTTTGTTCGCAAGTTTTTCTGCAACAGAATGTATGGACGAAAGAAGCCATTCTTCGGTCACCATTTTTGAAGCAATAGTTGTATCATTAAAAAATGGATTGGCAAAATATCGAGAAGTTTGCTTCTGAAGCACAAAAGCCATTTTTGAGTTTTTTGAAATATCACTTGTAGATTGAATTTTATCCTCAATATGGTTACCAAAACACATGGCATTAATTCAAAAAATAATTTATTAATAAGAAGCTAGTAATAATGAGTTTAATAACATAAAATTGATACAAGAATTCAAATGTAAAGATTTAATAAATATTAAAAAACAGAGAAACAGCTGAAAATGAGATCCCACCGGTAATATTGAACTTTATGTCTCTCGCTGTTTTTTACTTCTCTTCAATCTTTCCTTATTTTCTTTTCACTTCTTTTGTTAAATAATTAAATCAAAGGCATAAATGATATAAAAAAGTGAAGACATAAAGCTAAATATTACCAAAATATTTCTATTTTTCTTTAAAAACTTCTTGTTAATTTTTGAAGTTATAGGCACAGGTCTCTAATGTTCGAAGATTGAGCAGAACAACCTCAAAGGTTTCGCAAAAACGCGGAATTGTTAATAAAAGGCATCTGAAACATTTAATTATAAGTATTATTTTCTTCTTTTCTTACCTTTTTTCGTCTTCATATTCAACAATTTTTTGTTCAAAAGCTTTTTGATTTCCACAAAAATAAACGTGTGGCAATTGTTCAATAATTAGTGGATCTCTAGTAGCAAAAGGAAAACCAGAAAGAGAATCAGGAACAGTTGGAAATAGATTACTCATGTTTAATGTTCGCTCCATTCTTTCCATATCAGTTTTAGTGCTTGTTAGTCTTGCCAAATCATTCAGGTTCTGGCCTATAATTTGAAGTTTAAATTAAAAAAATTACGAGAAATTTCTTAATAAAAAAGTATAACCTGAAGTTCCAACAAATAATAGATCTCCCAAAGAAAAGCGGTATGGATTAGTTACTGCTTGAAAAGTCAAATTGCAATCTTTACCACTCACACCAGAAAAAACATTTTTGGGAATAGGCTGTTGAGGAATTAAACATTGTGTAGGATCATTCGCTCCAGGCATTAAATCAACTGACAGCCTTTTCTAAACATTTTTAAGATAAAATATGAAGTAAAAAGAAAATTTAAAAAAAACTTCAAAAAGAATCTTTGATTTTAATTTTAGATATTTTCTCCTTAGGCATTTTTAAGTAAAAGCACCAAAATGCGATTAAGAAAATCATCAAATTGTGCAAGGCAAACATTATTAACTTCATATTCTTGTCCAATTGCAGCTACCTTTTGTTTTTCTACTTCCTATTTTTAACTAGTAAACATAAAATATTAGTAAAATACAAACAATCGTGTTTAATTGAGCAAAATCTCCTGCAATAACTAGTCGGATAAGAGTTCCCAAAACTTCATTGCTCTAAAGTTGAATACAGAAATTTTATAAAAATAATAAAAACATTATCATAGGACGGCAGAGTTAATTCCTTGTTTACCCACTTTTGAAATGTGTCCAAAGCCAGAATTGTTTGAGCATAATTTGCTGAACTTCCAGATAAGGAAATACCAGAAATAAAGGCAATGAAACTAAAATATTTAATTATAACACAAAATATCTTACCAGTCTTTTTCAATAATTGGCCACGGAATTTGATAAGGAGCTTTCGGAAGGATAACCATCTCCACTTTAAAAGTATCATCCATTCTGGCTTGATTTCCATATACTCCGATTACATCGCCTGATACAAGTAAGTGCTTATCAATGTTGCCAATCAGTTTTATTAACTAAATTAAATTAATCTTTTTTTTTCTTATTGTAAAATTAAATAACCTGTTGATTGTTCTCAAGTTCAAGTAAATCATTCTCATCAACCAAATTATCAGCAGAATCTTTTGTATATTTAAGTTTTAAATTTGAGTCATCCGCAAATTCATAAAGTACACTTTGACGAAACTTCATTTTCTTGAAAACAACTCCGACAAGTAAAACACCAATATTTGACTTTTGATAATCAATTGATGTGCTAGTTAAATTGTCAATGCCTAAAATGAGAAATAACAAAAAAATTTAAAGAAAATGAATACCAAGAACTTCTCTAGCATTTTTAATTACCCTTTCTCTTAATTGTTCAACTCTTGTCCTGTAAATGTAGAAAAATTGTCTAATATGAAATCTGCTACAATCATCTTTAGCAAGTCTATATCTGTTTGATTCATTTTTATAAATTAAATCAAAATTTCCTTCGCTCATTATAAAAATATGTATCAGTACTTTCTAAATGAAATATTCAAAGTTTCGTTGCACAAATAAATAAAAAAATATGTAACCTTCCCTGGGAGATCAAAACAAATAAAAATCATAAAAAGAAATAAATGTATTTTTTCATATCTTTATATTATATATATATATTTGTCATAATTAAGCACGTACAATAGTCAATTCTTTAAGTTCTTCTTTACAAACAACCGTATCATCATTAGTGTTTAATAATTCAGAATCATTATTAGGTTCAATCTCAGGCTGATCCTCTTAAATATAAAATTGAATATTTAAAATCTATTTTTTGTTTGATATTCTATGATATACTAATGGAGAATTTTTAATTGGAAATTTGGGTAAAAAATGAAATTTTTATTTAAAACTAAAAGTCTTGTTTTCGGCTTAAATAAGTAAAACAGAGCAATATATATTTCGAGGTTTCTGGCGGCAGAGTATAATTAAACAAAAATTTACAAATTTACGCATCAAAAACCAATTTATAAATTAAATTAAAAAATTAAAATAAATTAACGCTCTTTCAGTTCATAAAAGAACTCAAACGGTTTCCCACCTAGGAATGTCTCGCCATGGCTAACTTTCATTTTATTTATAATATCCGCTTCATTAATAGCCCTCTTTATCGTGTCTCCATCTAATTTTTTAGATTCAGCAACCATCGTCTTTACATTGTCAACATGTTCTTTAAACTCCTTCAATGTATAATAAGTACCGTATGGCATCTTATGTAGACTAAAATATTTAAATTTAAAAAATTATTAATCAAATTGACACAAAATAATTAAAATGTTATTAAAAATTCATACGATTCTGCAGAAAAAAATCCCATGATCAATCGCAGGTGAAACATAGAGGGCAACTCGGGAACAATAGATTTCCAAAATAAGCCAATGGAGGAATGCGTGGAAAGCTCAATTCCTTGCTCGAGAGCAAAGGTTTTTATCAGATAACTTGCCGAAAACCAACATTTTTCTGCGCACTGTATCAGATCCTTTGGCCTTTGCTTGAAATAAAAGTCGGCAGCTTCCAATAATGAATCGGGGGAATATTGTTTGAACTCCTGCAATTAAGAAAAGTTCAATAAATTAATTTTAATAACTATTCAATAATTTAATCACTTATCTAAAAAAAAAACGTCAAAGAATACTAATACATTAAGTCATTTCTTAAAAACAACATGAACTATTAAAAAACCTTTTTATGTAATTCCCAATCGATTGAACCAATAGACTGTCGAACAAGCGCCTTTGAAACAAAAACCCTTGAAAAAATCTAGAGTTAAAAAAAATAGGTAACTAAATTTTACATTTTTCCTTTTAAATGCCTACAATTCAATGAATCAACTGCAATGTCAGCTGAAACAACATTGTCAAAATCAACAAATGCATAACCTTTCTAAATATGTAAATTGAGATAAAGATGGCTACAAATTAAAAATAAACTTTCTAATACAATTTCCGTAATTTAATGCTAAACTTTATAAAAATCCAAAACCCTAGCTCTAGGATTTTTTATAAAAATAAACCTTGATGACAATATTATGGATACCACCATATCCAAAAAAAAACATTTTTAAATCATTTTCTGAAGTCCTTTTAGGAATATTATTTAACTAAATTTTTGTAACTTGAATTAATACTTTTAAATATAAAAATATACATAGACACGTGTGTAGGAAGGAGAGTCTTCTGTTGAAAACAGTCGGCAAGTAAAATAGCTATTGCGGTATTTTGACTGCGAAAACGAACGAGGGAAGGTTGATGGCAGCATTGCAAAACGCTTATAAGCAGAAATCAATTGCATTATCAAAGAAATGTATTTTTTTAAAGCTAAATAGAAATTAAAAAATTAATATTACAAAAAAATTCATGGCAATCAAAAATGTAATACTAGTTATAAAAACTTTAAAAATCACAAATTGAAAACAAAGTCGAATAATGTTTGTCTCATTCCTCTTTTAATGCTATTTCGTCAATTCTTCCCGCGACTAGATGGGAATGTCGAAGTGTTATCTTTGAAATTGTTAAGTATTTTATTTATTTAAAAGGACATCAAAATAAATTTAGAAATTTTAATTATTTATGCCACCACCAAAATATAAAGCTTCTGACGCGAAAAAGATTGAGACCGAACGTCTTCAAGGTTTTTTCTATTATTGATTTACTTATATATATTTAAATATTTTATTAATTTTAGGCTTTCTTCAAGAATTGCTTCGAGAAGAAGAAAATAAATATTGTGCAGATTGTGAGCAGAAGCAACCTCGATGGGCATCTTGGAATCTGGGTGTATTTTTGTGCATCCGTTGTGCTGGTTTGCATAGAAATTTGGGTGTTCATATTTCAAAGGTTGGAAATCTCATAAATTTGGGCAGGTTTATTTTAACTTTCCTAATTTAAAGGTTAAATCTGTTACTTTGGATTCTTGGACACCTGAGCAAGTTCAAAGTATGAGGGTATGCTAATAATATTAATATTTTGATTAATCTAAAAGTTTTAGGTTATGGGAAATGCGAAGGCTCGTGCAGTTTACGAAAATGAGTTACCATCTCTTTTTAGACGTCCTCAGACTGATCAGACTCTTGAACAATTCATTCGAGCAAAATATGAGGCTAAAAGGTTGGCTTCTGGTTTTAGAATAACAATTTGCTTTTGTTAATTTAACGATAGGAACTTTTAGATACATAATGAAAAGTTGGGTACATCCACCTGTTGATGTTGCCGATTTGCCTACTTATCCTGAATCAATGATACGAGATAAAAAAGTAATTGCTTCATTTGCGACAGTTCCAAAAAGTTTGTTTTATTATCAATAATGTATATATATTCGAATACTTGTAGATGTTGCTGCATCAAAAAGTTCTATTCCAACTAAAAAATCGAGTCAAGATTCTTCTCCCTTGGATCATATTGAACCTGAAAATCCTCAACTTATTGATTTTATTTCATCGCCCAAAAGTGGGCAGTTTACTTTGAACCAAGCTGGGATTAAGAGAGGTTAATTTCTCTTTATTTTTTTGATCATTTTAACATTTAATTTTTTTGTTCTTTTCGTTAAGATTCAAATAGCATCGACGATTTGTTTGGTCCAATTGTTTCTGCTGCTCCAAATAATCAGGATCAAAAGCAAGGACAGCTATTCGCGTCACAGCCGTCTACTTTACCGTTCTCTCAATCCTCGCCAAATTTTAATAATTCAAACAGTGACTTGTTGTTTTCTAGAGTTGTTTTGGGAACTGAACAAGTAACTGTTGGAAATGATCAAAAAAGGTTTTTAAATTAATGCATAAAAGAGGCCTGAGGGTTTCTCTTTTTACATTGTTTTTATCAATTTTAGGCCGATTAGTCCTGATAAATTACCTAACAATTCTTTGAATATAAGGACACAAGAGTCGCAAAATTCTAATTCCATTGGATTTGATTTGCAAGGAATAGACTTTAATCTCTGCTCAATTACCGAAACCGAAAATCAAGGTTAACTTACCTATTCTAATTTATTTTTATAAAAACCTTTCTTTCTAGCAAGTCTACAACCTATTTCAACCGATTCTACACCATTTCCTTCTCTACCATCCGCTTCTGGTAATTAAAAGGTTTTTGTCTAAAAATATTGACTTTTTAGATGCAAAAAAGTCAACAAGTGAGATATTGGCCCTTTTCAATAAATGAAGACATTTGTTTATATTAATTCAAGAAATATGGTAAAGATATTGTTTACCGGTGAATTTATGTGTTTGTTATCCATTAAATCAGAACATTTTTTGTTTAGTCAATTTGTTGATCTAGAAATTATGTAAATCGACTAAATGACCTAAAATATTGTGTAAATTAAATTTCAATGTTCTGGTTTCTCGATATTGAGAATTGTTTCATTTTCATCGGTAATACTTTGTAGTTCGATGACATTATCTGCTAGCATTTGTTAAGGTTTTAGTTTTTTAGAAGGTTTAAGCTGAAAAATGCTTCTTGTTTCCTTCTCTATTGAATTTCTTTTATTTTCTAAACAAAACTCACACACAATATACCTATCTAAATATGTTGTGATTTATTTTGTGTTATTCCTAACTCCAAGTTTGTACTTACATTTCTGTTCTCTTGTTATACCTATTTAAATACTTCTACAGATATATAATTTTTTTTTAACTTCGACTATGGCGTAGCTTATAAGAGCCTTAATAATTGAAATATTTTTTTCGTTTGATTAAAATCCTTTTATTACAAAAATGATATCCAAGGTTCTGGCTGCCCAGCTTAAAGATTAGAACTTCCTTTTCGTTCATTTAATAAAACTTATTTGAAAGAGACGCCAAGTTATGTTACGTAATTTTCTTATATATTTAATTTTTTTGATTAATAAAAGTTAATTTTCCCTCATCTAAAATGTGAACGATATGTAACGTTAGTCGAAATTTTTTACATTTTTTGCTTTGAAAAATTATTTTTGATTTTTAAAGAATCCTTTCAGTATTTTACTTTTTTAAGATTTTAATATGACTGCATTAATATCGTTGCCCCGGAGACAGATGGGACTTTTATAACTTACATTCTTCTCATCCTAAATTCTTATAATTTTCATTAAATTATATTAATGAAGCAACAAGAAGTACCTATAACAAATTTATTCGATGCTTTGAAACAAATATTTGTTAACCCAAAATTGCTTTCTCTTTATGGGCTAACATTTGCTGTAGCCCTTCTTCTTCCTTTTATTATGAGCTTTGCGTTGAGAAAATGGAATGAATATAAACGGTATGTTAAAGTAATTACATAGATTAAGTAATTTAGAATTATATCTGAATTTATTGGAGAGTGGTACCAGGGAATTGAAAAACTGAAATTTAAGGTCCCATTTTCCTCCACATTTTGCCTTCTTTTACCTTTACCAAAATATGGGGAAGCTAAAAAAATAAAAGGAAAACGAGGAACATTAATAGGGCTTTAAAATTCTCATATTTAACTTTTTAGAGTTGTGAGGGATGAAATATAAAACTAATTTTATTATTTTTTTTAAATTTTCAGTTCACAATTAGTTAAGAGTTCAAAAATATTTGATAAAATTGAGGGTAATGCTTTATTAAAGTAATACTTTTAATCCTATGAATAAATTTAAGATGACGAGACAATAAAATTGCCTGATGGAATGACCGGATTTTTTAACAAATCGTTGATGAGTTCATTTCGAAAAACTGCTGAAAAGTCGGGAATGCGAAATGTAAACTTTTTTAAATAATTTTTAATTTTTTTTAAAAGGAAAACTGTCCATTTACAGTGGTGGACAAAAGTAATGCAACACCAGGGTATTTTTATGTTAACGCATCATAACTTTTTTTTTTTATAATTATAAAAAGTCCTTCTGTCTCCTTTTTCCCTATTTTTTATGCGCTTTAATATTATAAATAAATTAATTCAATAACTTTTAAATTTTTTGAAATATTGGTCGATGAACCAATTTACCTCTAATTTTTAGCGGACAAAAGTAATGCAACACTTTTTAGATGGAAAAAAACAATTCTAAAAATTATACCCCAACTCCAATTAAGAATGCAATAGTGCGAGAAAAGCTTTCCGGAAAAAGTTGTAGGCAAATTGCGGCCACTTTTAACGTATAAATCATAGTTTTATCTAATTAAAGTTGTAACCCATGTTTAGGTCAATTATAGTACTGTATCTCGAGTTTTTAAGAAGCACCTACAGCTGGGAAATGTTCAAAGGCTTCCTAAAGCTGGCCGTCCCAAAAAAACAACCGATGGTCAAGACCGTCTCTTGATTAGACAAGTAAAAATCAATCCTACCCTTTCCGCAACTGATGTTTCAAAACAAGCTCAAGCGCAACTCGGTGTCACAATAAGCTGTAGAACCGCAAGACGGATTCTAAACCGTTACCATTTGCTCGCTAGAAGACCAGCAAAAAAACCATTAATGCAAGAGCGCCACCGAATTGCACGCCTTCAATTTGCGCTTCAACATAGAAACTGGACTGTAGAACAATGGGGGAAGGTTCTCTGGAGTGATGAAACTAGGTTTAATTTTAACAACCCTGACGGTGGAATATACATTAGAAGACCTCGAAACCAGCGATATTCCCCTAAATTTACCAAACAAACAATGAAATTTGGAGGTGGCGGATTAATGACATGGGGTAAACCTGTTTCATTATTAAGCCTAAATTTATCCTTACCTAGGTTGCTTTTCTCGCGACTGCCTTGGACCCTTAGTAAGAATTAATGGGAACATGGATGCCCCAATGTATCGTGAGATTCTCACAAATCATATGCTTCCGCATGCTCAAGAAAAATTGCCTCCTAATTGGAAATTTATGCAAGACAACGACAGTAAACACACTAGCAAGCTGCTTCGCGGGGGTATTTGCAAGCAAACGGGACGTGTTACATTCAGTTGGTGGATGCAAAACCGGGTTGATTTAATGATTACTCCAGCTTACTCACCAGATATAAATCCAATTGAGCATCTGTGGGGAGTTGTGAAACGAAAATTAAGAGGGAATAGGTTCAGAAATGCCAATCAGTGTTGGGAGGCTGTTTTAGATGCTTGGAATTCAATACCTTTAGATATCCTTATTAAACTTGTTGACTCTATGCCTCGTAGGATCCATGCAATTATTCGTGCAAATGGTAGATTTACAAAATATTAAGTTGTTGTTGTTTTATTTTATTAAATAAAAAGTGTTGCATTACTTTTGTCCTCTAAAAATTCGGGGTACGTCTGTTAAAATGACTATATTTTAAAAAGTTGAAGAGCTATAGAAAAGCTTTATTTTTTATCTTAAAAGGAGTAAAAAATAGCATAAATTAAGCCAAAAATAGTTTAATTACACTTATACCAAAAAAAGTTATGATGCGCTAACATAAAAATACCTGAGTGTTGCATTACTTTTGTCCACCACTGTATTTCAAATGAGGATTTGGTTGTTATAAAAGAAGAGGATTTGACTGAAAGTATTTATAATAATTCTAAAGAAGACTCAAAAGGTTCAAAAAGTGAAGAAAAGGAAGAGGGAGAAAATAACAATTATCGAGACAAAGATGATGATAAAATGCCTTTATTAGAAGATATTACTTCTAAGAAAAAGGTTTTTAAAAAATTAATAATTTAAAAATAAATTTAAAGGAAAAAAAAACGACGCAAACAATTTAAAGATCCAGATCCAGGTTTTTTTTTTGAAATTGTTAAAGGTATATTAAAATAAAACCTTTTAAGAAACTGCAGAAGCTCTGAATAAATTAGTAGAGAAAGGACTGCATGGAAAATTAGCGACAGCTCAACTTCGTGTTAAGACTCAAATGCTTGAAGAGAGTATGTCAGAAGAGGAACGGTTAAAGGTTAATTAAATTATTAATTTATGTACTACTTATTTATTATTCCAATTAGGAGATAGCTTATTATTATTCTTTCGGATTTCCCTACTCTATTATTCTATTAAATTTAAAAATGTTTTACTTTAGTAAAATGATTTCTGTTTAAGGAACAAGAAATTCGCCAAAAACAATTGGCTGAAATTTTCCAAATGATGGAGGCACAAAAAGATAAATTTGGCATTGAGGCAAAAGAAGAAGTGGTTAGTGTTGTATTCCTTTTGGTATAATAGATATTTTTTAATTTTTTAGGTCGAACAAATGAAGCTATATTCATTATAATTAAATCAATTATTTTAAGAAACAAGCAGCAATATTTTTTAATTAATTAATTTCTTTTTACCTCTAGTCATAAAATTATTTTTTGACATTATTTAGATAAATAACTTTATTATTTTAAAGGAGTTTTTTATAAAATAAATTTTGTATCAACTAAATTTGCAATAAACTTTAACAAAAATGCTTTTACAAGTCTTTCAAGTTTTAATAATTTTGAATAAAATGAATTATTTTTCAGAAAGTTTTAAATTAATTAAATTTGTAGCTTTTTCTTTTATCTTAATATGCATGATATAATTTTTTTTATCAATAACATTTCCTTGTTTAACTAACTAGTTTATATCATAAGTACATAAAAACGGAAAACTAATTATTTATTAATTAGCTAAATTATATATTTTTTTCAATTTATTTCTTACTAATAAAATAAAGAAATAATTTAATTACTAAATTACCCTTATTAATAAAAATTTAAAACTCCTTATTAAATAAATCTTTTTATTTAATTTTATTTAAATTTTGTTTAAATATGATAATTTTATGATTTATTAATTCAAATTAAAATTATTACAAATGAACTTAGACAATTAAAAATTCAAAAAAATTTTCGTTGAAAATTAAAAAATAAAAAATAGATGAAAAATTAAATCATTCATAAGCGTTTAAAATCGTTTGCGTAATCACCTTTGTACTCAATTGAATGAAGAAGAGAGAATTTAATGAATAGAAGAAAAAAAAAGAATCATTTAATAGACAACCAACAAAAAATTAAATAAAAAAAAAAGAAGTTAATATTTAGCTATATTTTTATTTAAATTTATTTTTGTATTTTTCACATATTTTTAGAAAACACAAGAACATATTTTTAAACCAGAAAATATACTTTAAAAAAAGTTTGTGTTCTAATGTTTTCCATTCCTGGTTTTTGGCGTATTCTCTATTAAAATGAATTTTCTGGGAACAAAAGATTTAAATTTATAAAAATTTTCCATAGATTTTCTGTTCAAAATATTGATTTCTACCTTGTGTTTTTCATTCAATTTTATCATTTACAACGAACGATATACTTATTGTAAATTTACTGATAACAACGAATGTCTTCTATTGTAACAGTTTTTCCTACCCAAACACCAACATGTTCATTAAGCGCATTTTTAAGAAAAAAACAAAAAAGAAAGAATACAACTTCTTCACTTGATTTAAATAAGAAAGAAAATCAGGTTTATTTACATAAATATTAATCTTTATTTTCGAAGATATTTTTCAAAATTTAAATTCTAAAGAAAAATGATTTTCAAATTTATCAAACTTTTTTTTTGTTCTTTTCAGGACTCTAATTTACTTTCTAAAATTTTTTTATTTTGGCATAATGTAAAAATATATTTATTTTAATATTTAAAATTTTTTAATAAATTTAATTTTTATTTATAATAATTAATAATTTAATTAATAAAAAATTAATTACCTATTTAGGAAGCTGAGGCTTTTAATCCTATTAAAGGCTTCAGAAGACGTTTAGTGACTGTTGGTCCAATTTTCTTCATGCTTTCAACTCATAAAAATGTTAAAAATTCGAAAGATGTTTCCTACACTTTGGTATTTTTAAATTAATTTTTTTTTCTATTTAAACTAATTTTTAAGAAAAAGAATACTCCAATTTTGCTAAATAATTTTAAAATTGTTCAAATTTATGACTGTAAACTTTCAAGTAAAATTATTCCTTCGAGAAGATTGGAATGCTGCAACTGTTGTAAATAAAAATAAATAAATGTGAGAGAAAATTATTTTAGGTCCAATAGCTAGAAGTGGACATCGAATTTTTTCAGATTTAGATTTTATTTATGTTTTGGGTGGTTATAATTATGCTTTTAATAATGACAAAACTTAGTAAGTTAAAAAAATATAAGAAAACTTTAAGACTCAAACGTTCCCTTTCTAATCTGAAGGTATATTTTGCCTATAAATTTTATTTTTAACTAAATAAATAATTCTTTATAATATTTTCCAGTATTGATGCATGGCGTTTCAATCGTTTAACCAATCAATGGCAGCTTTGTACACTTTCTAATCAAACAGAGCCTTTACCTAATACATTGGCTTCTTTTTCCCTTGTTCCTGTTAATTCTAAAAATGATGAAATTTTTATTTTTGGTGGTACTGGCTTTCCTTTTGGTCAAAAAGCAACAAATAAATTACACAAAATTAAAATTGATTTTAATGGAAAAATTCATGTAAAGGTAAGGAAATTAAATTTAGAAGAAGAAACTTCTTTTTAATTGCTTTTTTAATTTTATAGTTAGAAGCCTCAGATCCCTTTGATGAAATAGAAGGCGAAAATAATTTTATTTTATTACCTTATAACAATTTAAATAATCAAGAATATCCTCCAAAAATGTATGGACAAGCAATGTGTCACAGAATAGAAATTAATTCAATTAATGGGCTTCCTTATCAAGTTATTTATTTAATTGGGGGAACAAGTGGTTAGTAAATAGCTTTGTATTTTTCTTCTTTAAATTTATAATATTAGGTCATGTTTATAATATGGATATTTGGAGAATTGAACGTCCTTGCAATCAACCAAATTCTGAATGGAAAACTACGCTTTTAAACGTTTAAATTAAAAAAAAATTTTTTTTAATTTCTTATAATTTAAAGAAAAATAGATTTGAAGCTGGTCGTTATAGATTAGAGGCTGTTTTACATGGACAAAAGATTTTTACATTTGGAGGTGGTGCTCCTGATTTTTGTGCAGAATTTAATGAAGTAAATTAGGGAACTCTTTTTAAAAAACTTTTATTTCAAAATATCTAATTATCATTAAAAAATTCTTTTTTTTTCATTAAAGGTTCTCGTTTTTAATATTTCTGAAAGAAAATTTGAATATTGTTCAACTTTACCTGATCCTATTTTTGGATTTCCGTTAGGCAGAAAATGCCATTCATTAGTACAATTAGGGGATAATGTTTATATAATTGGTGGATGTAGAGATATTTTAATAGAACAACAACAGGTTTATTTTGTTTAAAGAATTAATTTTTTAATCTTTTTAAAATAAATAGCAGCAACAACCAAATAATAGTACAAAACAACACTTATTTAATGATATTTGGTCTTTTAATTTAAATAATTTAAAATGGTCAAAACTAACAACTACTTTGCCTATTTCTGTTTATTTTCATTCTGCTACTTTAACACCTGATGGTTGTATTTATATATTTGGTGGTTGTGTAGATGAAGATCCTCTTTCACAAATTAGAGTAAATTGCCTTCAAAGGCTTTGGTTAAAGCCTCCTTCTTTGCGTTATTTTTCTTCAAAAGTTTTAATTAAAAATCAAAGAAGGCAATTTTTCAAAAATAATTCTAATATTCGATTGAGTGATTCTGAGGTTTTTATTCTTTATTTTAATTAAAATAAGAGGCATACATTTTATTATTAATATTTAATTTTAATAAAATTACAAAAAGTTATAAAAAAGGGATTTTTGTCAATTTTTATTATTTAAAAAAGAGAAAACTTTAATTTTTAAATAAAGGACATTTTTTTAATTTTAGACTCTAATTTCAACTATTTTCAAAGCAAGTGTTGCAGCTTGATTTTTATTGAAAATATTAAAGATATTATTTAATTATTTTTTATTAATATTTTTTACAATTGTGAATTTTTTAAAATTTTTAAAAATTAATTGTTTTCAATACTAATTAAAAATAAAAATTTATTTACAAAAGAATATAAGGAAATAAAAAATATTTAATTTTTATGTGAAGGTATTTTTTAATAAAATAATATTCCAAAATATTTCAGGAGTTTATCCCACTTAACTAAATAAAATTAGAAAAAAAGATTTAACTTTAAACAATTTATTCAATCATTAATGACTCGCTTCTTTCGTAATATGCTATTTCTTTACTTAAATTATTTGAATCATTAGATAATAAAGGAATAGCTGATTGTATACAAAACCATGTTAACATTGAAAAAAACATTCCTGTTGCAAAAGCAAATATACTTAAAGGTGAAAATGTTGCAAGAAGGGAAAATATTGCGAAATAACCAAAAAGCAAGCCAGCTGAAATTAATAAACCAGCAGAAATACCTTTTGATATAGCTCCTCTTTTATGACGATTATTATTATTTACTATTGAATCTAAAATATAATTAAATAAAAATTATAAAAAAACCTTTATTTAATTTAATTTTTTTCTTCATATTTTTAAGCTTTAATAAATTTCTAATTGCTTTTTTTAATAAAATTAATCCTTTTGAATTTTTTAAAAATTTAATTGAACGTTTTGTTCTTTTAATTTTAATTTTATTTAATTCATTTTTTAATATTTCTTTATAAATTTTATTTTTTTCCAATGTTTTTTCCATTTCATTTTCTATTGACTCACAATTTTTAAGAGACTCAGGATTGTCAAAATTAATTTTTTCACAACATTTTTTAATGTTTTCCCTTTGTTCTTTCCCAATATTTTTAATTATTTTTAAAACAAAATTTTTTTTTAAATTTTTAAAAAATTTTATTCCTTTTTTGAATATATTTTTTCGTTTTTTTCCTTTCTTTTTAATTATTTGACTACACAAGGTTAATAAACCACCAAAAGCTTCATTTATATTTTCAGAAGTTTTTTGCTCCTTTGGGTTTGGTAATGAAGGAATTTCTTCATCTTTAATTTAATTAATTAATTAAATATCTAAACTACCCATTTGAGTCTTAAAAAATAAACAAAAATCCCTTCAATTTTTAACTTAATTTTTAATTGGAATTATAAAGAATAGACAATAATTTAGATAATTAAAATATTTATTTATTTATTTTACTTGTTATTTCAGCCTTTAGTTCTTTGTTTTTTAAACCTAACCAACTAAAATTGTTTAACCAATTTTTTGATTCTTTTGGAGAATTTTCTTCTTTATAAAATAAAAATAATTAATTAAATTAAATTAAAATAATTACCTTCCTTTACATTATTTTCGACATAAATAATAGAAATACTTGAAATTATTAAATAAATACTAAATATTCTACAGAGGTGCATAATTAAAGGAATTTTATTTTTTATAATTTATTTAGGAAGCTAGAAAATTTTTTTGTTATTTAATTTATAATTTAAATGTTAAAATTTAATGTCAGGATATTTGAGTCTCAGAGTTTCTCTTTATACTTGATTCTGTTTTAACAACTTATTTATAACAATAAGAAAGTTTGTTATTATTAAATGTATTTAAAACTTTATTTTAAAACATTTATTTTTTTAATTTAAATTATGAAAGAAGAAAATAAAAAAAAACAGATTTGTCAAATGATAAAGTGCTTCTCTCCATCCAATAACAAATACACACGTTATCTATTTACCTATTTCGAAATTTAAAATCAATTAAATTCTCGTCTTGGCAAGAAAGTTTAATTAAATAAAGTTCGTTTAAAAAAAAAAAGACAAATGGGTAAATGATTATTGAAAGACAAATCGACACTGTCCACCTTTAATACCCATTTACGTTTTTCTTGCTTTAAAAAGCAAGTATTTATGAATTCTTAATAAATTTAAAAAAAACAATGAAATTTATTCACAAAAGAAAATAAATAAAAATAATTGAATAGAATAAATATATTTTTTGATAAATTGTTTAGTAATTAAAAGGTAATTTTCTCGAGAGGTAATAAATTAAATAATAATAATAAAATTTTTTAGAAGATTTATGTAAGCCTTTCTCTTTTAACTATTTTTTTTTGAATTTTAATTCTTTCCAAAAAATTGTCAAAGAAAGGAGGTAAATAGAATTAATTAAAATAGAAAAATTGCCAGATTAAAATATTTATTTTTTTTTAATTTAAATTTAATAAACATTGAATAATGATTTCTTTACTAGAAAAAAAAATTTAAATATTTTAGTCTAGCAGTAACCCAATTTGGGTTTATTTTTTTGTTAATTTTTAATTTCAAAAATAAGGGTAAATATATTGAATATCTTTTGTTTGTTAAGGTTAGAAACTGTTGTGTATTTTAAATTTAAAGAATGTTAAGAAAATTCAGTAATATACTCTAATGGTTTTTCAAATAAAAAAGGAAAGTAAACGTTCTTTCTTTTAAAAAATATTTAAAATAAATATTAAAAGCCCAGGGCTTTTATTTAAACATATTATAGTAAATGAAGTTTACTTTCTTTTTTAAAGGATAAATGGAAAGATAAATAACAACTGGTAGTATACATAAGGACATTTGATTGACAATTAATTGTTGTTATATTGTTTCTACCTATTCAATTCTTTTACATAGTATTTTCTTTTTCTTTTTTTCTCTCTCTTTTCTTTCCTTGTTTTTTAATCACTTTTTACTTCAAAATGAACATGCTTATTTTTATGTTCATTAAAAGGTTGAAAATGTCGAGTATATTCTCTACGTGTATATTCTCTTCCTTTACTGGTAATAACCTCACGGTGGCTAACTTCTTTTACATAATCTTCTTCGTCTTTTGATCTATCAGAGTAATTTCTTTTCCTTTTCTTAGTTGTAAAGGTTCCCCTATTTTCTTTGTTTCTAACCAATTCTCTAACAGCTTTTACACAGAAATACGTTATCGCCCCAAAAAATACAACTCCAAAAATAGCCCCCGGGGTTAATACTGAAACTAATAAAGAAATTGCAATCAATCCAGAGAATAGTCCAATTGAAATAAGAACAAATTTTGTAGCTTCTAACATTATAATTCCACGTTTTGTTCTTTTTATACTTTCACTATCTCCTTTTAAATTAATTAATAGAATATTTTTTTTTGGATTTATTTTCAAAGGTTGAGATTTGTGAAACCATTTCGGGGACTAATCCGACCCTAAGTTGGCCCAGAAAGTGCAAAAAACACCCCAAATTTTGGAATAGAAAAAATCCTTTTTAATCAATGTCAATTTCCTTTCCCAAATAAATAAACTAATTAATTAGAAATTAAAACTTTTATTTATTTATTTTCTCTTTTTATATATTTCCCTGTTTATTTCCCTTAAAATTTATTTATTTTTAATTTTAAAATTATTTTACTTTTAGAACTCAATTTTCTAAAGGCTTTCAATTCTCCCACCCATTTAATTGCATTTTTTAACCATTTTCTTATTTTTTTAAATCTATTTGAGAAAATAGAACGTTTAATTCGTGTTTCTCCAATATTTTCGTTTGAAATTTCTTTTAAAGCCTCTTTATAAATTGGATTGTTTTGAACTTCATTTTCCATTTCTTCAATAATATTATCACATTGTTTAAAAGAATTGGGATTATTTGGATCTGTTTGTTCACAACATTTTTTAATTTGTTCTTTTTGTCTTTTTCCAAGGCTTGAAATTGTTTTTGAAATTAATGATGATTTTAGAAATTTCCCAATTTTTATTTTTTCCTTTTTTCCTATTATTGGACTACACAAACTTTCAAAATCATTATATGCTTCTTTAACATTTTCTTCTCCATTTTGTGTCTCTGGATTTGATAAATGAATATTTGTAGTATTTTCTTTTCCTTTTTTCACTAAATAAAATTTTAAATTAATTTTTAAGACATTTAGCCAAAAGGACATATTTTTGGTTTTGCGACAAAACGTCAGCGTTTATTTATTTTCCAATAAAAAAGGTTATTCTATTAAAAACAAATAAAATACTTTATTTATTCTATTAATAAATAGTTCCCTATTTATGTAAATTAATAGAAGGAAAAGGTCATTAAAAAGGGTAAGGAAATATATTTCCTAAAATTTTACTGAAATTTTTATTTTAATTAATTTACCTTTACCTTTAACTTTCTTTGGCTTTAAACGCCAAGATTTGTTCGGTCTTTTCTTATCTAAAAATTAAAAAAAAAATTAATTTAATTAATTATTAACCTTTAATTCCATTGCTAACACAAACAAAAATAATAATTAAAAGAATAAAATAAATAAATAATCGCCAAAGGCGCATAATTAAAAATTAAAGTTTTAATTAAAAAATAATTTTATTTAAATTTTAGAGAGAGGCAATTAATAAAATTTAAAAGAAAAAATAGAGAGGGAAGAGAGATTCATTTTTTCCTTCACTCCCCTCTATTCTCAAGACTATACGTCATGCATTAGAAAAGGGTAATTATTGAATTTTTATTTAAATAAATTAATTAAATCCTCGTGATTAAATTAAAAATAAAATTAATTTTTAAATTTTATTTAAATTAAATAATTAAGATAAAAATAAAAAAATTTTAAATGTTGAGGAAAATATAGTCAAACCTCTGTTATAATTAATTAAGTAAAGGACTTTTATTTGTTTTTAAAAATAATTAAAAAATAAGGCAAAAGTCTTCTTTTGATTTTTAAATTCTTCACTAAACTTAAAAGCCTCGAAAATCCCAAATTTCTTATAAAGAATTAAATATTTATTTTTCCATTTTTAAAAGGTTCTTTAAATTAAAAATAATTTATTTATTTATTTTTAATTTTCTACTAATTTTAAATTAAAGAAATTTAAAAAAAAATATATTTATTAAATAAAATAAAAAATACAAATTAATTAATTAAAATATATTGAGTGGTATAGTAATTATTTAAATAATATTATTTGGAGTATATATTTATATAAAAGAAAAGCAAAATTAAAATAATTAATTTACACGTAATAGAGTAAATAAAAAATTTAAAAAAAAAGAAAACATTTTTTCTTTTTTTTAATGAAAAGTTGCTTGGAAAAAGTAAAAAGATTTTTTTTCTTTGGAAAAAATAAATATAAAAAATGAATTAAATATTTTTAATGTTCAAAAATATTTTAATTAATTTTTAAGAAAAAAAGATATTTTTTTTAATTTAATCTTTTAATTAATTTAATTTTAATTAAAAATGGTCAGATTAACAGTATTTATTTAAATTTTCAACTTTTTTTTTTTGAACATTAAAAATAAATAGGAAATATATAAAAGAAAGAGAAATAATATATTTTAATTTAAAAAAAAATAGATTGGACCTTTTTTCCGAGGTATTGACAATTTCCTTTAAGGACTAAATTTTTTAATTAATTATTTTTAATAAATTAAATATTAAAAAAATACTTAAAAATTTAGCCCAAAAAAGTAAAAAATTCCAATCTTTGTGTAATTAAAAAAAAGTGAAGAAAAAGAAGAAAAAATCAAGTAAATGAAGGGGCGAAAACCCAGTCCAAATGGGGGAAAAAATTAAAAAACCAATTTTAATAATTAAAAATAAAAAGAATAAATAATTAAAAATAATATTAAATAAATAAAAATAAAAAAGAAAAGAAGAAAAGAAGAAAAAGAAGAAAAAAAACACTCGAATAATTCTTGGAAATTGGGGTTCCGCTCAATTCATTTTTGATTTATTGTGGTTATTTAATTATATAAATAATTATTAAAAAAATAATTAAATTAAATAAATGACTAAAAAATGAAAAAATAGAATTTTAATTAAATTAATTAAAATTCTCAATTAATTAGGAAAAAAATATTTATTAAAAATTAAATTCTTTTATTTTATAAAGGGAATTAAAAATTATTAAAAAGAAAAATTAATTTTAATAATTTAATTTAGTTTTTCAATTTTTAGTCATTAAAAAAAAAATATTTAAAAAATGAGAAAATAATTAAATAAATGAGGAGATTCGGTTGATTAGACTCGGCGATGTTTTTCAGTTTATTACAGTCTAAAAAACATTTTATTTTTTGACTGAATTGTGGTTTAAATAAAAATAAAAAATAAGAAAAAAGAATATTTTGGTACCTAAAAAATTAAAAGGAAAATAAATAAATAATTTTTTTTTTTTAATTAATTATTTAATTAATTTTCAAATTAAAAAAGAAAATATTTTTTTAAATAATAATAATAATTCCTTAAAAATTAAATTTAATTTTTACTCCAATTTTCCCACATTTTCATTATTAGAAAATTTTGTAATAACAGCACATTCTCTATAAAAAATTAAATTAAATTCGTCAAAACTTCGACCTCTCTGCTTTTCCTCCATTTGACAAAGTCCAATTGAATGACCTATTCTGAACCTATAAAAAAATAAATTTAAATTATTTTTTTTTCTTTTAGGATTTTTTTTTGTTTAAAAAACTTTGAAAATTTTTATTAGAATTAATTAATTTAAATATTCAAGTTTTATTTTAGTAAAACAGTTAGTGTCTAACACAAAGAAAACAAAAGAAAAGAAAACTTTTTTGTCTCTCCTTAATTTCCCTACTATTTTCCTACTATTTTCTCATTCCTCTTATCTATAAATTACTCACTTATAAGCACTTTGAAGAAATGAACTAGCAGAAAGTTCAAAAACATTATTTATTCCAATCTAATAAAATTAATTAATTAATATACATATTTAAATATATTAATCAAAAAAAAACCTTTTGTGAAATTGGTTTATTATTAAATTGATTTTTTTGTAAATTTTCAAATAATTCTTCTTCAATAAATTCTTCATTTAAATAAAAATCATTTTCATTAAAATTACATTCTTTAAAACGAAAACCAGAAAGTGAACCACAATTATCTACAAACAATGTTTTGTCTTCAGAACTGAAAAATTAAGAAAAATAAACTTATATTTTGATTTATTTACACTCTCTCTCTCTACCATTTGAGTCTCCAAGCGCCAGCCAATAGTACTACATATAACTTGGGAAAGATAAGGTAATTTCTGGTACCATCTAATAGAGAATTAAATTAACTATAAAATAGCAAAAAGTCAAATTTTTGTAAAAATTGATAATCAAAAAACTAGAAAGATTCAGAAAATTTATTGTCTTGAAGGCTTTCTTTGACTATAAAGTTTTTACTATTCTTTTAAAAATTCTGATTTTTTGGTATTTTGTAGGTAATTTTCTGAACTATCAAATGATACCATAAACACCAAAAATTACTTAACCAATCCAGAGTTATAATGGCTGATACTCGGAGACTCAAATAAGAGAAGTGTGTCAAAGATAAAAAATTTACTTTATTTTTAATCTAATCGGAGCAGTTGTAAAATCAGAAGAAATTGGAATATAAAGATTATAACGTCCAATTCTAGAATTACAACTTGATGTACATGTTGTTGTTAAATTATTAATTTGATTACAATTTTGTTTTAAACAATAATTTTTATTTAAAAATATTCCCAAATTTAAAATCTTTTTAAAGAAAAAAATGAATTAAAATTTAAATAAAAATTACCTCTATTTTTATTCCATTTTCAAATTCAAGATTTGTCATTTTATTTTGATAATTCTAATAAAAATAAACCTTTTTAATTTCTATAAAAAAGAAACCTGTAGCAAAGACTGTACTTGTTCATCTATATATTTATTTTTAGAACTATCTTTATCTTTTGTAGTTGGACAACAAAAGTTTTGACAATTTTGTTTGGCCGATGAAACTTAATTTAAAAAAGATATTACCCAAATAAATTAAAAAGAACCTTCAAAAAAAGAATTTTTATCAAAATTATTAGCCTTGCAGTATTTTAAAGAAATTGGCAAAACATTTTGTTGTAAAGGAGGTGTCCAATTAGAATCTAAAAGTCCACGCATTTTTCCAGGTGGTGGTGGTCTATCAACATCTGATGAAATTGATTGAGAAGAATCTGGTGGTAAAATTCTTTGTTGGTTGTCCGTTGTTTCCTGTCCTCCATAAGGATGATAATGGTGAAAATGGGGAGATAAATAAGTACGGTTATACCAATCCATTACATACAAAGTACACATTGTTACCAAACTAAGTAAAAAAATTAAAAAATAATTTTTAAAGAAAATCCGCAAATATTGTCCGCAAAAATAAAAATTAATTTGCGGACAACACTTGCGGACAATCCTCATTTAGTTAAAAATAGAAGAGAATAAAAGATTACCAAAGAGCCATAATTACAACCAAAGTAACAATTGTTCCCTGAGTAAATTTTGAATTACAAAGAGCAGCTTCTGGCCCATGACAATAAACTTGTGGTCTTCCACAATAGGCAGAAGCAGAAGAATAAGAACGACAACGATGTTTTCTTGGAGGAGATGTTGGTGGTGGTAAAGTAGACTTTTTTTCACGTTTTCCGGTATTCTTTGAGCCTTGAAGAATTTGAAAATTAAATTGTTAAAGAATTAAAAATATTCCCTCTATTAATTAAAGTCTAATGTAAGAGTTAAAAAATAAAGCCTTTTTTAGGTCCCAATTTTCAATCAAAAGGTATAATAAATGTTAAGATTAAATAAATAAATGTTCAATAAACTTTTAAAATTACCCAAATTTTGTTTAATTAAAATTATTCATTTAATTTACTTTTTGATAATTTTAATTGATTATCATCATTATTATCATCATCTCTATAAGCAATTGCTGGGGCAGTTGCTGCTGAATTTAATGAAATCCTTGATTGAGAAAGGTCTGAATTATTATTTAGAAATGTCTTATTAGTTGTTGTTGAGGAAGAAAAATTCTGTCCAGGAAAAAGAGTAGAAAAGTCACTAAGTCCAGAAGCCATTGAACCTAATTGACGTCGTTTTCTGGCATATTGTGCCAATTTGTGAGAAATTCGTTCAACTTGGCCAATTTTGCATTCCAAATTACCTGAAAATTGGGAATTAATTTAAACACTCAAAAAATTCATTTAAAAGGGATTTATTGACTTGGACGAATACATGTCTTTTATTTATTATTTTTGTAAATATTTTAATTAATTTTCAGGGTCTAATATTATTAAAAAAAAATATTTTGCAATAAAAATTATTTTTAAATTTAAATAAATGTGTACCCCAGGGAACAGTTGAAAATCAAAGAAAAAAAAGTAAAAAGTAAATAATAATTCCGGGTAATTTGTACTTCTACGCAATAAATAAATAGTTTTTTGTTTTACCAGTAAGACGATAAAGTTCTTGAGCAGCAGCAACAGTATCATAGAATATTCGTGTATCATCAACAGTAAGGAAATCCCCGTTATCTTTAACAGCTTCAGGTAATACTTGTGCTAATTCTTGTGCTATAACCCCAACTCTGTGCCTTTCATTTTCTGAAAGTCCCCAACGAGCAGCTATTTCTGGTTTATAGGCAAATTCAACAAGTCTCATCTGTGCTACTCTTCCCATTGCCTCAGATGTACTTATTTGTTCAATATTTTCTTTTAATCTTTGGTCAGAAGGACGGGTTATTTGTCCACTTGCAGCAATATTTCCATGCACAGTTAATTGTGCATCTCCAATTGGTTTATCACTTCCAATACATACTGGTCCAGAAAAGGTTAAAGCACCATTCTGATTTTTCCATGATTGATCAGATTCTGGTTGCTCAAATTGACCAGGATTGGAAGCCTAAATAATTTAATAAGAATTTTTAATTAAAAGAAAAGTCTTCAGGTATGAGCTCAAAAATTTAAAAGGCTTACAAAAATAAATTTTTAATACCGAAAAAATATTCCTTTTTTTAAAACTAATTAAAATTAATTAATTAAAATATTAAATAAATTATATACCCTAACAATGACTCTGTCAGAATGAAATGATTGAACAATTATTTTCCTTATTTCATCTCCAATTGCAATTTCAACACTTAATTTCTTAAATATAAAAGGAAATTAATTTAATTAATAAATACTTTCTTTACCATAACAAGTAAAAAGAATTTTTGTTCAGGATTAGGCTTTCCATTTTTTCGATGGTTATTCATTGTAGTTTCTGAAAAATGAAGTCGAGGGACTGTTTGTTTAACAGAATCCTGTGTTCCATCAATTACAAAACTGTTTTAAAAAATTAAATATTTAAAAAGAAAGCGACAATTTTAAATCAGATTAGGAAATTCAGTTATTCTATAAGTACCGTTAGCCTCAGAGAATATAAAGAATAAACAGGTTTAAAAGTAGAAAATAATAAAATTTAAATTTCAGAAATAAATTGAATAATAGAATAAATGAAAGAAAAGAATAAGTTTTAAATTAAAAAAAAAGTCTAAAAAAATTAATTTTTATTACCAAACAGGAACATGATCAATCGGTTTTCGATCAGTCTGAGATTGTTTTATTGGTATTTCATAGGTCTGCATATCATTTTTAACACCACAAAATGACAAATAAAATTTCTATAAAATTTAATTAATTAAATTTAATTAGATTAATTTACTTTATCAACAATTGGCAATAATATTGGACGTCCATGTAATTCAGTACGTACATAAACTGGTGTAAATTGATGCAAAACTGTTTGCTGACAATTTCCCATTAAAGGAGAATTTGTATTTGATAAAGGATTAACTCCAATATTTACAGTTATTTGAAAATGATTTTTCTTTTGATTAACAAAACAATTATCTGAAGGGCTAAAATTAAAGCCTTTGTCTGCGACTACGACAACTAAAAATTTAAACAAAATTAAAAAATAAATTAATTTAAGGTCTAAATTATTTTTGGCTCTAATGTAGTCTATTCTGCTTTTAACAATTTATAGGATAAAATATAAATAGAAGGTCAACTTTATTCATACTAAATTTATTCTTTAGATAATGTCCTAAACTAGAGTGTTTTTCAACCACTCTTAATTTCTATTAAATTAAATAAAGTTTACTTGGCATAATAGGAAGGGGTTGTTGATTTATATCAAATAGAGTAGCCCAAGATTCTCTCAGAAATGGCTCAAACTAAAAATTAAAAAATAATAATTATTAAGTATTATTTTAATTAAAAATTACTTTAATAGTTCTTTGTGTTCCCCCAAAATTATTATCTTCTAAATCTTCAAAGCTTTGTTGTTGTTGATTGTGATGGTGAGAAGGATGAATATTTTGACGTTGATTGTGTTCCTTAAAATATATTTTGTTTAAAATTAAATGATATTTTAGAAAATATATAAGTCCCCATACATCAACTTCCTATATATACACTAAATTACCAATTTGGTTAATTGACCAAATGGCTATGTTGATGTATAGGAATTTTACGTCTAGAGTTGAGACCCTTATAATAAATAAATATTTCTTTATTTGCTTTAAATCTTCAGTTTATCCCCTCTAAAACCATTTTTTAAATTAAAGATATTTACTTAAAATATTTTAAAAAATACTTGTTGATTCTGTTGGTTGACACCATATTCACATTTTATATTAGGTAAATTATTATTTTTGCTTAACAACATAGAATCATTTGAACTGAAAAAATTAAATAAATTTAAAAATAAAAGTGAAAATATTTCTATTTAAAAATAGTGGTCAAAGGACTGAGCATATACCCCCAATCTACCCATTTGTTATTATTTCCTAGGAGTTCAGACTCTATTGTTCTCTTCTTTGAAACCAATTATTTAAAATAAAACCTTTGAGTAGTTGAAAGTCTTCTTCTTTTATGACCTCCCCCTGCACGTGTAATGTGTTGTTGTTGTTCATTAATAAAACGATTATTGGTAGAAGTTGAAGTGTCAGAAGAATTATTTTGCTGTTCAATAATGCATAAATTTTCCATTGAAGAAACAAAAGAGTGTTGTTGTTGTTGTTGTAATAAATAATTATTATTATTATTAGAATTATTGTTATTAATCATTATTTGTTGCAAATTACGTGAAGACGAAGTATGTGAAATTGCTAGTGGAGAAATCTTTAAAGAAAAATAAACGTTTAAATTTTAATTAAAACCTGTGATGAATGTTGAGAGCCTGGAGTATGTTGTTGAGATGATACAGAATAATGCCCCATAAACTCTGATTGTGGAGATAATTGATGTACTTCAGTTGTTGTTGTTGTACTTAACCCCCCTGTTGTTGCTGTCATATATAATTGGTCTACAATTAACATTTCTTCTGGAGGAGGTTTTCTTTGATAATTAATTAATTGTTGGGGTATATTGTGTTGTTGTTGAATTAAAATATTAGAAGAACAATTATTATTTAAATTTTGGGGAGCAACAGGTAAATAACGCTGTTCTGGAGAGAAAGGATTTTCTGAATCACAACAACCACCTTTTTAATTGTTTTTTAAAAATTAATTAATTTTAAATAAGAAAAGTAAAATAAAAAGGTTTTATTATTTATTACTATTTAAACAATTAAAATAAATTAATGGAAAATAAATACTTTTTGTTCCTCTTATTCTTATCCCTCTACCCTTTAGTTTTTAAATATATGTATTTTTTACCAGAACTTCCCGGAGAAATAGAACTTGCCCCTCCAGAAATATCAGTAATTGGAGGGCTATCAGGTAAACGTCCACCATTAATAATTCTTCCAATTGTATTATTACGTTGATTATTATTAAAATAATTATTGCTACTATTACTATTAATATTTTGTTTATTAAACATTCCAGTATTATTATTATTATAAATAAACATTTGTGAATCTAATAAAATAGTTGATGAAGGTTGTCTAAAATAAATAGAAGAAGAAGAATGTTGATCTTTTTGATTATTATTTTGTTGTTGTTGTTGTTGTTGTATTGATTGAACAAATAATTCCCCTGTAGCTGTAGAATTATTTAAAAAATTATTTAAATTATTATTATTATGTCCAATAATAATATTATTGTTTGTATTTAAGCAATTGTAGAATGTATTGACTGGACTTCCTTCTGGGGTTCTTTAAAATAATTAAATAGTATATTTCCTTTATTTTCTTTTTAATTGTTAAAAATATTAAAAAAATTTTTTTAATTTTTTAAAAACTTTTATTGTCTAAATTTGTGTTTTACACCTTTAAACCCAATAAAAATAAAATTCCCATTTTATTTAAATTAAAAATTATTTACTCGTTTTCTTCGTTTATGTATTGCAAAATATCAAAGTTTTCACAATTAGCACTAGTTAAAGGATCACAATAGCCAGATTCCTCTTAAATAAATCTTTTTTTTTTAATTAATTAAATTAATTTAATTTAATTTATACCAGTTTTAGCTAAAAATTGGTCCATTAAATAAAAATAATTTTTGGCATTTGAAGATACATTTTATTTATTAAAATAAAATAAATTATAAAGAAATAAATTAAAAATATTTTTTGGTTGCGTATCTGTGTAATGATGGTTTTTGCATAAATATTTTATTTATTAAAGAATAATAATAATTTATTTTTATTATTAAAAATGGTCAATAAATAATTTAAATAAATTTAATTAGTTAAAATTTAAATAAAATTTGTATTTAAAAGAAAATAAAAAGCTTTATATAATAAATACAAAAATTCGATATTTTTGTGTAAAAAGAAAAAGAAGAGAAAAGAGAGAAAGAGAAATAAAATAAAATAAAGAGAGAAATGCGCAGCTAACAAAAGTGATCAAAACAACAAAACTAACCAACCAAACATTTAATTCTCTAAACAAAAGAAAAATTTAAAAAATCCTTTAATGGTTAATATCTTCCCTTCTACTATTTTCAATTTTCTAAATTTTAGGGAAAAGCATTAAAGATTAGACTGTCTCCAAAGCATCAAAATAATTAATTTAAATTTTATTAACACTTATCTTTACGTTTATGCATTTAAATAAATTATGTCTTAAAGGGATATAATAAATTAAGGATTTTTAATTTTCTATACAAAGAACAGTTAAACTATGTACAAATCTATGTATTTAAAAAAATAAAAAATTAAATAAAAAAATTATTTTTATAAGAAAAATATATTATACTTTATTTATAAAAATATATATTTTTTTAAATAAGAGGAAAATAAAATAAAGAAAAAAAGCTTTTTGGTCAAAAATGATTATATTTAATGTTGAGAAAAGAAAAAGAAATAGCTACTACTACTACAATATAATATTAATGTTTTGAAGGTCATTCAGTCTTTTTAATGTTTTATAGTTTGGTTGTGGTCCTTTTTCCCAAAAAACTTTTTTTTCTTTTTTTATTTTCGTTTCTCGAGTGACGACCTTCAACTAGCAAAATCTTCCTCTTATCTTTCTCTTTTAATAAAAAAAAAGGAAGAAAATAAAGGCTTTTCTTTAAATATTTATTGGCAAATGTTGTTATTTAAAAAAAGAGAATTTTTAGTGGTTAAAAACTTTGCAAAAAATAAAAATAAAAAATAAATAAAATTAAATATTAAATAAATATAAAAATGAGAAAATAAGGGTTTTTATAAAATAATTTCTTAAAGGTTTAAAAATCTATTAAAATAAAAGAAATATTTAAATAAATAAATATATTTGAAGTGTTTTATTTAGACCCTTCAGATAAAAAGAAAATTGGCTACAATTTAAAAAAAAAAATGTTTTTAAAGTAAAAAATAAAAATTATTATTTTAATAAATATGTAAATAAATAAAGAATTATTTAAAAATAAATAAAAACACAAAACACCTCTTTTCTGTTAAAAACAAAGTTTGTAAATTAAACAATAAAAAAATGTTCAGGAAAATAAACCTTTTAATTATTATTTAATTTAATTTTAATTTAAATATTTATTTTTCTAAAATCAATAAAAATATAAAAAATAATGTCCAAATAAATATTAAAAATTTTTTATTTCTCTAACCAACAAAAATAAAATTTTTATCCTTTTTCCAAACATTTTTGTTTGTGTAGGAGAGAGATAAACAGAAAGAAAAAAAAGCAATTCTCGTGCTCTACGGCCTTGGTCATCATTTTCCCCTCTCTTTTCCTTTACTTATTTTTCCCGTACCAGTCACATCTCACCACAAAATAAAAATAAATAAATAAAAATAGTAGACCTATACCCCCCTGTTCCTTCTCTTTAAACGACCAATGGCCGAGAAAAGCAAAAAAGGCTACACAAAAATGGCATAAAAGAGTGAATAAAAAGGAAAATCAATGGAAAAAAGAGGTTAAGAATTAGAAAAAAAAATTGGCTTAAAAAAGATTAAAAATATTAAAATAAATTTTATTAAATAAATTCTTTGCTTATTTGAAAGAAAAAACAGAAATAAAGGAGAAGTATAAAAGGTTGGAAAAATTAAAACTTAAAAACTTGAGTATTTCCTACAGTGACCGTTTACACTGTATTATATGTATATATAAAAAATTTAATCTTAAAATAATTACCTTTTAATTATTCAATTTAGTAATAGAATGAAATAATAATTACTTAACAAAAATAAATGTAATTATTGCAGTAAATATATAAAGTATATAATTGAAAACATTTTTAAAATAAAAAAGACTCTAAAATAATTAATTTCTATTAATTTTTTAATATTTTAAAAAATATTTTAAATAAAAATAAAATTTTTTTCAAAATAATCAACTACTAAAAGTGAAATAAAAAAACGATGAATCGGTAAAGGAAGAGGATAAGGAAGAAGAGTGAATGTAAGTATATACATATGTTGTATTTTCTTTCCTCCTCCTCAGAATGACTAAAAGGTAAAAAAGAAGAATGGAAAAGCAATTTTTAATGGGCGGGAAATTTTATTTTTAAATTAAAAATATTAAAATAAAAAATCTGTTAATTAATTAATTTTTTAATTTATTTAGAAAATATAACCTAAAAAATATAGTCAAGGAAAGATGACTAATTTTTGTGGTTAAATTAATATGTAACTAATAAAGAGAATTTTAAATGGATAGAAATTCCTTGAAAAAAAGAGGTTATAATTTTAATAAAATTGTCTAATTTATATTACATGTTGGGTATTAAATAAATATAATTTAAATTAATTTAAGCCTTTACTTATCTTCTAAACCTTTCCTATTTTTCTTTAAATTAATTACTAAAATCCAAAAAAATATTTTGAAATAAAAATTATTATCTTTTCTTCTCGATTTTTACTTAATTCTTTTTTTTTTTTCAAAATAAAATAAAAAATAGATATATATATATTAAAATAGCCAGGCACTGCTAGTCTAGTCACTAATTAAAAGGTATATTAGAGTAAATAAAATTAAAAATCAAATAAAAAATAATGTAAATGTATCTTCAAATAAGTATCCTTTTTATTTTTAAAAAATATTTAAACTAGCCTTGTGCTCTTACATATTCGTAAGCATCTTCTAAAGTATCAGTAGTGGTAGTAGTATTAATAGAAGAAGAATTATTTATTTGAGGAGTTTGGTTATTATTATTTGTATTTTTATTTTTGTTATTATTAGTTGTCGATTGGTTATCCATTATTAATAAACATTTAATGTATATTTAATGTTTCTAAATTAAATTAAAAACTCTAAAGAAATGTTTATTGAGGTATTTTTTGATATTATCTAAAGTCTTTATTTACAAAGGTATTTATGTGTTTATTAGTACATTTAAATTATCGGAATACTCAGAAATGTTAGAATTAAAAGAAAAATATTTTTTAATTTTAATATAAAAAATAATAATTAAAAAATAAAATTAATATTTATTTTTCTGTTATAATTTTCAAATTATATTAATAAGGTTTAATTATATACCTATTTATTTTTTATTATAAAAGCTAGGAGAAAGATCAAAGACTGAAATTAATATAAAAATATTTAAAACTAATATATTAAATAACAAGATGTTTATTTTAATAAAAAGACTTGCCAAAGAAAAAAAAATAAAATCGGAAATGAAAAAAAACAATCTCTAAATAAAGATGGGGGAAAAAATACCTCACAAATATGGCCATAAATTTAACGGAAAAAAACATTTTTTATTTCAGTACATACACACATATGTTTGTATTTATTTATTTATGTTTTTGCAAACAGAAAATATATAAAAAAATCAAAAGATTGAAGTGAAAGAGAAATAGTATGTTAAAAAAACTAAGTGAGATAGGGCCCTCACTGTTGGAGTAGGCCACAGCCTAGCACGGCGCAAAACATTAAAAAAAGCTTTAGAAAAAAATGAAAGAGAACACTAAGGAATAGGCGTTCGAATAAACATGCTGCCAGCCGATATTTTTGGTGAGGACATTTGAGTGTTGAGAGATAATGAAATATATTTTAATCAAAGAATAATACTCAAGTGACTGAATAGTTGGTCTATAAAGAACAAAACACGAAATAAAAGTGAAAAAACAATTATTGTGAGAACATCAGAGGAAAGAAAACAAAACACGTTTTTAACTTGAGTCATTGACTTTTAAAAGAAAATGGAAATGCGCTAAAATATGCGTAACATCCCCCTGAATTTTTTTAAAAATTAGTGCTAATTTTAGTGATTTTTCAGCTTTTAAAGAGTCTATCGAAATTCCTATTATTCCGTGCATTTTAAGGAAGCACTATTAATAACCATAATTAATTTAATAAAACCAAAGAAACCACAAAAATAATGAACATTTTATTCTTTAATTTAAACACAAATATATATGTTAGAATGCCAAACAAAATAAACAATATATATTATCGTAATTATATGGCCAAATACCAAATATTTAATATAGTGAATGAGAGGCAAATATAGAATATTCAAGTTTTTGAAATAAATATTTTGGTGAGACAAGTTTTCAATACATTATTTAAGTTAAATATAATAGTTGAAACGAGAAAAGAGCTATTTTTAAAATATACCTAAATAAATAACCATCATTCAGCAGTTATTTGAAAAGTTAGGAAGCTGACACAATGCGCCTAAAGAACAAAATAAATTTCTATTTGTTATAAAAGATTATTTAACCCAATGTGGTCCATCGAAGTAGTACAATTCCCATCAGAAACGACCATTCCACTACGTGATACATGAACACGTTTGGCTCCACATTTCACATAAGCCTTCTCATCACTCTTAAAAATTTAAAACTTTTCTTTTCTATAAATTAATTTTATATAAACCTGTACTTCCATTTCAACGTTAGATCCACGGAAGTGGATAGTAGACTGACTTGGAGAGCAAATAATCTGACGAGGTCGGCAAAACACCTCAACATCCCCATCAAGCTTCTGACGGATCAAGAACCCTAGAACAATTTTTTATTCTCTTATTACTCTCCCAGAAACTCTTACCGTTAATACTAACACTAAACAACATTCCGCTTTTCTCCTCATATCTAGCACGGTGAACAATATCATCACATGCATAAATTTTGGGAAGCTAAAATTTTAAAATTATTATAGAAATTAAGATTTTAATTATTTTTACATATTCATCCGTCTCATTATATGAACCAAAAACTTGGGAGTCAACATAAAATTGACGTAATGTATAGTCGTAGCGTAATGATGGGAACTGAATACTATTCATCGAGAGAGCAGAAGTGCCACGCGCAGCAACAGCAGAAACAAGGAAGGCGTCTTTCAGGTGAGACATGGAGAAAAGAACACCCTGCGTTCCAAGGATAGCCTAAAAATGACATGATTGATTAAAATGGATAAGTTTAGTTAGTTAAAGTTGCAAGGTTAACAAGAACAAATGTCGAATTTAAAATACTAAGAAAATATAACCATCTTAGCCAAGTTCACAATAGACCCTTCCTGGGTGTTGACCGATCCATTGTCGTTAATTAATGGCATACTGACATTTTCAACCATAAAATCTGCAGCCACTTTTGGATGGTTAAAGTTTGAACGAATCCAATTTGCATCAGTATTAAGCTTTGGTGAAACAATGCCACATTTAGTTGACGCCTCAAGGTTACCACCATTTCCGGGATCTAAAAGATTTAACTTAAAAAATAAAATAAAAAACATACAAAAATAACAGAAAACTTGATCTCCTTCCTGAAGTATATGCCCAAATGGATGAAGTATTCCTGACTTTGAGCCTTTGTGAGTACTTGAGATCTGTAGAAACAATGCATTAATAGGAAAAACCTTTAAAAATACCGCAAACTTATTCCAACAAACAACACGAATCGAGCGATCCAGACTAATTTCAATATTCACATTATGCGCCATTGTAATTGAAATGGTTCCAAATGGGGTTACACAAACCTAGAACAAAATATAGAAAAGTGTTTAAAACGAGTAAAACTAGATACTCATATCAAAACAACTTTTCCTAGTGTAATAATTGCAGAGAATTAGAAATGCCTTAAAGGTGTTAAAACCCAGAAATCACGTAATTAAATTACAAAATAAGTTTTGACATGGTACTTAGCAAAGTCTATCCAAATGAAGTTACCAATGGGTATTTCAATTTTTCGGGTGGTCCTTGCATAGTAGGCAAAGAAGCATTCGCCGTTGTGTTTGTAGTACTAGATGTATTAAGCATTGTCGATTAATGCAATTAATTTAGGATTGTTAAGAAGTTTTAGCTAAAAATAACGTTAATAAATTATGTTTTTAATATAATTTTTCCGAAATTTAAAAATGCTAGAAGTCGGAGTAGGACACTTCGCCGCCCAAATTCACTGCCCTTTTAAAGTTTTTTGTTATTTACTTTTTAAATAAAATTTTAGTGCGCGGAAAAATCGAATTTCAGGGTCCCGTTCCAAATAGTCATTTTTTTTAAATATTATCTTTTTGGGTTAGGCTTTGAATCTACCACCATTATTGGGGGTTCAGTAATATTCTCATGGGCTATATTCTTGGGGAGCGACTCATTTGAGCGACGCCGTTTGAGCGATAGGATTTGAGCGACAGCCGTTTGAGCGATGCCGTTTGAGCGATGCTGTTTGAGCGATGCCATTTGAGCGACCGTTATAAACGTCCCATTTGAGCGATGAGTTTAAATTTTTTTAAATTTCGTTCTAAAAGGACAAGATGAAAAATTTCAATTATTTTATCACAAAATAATAAACATTTAGACTAAATAGCCTGAACAAAAAAACCGGAACAAAAAAAGAAATATTAAAAAATTGAATATTAATCCATATGATAGTTCCTGGAAATACCGCGCAAAAATTCGATAAATATATGTTGATTAAAGGGTTGGTTGACATCAAAAAATAAGGATCATTATTTATCGGTATATAGTGATTGACTAAGCTTAGGATTCTGGAATCCGCTTCTCGATATTTCTTAGCCTTCTTTGGTGGTTGACTTCCATGGACAAATTTCGCATAATCGGCATCCACAATCTTTTGACGTTTGCGAAGAACATCAATAAAACTAAATATTATTTACGATATAGCTGTAAGGAAATTAAAGTGTACCGCCAAATGTTAGGGTGATCACAGGAAAAAGCATTCTGTAGTGCTCGATGTGCTGATTCAGCCCTGTTGTTTGTGCGGTCAGCTCCCAAAATTGTTCTATCGTATACACTCCATGCTTCAGGACTAAAAAGAGGTCGAGTGCGCGTCCCGTTCAAGAGTGGGCGACCCGTGTAATTTATTAGAAACCTTGTTGAGAAATTTGATATAAAATAATCTTCTCACCAGTCCATTAGTGGTTGAATTTGGGCGGGTAAAGGTAAGTAGTCAAGTGAAATAAGCGCAGGAGTCAGATCCGAAGGCGGTACAAAGGCCAATGATGTTATCATCCTACACAACTCAGAAAAATCTGCATCTGACTTGTAGAGCTAAAAAAAATTAAAACAAGTGAAAAAATAAAAGTTACATTTGTAAGCCCCAATTCTCCTAAACGCTTTTTCATATTCCGTACAAGATGAAAAAGACAAAATTGAACTCTAATTCCAGGAAAAACATTCGTAATGGCGCTAACAATCGCCTGCTCGAAGTCAATGGAAATGCTTTGCGGTAGAAAGTTTGGCCAGATTGCCGTAAGCATGTTGAACATTCTTTCGTAAATAAACATTGCCTTGCCAGACAAAAGTGAATAACAGAGTGGAAAAACCCAATCACCTCTTCTTTAATTTTTAAAATTTATAGAAGGAAAATAAAAACTAACCTCGCCAAAATCACAAAAACTTGGCCTGCTTTTGTAAAAACTGCAGGACAAATCGAAAATGTTCCGTCTGCATATATGTGCTCCACCTGGTCCACCCATTCTCCATACGACTCACGACCAAAAATAATAATCCTAAAATTTTAAATCTTGAAATAAAAGTAAAAATTTAACCTATGTATTTTGCCATCATGCTCAAAGGCACCAGAATCACCAAGAACGAAGGCTTCTTCTTGTCCTTCTGCACGCTCATATATTCGGTATGCGTGTGGAATATCAAGTTCTTGAAGGGTAGTAGGATTCCCAGGAGGCAAATTGTCCGCTCGCCTTACTCTTAATATAATCTAAAAACAATTTATACTTTTGTACTTTTAATGCTTACTTGTTTTGTAGCGTGTTTTGAAGGAATGGCAGCTAATATTGGACTAGGTTTATTTTGTAGAACAATTGACCTGATTAACGTAGGATTCTCCATCGTTTCTAGTGCCCGTCTTTTAATTGAAGTTGTTGTACGTTTTGATTCTATATTAACAACAGTTGTATTGCAACTGTGCATATTAGTAGATTTAACCACTTCACCTTGCATATTTGTCCACACTCTACCTTTGCAACTAAAGCCGTTCTCGTCCCTAGACGTATTACAACGCCAAAACATTGCTGTTCCATCTTTTTTCATTCTATCCTCACGGTAAAGAAAACCTTGATGCTCCAATATTTGCTTTCCTCGAATAGTTTCAATATCTTGTGCCATCTAAATTTAACGAAAATATAAATAATGAAAAAATTGGAAAATAAAAACTTAATTTGGAACGAAATTTAAAAAAATTTAAACTCATCGCTCAAATGAGACGTTTATAACGGTCGCTCAAATGGCATCGCTCAAACAGCATCGCTCAAACGGCATCGCTCAAACGGCTGTCGCTCAAATTCTGTCGCTCAAATCCTATCGCTCAAACGGCGCCGCTCAAATGATACCCCCTATATCTTGATGTCAAATGTTGTTTTCAAAGATAACACTTCGACATTCCCATCTAGTCGCGGGAGAATTGACGAAATAGCATTAAAAAAGAGATGATGCAAACATTTTTCGACTTTGTTTTCTATTTCTGATTTTTAAAGTTTTTTATAACTAGTATTACATTTCTGATTGCCATGAATTTTTTTGTAATTTTAATTTTTTCATTATTATTTAGCTCTTTGATAATGCAATTGATTTCTGCTTATAAGCGTTTTGCAATGCTGCCATCAACCTTCCTTCGTTCGTTTTCGCAGTCAAAATACCGCAATAGCTATTTTACTTGCCGACTGTTTTCAACAGAAGACTCTCCTTCCTACACACGTGTCTATGTATATTTTATATTTAAAAGTATTAATTCAAGTTACAAAAATTTAGTTAAGTAATATTCCTAAAAGGACTTCAGAAAATGATGTGAAAATGTTTTTCTTTGGATATGGTGGTATCCATAATATTGTTATCAAGGTTTATTTTTATAACAAATCTTAAAGCTAGGAGTTTGGATTTTTATAAAGTTTAGCATTAAATTACGGAAATTGTATTAGAAAGTTTATTTTTAATTTGTAGCCATCTTTATCTCAATTTACATATTTAGAAAGGTTATGCATTTGTTGATTTTGACAATGTTGTTTCAGCTGACATTGCAGTTGATTCATTGAATTGTAGGCATTTAAAAGGAAAAATGTAAAATTTATTTCCTATTTTTTTTTAACTTTAAATTTTTTAGGGTTTTTGTTTTGAAGGAGCGTGTTCGACAATCTATTGGTTCAATCGATTGGGAATTACATAAAAAGGTTTTTTAATAGTTCATGTTGTTTTTAAGAACTGACTTAATGTATTAGTATTCTTTGACGTTTTTTTTTAGATAAGTGATTAAATTATTGAATAGTTATTAAAATTAATTTATTGAACTTTTCTTAATTGCAGGAGTTCAAACAATATTCCCCCGATTCATTATTGGAAGCTGCCGACTTTTATTTCAAGCAAAGGCCAAAGGATCTGATACAGTGCGCAGAAAAATGTTGGTTTTCGGCAAGTTATCTGATAAAAACCTTTGCTCTCGAGCAAGGAATTGAGCTTTCCACGCATTCCTCCATTGGCTTATTTTGGAAATCTATTGTTCCCGAGTTGCCTTCTACTTTTTCTCATAAGTTTTGCCTGCGATTGATTATGGGATTTGCTTCTGCAGAATCGTATGAATTTTTAATAACATTTTAATTATTTTGTGTCAATTTGATTAATAATAATTTTTTAAATTTAAATATTTTAGTCTACATAAGATGCCATATGGTACTTATTATACATTGAAGGAGTTTAAAGAACATGTTGACAATGTAAAAATGATGGTTGCTGAATCTAAAAAATTAGATGGAGACACGATAAAGAGGGCTATTAATGAAGCGGATATTATAAATAAAATGAAAGTTAGCCATGGCGAGACATTCCTAGGTGGGAGACCGTTTGAGTTCTTTTATGAACTGAAAGAGCGTTAATTTATTTTAATTTAATTTATAAATTGGTTTTTGATGCGTAAATTTGTAAATTTTTGTTTAATTATACTCTGCTGCCAGAAACCTCGAAATATATATTGCTCTGTTTTACTTATTTAAGCCGAAAACAAGACTTTTAGTTTTAAATAAAAATTTCATTTTTTACCCAAATTTCCAATTAAAAATTCTCCATTAGTATATCATAGAATATCAAACAAAAAATAGATTTTAAATATTCAATTTTATATTTAAGAGGATCAGCCTGAGATTGAACCTAATAATGATTCTGAATTATTAAACACTAATGATGATACGGTTGTTTGTAAAGAAGAACTTAAAGAATTGACTATTGTACGTGCTTAATTATGACAAATATATATATATAATATAAAGATATGAAAAAATACATTTATTTCTTTTTATGATTTTTATTTGTTTTGATCTCCCAGGGAAGGTTACATATTTTTTTAAAGGATTTTCTATCGATTTGCCATGTCATCAAAAATTTAATTTCTTATTTTTACATTATACATTTTTCAACATATTACATATATATTTCAGCCAAAAGTAGACTGCCTTTTAGAAAATTCAGACCTATAAAACAATGGGGAAGACATAACACAATGTTATTCAAAAAATTTTCAGACAGGATTAATAAGAGATGCTAATGTTCTACAAATTGATCCTGAGTTTAAACAGCTTGGAATTAAAATTCAAAATCCACTACATTCCGATTTCTTTAAAAAATTTGAGAATAAGAAGGAAAACTTTTTATCAATTAAATATGTATATTATAAAAAAGCTTTTTTAATATTTAATGAGATGTCTAATCATTTTTAACCTTCGACTCACAATCAGCACAGAAAAAAATTTACAATGGAAAAAATTGTTTTAGAATTTAATAAACGCTTGAGACATCAATGCATTAAAATAAATATAAGGCACTAATAATTGCACCACATGTTACGACGACGAATATCAGCTTTTTCTTCTTCAGTCAAATCGTCCTAAAGAATTTAAAGATTTCAAAATATCCATAAGGAATTGGATAAAATGCATACCTCAAGACCGAACAATTCTCGAAGCTCCTCTGGCGTCTTATCACCAATCAGGTTTGCCATGGCTTGGCAGCCACAATAATACTGCATTTCTAGATTATACTATTTATTTGAAATAAAAAATACCAAAGATTTTATGTCCAAATAGTTGGCAGCTTTAATCAAGTTGGCAAGATCATCAACACTGACCTAAACAAAAAAAATATTTTTAAAAATTTATGTTGGTAAATTCCCATTCAAACTAAAATTTGGTCTTTCAGTGTTGATCCTAAATAATTGGTCTCCTAAATTTTTATTCTTCCATTAAACTGTTTATCGGGATTATATTAACACTGTTTATCAGATCGCTAATTTGTCGATGAATTATAGTTTGATAACCTTCTTGAAAAACTCAGTTTCATAACCCGAAAAGGAAAGAGCTTTTCGTTGGCGAGTAGCAGGATCATCTTCAATCACAGGATCAGGTTTACCTAAAAGGTATTTGTTTTTAGATGAATAATTAAAATAAACCAATATGCTCCCCCATCCATTCAACAACTTTAGGAAAGATATGCGAATCAATACTGACGTTGAATACAAAGCTTTTCAAATCGGTTGGTGACATATTTGTATCCTGTAAAATGTAAATTCTTCAATAAAAATTATTCTGACGGCGCTTAAAAGTTTAACCTGGTACATATTCTTAAAAACATTGCTTTGAAGCAGATGCGAAAAAAGAACAGGAATCAGAGAATCATCGTTCGTTTTGCACGAGATCTAGGAAATATTTCAAAATAAGTTTTTCAAAGAACCTTCATTTGCATTTGTGAATCATCAAACAAGCACTCTTTCTTCTTCTCATTGTCACCATTAACCTCGGTATCAGACATTTTATTTTGAAAGATATTTTATTTATAAATTATTGTTAAAGATTGTAGTAAATACGTAAATTAAAATAAAGATGGAAGTTTAATGTAATTTTTGTCAAGAAAACACTTCGTAGCGGTAATTAAGAGAGCATTGGTCATTTCGGTGCAAAATAAATATTCACAATTGTAATAAATTTACTTGTAAATAAAAGTATTTTTATCATCAACGAAGAACTTCAAGTATTTATTTTTGTAATCTGATATATCTAGAAAATATTCATAAAATTTCTTTTATTTTTACAAAAAAAAAGTCCAGCAAAGTAAAAATATATTTAAGTATATATTTTTAATTAGCTTAAGTTGAACTAATGTTTCTTTTAAATTTTGATATAAAGAAACTTGCTCAATTTAATTATGCGACTAAAATGTCTGCATTCTTTAATAAATTCTTCAAATAAAATAAATTAAAATTTTCTTTTAAATTAAAATTAGATTTTGATAGAACAAAGCGCTAGATTGTTTATTTGTGGACAATTTAATATTTTAAATTATTTATAGTTAAGACTTTAATTTTTAAGTTAATTTTAATATTAATTTTTATTTTTTTTAATTATTTTATTTTATTGAATTATTTTCTTTTACTATCATTAAAAAATTAATTTTATTAAAAATCCTTTCCTTGAAAAAATATCAAAAACATCTTGTTTTTAAAATCAATATAAAAATTATAAAAGCAGATCAGAGCGAAAAGATATGTATATTTTATTATAAAACTTCTTTTTTAGTGTAAACAAATGCCAGAGCTTTCTTCCACCCACTTGAAAAATGAGCAGCTAAAAAAATAAATAAAAGAGAAAAAAAATAAATAAAATTTTTGTGTGTGGATTTGTTAAAGACAGGTAAAAATCAACATATTTAACATACTTTACTGTTCTTTTTGTATTTTCTTTTCACTTTAAAATAAATCTTCAATGCGAGGATTTATGAAAAGAATTAGTTAAACACACACATAAACAATAACTTCTCTCTCTTTCTCTCTTTTTTCTTTAAGCTTTTTAAAAAACGTTGCCAGATATTTTGATAAAATATTTTTTAAAATTACTAACTTTTATTTTATGGCCATAGAACTGAAAGGATTAGTAAAATAATTATGATTTAGTAAGGCTAAATTACTTCGATTTTGGAATATTTTTTTAAAATTATTTAAATAAACAAAAACCTTTTTTTAATTAATTAAATTAAATAATTTAGAAAAATAATATAAATTTATTATTTAATTAAAAATTTCAACTAATTTAAAAATGTCAGAGGAAGAATAGTTTGTTGTTTTAATTTAAAGTTTTAATAATTTATAAACTATTTTATAGCAGTGAAGAAGAAGAGGAAGTTGAAGTTGAAGAAGAATATATTAATGAACAAGTTATTAATACTAAACATACAGAAGAGTAAAAGAATAAACAAAAGAATATTTAAATTTATTTTATTTTTAGTCACAATACAAAACGAAGTCGTGAACGGATTGATTTACAAGATGGTGATGAAAATATGACTGAAGCTGGAAGGGCAATGTTGGCAAGTTTTTTTCTTTAATTTTTTACTATTTTAAATTAGATATATGAAGAAGTTTTATTTTATCTTTTTAGTTATTTTTAATGATTTGAAAGGGTTTTTTAAGATTAATATTTCCCTTATATTTAATTCCATCGTTTAAGGAAAAAGGGTGTATGTATTTTTATGTGTATTAATAAATAAATAAATTTGTAAAAGCATCGGTCTTCGGAACTAAAAATTGAAAGAGTTTGAAAGATAACCCATTGACCGTTTACTTCTAAATTATTAAAATAATAGGCTGCCAAAAAACGTTTGGAAGAAGATGATGCTGCCAAATTACAAGACTATGAAGATCGTCGTCGTTTAGAGCGTGAGAGAGAAGAGGAAGAATTAAGAATTTTAAAAGAAAAACAAGAACAACGACGCCTTCAACGTGAAGAAGAAGAAAGAGAACAAGAAGAAAGAAGAAAAGCAGAAGAAGAGAGACGTAAAGTGGAAGAGGTAAATTAATAAAAAATTAAAGGTTATAAGTATGTTTTTAAAGGAAGAACGTAAGGCAAAATTAGAAGCACAACGTAAACAAAAGGAAGAAGAGAAGAAAAAACGTCAACAAATGATGGGAGGAGGAATACCCTTTTCTGTTGGAACACGTTTAATTTAATTAAAATAAAATTAAATAAATAGTAAAATTTAGCTACTGGAGGGCGTAATTTTATTTTACCAGAAAAGAAAAAGGATCAGAGTGAAAAATTTGGAAATATTGTACAGGCTAAACAAGTAAGTTTAAAAGAAATTTTAAAATGTCAACAATAAGAATTCAGACATTTCGCCAAAAACATTTTAGACACACAAAAATATAATGCTTTATTGTCTTTATTATATTCGGATGAAAATTAATTTAAAAATTTTAAATAAATATAAAAAATAAAATTTCAAAAAAAAATAAAATTAAAGGAAATGGGAATGACAAAAGATCAACGAGAAGAGGCCAAAAAGAATTTTGTTGCTCAAGTAATGAAACAATTAGGGGATTTAACTTCATTAAATGGAGGAGAATTAAAGGTTTAAATTTATTAAAAATAAATAAAATTAATTTTAAAAGACAAAACTTAAAGAAATGCATAATCGTATATGTAAATTAGAAGCAGAAAAATATGATTTGGAAAAAAGACTTCAAACACAGGAATATGATGTAAATTGGGGAAAAGAAAATAAATTTTTAAGAATTAAATTTAGTTAAAAGAATTAAATGAACGACAACGCCAAATAAATAGACAAAAATTACAATCAAAGGGAATGGATCCAAATTCAGCTAATTCACGATATCCTGTAAATTAAATTATTTTTATTTATTAAAATAATTTCTCTCAGCCAAAAGTGGCTATTTTCAGCAAATATGATAGACAAATTGACCGCCGTAATTTTAATGAAAGAAAATCTCTTTATGATAAAGTTTTAAAATATTTAAATAATTAAATATATTAATTATTTAGAAGAATGCTTTTCCTTGTTTTCCTAATGTTCCTCCACCTACAACAATTTTAGAATTTAAATTATTAAATGATGGAGAAAATAAAAGTCCTGGAATTGAAGAAGAAGATGAAGCAGAGGAAGTAGAAAATAAGGAAAATGAAGAAGAAGAGAGAGAAGAGGAAGAAGAAGAAGAAGAGGAGGAAGAAGAAGAGGAGGAAGAAGAAGAGGAATAATGTTAAAAATAATTAAATAAATTAGATAAAAATTAAAAATTATTTTTTTAATTAAATAAAACTTTGTAATTGTTTTAAAAAGTTTTTTTTCAATAATAAAAACATTGGTTTGTGGAATATAAAAACGAGGAATAATAGATTGGAAAAATAGCATACTTAGCTTCGAACATATAAGGACATTTCCGGAAATGTTAATAGCAAATAATCACTAAAGGCTATACATCTTGTGATGATGAATTTTGTAAAAAAGAAGAAGAATGTTTATTCAATTAAAAATATGTTTGCACATTGTTGTCCTAAATAAATAAATAAATTATAATTAATTTCTTTTAATAGTATGTATTAAATAAACTTAAACTTTCTCAGTTATTTAGTTTTTAATTTAAAAAAAAACTTAAATTAAAAAATAAATACAAATTAATTTCTTACAACAAACATTAAAGTGCTTTTTTATTCCCCCTTTATTTCTTTATAATTTATAAAACATATTGAACCTTTTTTTGATCAATAAAAGTAAACCTTTTATATTTATTTATTTTTATTACACCTTTATTTTGCTGTCAATTAAAGCCAGAATTTTTTAAAAAATAATTAATTTATTAAAATTTTTTTTTTTTTAATTAAATTATTAACCATATTAAATATTTATTTATTTATTCTTAAATAATAAATTTTATTAATTATAATTTTCTTTTTTTTTTTACTAATTATTTTTTTTTAATTCTCTTAATTTTTCCTTTATGTAATTAATTTAATTTTAATTATTTTATAGCAATATATTTTTACAAAATACCTAAAATTTAAATATTTTTTAAAATTCTAGTCATATAAAAATATTATTTAATTAATTTTCCTTTTTAATTAAAAATAAATTAATTAAAAAAATGTCCTTCCTTTATTATTAGAGAAAATAAAAAAAAACTTTTTCAGAAAAAGTTTAATAAATAGTAATGCTCATTTTTATTTTGTTCGCTAAATAAGTTTATTTTAAATATTTTATTTTAATTTTTAAATAATTAAAAAAATAAATTCCCTTAAAAATGCATCAAAATATATTAACAACTTTATTTTTTTATTTAATTATTTTTATTTTTAATATTTTTATTCCTTCAATATTTGCAAAAATAACAACAAATGAATATAATTTATGGTAAAAAGAAAATATTTTTAATTTTAAAATGAACCTTTTAACTGACTAATATTTGAAAAAAATAATAAAATTCTTAAATTAATTAAAAAAAAAAGCTTTCGGTTTTTTTAAACGAAAAGGAAAAACCCGAAAGATTTCGATTTACCAAAAAGAATTAAATTTATAAAAGAAACTTAAATATTTTTATTTTTTTAATTTTAAAGTAATAAAGCATTATCTACTACATCTATTAATTCAAAAATAAATAATAATGATTTAATTATTTCTAATAAAATATGTAAACAACCTAAAGATGAAGGAAAAATATGTGAAAATAAAGAAATAATTAATAATAAAAGTGAAGAAATAAAAATTAAAGTAATTTTAAATATTTAAAAATAAAAAAAAAAGAAAATATTTTTTAAGTGGTATTTTGATGAAGAAACTCTTCAATGTTTAGCATTTGGATATAAAGGTTGTGGGGGAAATGAAAATAAATTTTCTTCAATATTTGAATGTAAACAAAAATGTCCATTACCAAGTTTATTTTTTATTTAATTAAAAAAAAAAGTTTTATTTATTTTAGTGGATTATGGTGGTTGTTCTGGTAATAAACCTTCAGCTATTAATTCTAAAGGACAACAAATCTTTTGTGGAGGACATTCTGATTTATTAATAGAAAAATGCCCAAAAGGTTATCGATGTCAGGGAATGGCTTTTTTTGCTATTTGCTGTGAAATTAAAAATGAAGGTAATTTTAAATGATTTTTTTAATTTAATTAAAAAAGAAGAAAAATTAAAAAATAAATAGAAAAATTAAATTTTTAATTTCTAAAATTCACCTAAAACAAATAATTTTTATTTAATTAAAAAATTTAAATTTTCTAACCATTAAAATAAACTTTTTCAAGTTTATTTTAATTTATTTATTTTGATTCAAAAATATAAATAATTATTTTATTTAAATTAATTAATTTTTTTTTAAAGAAATTTATCATAAAAATTTTAATCCAAAATGTTTAAATGGAAAACAACTCTACCAAATTAATGATGAAATAAATAATTGGAAAATTAATTTCTTAGGCAAATCTTGTAATGATAATTTTTGTCCTTTAAATTCTGAATGTATTCAATTAGAAATATTTTCGCATTGTTGTATTTAAATTAAACAAAACAAAAAATTTATTTTTTAATCAACTGTTATTATTTCATTATACTTAATGTTGTTTTTCTTTTTTACCACCTTAAGATGTTCTTTAAGTAGTTCGGTTTGAATACGTATATTCTGGGTCTCTGCCTGAAAGGAAAAAAGAATAGAGTTTTAAACCAATCCTCCCAATCAAAAATGCATTACTTTCATCAAATCACATTTTGTCTTTCTGATTGCTTTGTTCAGAGCTGGAGGAGTGTCTTCCATCAAGGCGATTTTAGCACTAGAAGGTTCTCCATTTGTAGCACTAGAAGGTTCTCCAACAAAGGTTTGGTCGTTTGAACATTCATCATCAGACTAATAAAAAAATGTAAAGATTAATAGACTAAAAATAAAACAAACATTATTCCAAGAGTTGTCAGTACCTGGCCTACAACACGAACTTTCAAAAAAGGACTTGAATCTAAATCTTCCTGTTTGTTTTGCTTGGTATTGTTTTGTTTCTTTTTCTAAAAATAAAATAAAGGATATTTAGTATTGTCTCGATCTTTCACCTCAAGAAAAAGCTTGCCAACATAGTTCTTGGAGACACGACAACGACGAGCAATCTTCGAGTATGACAGTCCACTGTCAAAATAACTTAGAACCTCCAAACGTTTGTGTAGAGGTAAAGACTGGTGAGACATTAAAAATATTTATTCTAATAGAAAGACAATTCCAAACAAAACAGAGACTAAAAAACAAATAAAATTTAAATAAAAACAAAATAAAAGCAAAACAAAAAATAAAATTAATATACCTAGATAAAAAAATAAAATAAATTTATGAAAGGGGAAATAAAAAAAAGGTAAAATAATTCCAGAATTAACATTAATATTTTTTTATTTTAATTATTTTTTGTTTTTAATTATTTAAAAGTACTTTTTAATTATTAATCATTTTAAAAATATATATTTACACATAAAAATATTTATTTGTATGTACATCATTATTTTTATTTATTTTATATAAAAGAATAAATTTACAATTAGAATTATGTTTATTATTTAATAGAAAAGGATGTTTACAAGTGACCCCTTTTTTCACTATTTTTTTATTTTTGAACCTTTCTTTCTTCTACTTAAAAAAAAGTTTTGTTTTTCTTATATAAATAAAAATTATTTAAGAAAAGAAAAGTTGTGAACTTAAACATTTTAATTCCTTAAATATAAAATCTTAACATTTTTATTAAAAAAAGATGTACATATAAACAAATATTGACCTAATTAATTAAAAAAAAAACTAAAATAAATCATTTATTATTTAATAATAAAAAAGAGAAAATAGGCGTTTCCTTATTTTAGGCATTTATTTTTTTATTTTTTATTTATTAATTAATCAATTTACTCATATGTACATATATTTTATTTAAATAATATCAATTAATTAATTAATTAAGAGAATTAATTATAATTATTTTTTGATGGCTGATTTAAATGATTTGTCTTCTGTAAAATTGTGTTGTTGTTCTAAACAATGTTTTCAACGTTTACAAACTTTAAAGGTAAAAAATAAATAATTTTTAATAAATTTTAATTAATTAATTAATTTTTAAGGAAATTTTAAATAAAAAAAATTATTCAAAAGAAGAACAAAATAATTCTGAAATTAATGAAGAAAATAAAGAATTGAAGTATTTAATTGAAGAAAATAGTAAATTAATTAAAGAAAATATTGAATTAAATATTAAAATTAAACAACAATTAAAAGAAGGAAAAATAGAAAATAATAAAAATATATTAGAATGGGTACAATTAAAAAATTATTAAATTTTACATATGTACTTACCTATGAACAGAATTTAAATTAAATTAATTAATTAAATTATTTATTGTTTGATTATATTAATCTAAACATGTACATACTCTTATTCAAATTGTTTTAATTATTTTATAAAATTGTTTTAATTAAATTCTTTGTTCTAAAAATAGTTAAAATAAATTATAAATAAATAAATACAATTATTAAATTATTTTATTTATAATTTATTTTTAATTTTTTTGAACATTTTTAGTTCTTCTTCTATTAAAGAAAATAAATTTTATAAATTATTTAAATCTTAAAAGTTTTAAACAAGAGAAAATATTATTTACAGATATTGCCTTTTTGTCCTTTAAAAAATTATTTAAAAAAAAAAGAGAAAATAGGCGTTTCTTTGTGTTGACCTTTATTATATTTTTTGGAATACTTTGAACAAATATACGTAATTTAATTTAAAAACTTCACCCTTTTATTTCCTTTTTATTTTAACTTTTATTCCCATTAAAGTAAATTAATTTAAATTTAAATTTAGAATATTTTTTATTTAAAAAATGAGTGAACAATTATCTAATTATTTTAATGATTTGTCTACTGTAGATTCTTGTAGTTGTTCTACACAATGTCCAATTGAAAGTTTTAATCAACGTTTACAAACTTTAGAGGTAAACAAACAAACAGAAATAATTTATTTAATTTTCCAAACAACTTTAGTTATATTTTATTATTTTCTATTTTGGTTAATTAATTTAATAAAGATTAAATTATATTAATTAATTAATTAATTAATTTTTAAGGAAATTTTAAATAAAAAAAATTATTCAAAAGAAGAACAAAATAATATTGAAATTAATGAAGAAAATAAAATGTTAAGAAATAAACTTGAAATTACTCAAAAAAATGAATTAAAACAATTTAATGAAAATAATAAATTAATTAAAGAAAATTCAGAATTAAATATTAAATTAGAACAATTTAAAGAAGAGAAAATAAAAAATGAATTAAAATTTAATTTATTATTGGAATGGATTGAAGTAATTAATTTGGGAATTACAATAAATACAATTAAAGTATTCTCTTAATTAAATTAATTAAATTAATTTAATTAAATTTAGGATCAAATAAATTCTCCTTTAAGTGAAAAAATTGATTTATTAATAATTAAATTACAACAAATAAATAAAGAAGATAATGGTGTTGTAAGTTTTTTAATTAATTAAAAAAAAGAATTATTTTTTATAAAGCTTTTTATTCCAATTTCGAATTATTTTGAATCTCCAACAGAGGAAGAAAAAGAAGGAGGAAACGCTTTTATTAGTGTTGAAAATAATAACGGGAAATTAAAATATAATTCTGGGAGTAATTTTAATTTAATTTAAAAATTAATTTAATTATATATTTTTTAGAATTAAAAAATACTACTGCATGTGTAATAGGACAAAATTTTTTTAAGAAAGAATTAAGTTGTGGTTGTCGTTCAATATTATTTTATTATGAAGTGAGAATGATTAAAGAAGGACCTTATAATGAGTAAGAAGGATATTAGTTGATGATATATTAATTTATTTTTTAGTGGTCATGCTTCATTTGGTCTTAATAAATATAATGCTGAAATATATTTATGTAATGCCAAATATACAGTCTTTGGTTATAGAGGAAAAACTTATCAAAAATTTCATTGGAAAGATAATGATGTTTTTGGTTGTGGACTTATTTTTCCAGCAAATAATAGATCTAGTAATCCTTATGTATTTTTTACTAAAAATGGAATTGAAATTGGTTATTTATTTTTATTAATTTCTTTAATAATTATTAAAGGCAAAACAATTACTTTGGAAAAAGATGCTAATAATTTACGTCCTTATATTAGTCTTGATATGGTTTCAATGGAAATTAATTTTGGTGATGATCTTGAGAATGAACCTTTTTATTACAATATTAATCAATAAATTTAAATTTATTTAAAATTAATTAATTGTTTAGATTATATTAATCAATTCTCTTTTTTTTTTATTTATTTTTTCAAATGTTTATTAAATAAATAAAATTTTATTTAAATTTAATATTAATTAATTAATTAAATTAAATTAAAAATATTAATTAATTAAAAGAATGAAATATTTTTTTTTTCTTAATATATTAGCTTAATAAATAAATAAATAAAACAATTAAATAAATAATATATTATTTGATTTATTTTTTGTTTGTTCTTTTACTTTCTTTTTAGTGTAGTAGTGGTCTTATTTATTTGCATTATCTTTTCCTTCGGCTGGACATAAAAAATATTTTCTCAAATATATTTTAAAAGAGCTGAGTAAATTATTATGTATATATATAAATATATTAAAATAATTATTTAAATAAAGTCCTTTTTTATTAATAAATTAATTAATTTATTTTAATTAATATTTTATCTTTGTTAATAAAAATTAATTTAAATAAAGGTTATTAATAATTTTAAAACAAATTAATTAATAAAAAATATAATATTAAAATTTATTTTAATTTTATAATTTTTTTTACTCTTTTTTTTTTTTGTTTAAATTTTTTATTTAACTTTTACAACCTAAAAATAATTCTTCAGTAAAACTTACTTCTTTTTTCCTTTTTACTATTTCTCCTAATTTTGATTAAATTTAACACTCCATTTAATTAAATAAAATATTTATATTTATTTATTTAATTAATTAAATAATTCTATTTTTTATTTAAAAAATTATTTTTTTTTTTATTTTTCTTTATTGTAAATATTTGAGGAAAAAAAGTTTTTATTATTAAAAAAAGAAAATCATTTAAATGATTCATTTATTATTTAGAAAAAAAATTATTATTCTTGAAAAGCATTTATTTAAAAATTATTTTATTATTAAAGTTTTACGTTTTTATTTTAAAATAAATAATTAAAAGGAACGTTTAAAATATTCCAAAGGTTAATAAATATTTTATTTATTTTTCTTTTTTTTTTAATTAAAAAGAAAAGAAAGTTTATTTTTTTAATATTATTTTATTATTCCCCTTTAATTAAAAAATCTTTTATTTTTTATTATTTTATAAAGAAATGTCTCTTTTATATTTTTTAAATTCAATTACCTCTTTTATATCTAATCAAAATAATTTTTTTATTTCGATCAAATTTCTCTTTTGAAAATAAAAATATATTTTTTGTTTTATTAATGTTTATTTTTATTATTTTATAAAAAAAATAAGAAAATTCTGAAGAGTTTACATATTTATTTAGTACTTAAAAATTACTTGTTAGATATATTTAATGTTTTTATTTATTTTTAATTAATTAATTTTTAATTTAAAAAACATATATTTTATACAATTTAAGATAAAGTTTTATTAAATATAGGTTTATTTTTAGTCAAGTTTTTATTTTTTAAAAATATCTTTTTGTTAAAACTTAAAAAACTTTTCTCCTCTTTTTTTAATTTTAAATTAAATATTTTCAAATAAAAAGTTTTTTTCCCTTTTATTTTTATTATTTTTTGCCCATTACTTTTTCAACAAATAAATATTTTTCTTTACCTTTTTTACCCTCTTCTACTCTATATGTATTTATATTTGTACTATGTAGATTTCCTTTCGGAGTCCAAAATTTGTACAAACAATACATACATACATACTACTAAAAATTCTTTTCTTCTTCTTCCAATTTAACTCTTTTTCTCTTTACCTTTATGAAGAGTAGGAGGAAAGAAAATGATAAAGAGAATAAAAATTGTTGAAAAATGTTTGCTTGTAAAAATAAAAATAAAATAAATAAATATATTTAAAGGACTGTCCCTATTTTAATCTGCTGTCTGTTATATAAGCAATGATTTGCTCTCTCTTTCTCGGGAATGAGCAAAGAAATAAAAAATATGAGAAAGAAAAGACTAACCACAGAAACGTCTTTTTAATGATCGTTTTAGAAAACGTTATTAGAATAAATAAATAAAAAGCTCCAAATAAGGTTGAGAAAAGGTTGAATTTTACTAACAGCTTTAAAGTTTTATAATTTTACTAACAAATAAAGGAGAAAAAAATAGTCACTTTTATTCATTTTTTACATTTATTAATTAATTCTAATTTAAATCTTTTTATTTTTTATTGGATATGAGGCATTTAGATTTGTAATATTTATGTATAGTTTATTATTATACATACTTTTAATCCAATTTTTAAATTTATTTGACCAACCATTTTTCTAAATTTATTTTTTAAATAAATTTTGTAAAGCTTTTATTTATCCAATTATACAATTTATATAATAAAAATTAATTATTTATTTCTTAGTAATTTTCCTTGTTCAATTAATTGTACAATCACCTGTTTTTAGTAAAATACATTTTTATTTCCATCCTTATTAAATAAATGTTTAGCTATATTTAATAATTATTACAACAAATATGCCTTTTAAATAAATAAAAATTCCTTATTTAAAATAAAAAAAATGATAAAACAACAAAGATTTTATTATTTGGTTATTTTTTATTTTGTAAAATAAAAATAATATAAAATAAACAATAAAATGTCTGTAGATGATACAATACGTGAATTAAGCCATACACTTGCTAAACTTGGGGAGTTGGTGGTAAGAATAATTTTAATTAAAAAATAAAAATCAGAATTAACTTTAAACATTAATTTAAAAATCAGAATTAACTCTGAACATTTAATTTAAAAATCAGAATTAACTTTAAACATTAATTTAAAAATCAGAATTAACTCTGAACATTTAATTTAAAAATCAGAATTAACTCTGAACATTTAATTTAAAAATCAGAATTAACTTTAAACATTAATTTAAAAATCAGAATTAACTCTGAACATTTAATTTAAAAATCAGAATTAACTTTAAACATTAATTTAAAAATCAGAATAATAATATGTTTATTTATCATATATGTAGATGGAAATTAATGGCCAAGTTGGTAGTATAAGTTCAAGAATTAATATTACTTTGCAAACTTTTGATGATTCAATTTCTGGAATTGCAAAGGATGCAAATAAAATGACTACTCAGGTTGATACAACAATTGCACAGGTAAAGGAAATTATTTAATTTAATTTAAATATTTAAAACAAAAATATTTTTTTTCTTAAAAAAGATTCCTGGATCATGGGCATTTTATTTATTATTTTTTACAATGATTGCTGTTTTGGTATTACTCTCAGCTTTATTACTCATCAATTTATTAATCAAAATTAGATCATTTTTACGGGTATCACAAACAGAATCCTCAAGTTGGTAAATAAACTTTAATATTTAATTATTATTATTTTTTAATTCTTTTATTTTCTTTTAAAGGAACATCAACTCCAACTCATCCATTAGTAAATTCAGAATTTTCTTCCTCTAAGCCTTTCAATGTAGGGCCTTATTCTCCTACTGATCCAACTAAATTAAAGTATTTTTTATTTTCATTTAATTAACAATCTGTTTATTTATTTCTCTCTTTTTAGCCTTCTAAAAAATTCTTTTATTTTCTTTTATTAAAAAGGAAATATAAAATAATTCTTTTTTTATTATTTAAATATTTCAAGGCATATAGCTGTTGAAATGGAACATGAACCTAGACGTTATGGATTTGGACAAAGTAGAGGACCTTCAGGTTGTTCTAGTACACCCTCTGCTTTTCTCCAACCTTTACCTACAGAATATTATGTATCAAATGGTAATGGAATTGGAACAACATGTAGTCCAACACATTGTGATTTAAGAGGAAGAGATAAAAGTCCACGTTCTCATCAAGGTAATTAATTAAAATATTTTTAAATAATTAAATTAAACATTTTTAAAAATTAAAAAACATTTTAGTTTGATAGGTTTACATAAAGGAAATTTGTCAAAATATTCATCAACAAAAAAGCAAAAGATGCTTTTATAATTTAAAGATATATATTTAATTCACTTTTATTATTATTTTTTTATTTGCCTTTAAACTTTTTTAAAAAAGAAATATTAATTCTCTAAGTAATGGAGAAAATAATTTAAATATTTTTATTTTATTCTTTTAAATTCACTTTTTAATTTTTGTGCCTAAAAATAAAGTTTTATTTGTTTCAAAAATTTTTTTCCATAAAGGGAAAAAATTAAATTCTTTTTTTAAAAAATTAATTAACATTTATTTAAATAAATTAAAATTATTTATTTTATTTTAAATAATATTCTTTTAATTTTTCTATTAAGGAATATATTAATTGGGTAAAATCTTTGTTATTTAGTAAATACATTAAAATAATACAACTTAAATTTTATAATTGGAATCCTTTTTTATTTTTTATTATGTCATCATGTTTATATTTATATATTAAATTATTAGAATATTTAATTATTTTATTTAAAGAAAAATAAATTTTAATATTTCTTTTTAAATTAAAATTTAATTTTTTATTTAATACCCTTTTTTTAATTGCTTTATTTTTTTCTTTATTTTTATTTATTGGAAAATAGTTCAAATATAGAAAAAATGTTTTTTTAATCCTTTCCTTTTTTTTAATAATTATTTTTCCTATAATCTATGGCCAAAGGATTTTTAACAAAATATTTATCTCCTTTTTATTTTATATGTACTATTTCAATATTTTATAGTTTATTCACGACGGGGTATTTTTTCTTAGTATTTAATTTAGCACACAACATAAATAAATAAATATTCTTTTTCCGTTAAAATATTTATTTTTAAATTTAATTATTTATTTAAATTTATGGGTTTATAATAATAATTAATAAAATATTTAGATTAATTAATTAAATTATTTTTGTATTATCTTAGAGTAAGTTAATAAATTAATTATTTTTGGAAAAGATTGTAAAGATTTTTATTTTTAAATTAAAATCAATTAAATAATAAAAAAAGTTTTATTATTTTTTTTCTCTTTATTAATATTCCAACTTTAAATGAATGTTTAAGCAACTTATTTAAAATAATTTTATTTAAAGTTTGTAAACTTAAGTTCTTGTTTTTAAAATCAGAACATAATTTAAACTTATTTATTATTAATTTTCTATTCCTTTTTTTTTTAAATTTAATTTTAAATTATTAATTATTATTAAATTTATTTTATTTAATATTTAATTTTTCCTTTTATTTAATTCTTCTCTTTTAACAAAAAAATTCTGGCAAAAAATTTTTTTGTTTAATTTTTAGTTTATCATTTTCTTTATTTTTTTCTTCTTCATTTCAACGGAAAAAAAAAGTTCGGATTGCCTTAAAAAGCAGAGACAAATTTACACTTCTTTTTTATTTTTTTTTCTTGAATAGAAAACTTAATTTTAGGAATCTTAGCTTCATCAATGGATAAATAGGAGAAAAGAAATTCTTTTTTAAAAAATATAAATATATTATTTTATATTTATTTATTTAAGTTAAAAAAAATAAAAGAATATATTTATTATTTATTTATTTAATTTATTTATTTATTTTTTAGTTTCTTTTATTCGTCTTTTTTTTTTTCCTTTATTTTTCTTTTTTAGGTTTCCGTTCTTTTTTGCCATTTTTTAAATTTTAAAGTTTTTATTTTTTAAATTAATAAAATTTATTTTTTATTTTTTAAAAAATAATTAAAAATACTCTTTATTCGTTTTAATTAAAATTCTGACCTATTATTGGAATTATTAATTTTTAAATAAAACTTTTTAAGGCCTAAAAATCCAACTATTTTTTGGTAAACTTCCCCTTCTACTTCTTCTCTAGTTTTTCTTTTATTTATTAAAAAATATGTCAAATAATTAAATTAAATATATAAAACAAAATATATTACATACATAATTTAATTTAATAATTTTTTTTTCATTTAAAAATTTTATTAAATATTGATTTTAATTATTAATTATTTCTTCCCTCTTAAAAAAAAACATTTTGCCAATTTTTTAAAGTTTAATCCATTCTTCTTTTTTCTTTCCTTTTTTGCCAATTTATGAAAAACAAAAAAAAATAAAATAAAAAAAAAGGGGGGGGGAAGCTTTAAATAACAAAATACGGGCAATTGACGATAACTAGCTGCTAAACATTTATTTCCATTTGAATGAACAAAATTAAAAGAGAAGAAAAAATAAAAGAAAAGTTTTTATTTTAGTTGTTGTAAAAAGCATCATCTCCCTTTTAGTTCTTTTTTTTTTAATAAATAATATTTTTAATATATATATAACCTTGTCATTTTTCTCTTCTTCTATTTGAGGTATTTATTAGTGTCTATATATATTAAATATTCAAATAATAATTAATTCTCTCTATTTAATTTATTATTTAAAAAATAAAGTTTAAATAAATAAATAAATATTTTTATAAGACAAAATGCCAAATTTTAATTTTAATTTTTATGCAAATAAATAAATTGTATTTTTTAAATATATTTCCTTTCTTTTTTGAATAACTGGAACAGAATTAATTTATTTTAAAATTAATATTAGTTTTTTTTTAATTTAATCTTTTATTTATAATATTCAATTAAAACAAAATTTCTTAGAATATTTTAACCTTTATTAAAAAATTTTTATTTTAATTGGCACATGCTAAGGTTATACTTTAGATTTTTAAATATTATTTTACAAAATAAAAATTATTTTAAATATATTTTAAATATTTAATTTATTTTTCATAATAATATGTATTTTATATTAATTTATTTTTATTTAAAATAATTAATTAATTATTTAATATTTAAACAAATATATACTCTACTTTTACTAATTTTAAAAATTAAAAAAAAATAGTTAATAAATTAAAATACAAATTTAATTTTTTTTTTGTTTGTTAAAAATTAATAAAATAATATACTTATTTTACTTAAATAATTTTTAGAGTATTAATTAAATAATAATTATTTTATTTGTTTTTTAAAAATATTTTTTTATTTCACATTAATTTTAATTAATTTAATTTAAATTATTATTTATTGAAATTTTAACATTTTTATACTTAATTTAATTTTAAAAATTAATCTATGATTTTTAATTAATTTAAATTAAATTATTTTCCTTCCTTTGAAAAAATTTTTTTTAAATTTTCCTTTAAAAATTGTTAAATAAATTTATTAATAAACTTAAAATAGAATTTTAAAGTAATTTAGTAAATATTAAATAATTAAATTAATAAAAAAAAATATATTTATTAATTTCTGTTACTCCTTTTATTTTCCACCTACATACATCTATTTATATGTTTTATTTATTTAAAACAATTTTTTATTATTTTATTTATTTAATTAAATTTTTTATTTAAAAATTAATTAAATTTAATTTTTTAAATATTTTAACAATTTATTTATTTATTTTAATAGAGAATTTATTTATTTATTTAATTTAAAATAATTAATTTAAAAAAAAATACACAAATTAAAGACCGTTAATTTACGTCAAAAATCAGCTCAAAATTATTTTTTTTTTTAAATTAAAGGAGGAAAAAATAAATAAATTTCTTTAATTGAAGAAAAAAAGGGGGAAGATTAACAACTATTTTTTGGCTTTTTTCTTCTTCCTTATTTTTTTTAATAAATAAATAAATATTTATTTATTTATTCTTAATATTCTACAAATTGATTTAAATAAATAAATTACGTCAAAAGAAGCTCAAAATTATTTTTATTTTTTTTTAATAAATAAATGTCTCTGTTGTTTAGTTCTTTTTACTTTTCTCTCTATTTTCCACCTTCTTTTTTTAAAAATAATTCTACAATTTATTTTTCCATTAAAATCCTTTGGGGGTATTTTTTAAGGCAATAAAAGGACTGGAAAAATTTTTACACGTTAAATTAATTTTATTTAAAATATATCTTCCTTTTCCTTTGCTCTTATCTGCCTACGAAACAATTCTTTAAAATATATATTCTTTCCTTTTTTTCTAGGCATTAAATTTTCTAATCGTCTCAAAATTAAAAATAGGATAAATAAACCTTTTTAGAGAAATTAAAAAAGGAAAAAAATTCTATATAGAATTAAAATATGTAGTATATATTTTATTTTTTAATTTTCTTATCTCGCAACCTCTGTTAAAAATAAAAAATTAATAAAAAAAAATATTTTAGTTTACACAATATAATTTAATATATTCTATTATTTTTTAGCTTTTTTCTAGTAAATAAGATTACTTATAAATTAATTTTTTTAAAGTTTGTTTCAAGATCTTTAGATCAGTAGTTGTATGGTTAAGTGGATTACAGCATTGCTTCAGAGAGGCTTAGCAGAATTAAATCTATGCTCACCTTTTATTATTATTTTCTATGGGTGTTAGTTATCTTTAAAGACGCTGATCTTTTATTTAATATTCAGTTTTGTTTTATTTTTTTACTTAATATTAAAAATAATTTCAGTATCCTTAGAGCATTTGAAACTAAATTTTCTTTTTTTATAATTATTAAAATTAAAAAATTTATTAATTTTTTAATCTTTTTAAGAGACATTTTTCCTCCGAATATTTAATTTCTTAGAAATTCTATTTTTATAATTTCTTCTTATTTAAAAAATTAAATTTCTAATAATTATTTAAAAATGTCATGAACTTCAAAATTTTAAAATATTTCCTTAAATATATTTAAAAAAAAACATTTTTTCTCATGTCTACCTAAATACCTTCATTTAGAAAAAATTAATAACAAATCATCGTCAATTATACTTTTTTTATGTCAGTTAATTTTAAAGCTTTTGACGTTCATAAATCTTTCCCTTTGTATTTTTCTTAAAAATCTATATTTATTTATTTTCAACCTTTTTGGTTTTTTAGGCGCAAACATGTTTGGACGCATGTATTTGCTTAGTTGTTTAGATCAGAATAATTTTGTAATTTTTAAATTTTATTAAATAAATAATTAAATTAATTAAATAATTATTTAATTAATTAATTTAAATAAAAATTTATTTAATTTTATAATTCTATACCCTAATCCCTGCGCCTTAATATCCCCTCTATTGAACATTATCCTTTAATATATTAACAACCTTTTCCCTCTCTAATCATTTATTATTTTTCGTTTAATTTATTAAATGTCATTTAAAGTGTCAGTTGGTAGTAGCTAAATTGTTAATTAAATAGAAGAAGATATATATATATAAAATAACTTTAAACCGCTTAAATATTTTTTTTAAAAAATAATAATATCTATTTTATTAATTTAATCTATGTACCTATTTTAAGAAAAAAAATAATCTTTAAATAAATTAATATAATTATTTAGTTTAATTTATAATAAAGGCTTCCCTTTTAAGCCAACAAATATCTACTTATTATAATATTAATTATTTTTTTTGCAAATTTATTAATTTAAATAATTTTAAATGGGTTAAATTAAAAATAAGTTTTAAGGTTTTTAAAGCGATTTATTTAAACTTTTTAATTCTTATAGAAATAAAATAAGTTTAATTATTTTATAGACTTTCATAATTAATTAAGTAGTCTAAAATTTATTCAATTTTTAAAATAATAATTTTAATTGTATATTTAATTATTAAAAAATAAATAACAATTTACATATTGTCCTTCTTTAAATTTTAAAAAATCCAACAGAGTCTTTGTGTTGTTCCCAACATCTATTGCAAAAATGTTTTTTTTCTTATTCATATAAAACAAAACATTTCCTGTATTTTATAATTTTTAACACATTTTTCTAAAGAAAATAAAATAATTTTTATTCAAAAAAAAAAATCTTAAAATTTATTTTTTGCTTTAACAAAAAGTAGTAAACAATATTTATTTATTTTTTATTTAACAAATAAATATTTATTATTTTTAAAAATTTTATTTAAATTTTTAAACATATATTTAATTATTAATCCGCTTATTAAAAGTTAAAAAAAATATTTTTAAATTTATTTTATATTTTTTGTTTCAATTTATTAATTTTTAAAAAATTAAATATTTTATTTAAATTTTAGATTTTATTTTTAATTAAAAAAAAAATAAAAATATATACATAAAGGTTAATTGAAATAAAATATAAATTCTATTAAAGTAATTTATGCTTTATTTTATAAAATAAATATTTTTATTTCCTTTTAACTTTCCTTTAATAATATTTAATTTTTAATTAATTAATTTATTTTTAATAAAATTAATTTATTTTTAGCTTTTAATTTAAGAATTTTTTTTCTAATGCTAAAATAATAATTTTGGCCTTTTTGTTCTCATTTTTATTTTTCAAAATTTATTCTCAACAAAAAAGTATTTTGTTTAAATTAAATAAAAGGTGCTCTCCTCTATTACAACTACTAAAAATGTTAATAATTGGAATTTTTCTTCTAAGTTTATTTCTTTTTTATTCTTTAACTTATGCATCTGTTTCTTCTGATAAATTAAATAAACAACAATCAGAAATTAATTTAATAAATGGAGGGAAAATAAATGGGGGAGTGTGCCTTGGTTTTACTGATATTTTCATTGCTTTTGTTTTGGTTCGTTTTTTTTAATTTTAATTTGAAGTTCAAAGGATTATTTTAACAATTTTCTATTTAGATTCTCTAAATTTAAAGGAATTATAAAAAATTTAAAAAATTACATACTAGATTGGAAATTATGGACTCTACCCCCTAAAATTTAATTTATTGGTTTTTAATAAACCCAAGGATATTTATATCCTGTCTTCGTCCAAATACCAGGGCCTATTTATATTTATTGCATTTTAAAATTTAATTAATTAATTAAAAACCTTTAAGATTCTCTTAATTTTGGCTACAGTGCTAGGCAATATATTAGTGGTGCTTTCAGTTTGTTTATATAAGAGAATGAGAACATTTACAAATTTATTACTTACATCACTAGCAACAGCAGATTTACTTGTTGGTCTTTTAATTATGCCTTTAGCCTTGCTTGATTTATTACATGGACACAGTTGGCCTTTAGGTATTATAACCTGTAGAATATGGGCAACTTTTGATATTTTACTATGTACAGCCTCAATTTTAAATTTATGCATTATTTCACTTGATAGGTTGAATTTTTTATTATTTAAAATTAAATAAATTAATTAATAATTAAAATTTGTTTTTTAATGAGTTTAGGGGAATGGAAAGGATAGTACTTTTATAATAAAGTTTGCAACCTGTAAATACACTTTGACTTAAAACATTAAAATAAACTTGAAAATAAACTTAAACATAAAACTTGAATTTAAAAGTCATAAACTTAAACACTTGAACTTAATTTAATAAAGTTATTAATTTTATCTAATTTATTTATTTTCTTTTATAATATCTAGATATATGGCCATTACAAGCCCTTTACGCTATCCAAGAACAAGGAGTCGTTGGATGGCATTTGCTCTTCTTTGTTTTGTTTGGGGAATGTCATTAGTTGTTTGTTCCCCTCCTTGGTTTGTTGATGAATGGAGTATCTCATTTGACTCTAAATCTTCTGTTATCTTTTCTCCCCCAAAGAAAACAAAAACTCGAAGTCTTTCAGAAGGAGTTAGAATAGAAAATACAGTTAGTACAGAACATATTATTAGTGGTTACCAATGTGCTTATCCAATGTCTGTCTCTTATAGAATTTACAGTGCCTCTTGCAGTTTTTATATTCCTTTAGTGGTAAGCAATATTTTGGAATTATTTTCTAGTATTTATATCTCCCCTATTTAATTAATTTTTTCTTTTTTTTGAATAATCCTTTGGATATATAATTCTATTAATATTTATTTTAAAGATTATGCTCTTTGTTTACTTTAAAATATTTCGTGTTGCCTCAGAACGTGAACGTCTTATCCGTGAAGGTATGGGAACATGTCGATTGAGTAGAAGAGTAGAAAAGACTCAAATGAAAGGAAGAAAAAGAAGTGCAACAACCAACTATACACATCGGTATTTATTAATTAATTTAGAATATTTTTTATAAAAGAAAAGGCCTAGCCCCTGAGAAGACAAACACTTTCATTGAAAGAAAAATATATTAATCTGATAATAATTAATTTAAATTAATTTGTTCTTTAGGAATAGAATATTTAAATTTTTATTTATTTTAGTTCTTCTATTACTCGTATCAAAGGAGGAATTGCCCAGCCAACAACAAAATCTGCATTTCCAGGACAAACAAAAAATCAACAAAATATGTTTGTTACTAATTAATTTATTTACTTATAAAAAAATTTTTTTTAAGGTCCAATCATTGTTCTCCAGTAACATTGGCTAATATAGATGTAAATAATCATTTACCTACAAATAGACCAGCTTCATCTTGTGAACATTTTTATTTAAATCAAGAGAACGAAAGACGTTCTTCTTCTGCTGGACAACAAACAAATAATCAAAATAACGAGAATACAGCAGAGGTTGGCGATGTTGGGGACAGATTGTTGTTTACTAGTAGTTGTTGTTCTGTTGAGACAAGTTGTCCAACTTCTGCAAGAAATAGTGGAAAAGGGATGGCCTCTAATGGTCCTCCTATAAATCGAACTGTAGCAGCTGCTGTTGATAGAGCTAAGGGTGCAGGCGGTTCAGACTCTTTACGACGTAAAATTAAGTCAATGGAATGTTTGGGCAGTATGGTAAATAAATTTTAAAATACAACTCAAATATTATCTAAATAATTTTAATTAATACAACACTTTTTAGCAATACGATTCATTCGGAATTGAAAGAGGTCGAAAATCAAGTAAATATCGCAAAAATAGTGCAGAACCTCCAGTTGGTGATAACAGCCCAGAAAGAAAGAACAGCGAGCAACAAAATTTACATCCACCAGATAGACTAATTATTGCAAATGGTTTACGTCAACCTCTTAAACAGGAAAATAGCTATGGAGTTAAGATGAAAACTGATATTCTTGTTGGCCATACTCCTCAAATTGTACCACATTTTACAGCAAAAAATGCAAATTTAAGGGGTTCAAAAGAAAAAATTGTTTATCTAAGAGAGAGGAAAGCACTCAAAACTATCGGGATTGTAGTACTTGGTAGGTTAATTTAAATTAATTTAATTACACCTTCACACGGAATTAATTATGTTTCCTACAAAATCTCTAGATTTACTAACTGGCAGCCTTTTATAGTAAAATGCTTTGAGAAGAGAGGAGAAGAAAGAGGGCTTTTATAATAAAACTTGAAAATAAACTTTAACTTAGAACTATTATTTAAATTAATAATGTTAATTTTGTTTACCCAAAGAGTGAATGTTAGACTAATTTCTCTAATATGCTTAGACCTAAATTAAAAAAACTAATTTTAAGGTTTTATTCTCTGTTGGTGTCCATTCTTTGTTGTTTATATTTTGGAAGTTTCCCCACTACAAAAACGAAGTAAAATATTCAGCAAACATGAATTTCAATTACTCGCAGAATTTTTCCTTTGGTTAGGATATTCAAATTCAGTGCTTAATCCTATAATATATACAATGTATAACTCTGATTTTCGACGTTGTTTTCGTGATTTGCTTGGATTTGGATGTTTTCAGCAGCATAGAAGAACAATGTCTGTTAAGAAATTGCATCAACAATCTACCATATTTTAAATTATAATTAATCCCAGAAATTTATGTAAATATTATTGTTTTTATTTATAATTTTTTAAAATAAAATAATTATAATTTTATTTATTAATTTTGATGTTTATTATTTACTGACGCACCCTTTTACAAGGCTCTGGATTTTTATTATAAAAACAATATATTATCCTATAAAAAAATTTACTAATAAATTCCTTCCATTTATGTAGAAAGAAAATAAACGTTGGGTAATTCACTGATGAAGAAAATGCGCATTTTCTCTTCTTTTATACATATTTAGCTTTATATGGCTTATTTAATCTAACTTCGATTTTTATGTTTTTTAAGCCAGTTGTGTGTATTTATATAGCTTTATTTTTTTTTGTTCTGTTTTGCTTCTATTATCGTATCGATGAAATTATCCAAAAATATCTGGTTCCTCCTTAACTACCCAAAAATATCTTTATAGGTCATAAATACAAACCTATCAAAACTGCTTTTTTTCTAATATTTATATAACCTAAATATTTTTATTTTTTATTTCTTATTAAAAAATAAAAAGATCTCCGCATGAAATCATTTTTTATATTTTATTTTTAATTCCGTTCAATACGTACTCTTTTTCTACTAAAAGCCTTGCGTAACTCCTACTATGCTTTACTTGACACTTCTGGATAAAAGAAGTGATTATATCTCTTTTTTATCGTTTGTCCTTAATAAAAATAAAAATAAAGATTTTTTTATTTTCATCTAATTTAATGTAAATTTTTTTAAAATAATTATTAATCTTCATTGAGTGATTATTTTGTTATTCCGAATTTTTTATAATTTGTTTTTGAGTAATTAAGAAGTAATAGAGTTATCAATGAATGAATGTTTAGAAGACAATTTTGAAGAAAAACGATTAAAACAACAAAGAAAATTGAAATTATTAGAACAATGTAAATCTCTTAAAAGAATGGCAATTTTGGCTACAAGGTTATTTTATTATTTAAAGTATTAATTCCTTCCATTCAAATAAAAAAGAAATAAATGATTTGATATAAATATAGAAGGAACAGATTTTTAATGGAAAAGCATAACTGAATAAATTTAAAAGAAAATATTATTTCTTAAGCCTTTCCGTTCTCTCTGCCATTTTCTGTGTTCTTAGTATTCCATTTATTTACACATATCTTCAACATATCCAGTCAGTACTCGAAAGTGAATCTGATTATTGCAAGGTTGAAAAATTAGGTAAAAGAATATTTTAAAAGAATATTTAGTACCGCTCTAATAGCCTTTGGAAAGAATTAACAAGAACACTGCAAAATAAACAATCAACTAAACATTCACAAATAATTAACAGAATGCCAAGGGCAGGATACTTTCCAGTTGAAACTCCGCTTGCTCCTGAAACTTTAGCTTCAGAAAATGCAACTGAATTACTTTATGGTGCTCAATTAATTGGACAAAAATGTTAAATTTTTAATTAATAAAAGAGTTGTTTAATTTATTTTTAGGTGGATGTTCTTATGGTTTGATTGGTTAGACATTACATACATATAAATTTATTAGTTAAAACCCATTTACCTTTTCTATCAAAATTTCCTAGGTGAACCCGGCGAACCAGGTTCAGATGGAAAGGTTAAACATTTCAATGGAAAAATTAAATTAAATATAGGACGGAGCAGATGGTCTTCCAGGTGTGGATGGTCAACCAGGTCAGGAAGCAATTGGTGAAGCAAAACCAAGAGAATTTTGTATGGAATGCCCGCCTGGTCAAATTGGGCCAAGAGGCTCTCCTGGTAATTTTAGTAATTTATCAATTATTTATTAAAAATAACTTAAAACAAAATAATAAAATAAAGAAAAAATAAAATTTAATTTTCTTCCTTCTGGTGAATAAAAGCAAATTGATCAATCTTTTTAGGTGAAAAGGGCAGACCAGGCGAGCCGGGTATGGATAAGGAATAATTTTAAAAAATCTCATTTATTTAGGTCAACCAGGACTCGAAGCTGATGGAGGGAATAGAGGTCCACCAGGTCCAGTTGGACCGCCAGGGCCACCGGTTCCTTTTGTACATAATGTTAATTTTGTGAATTAATATTTCAGGGAGCTCCGGGAATTCCAGGACGGAAAGGAGTGCCAGGTATCAGATTAATAATTAGAATAAATAAAACGCTTATTAGTTATGGACAGATTATATAGTTTATTTAAAAAAGATAATTAAGTAAACAGATAACAAAAAATAATTATTTAATATTCGGGGCTTATATCTAGGCTTAGAAAGTTCCTGAAGTATCTCTTTACATATAATTTGTCTTTAAGATGTGTTAGTATTCTTTAGAGATATTATTTTTATAACAAAATATTTAGGACAGCCTGGATTGCAAATTGAAGAGCAAGGGGTTGCAGGACCGCCTGGTCCTCCAGGACCTAAGGGACCACCTGGAGAAAAAGGACCAGTAGGATTAGCTGGTTCTCCGGGCCAAGCTGGGTCAAAAGGCTTGCCAGGTTTATTTTAGAGAGAAATACAAATAAAATAGCTTTTCCTTTTAAGGTGATCGGGGACCAGTTGGCCCTCCGGGAAAAGTTGGAGAACGTAAGCAAATATTCATTTAACGTTCATCTAATGTGTTTCAATTTAAGCAGGCAAAAAAGGACAACAAGGTGAACATGGGTTACCGGGAGGCTGCACACATTGCCCTGTTCCTCGAACTGCACCTGGATATTAAATCAAAAATGTTTTTAATTAAATGGACCTATTTATTTTAGCTGCTGGATCCAACACTGGATCAATGACCTGAGACCCTAAGGATTAACTAAAAAAGAGGATAAACAATTTAATTTATTTTAATGAATTAAACATATTCTATATATGTATTAATCCTTAGGGTAAATTGGAATTCAGAGTTGCCCACATTTTAAATATTTTTATCAAAAGTTTTTAACGCATTTTTACATTCCGATACAAAGAAATAATTTTTTAAATTAATACATAGTATTTCCTTGTTAAACTTATATTAAAAAATATATAAATTATATATTAAAGTTTTAACATAATAATAAACGATTACTTATTTAAATTTAATGAATAAAATTTAAAAACTTTTTTAACCTAGTTCTTTCCATACCCTCCACTTTCATAACCTTCAACCTTCTCTTTTGAATTCATTTCTTCACCAATACTACTTGCATTAATTCTTTTCGGCCCAAAAGCCGGTGGAGAAGGACTTGGGGGATTTTTTAAATTATTCTTGGCAATAATTTTTAATTCAGCTTCATCAACAATTGGTTGTCTTTGTGGACATTTGCAATAACTGTTAGGAAAAAAATGTTGTTATTTAATTTTATTTATTTTTACTTTCCATCCTGTCCAGGTTGTCCAGGCTCTCCAAATTGTCCTCTCATACCAACCCAACCTTATAAACAAAATTTAAATTTAATTCTTTTTATATATACCTGGCTGTCCTGGTAATCCTGGAGGACCTGCTTCTCCCTTAGTTCCTTGGACACCTGGCGTCCCTGGGCGGCCTTTTAAACATTAATATTAATCTTGATCTTTATTTAAAAATTTTACCTGGTGCACCGCTATAACCTTTAGGTCCTCGCATACCATTTAGTCCAGGTTCTCCCTGTTTACCTAGAAAATTTTCAATAAGCTCAATCTTATTTATTTTATATCCTCTATAGTTAATTTTATTTTATTTTATTTATACAAAACAAAAATACCTGGATTTCCTCTAATACCATCTAAACCAGGTAGTCCACTCAATCCTTCTTTTCCAGCTATTCCTTGTTCACCCATATCTCCTTGTAACCCAACTTTTTAAATTGAAAAAGTTAGAACTATGTTTTTGAAGAAAATATTTCTTACCCTGACCTGGATGACCAGGCTTTCCATCAATTCCTTTAACACCTGAACTTCCCTGAAATAATTTAAATTATTTTAATTTTACTCATCTTTAAACTAACAGGAGCTCCAGGCGGCCCAGCAGGACCCGGATATCCTCGAAGACCTTGTGGCCCAGGAGGGCAGACCCCTGCAAATGTTTTAAACTGTTTAAATATTCAAAGCTTTTCCATACTTACGGCAACTTTCCTCAACTGGAGCCTGTTTCTGTTCAGCTACAGCCTGTTCTCCCATATGTCCGGGCTCTCCTGGTTTTCCATGTTCTCCATCAATTCCTGCTATTCCAGGTGGACCAGGAGGTCCAGGGGGGCATTGTGCAGTATTTAAACAATCACATTTTGGATCTATAGCTTGTCGTTTTTTAATTCTCTCATTGTCAATAGAAAATGAGAGGATTGACAAACGATTTTTTGTATTTATCACCAAATCTGACCATAATTTACCCTTAAAATTTAAAAATAAATTGGTCATTTAATTATGCCTGTAATGAATTAAATTCATCCATTCCAACATTTACTTCACTTTTAATTAAATTAATTTTTAATATCAATTGGTGTAAATAAAATGAAGTTAAACAGACAACCAAAATTGAAGTCGAAGTTGCTATAAAACTAATAAAGCAACTGTTTGTCAATAATACTCCCATTTATAATAAATTTAATTAAAAATTTATTAAATTTTTGGTATTGGAAGGGATCAAAATATTTTATAAAAGTTTAATAATAAAGAAAGTTTTGTATAAATGATTATATTTAAAAATAATTAATATTTATTCTGATGATCGCAAAATAAATTTATTTTTTTCTCTAATAAAATATAAAAATAACTGGTTCAATAAAGGAAATTTTTATTAAAAAGAAGCAACCTAATGGTTTAGAAAATTTGATACGAAAATATAAATAAGCATTATACAATTGCGGATATGCTAAAAAATGTTTTTTCTTTCGTAATAATATGTATGAAAAAAATAAAATATTAATATTTACATAAAAATAAAATATTTATTTTAATTAAACAATTAAAAATTCAAAAATCTGCTCCACTGTGCGTAGTAATTAACGAATATTGTAAAGGCATAGTTCGGGTAAAAACAGTAACATGGTCATGATAACGCATTGCAATTGTTAAATTAGCGTTTTTTAGTTCACTGCAAGGATGTCCACAACAAACCTGGCCAACAATATAATCATCTCTAAAAATGATAAATGAAAAGAATAATTAAATAGAATATAACCAGTTATTTAACATAAAAGGGTGTTTTAATATCTTTTTAGTATTTATTCTTTTATTTACCCATAAATAAAAATATTTACCTTTAAATTCACTATTTTTAGATTAATTCTATAAAATGATGAAAGATACGCCAATTCAAGTTTTATCTGCCACTTGTTTAATAATTACTATAGGAGCGGTAATTTTAAGTTTGAATATTTTCATTGAGTTGGAAAAAATGGATGTAGAATTAATTCAGGAAAAAATACAATTTAAAGTTTATTTTTACTTAATATTAATTTTTTAGTTAATTTTGTAGTTAATTACTGATAAATCTTGGGATTTACTTTTAAATCCAAAAATGAAGATAAATAAAAGGCAAACTTTTTATGGTGGAACTGTTAGTCCTAGTTGTCGTAAGTGGTTAATTATTCTGATATTTAGATGAAATGGTGGTTAAATAATTTAAACGTTTAAATTTAGAATGCGCTCCAAGTGCACAAAACTGTCCTAAAGGACTTCCAGGACCTGCTGGTGAAAAGGGCGAGCCAGGAGGTTGAAAAAGGGATGGGGAGCTAAGAATTTATAAATTTTTAAAACTTATCAAAGCCTAATACCAATGTTTATGTAAATGTAACTTTAAAGTTCCCGGACAAAAAGGAACACCAGGCAAGCCTGGCGAAGATGGAGGTACTTTTGTGTTTGAAAAGGTTAAGCCACCCTGTGTAAAGTGTCCAGCAGGAGAAGCTGGTCCAAAAGGAAGGCATGGTATACCAGGTTTGTTTAATAAAAAGAAGCAATAATTTTTATATGTTTAAAGGTCGTCCAGGCGCAGATGGTTTGGTGGGGGAAAATGGGAAACAAGGAAGGGACGGAAGTCCAGGAGATAATGGACCGCCTGGAGAAAAAGGACCTGCTGGTTAGTTAGATAGATTTAGTAGAACTGTTTAATAAATTTAATTAATTTAACAAATATTATAGGACCTCCAGGGATAAATGGAGAAGCAGGCCTTGGAGGGGGAAGGATAATAACATAGTATGAGTTCAACAAAAATTTATTAATTTCTCCTTTAACATTATTAGTATTCCTTCTCCTGGACCGAAAGGACCTCCAGGACCAATAGGTCCACCAGGAGATCAAGGATTTCCTGGTCCTAACGGTCAGCCCGGAAATGAAGGCTTTCAAGGTTCAATAGGACCGCCTGGCCAAGCAGGAGAGCCTGGAGATTTAGGACCACCTGGACAGGTAACTAACAAAAGTATGCTTTATTTTATTTATTTTCAGAATGGAAACCCAGGGAAAGAAGCTGCAGAAAAGAATTATTGCCCTTGTCCACCACGATCACTACCATTACCACCTGCAGCAGAATTGTATAATATAAACAGAAGGGGAATTAAAGATGGAACAGTACGGATTAAATCCTAACAAAAATGTTTATTTACCTGCTATAAATAGCAAATGAATTTAAGCCTTCATAGCGAATCATTGCTTTGTTTATGTCATGCATAAACTCTGAGGTGCAAACCATTCCATCATTTTCATTACAAGCAGGTAAATTTTTAGGGCACCTATTTTTAAAGAAATTAACAAAAAAAGTTTTCATTTTTGAGAATTCTGGCCCCAAAAATTGTTGTGAATTTCAGATTTTCATTAACTAACCATTCCATTCCGTAAGCAACACCGCCAACAGAAACTTTGAAAAAATGTTTAATTTTTGTTGTTTATTAAAAAAAAGATAAACATACCAAATGTGTCTATAATTGAAGTGAGTGGGTCACCTAAAAATTCCCCTGTATCTACACAATGTCCTCCAAGAATAGATTTGCGAGAAATTGCAACACCCATAGAATATGCAATTATGTCAACTTAAAAATGATTAATTTTAATTTGACTTATTTCTCTACCAGTCTTTTCAGTATAATTATGAACAGCAATAATAAATTCCCTTATTTGTTTAACACTTTCACATTCTAGTTCATTCATAAAAAATGGTGTATAACCTCCATCAGAGTAAGTTGTTGCATATAACTTGAAATATAAAATTAAATACATATTTTTTAAATAATTCGTTTGAGATATAGAATCTCGTTATTTAAGGAAATTTACCTCAGATGCAGAATATCCTTTCGTTAGGAAAAAATTTCTATGTGAAACAAAAACACCTGCACGTAAAGTTACTCCATGAACAAAGATCACTGGCTGTAAATATAAAAGGGATTATAAAATTAGACTAATTATATTTATATGTACTTAGTATGAAACCCCCTAAATTGAAAAATACTCAAAAAATGTTCATATAATAAAATCAACAAAATTCACCTCTTTGCTTATTTTATCATCATTATTTTCTTTTCCCCCAAAGCTACCATATAAATATCCACCCATATCCATTCTGTTCAATTTACCTGTAACTTCTAAAAAATAAATAAATTCATAATTTAATAAAAATATAACTCTCTCTACCATTTCCATACTTTTTGTCTAAAAATTCCTTAAAATGTCTCGTCAATTCACTGCTTGTAAAACATATAATTATAATATTAATAAATAAAATAATGTATATTTTGTAAATTAAGGGCATTCTTACAAATATTTTATCTCAGGAAATGTTTAATTTTTTATTCAACCACATAATATTAATATTCCCCTTTTGAGAACGACAAAAAGATGTGTCACTTAAAATGACACATTTTTCAAATAAATATTAAAAAAGGTTGGGAAGCAATTCATTTACTATTTAAATTAACAGAATTAATAAATGACCTTTTTATGAATTTACTCACTTGGTGGGTTACATAAAAAATACAGTCTTCTAAATAGTCACTTTTTTTTTTTATTAAAAACAATACTAAAAATAAACACAGACGAATCAAAAATAATATTATACTAATAAAATAATTAGAAAATTCAGATGTCAAACTTGAAAATTAAAAAATTTTCATCCAGTAAAATCATCATGATCAAACAATACTTGATCATAAGCCTGTGCAATCACCTTAACAATAAATTTAAATATAATCTTAAAAGAGAAAACTAACAGTTTTTCCATCAAAATATCGACCATCAATGGCTTTTCTTGCTTCATCTGCTTGTGTTGGTTCACAAAATCTAACAAAGATTTTAACTGTTTGTGTGTCTTCTTCTTGGACAATTACAACCTAAAAAATAGAAATTTTCTTAGAAGAGATTGAGATCTCCTAGCAAAGTACTTCTCTTTTCTGCCACATCCCCCATTAACTACCAAAAATTTAATGTAAATACTTGACTAACCTTCAATTAAAATAAAAAATACAATAAGATTTTGTCTTAATTAAATGTTAATGCATTAAAAATATAATTTACACTCAATTGGAGACATGGCAGAAAACTGAAAAGTACCAAAGAAATAATATTCTACTAACATCAGTAACAGTTCCATATTTCTGACATTCTTCTCTTATCTCCTCTTCTAAAGAATCATCAACATCTTTTGGCTCAACCATGTTCTTTAATAAAATTACCGATGATCTATTTGTTCGCATCAATTTTTGGATTAGCAAATGCCTTGCATCGTTTCCTCTGATTTGTACATGTTCCTGAGAGGCCAATGAAGCTTCTTCGCCTTTCTCTTCTCTCTGTGTCTGCAACTGATCGCTGAGTGCTCCGGCCATGTTTGCAGCTGCAATTTTTGTCGCGGTATTTAACTATAGCGAAAATTGTTAAATTAAACGAAAATATGTTTTTAAAATGGAACATTTCCCAACCTTCGGCCCAGAAGTTCTTTTAGGTCTTCTGCCCTTTCCTTTCCTTTTTATTGCTAAAGCATTCTTATCTTTCTTTCCACTCTTTTGCTTTTGTTTATTGTTAGCTTTAGGGGCAGTTTCAGCTTTTATTTGTGCAATGGTTGTATCTTCTCTGATAGCCAAAGCAGTCCAATCTTCAGGGCCTCCAATCATTAATTGAGTTGTAGGCTCTTCTAAAAGGATTTTCTGAATAGTATTAAAATAAGAAAAAACCCTCATCCTCCGGATCCTTTGAAACAATTTGAACTGATGGCTTAAAGGATGCCGGTTTACTTGGATCAAATGGTACAAATTTTGATTTAGCCTTTTCACCAATTCGATCAAGAAAATCAAGTTTAGGTTTTTTAGCCTTCTTTTGTTCAAGCTCCGTCTCGCTTGGTGTTGTTTGTTGCAGGTTAGGAGGAATAGCAAGTTTTGGAGGCTCAAAGGTCGAGTCATTCAACGCAGAGTAAAATGAATCGACGTTCACATCCTTTTGTGGCTGAACTTCCTGAGCTTCATTTTTAGGTACCTCTACTTCCATCTTTACTTGAGAATCTTCTACTTCCTTTTTGATCTGAGAAACTTCCAGTTCCATTTTAGGTTGAGGCAAAGAAACCTAAATGCACCTAAGTCTTAACATTGCTTTACAAAAAATTAAACCGCTGGTCCAGCATTTCCAATCTGAGGAAATACCAATCCTGGCGCTGTTATTGAAGAAGCAGGATTTAATTCTGACTTTGGTTGCGTAACCGATATCGGAGGTAAGGCTAGAACAACAGCTGGTGGTTGAACAGAACTAACAAACCCACCAAACCCTCTTCGACGGCCGCCAGTAGACTGCGATCCTGCTCCTGAGGTCGAGGAAGATTTTTGTGCTGATAAATTTTAAGAATTATTTTTTTTTAATTAGAATAGACTAGTAGATGATGATGAAGGGGAAGGAAGAGCGCGAATCGCTGGGGGACTATTTGATATACGTGGAGAAGACGACCTTCCTGTAGCCTCCTGTGCATGAATTTTTGCTGTAGCTTCAGCAGCAGCTAAAAGATGGAGGTGATATAAATTTAATAAATAGAAATAACCGATAGCTGCAGCAGCCGGTAGTGCTGAGGTAGAACCACCAGAACTCAAATAATTAATTGCGTCAGGGGGCGTGACACAGCGCCCTACCTGTAAAAGTTGTCCGCCGAGATCAAACCTATTCATGCCCTCGACCGCTTCCTTTACAGATACATTAGTTTTGAAATCAATGTAGCCAAATCCTCTAAATTTATATTTAAATATGTTACCAACAAAGAAAAACCTGTGGCGTTTTCCGAATGGTTGTCGTGCTAATTGACATTTAGTTATTTCTCCAAAGGCCATAAAAACACTTCTCAAATCCATTTCTGTTATGTCTGGATGAACTGAAGCTACGAAAACTCTGTTATATTGTCTCGCTTCAGTCATAACCATATCAATTATTGGCTGTGCTTGTGGTGTGGAATCTTGACGTCCAACCTACTAACAGAATTTAGTCTTTCATTTCAAAATAAGTGCTTATACCGGCATTACTTTGATTGTTCTACCGCCAAGGAATTTTCCATTCATAGCATCAATAGCCTAAAATACAAACAATGAATAATTTTTTAAAGCATAAAACGCTTAAGAATTGAGTGAGTAATAAAAAATATTATTTCCAGGCCATCCACGGATAGATGTTAAAACGAAACTTCTGAAAATAAAAAAAGAAAAAAGGGGAATGAAGCTTTGACCTAAAGAAGCTCTAGAGTCTATATGAATCAAATGAGCAAGTCACAAGAAGATCTTATGCTTCCCTCAATTCTTAAGGATTGCCTTTCATTAAACATACAATGAACGCAGCTTCGGGTACTTCATACTCTATAAAGCAAAATCCCTTGTGGTTCTACAAAAGAGAAAATAAATTATTCAAAATTTTGTAAGATAAACAAAAAAGTTAACGTCTAAAAAATTATTAAAATGCTACCCCAGTAGCTGGATCAATAGACATATTAACATTTTTTATAGGACCGTATATGCCGAAAACTGAACGAATATGTTCTTCAGATACATCAAAATTGACTGAGCCGATATAAATTCTAGACATTAAAGCCAAGGCTTGGGAGTAAAGCGCAACTTTTTGTTGCTTAAAGTAATATTATATCAATAAAAAAATTCCAAAATAAACCTGTTGTTGATGTGCTTGCTTCTGTTTTTCCATAACATATCTAACAGATTGATCAATCGCATATTTTTTAGCCCTTTCCAGATCAACTATTTGAAATGAACGCAATTTATTTAGTCCAAGACCTACAATTCCAGCTTCCTTTTTGGCACCTGGCCCGACGAAAACCTATTAAAATCTAATCATTAAAAATAATAAAAAATATACAACACCTTTCCATCCTGTTCAGTCTTTGGGGCAGATGAGGTAGTTAAATTAATATTCTTATCATTTTTAGATACAATATTCATCTAAATAAAAGTATTTAATCAATTAATAATTAAAGCCTGATTTTAAAATAACCAAAATATTTATGTGTCGTAAATAATTACCGGCTCGGGACGGGATCCCGAAAGGATTCCGCCTTTTTTGATTTTCCGGGATTCCCGCGGTCACTTTTTTTTATAGGTCAAATCGTCAAAATACAAAACAGCCACATGCAAAAAATTCTTGTTCTCTTTTACACATCTTGTTAACTTTTAAATATCACCACTTTGTATTTAAATTATGTTTTTTCCTAAAAATTCATAACCTTTTTTTAGCCTTTACGATGACTTTCAAGGATTATACATATTCCCCCAAGCTCCTATTATACGAGAAGCTTGCGGAAATGAAGATGAATCTTCCTTTAAGACGACCAGATACGATGTCTGAACAAGGTTGGAAGGAGCTACAACAATTATATTCGGCAAGGATATTTCTAAATCTCTAACTTCTTATATGATAAAATATATTTAGGATGCTGTTTCCTATTTACAAATGGAGTTCAATTCTAATCCTGAAATTGAACAATACGTTAATAAGTTTGAACATTTTGTGCACCTGTTCTATGCTAATGAAAAGGTTTTTTTATTAAAAATTCTGCACTAAAATTATATTATAGTTTGATCTTGAAAGTAAATTTGTGGAGGGTGCGACTGTAGTGTGAGTATTTTCATAATATTTAGTTTATTAAATAAAATCCAGATATGTAGAGCATCGTCGTCCGCCAAAGTATGCGAGAGGGAGACAGAAATTGCTTAGTTATGGTGTGTATAGATTCAAAGTAAATGAGTGTATCTTTGACGAATTAGTCCAATACGCCAAAGTTTTAATTGAGAATAAGCATCTTGTAAATATATTTTAATTTTTCATTATATTACATAATATTTAGGGGTCTGTGACTGACATTAACAAAGAGGAAAGGATAATTGAGGTTGCTTTTGAAGATGCAAAAGGTCAAATTATATTTGATGATGATCAAAGGTGTACAATCGACATTGAATTTAATGATAGGCAATATAAAAATTGTTTACGCTCATTAGAACTTCTTAAACAAAACAACGCGACATTTGCTATTTTTCCTTCTGCAAATGATTTGGTATTCTTTAATTTATGCCAGAATAAATTTGAATATTTTTCATAAAAAATGGCGATTTAAATTTAAGTACAAAATTGTTTATCATTGATAAATGATATTTAGGCTAAGATTGGGATGTTAATTTTAAGTTATCTTTATTTTTTGGTTATTTTGTAGTTACCTATTAATGTCGAGACAAAATGTTTTAATTTATTTAATTACTTTAAGATCTCTTATGAAGATTATCAACGTCAATTTAACTGGCATTATCAAAAAAATATACGTAGACAAATGGAAAATAAATTTGACAAAATGCAGAACCAGGCAATTTATTCAATCGTTAATGGAATACATGGAACTGTTCCTTTTGTATTATGGGGTCCACCAGGAACTGGAAAAACTGTTACAATCATTGAATGGTTTATCATTCTATTCTATTTCTTTAGGTCTTGTGTTTTTAGCGTTAAACAATTACTTAAAGATCCACAAAAAAGAATTCTCATTTGCACTCCTTCAAATATGGCAGCTGATTTGATTGCTCGAAAAATTTGTGAGATGGATATACTTCCATCAAAACAGATGAGACGTTATTATAGCCTCGGTAAAAATATTAATGATCGTGATAGAGAGTTGGATACAATCATCAAAATTGAAAAGTTTTTTTTATCACTTTCATTTTTGTTTTATTCTAGCTGTGCCCTATATGGTATAACTGATGACAGATTTAAGTTGGATTCATATGATGAGATTGTTAAGCAAGATATTCGTTTATTTTTCTCAACACTTGCCTGTTCTGCTTATTTGGAGGAGAATATAGAACCGGATTTTTTCTCGTTTGTTCTGTTGCTTATTGTAGAAAACTAAAATATTATTTCAGTCATATATTTATCGATGAGGCTAGTCAATCCTTTGAACCAGAAACACTAATTCCAATAACACGTTTTGCCACTGAGAAAACACGGGTTATACTTTGTGGTGATTTTCAGCAATTGGGTAAAGATATTTTTTAAACTTATTAGTCTATTTTTATTAGGTGCTGTTTGTAAACCATATTTTTTAAAAATGCATAAGCAAACGTGTGGTTCATTGATGGAAAGATTTATGACAACCGAAATCAAAGAGGATGTTTATGTGGATGGGTTTGTTTACTTTTTTTTTAAATTGATGTTTATTTCTTTAAAAATATTTGGTTTAATACTGATTTTTTTCTTGTTTTTGATAAAAAATTTTGAACCTTTAGTAATTCTTACCCCCAAACATTTTTTATTTAGACGTACATATTGCAAGTTGAATGAGAGTTACAGATGTCATCCTAGAATAATTGAATTTTCTTCAATAAATTTCTACTCTGGTGAATTAATAGCAGTTAAAGAAAAGGAAAGGACAGGATTTTGTCAGTGGAAGTATTTACCACGAAAGAATTTTCCGTTAATCCTCCATGTTGTTTCCAAGGGTGCTGAGGTTGCTCAAGTAGATGGAGGACGTTCATTTCACAATATGGAGGAAGTTGATGTTGTGCTTAAATATATTAAGTTAATAAATGAAACAATGATTGATATTAAAGATAATGAAATTGGTGTTATCAGTCCTTATAAACAACAGGTGAGTCTTCAATAATAAGTAGTAGTTGACAATCATTTCTATTTTTATTACATTTGAGATAATTTCTCATTTAAAATTATTATTAAATTTTTTAGACTCAAAAAATCCGTGAAAGGCTTTTTCATCGTAAACATATAACAATTGATTCTGTTGAATCATTTCAAGGTTCTGAGCGTAGAATTATAATAATCAGCTTATCTAGATCAGAACAACTTGGATTTCTGTCAGAGTACAAGGTATTCTTTTTCTACATTTTAAACAATAAAAATTAACGTCAAGAGAATTAACACTTCATTTACTCGAGCAAAAGAATTGCTGATTGTTATTGTCTCACAAGCTTTCATCAATTTATTAGATCCAAAAAACCCAAAGAACTATTGGAAAAAGTTTGTTTCAATTTTTAAAGGATTTTTAAATCTTACTTTAGATTCCTTCATTTCTGTATTGAAAATGATGCTGTGACTATTGACAAATTTGCTGGAGAAGATGGAGAAATTAGCAAGGAAGAAATGGACTCCTTCAAGGAAAGCATTATGAACAGCTTGAAAATGGATGTAAAAAGGATTGAAAGACCTGGTCCTAGGGTGAAGCAATCGAATTTACCTCCACCTGATTTACCTGATGATTTATGTGAAGGAACTTCCGCAAATAAAGGTATGGCTAATTTAAATTTATTATTTTTAAATAATTTATATTTAAGTTGGTCCACCTCGCAAACTTTACGGAGTAAACCCGACATCTCTCTTCAAGAAAAATAATGATAAAAACATAAATAAATCGGATGGTGTAAATAGTACAAATTTCAAAAATAAATCTACTGACAATGAGAATAAAAATTTAGATGATGGTGAATGGCTTTCTGACGATGACGAAGCTGGAACTAATTTTTGGTCGAGACATTTTGCCTCATGCAAACCTTCTAAGGAACGCCCATACAAAAGTTTTGGTTATACTCATAACGATTTAAATTTTTCTGATGATGAAGGTGAATCTAATAAATCTACTGACAATGAGAAGAGACAAACAAAAAAATCTGAACCTAAAATGTCTACTGATAAATCTACATCATCTAATTCTAAAAATAAAATTAAAGAAGATAAAAGTCCAAAGAAGAGACAAGCTGTTGTTACACAAAATACACAAAAGCCAACTTATCAGAATTCTACAACAACTAATGAAGTAAAGGAAATTAATAAACGGCTTGTACCTGTTCTAAGTCCATCGATTATAAGTAACAGGTTAGCTTTTAATTTTAACTCGTAATATTATATTGTGTAAATTTGGTTATTCATATATCTTACCTTTTAACTTTATAGTTCCCGCCAAATACGGACTCAACAGACTACTGTTGCTGAACAACTTAGGGTTAGAAGAAATGTTCAAGGACCGTTAAACCCAAGATTACCTGAAGATTTTTCCGTTGGGTGCTTAGATCTCCCACCAAGTGGTCAACCAACTATTTCTGCTGGTCTTGGAATTGATATTGCATTAAATATGGATGAACAAGGGGTAGTACGCAGTCCAGGTTTTAATTATTATATGAATGAAATTTGAATTAATTTAGATAAACGTTCTGCTCGATCTTATGCTAATAGTAATTCTTCAACATCCGAGAAGAAAAAGAGCTGTGTTATAGTTTAGATTTTAAAGGTTTTTTAATGTGTCCTTAACGTTATAATTTTATTTTCTTTAAGTATCCTAATATATCTTTCGACCATAATTTTCTTGAAATTTTAAATTATTTTTTTTTAAATAATCATTGCCTTTTGCTTAAAATCTCTTTGCTTCATCTTTTCAGTTTCATTAAATTATTAATTTTTTATTAAATTTAAGAATGGGAAATTTAAAAATAAAAAATGTGTAAAGATTAATAAATATATGTAGCTAGTAATAGAAAACACAAATTCACTTGGGACAAAACATAAAAAATATTATTCTTTTCGGTTGACAAAAGATCTTTAATAAATCTGTTAAACATTCAAAAAATTTTTTTTTATCAAGTTGACAAAAGAATAACGGATAGCGGGGGTGATTTCCTTTTTTACTTAATTCCCAATTGGACGGAAAAGGAAGCTTTAAAGCACATGACAACTAAATCCTTAATGAAGTTTTTAATACACATAATATTCTGAATATATTCTGTAACTAAGAGGAAATCAAATTTATTTATTTATAGGATGTATTTATTTCTTTACTCATTTTTTAAATAAGAGACGAAAAAACTTTTTTATTTCCTTTTAAAAATTTTAACCTGCATTTAGCAAATAAATTTATTTTTATATACGTATGTATGTAGGGAAATAAAAATCCTGATAAGAATTTTGTTTTATAAATTTCGCTAAATTTTTTATTTATAATAAAAGTTGGGGGAAATATAATGCAGAAAATAGAGAGCACTTTTGTTTTAGGTATTTCCCTGATATTTATCAATTAGATACAAACTGTGATAGTATGTATTATTTGGAGAAGAGATTTACATAATTACTTAACAAATTAATTAAAAGTATTAAATGTAGTAAAAAATATCTGACTCATCTCTATAAAAATTAACAAGATATTGGTTGGTTGGAATTCAATCCTGAGGAGGGATTTCCGTGTGTACATATTAATAAATTTAAAGATTTTAATTAATTATCAATTAAATTCATAAATGTCTATATCTGTATAATAAATTTTAATAAAAATAAAAAGAGATCATTCTAAAGTCATAAACACAAATTATGAGAATATAATGTAAACTTTAACTTGAAATCTTATATAAAATCTTTTATTTCATATAATTGTTTCATTTAATAAAATTCTTTTTCTTTTTATTATCCTCAAAGGAAGCCTGCCATAGGTCGAGGACCATAACCACCAAAGGAATTATAATCAAAACGTTTAGCAGGTAATCTAAATAAATGTTTAATTAAAAATATTTATCTTTAATTTCCTCACCCTCCATAAAATCCATTAGCTGGTACATAAAAGCTGTCAAGAAAATCGAAGCGTTTTTGTTGTGGAAAGTCATAATAACCATCAGCAAGTTCAAATCGTTTAGCTTGTGGTTGTTGTTGGAAGAGAAAATTATCCTGTGGAACAAATAATCGTTTTGCAGGAGTTTTTTGTTGTGCCTGGGTTTCGTCAATAGGAGACTCTTTATCATCACTGCGCTTCAGAAAAGAACGAGGAGCAAATGCATCAGTGCTATAGAGAAAATAATTAAATTGTTTAAATTTAATAATTATTTAGTTAGTCTTTTTAAGGGTTAATTAAAAGGAGTAGTTACAAACAAGGTTAAAGTATGTTTTAAGGAAAGATTTATAGTAAATATTTAATTATATTTAAAACCTTATGGCCAAAATTAAAAGGCAAATACAAGCCATTCTTCCAAAGTTACCAACAGATTTTTTTAGAGAGAAGAACATTCTTTGTGAATTCATTATTTTAATATTTATAAAACAAGTATTTTGTTTAAAAAATGTTATTGCCAAAGGATTTTTGTTGTTAAGGATTTTTATTAAAAAAAGAAGATTATAAATATTTATATATTGGCTTTTATTTTAAAGAAGCTAAATAAAAATATTTTATTATTTAAATTCTTATCTTTAAAATTAAATAAAAGGAAATATATGGCTTGTTGAGATTTTATTGCTTTTAGAAAATTTAATTTTATAAGAAAGCAAAATAAATTGTTTTAAAAAGAAATAGGAAAGGTCTTCTTTCACACCTCCGATTTTTTCTTCAATTTTTGTTTTTTATTCTTAAATAAATTGTTAAATTTTAACAAAATTCTTTACACTAGAGAATTATAAAAGAAGAGAAAAGGAAGGAATTTTTATTTGATAAATGAATAGGCACGAACATATTAATGATGAAAATTATCAGATGGCACGAACATTAAATAGAGGAGGAATGATGTTTTTTTTTACTTTATTTTTTTCTTATTTGCCAAACAAAAATAGGCGTGGCAGATTTAAATGAAGGAGGAGAAGGCGGAGAATATTTTCTATTTTATTTATTAAATAAACTTGCGGACAAGAAATAAAAGTTGCGGACAATAAATTTAAGAAATTAGATATGTTCCAAATATTTTTGAATAAAAATTATTTAAATAATTCAAAGAAATAAAATTAATTATTAATACCCTTTTGGGACAGATTTTGAATATTAGATTGGATATATAATACTTTAGTTAATTATAATTTGGAAACAAAAATGTTTATGTTATTTATAAAGGGTAATAATGTACTTTAAAGAAAAGGGAAATATAAAAAAATTAATTATTTATTTAAATATATATTTTTAAAATATTATTTTACATGTTTTGCTTAATTTAAATATTTTATTTATTTTCATAATATTTAGAAATACTTAAATAAATTCTTTAAAAAAATCTTTTTGTCTTTAAACTTGCAAAAAAAAAGTAAAAAAAAATTCAAATTTAAAAATAGCCTCAATTATTTTTTTTTATTCTTTTTGTTTTAATTCTAAGAACAACCGGAAAGATTTAAATATTCAAAAAAAATTTTTCTGGTCATTGAGCTGGAAAAATAAAAAAAATGTTGTTAATTATTCTAATTATATAACATTTATTTTTGTCAAAAAAGTATATAAGAATACAAAAAAATTTTTAATTCTTTCTTTTAAAAAAAAGAATACTTAAAATTAAGAAAAAAATAATAAATAAGAAAAAAATTTTTTTAATTAATTTTTATTAAAGGAATTTGTATTAAAAAAATAAAGTGTAGAGCAAAAAAGGTTTCTTCAGGCCCTGAACCAGGAAATGGATATTTTGAAGGTACTGATACTATTATTTTTAAATATTCAAACTTTATTAATCTTAAAAAATATTTATTAGTTATTTAATTAAATAAAAAATTATTTTTTTAAATATCAAAGATTATAAATATTAAATTAAAGTTTTATTAAAGAATTAATCTGTTTAACTAATAATTAAATAAATAATTATTAAGTGTATTTATTTAATTAAATATATATTTACCTAAATTATTTCTTTTTCTTTTTATAATTATCATTCAGTTGAATAAAAGGGTGTACTGAAATTATTTTTAAGGAAACAATTTTTACAAAAATATTCTTCCAAAAATAAAAATTATTATTTATTTATTTAAATAAAATATTTTAGAATTTATTCTTTTGTTTAAAAAATATTTTGGCAAATTCTCTCAAGACCACGTGGTTAGAATAATAATAATAAATAATTAAAATAAATGGTTTCTTTATTTATTTAATTTTTATTCTTTTAATAATTTCTTTTTTTATACGTAAAAATGTAATATGAATACCTTTTTCTTTTCTTACTTTTTTTTTGTAAATTAATTGTACAAGCATTTGTTTATATAAATAATTATTTGTTTATATAATTTTTGATATTTATTATTTTCTTTTTATTTTTCCTTTTTTTGTTTAATTTATTTTGCTCAAAAAACTGTGCAGAATAATGACAAATTATGCTTAAAAATTAGGAAAAAAATATTTATTTAGAATTCGTTAAGATTTTATTTTTTATTTTCTTTATCACATATTTACATTTATATTCTTTTTAAATAAAAATTAAAATTCAAATTGTTGAATAAATAAATACTAGAATTTATTTATTTATTTATTAAATATGTATATAATTTATTATTTTTAAATTTTTGTAAAAAATAAACGTAAACAGAATTTAAAAAATAAATTCTTTAGATTGACATTTTGTCCCAAATATTTCTTTTTTAATAAATTATTAGGTATAAGTATGAGAATAAAATTATTAAAAAATTAATTTTAATAAAGAAACTCCAATTCTAAAAAATACAAAAATTAATTAAAAAAAGGATTAAATAATTTTAATTAATTAATTAAATTCTTTTCTTTATAAATAATTTATAATTATTTTAATTAATTTTTAATTTCTTTTTATAAATTTAAAAAAATTAAAGAAAATGACGAGAGAGTTAAATAAAAAAATTATTTATTTTTAATAAGTCTACTTTATACACATTATTTTTAATTAAAAATATTTTGTGTTTAGTAAAAGGAAATCTCTTTTATAAAAAAAAAAAGAATTATTTCTTAGTTACAACTAAAAGATTATTTTAGTAATGAAAAGAACAAAATATTTTTAATTAAAAAAAATTAATTAATTAATAAAATAATTTTTAATTAAAATATTTTATTTAATTTATTTAAAACAAAAAAAAAATTAAATTAAATTAATTAAAATTAAAATAAAAGGATTATTTCTATTAATCATCATTATACAAATAAATACATATTTATGTAGTAAAAATCATAATATTTTTCCTTCTTTTAATATTTTTAATTCACTCAATTTCTACAGAATATAATCTTTTTTTTTTAATTTTTACATTCAGAATTTAAAAATATTTTTAATGAAAAAGATTAAATAGTTTAAAGTTTTTATTTTAAATGATGAGAGATAAATATATAATAATACATGAATAAATACACTTGAAGACGTGACGCATTTTAAAGGTTTTTTTTGTTTATGTACATAAATTTAAATTAGTACTTCTTTTGAATAAGAAGAAGAAAAAAAAATATTTATTTTTAAAGTACATACATTAATTTTTAAAAGAGAAAAGAAAATAAATTAACTAATAAATTCCTTTTAAAAATTTAAAATAGATTTAGAATTTAAATAAATAAAAAAAAAAAAATAATTAAAATAAATGTATTAATTAATTAATTAATTATTTTAAAAATAAATATTCAGATACAAATAAATTCTTTTTACCTAACAATTAATTAAAGAATTTAATTTTTTTTAATTTAAACCTTTTTAATAAAGTAAAAGAGAAAGGTTTAAAAATTAAATAAAGAAAAACAAAAATTAAAAATCTCTAATATATACTACTAGAATATATTTAATTTAATTAAATAAAATTATTTAATTTCCACAACTCATACATTTCCATTTCTTTTTGTCAGAACTTTGTAAAATTAAAGCAGTTTGTTTTAAATGATCATCTTCTGATTTCATCATTGCTCTTTAAAATATATTAAATTAATTAATTAATTAAATACTCAAACAAACCCAACAAGAAGTAATAAAGCAGTTTCTACATTTGTACCATCTAAAGCACTTGTTTCAATAAAATCAGTAGATAATAACTAAATAAATATTTAATTAAATTAATTAAATTAAATTAAATACTTCAGCAAGATTTTCTCCTTCTTTTTTTGAAACAAAACTTGAAGAATTTTCATGAGCACCAGGAGCATTACGTAAATCAATCTTATTTCCAACTAACAATATTGGAACTTCTTTCATTGTTGAGTCCTGTGCATCCTTTTTTTAGTTTATTTTAAATAATTTATAAATTTTAAAGAAAGGACAATTTAAAGAAAATATTCGTGATTATTTATTTATTTATTTTAAGAGGAAGTTAATTTATTTAAAAATTAATTTAACGACCTTGACTGTTTCAATCCAATCTCTAATTCGTAAAAATGATCGATCAATAGAACAATCATAAACTAGAATAGCCCCATCTGCTCTTCTAAAATAAGAATTGCAAAGACTTCTAAATCTTTCCTGTCCAGCAGTGTCCCTTTAAAAAAATAAATTAAATAATAGAATAAAATTATTTTAAACCATAATTGTACAGCAATATTTTGAGTACCAACTCTGACACTTTTTACATGAAAATCAACTCCTTAAATATTTTAATTAATTAATTAAATTAAAAAAAAATAATTTTACCCAAAGTGCTGGCAATATTTTGTTGAAATGCTCCTTTAATAATTCTCATAATTATAGATGATTTTCCTACAGAAGCATCACCACACATTACTACACGAAATGTACGATCTGGAGTTCCAGAAAATTCTTGGATAAACTTAATAAATAATTAAATATTAATTTATTTAAATTATAAAAGGATATATTTTGTTTTAAAAAATTAATTTAATTAATAAATATTTTGAAATTAATTAAATTTTGTTTGGTAAAAATAAATGTGTCCTTTTAATTTGTTCTTACCATTCCACAATTAACCATAGAAGAATTAGGAGAAAATTGTCTCATCATAATCAAATGTTGTTGATGAGGATCTAATCCACCTGTCATTGTAGTTGATTGAGCATCTACTGAAGCACAACGAAATAATTCCAAATCAGAAGAAGAAGTAGTACGCGAACAGCCTCCACGTTGAGGAAATCCTGAGTCTTGAGAAAATTTGTCTGGTGAAGTGCCAAAAGGTTGGCGTGAGGGTTTATCAGCTAAAAGGTCCCAGGGAGGAATATATATTTGTTTCCAATAATTGTTTCTATTTAATTCCATTTAGAGAATAATTAATTAAATTAATTATTAATAAAGGGTTTTGTAAAATATAATTAATTATTTTTAAAATAATTTTTAATACAAACTATTTTTTTTTAATTTAAATATAATTGCCCTTTAATTTAATCTTTAGTCTCTCTATAGCAAATTTTTTTTTATTCACGTGATCGCTAGACATTTTTCAATTATCTCCCCTAACCTCCCTTTTCCTTTATTACCTACTATTTCTTTCCTTATTTTAACAAACCATTATCGTCATCCATAGCATTCATTGTATTTGGTAATAGGTTATGAGATGATGGAGTATAAGTGCCACCATCTGGATAAGAGGTTGCCGAATCATGCCGAGAATATGGAGTTAGGTAAGTACCAAATGAAGGGTTTTGTTGTAACTAATTTAAATGAATTATTAAAAGAAAAAATATTTTTTTAAATTTTAATTGGAATTATTCTTTTAATTTAATTAATTAATTCTTTTAATTAAATTAATTTTTTTTAATTGACTATACTTATATAAAAAAAAATAATTAAAAATTAAAATAACACTATTAACTAACCATATGCATTTGTTTAATTACCGAAGTTCTCTGATCAAGTGCATCACGTAAATTACCATTTGTATCGTGTAAACGTTTATTAGCATCACTAAAAATAAAATAAATATAAAATATTTATTTATTTATTACTAAAGTAATTGTAACTGTCTTTGTATTTGTTCAGCCTCAATAGCATTAGGCTGACTTTGATCATTAAGAGATTGAAGTAATGTTTTATTTTCATATTCTGATTTTATTTCAGCTAATTCTGCTTTAATTAAAGTCATTTCTAAATGATTTTCTGCCAAATTATTTTTTAATGTTCTATTCTCTTTAGCAATTTCCTTAAAATAAACATTTAAGAAATTATTAGATTAAAAGTAGGGTTGAGCGGGATCGGGATCCCGGTCGGGATCGTTCGGGATAATCCCGGTTTTTCTGAATCCCGAATCCCGATTTTGCTGATCCCGATCACGAAGCTTAAACCCGATCCCGGACCTTTCCTATCCCGAGTCGTGATCGGGATCGGGATTAGGTCACGAATCCCGATCCCGATTTTATATTAAAAGTCTAAATTTTATACAAAAAGTTATCTTTTTAGTTTCAATAATGTCCGAGGAATGTTAATCTGAAACATGCTTCAATTAATTTGAAGAATGCTTCAATTCATTTTAGGTGTTTCAGTTAATCTGAAGCATACCAAATTAATAGAAACATGTTTCAAATTAATTTAAACATGCTTCAACTTAGTTGAAACATGCTTCAAACAAATTAACTGCCTAGATAATTTGCGGTACTCTGGGCGTGAGGTACATTGGGCTGCGGTACAATGGGCGCGGTACACTGGGCTGCGATACATCAGGGTGTACCCTTAGAAAACATGGTTCTACTGGAGGACTTTTTTAAGATTTTTCTTTGATTTTAGTGATTATCAATCAAATCCCGATCCCGAATTAATAATCCCGATCCCGACTCGGGATCGGGATCGGGACGGGTTCGAATTTTGGAAATCCCGATCCCGACATTAGCTAATCCCGATCCCGATTCGGGATCGTGATCGGGATCGGGTTCGAATTCTGAAAATCCCGATCCCGATTTTTGGTCGGGATCCCGATCCCGCTCAACCCTAATTAAAAGATTTTAAAAAAAATTAGTTAAAAATATAATTAAAATATATAAGCAATAACCTATAAAAATTAATAAAAATATTTCTGCCACAATGGATATTTAACTATTTTCCTAACTTCAATTAAATGTTTAATTTATTTAAAATTAAAATAAAATACTCATTTTAAATATACATAAATTCCCAATCTTTTTAAAACATAGAAAGTTAAGGCTTAGCCCTAATTTATAAATATTTTTTAAATTAAACCCCTTTTTCTTAAAGTAATAAATAAAATATAGAGGGAGGAGCAGGGTCTATTTATTTAATTATTTAAATATTACTTCTAATTTATCCTTAAGTGTTTCCTGATTTCCATTCTTTTGTGCTTCCTTTTTTAACATTTTCTCCATTTTTTGTAAATGTTCAATATTTCCTTGTAATTCGGACATTTCAGCTTCAAGTCGTTCTTTTAGTTCTTCTTTCTCTTTTGCCAATTTTTCACGTTCCTTTTTATTAAATAAAAATAAATAATTTATTTTTATTAATTTTTACTTCTTCTCTAGCCTTTTTTTCTGCAATTAGTAATTGTTGATCAATTTCATTTTCAAGTGCTTGCATTCTTTTATTATAATTCTCCCGTTCACTTAATATTATTTAAATTTAAAATTTAATTTTTTAAATCCTACGCTCTTTGTTGTTGATGTAAACGTTCATTTTCATCACGTTTTTGATCAATTTCACGGCATAAATTGCCAACTACTTCTTCAAATCGATTCATAATTTGAGGAACTCCAGACGATTGGAGTTCTTCATAAAGTTGAAGAACTTCGTCTTTACTTAAAATTTAAAAATAAAATAAAATTAATTGATTAATTACCAAGGAATATCTAAAGTCATTTGTGGTGGTCCTCTCATTGTTTGATCTTTTGTTAGCCTTGGAGGTTTAGGCCTTTGTCTCTTCTGTATTATTTTATTATTATTACTACTATTACTGCTACATCCCCCTTCTTCATTGTTATTATTATTTCCCCCATTTCCTTCAATATCCACTTCTTCTTCTTCCTCAACAATTTCCATTCTTCCTTCTCCTTCTATTCTTTCTTCTGTAAGATCACCATAATATTCATTAGAACTAATTTTGCGTTGCATTCCCCCAAATCCACTTGATTCTCCTTTAAAAAGAGTTTCTTCAAAACCAGCACAAAATTCCTCTTTGTCAATAAAACCAGAACTTTTTAATTAAAATTAAAATTAAATTAAAATTAAATAAACTTATTTGTATCCAAACAAGAAAAAATAAAGACAATTTCTTCATCAAAAAGTTGGGGACAAACTTGATGTAAATCTTCTTTAGTTAAATAACCTTTTTGTCCTCTATCACATTGATCAAAAAGATCACTAACTCTTGAATTATTATTTGTATTTTTGTCATTGGAATTACTCATATTTCTTTTGTTTTTTTTTTAAATTTAAATATATTAACTAAAATATAATTAAAAGAAAAACAATTAATTATTCAGATAAAAGAAGGTTTAAAATAAAATAAATTAAAATAGCCTTAAAATAATAAAAGAAGGAAATTGAAGAAAGAATTAATTGTTTATTTATAAAATAAAATAAAAAATAATCCTAATTTAAAATTATTATTTTTAACAAAACTATGAAGATATGCCAATAATAAATTAAATTAATTTCTAAAAACGACAAAATAATAGAAAATAAAAAACTTTAAATCCTCAATTAAATATTAATTAAAAGTTTAAATATTTTAAAATTTAATAAATGTCTGCCTTTTTAATGGATTTATTCATTTTTTTCTCTCTCTTTTACTATCTCTTTTTTTTAATAAAATAAAATTTCTCAATCAATTTCACACGCGAACACGCGGCATATTTCCATTGAATTTTAATTTAAAAAATAGAATGGAAGGTAAAAGCAGGTGTGTGTGTAGAGGATAGGTAAAATTAAAAGAGAGGAATAATTTTTAAATAATAAATTTTAAAAGTTTATTTCTTGAATTAATTAGAAAATTAAATTATTCTTTAGCCATACATAGAAGATTTTAATTTCTTTTGCTTTTAAGATGACTGATAATGAAGATAAAAATTATTTTTAATTTAATTATTTTTAAATATCCCAATTTTAATTTTAAATATTAAAAAAAATAAAATATTTTCTTTTTTTATTTTAACAAATAAAATATATTCTATAATTTAAATAAAAAAGAAAATCACTTTTATACTATTAAAAGAGAACAAAATACAAACCAAATACATTGTATGTAGTAGTTATATAATAAATGTTTATATATGTGAATATAATTGAAACAAAATTTTTTTTAATTATTTTTTTTTTAATTTTAGTTTAAAAGGCCATGTCTGTGTGTGGAGATAAGAGGAAAAATAAAATTAAAAATATCAAATTTTATCATATTGTCACCATATATTTCCAATAGCCCTTTATGCCCCTTCAGCTAAACGATGAGAGGAGTCTTGCGGAGGCTGGTTTGGTGCCGCTTGTTGATCATTAGTAGGGTCATCAACCTAATTAAAATATAATTAATTAATTAAACTTCCTCTTCTATATAATAAAGGGAGCCAATTGTGTACATTTAAACAAATTAATATTTTTAATTATAGGTGATGTAATATTAATAAAAATACCTGGAAGAAAACTGAGGGCATTTCAGGGAAAAACTTTTGTTGTTGTAATTGAATGTTCACTGGTTTTACTTCAGTTTTATCATCACTCTTCTGTTCTTTTATTTGTTCTTTATTTTCATTATTTTGTTCAGTTTTCTGTTCATTATTATTATTTTGTTGTTGTTCTGTTTGTTGTTGTTGTTCACTTAATTGTGGAGCAGCATCAACTTCAATAACTTCAATTGGTTGATGTCCTGTTCCAATATTGTCATCTTTGTCATCATCTTTATCGTCATCTTTATCTTCCTTGTCTTCCTTAATCTTCCCAATTTCACTTTTTGCAGTATCTATAATTTTGGAATTTTCAACAGGTAAAGCATCAGATGAGGGACGATTTGGGGTATTATCAATTTCTTCACTTCGACTATTTCCTTCATTATCAGCAATAGACTTTGAATTACTTCCACTGCTACTACTTCCAGAAGAAGAGGAAGAAGGATTATTATTATCAAGTACAGTTACAGAAGGAAATTTAGCAGGGGAAATTTCTGCTGGTTGTTGTTGTTGTTGAGAAGATGGAGGGCCTGCAGCAATGTTGTTCGCCTTTCGAGAAGAGATACTGTCAAATAACCAATTAGGTAACAAATCTGGAGTCATCCATGAAGAATCTTTTTGTTCTGTTTGTTTTGACTGTTGTGGTTGTTGGCCAGGTTGTTGTGGAGTGACAATTGGGGATTTAGCATCGTTACTATCTCCAGCAACAATTAAGGGCGCAGAAAGCTTAATCTCCGGCTGTAAATTTATTTGAAATTAAATAACAAATTTAGTTAAATTTAATACCTGTTGTTGTTGTTGTTGTGATGGAATGTTCTGTTGTTGAATTATTGGTTGTTGTTGTTGACTTTGTTGCTCTACTGGACGACCAATACCCATAATTCCCATATTTTGTGGCATCTGTTGTGTTTGTTGTTGCATTCCTCCATTATTCCAATGTTCAAAAGAAGAAGGACGGGGTAAAGCTCCTCCTCCAAATCCTAAATTATTTTGTTGAGGATGAACCCATTCAGAAGAGGGTGGGGGTGGAGGAGGAAAACGCATATTCATTTGTGGTTGTTGTTGTTGCTGTTGGAAGAATGGGTGAAAAAATAGCAATTCTGGAGAAGATTGTCTAAATCCATTAATTCTTGGCCAGCGAAGACTGAAAAGAAAATAAATTTAAATTAAATTAATTAAATTAATTAAGAACTTGTCAATAAAAGAAGGTATTTGTTGTTGTTGTTGCATTTCTGATGATGGCATAATTGGATTTGATGAAGGTAATTCATTCTGAAGTGCCCAAGGAGTGAAAAAACGTGGTCGTTGTTGTTGTTGTTGGTCTTCTTGTTCTCCAATTTGATTATTTTGCATAAAAGAGGATTGTTGTGGTTGATGCATTTCACCAAATCCATCAAGGAAAGAACGAGAATTCTTAAAAATAAAAATAATAATTAAAATACTTATAATTTTAAACCTTAAAATCCTCAACTAAAGGTCTTGGATGAGGAAAGAAATGAGCAGAAGAAGAGGAAGAAGAAGGGAATTGAAGAATTTGTTGTTGGGGACGTTGTTGAAAAATGCTTGACGACGGCCAATTTTTATTATTAAATAAATTATTATTTTCATTTGAAGTAGAGCTGCTATCACTATTTTGTGGCTCAACTTCAACTATTGAAACCTTTAAAGTTTATTTTATTAGAAATTAATTTATTTTAATTGTATTAAACTCTTAAAAGCTAACACAGTCAAGTATTTAAATTATTGCTTATAGACCTTTAGGGTATTTTTTGTATGAACCTTTTCTTATTAATTAGTCTAAATTAATTTAATAAAAATAGTTAAGTATAGTAATCCACAAATAGATAAATAATTATTTAATTAAGTAATTAAAAGAATAATTAATTTAATATTTGCCTGCATAGTTCCATCAAAGCCACTATCTTCAGCACGTTGTTTAAGTTGCTGTATAATATTTCGAAGGAAGTTTAAACGAGCAATTTTTAAATCGAAAGAATCAGGAAGAGAATTTTGAGGACGTTCAATTTCAGAAGATGTTTGTGAAGAAGAACGAGAAGAAGAAGAATCAGAATTCCCAATTTTAATTGATGGAGACATTGGGAATGTGTCAATTGCTACAACAGGAGTGTCTTGAGTTGTTGAACTACTGCTGCTTGATGTAAAATCTTCTTGAGATAATGATTGAGGGAAACGAGGAACTTGTAATTCATTATTACTGTTTAAATTTGGAAAATTAAATATTTAATAAAAAGACATTTAAGCACAAAACTATTTAACACAAACTGTAGTTCACCCTGTGGAGGAAACCCTAATGAATAACTGAGGGCATACAATGCTTATTTAAACCTTAGATGATTAATTTTCAGTGCTTTAATTCCCAAGGTCCTCAGGGGTGGACATATTCAGTAAAACCTTTTAAAAGAAAAACCTTTTAGTTAGACTAAGCAATTTGTCACTAATTGCATTAGCTGCTTGTGAATAATAATCAATCTGTCCATCATTATCATAACCAAGACGTTGTTTTAATTCTGCCCAGCGAAGTTTAAAAAAATTTTCGTCTCGTTGACGGCTATAAGCCATTTCAGATAAAATAAGAGCAAAAATAGCCATAAGGAAAACAGAGAGCATAACAAGAAGAATTCCTTTATAACCACGAGATTTGCGCACAATAATTGGTTGTGGTGGTAATGAAAGTGATGGACGTGGAAGTTCAGGTCCCATTGGAAGAGGAATACGTGTCTCAGATGTTGAATAGACTGGAGGTGGGGAATCTTAAAAATTAATCAGGGTTTAGACATTACATGGGTAAAGAAATCAAAATTAAAGGGGAATCGCCTGAGGCAAATAGAAAATTAAACAGCTTGGATAAAATTTATTAAGGAAGCTAACCTTTAGAGTAAATATATTCTACACTTTTTTTGATCTAATTATCAAGAAATATTTAATTAAAAATAAATTAAACATACCAGTCTTCTCCTTGTTCTCTTCAACAGGCTTCTGATCAAGCCCAACCGTAAACACTTTCATTTATTTTTATTCTTCCTTTTATTCACTAAAAAAAGAAACTTGAAAATAACAAACTTTCAGCAATTAACAAAATTTAAAATCAAAAAAGCAATGAAAGGAAAAAATCGCGCATTAAAGAGGAGGATGAGAGGAAAGTTTCTCTCTCTCTTTTCTCATACACTTAAAGGTAGTGTATATATATATGTATGTACGTGTATATTTATATTTAAAAATAAAAATACATGTAAAAATGTAAGAGTGTCACGAGTAAGCAATCGACGATTGGGCGGATGAAAGAGTTGTTTTATTAATAGAGGGGGCTTGTTTGTGAGAAGAAGAAGAAGAAGAAAATTGGATGGGGGACCAATCGACGAGTGAATATATTTTTTGGGGAAATAAATAAAAAAAAAAGTTGTTTTGTGAGAATGAAATTTTTGTCAATGAAAAGGTTGTTAAAATAGAGTAAAATAATAAAAAAAAGTTTTAAAATAATATTTATTTATTATTTTAAATTTAGAAAGTTTTTTTTAATTTTCTTTAATTTTAAACATTTTTTGATTTTTATTTAAATAATTAGAAATGTGCAGAAATTAGAAATGAGCTTATTTTCATTGTCTAAAGCTTAAAAAGAATATTTAAGAAATTTAGACAAGAATTATAAATTAATTAAATAAAAATTAAGCTTTTTATGGAAGCAAATCCTTTAAAAATATTTTACTAATTAATAGAGATACTTAAGTTAGTTAATTTATTAAATAATTTAAACAGAATAAATTAAAATAATAATTTATTTAATTTTAAATACAAATAAATGTAAAATAAATAAATAAATAAATAGAGAGGATATATGTGCACATACATATAATTTAATGTCTTTTCGGTCTTGTACATGCAAGTTCTTTTAACGCTAATTCTACACATAGAAATAAGGGCAAAATCAATAAATATTTAATTTAATTTAAATTTTTTTTATTATTTAATTAGAAAATATATTTAATTTCAGATTTAATAATTAAATTACATTGTTTTAAATAATTAAATTTAATTATTTTTAAAAGAATTTTAAAAATATTTTTAATTTTCTTACACTATAAAATGAACAAATAAATAAATAAATATATTTAAAGCTTTAATAACTAGTAAAAGTAATATATATTTATTTATTAAATATGCCCCATATTTTGAAAAATAGAGCGGAGCGCAATTTATAAAAAGCGATTAAAGAAAAAAAAAGAAAAAAAATTTTAATGTTGTAGTATATGGTCAGCTGTCACTATATATGGAAATAAAATAAAATAAAAATAACCAAAATTATATAACGGAGTTAGGAATAAATGTAAGTATTTATGTATGTATGTACATATGAGAAGGTATTTTCCATACATTAAAAAAAGGGAAAAAAAGCTTAGTAAAATAAATTGGTAAATTTTACAAAGAGAAAATTATTTATATTTTTTAAATTCTATTAAATTATTATTTTTAAAATAATATATTAATTAAAATTAAAAAGAACCTTTAGAATATTTAATTAAGAAGAAAATATAAACTAGAAATTAAATAATAAATTTAAATGAAATAAAAAGGAATTCTTTACACCTTTAATTAAAAATTATATTTTAATTAAATTCTTAATAATTATTTTAGAAATATTTATTTAATTAAATAATTTAAAAAAAAATGGTAAATGTGTAGTTGGCTATCTACCTGTCCGCAAAGAGAATTCGCTCTTTTCTTTCCTTCTCTTGCATTTTTTGCGTTGCGAGTTGTGCACGCTTATTTGCCCTTATAGTATACCTTTTGACTCATAGAGAGAAAAAAGGAAAATAAAATTAATTAAAAATAATGTGAATATGTATTTTACAAATGATAAAAGATTATAAATTTGGGACATGGTTTTGTTATTTAAACTTAATTATATACATAGTAGAATTTTTTAAACATTTTCATTAAACTTCCAGTATGACCTTTTCTTCCCCAACTAATAATTCTTCCCAAGAAAAATTATGGATTTCATTTTTCGACGATCAAATCTCGATATTGAATTAAAGAAAAAATCCCAAATCTTAATTATTGAATACATACAAGGTTTCAGATTATTGAAGACTAAAGTGATTTACATAAAATATCATTTGTAAAATACATATACTTTTTAATTAATTTTATTTTCCTTTTTTCTCTCTATGAGTCAAAAGGTATACTATAAGGGCAAATAAGCGTGCACAACTCGCAACGCAAAAAATGCAAGAGAAGGAAAGAAAAGAGCGAATTCTCTTTGCGGACAGGTAGATAGCCAACTACACATTTACCAAAAAAATTATTTTAAAATTAAATTAAATTGTTTATTTGTGTTTTGATTGAAAAAAAAGAATTTATTTAATTTAAAAACAAAATTGAAAAATTGGGTTTTTATGCTTCTTTTTTTAATAAAAACATTTTTTTGTTATGAATAGAAATAATAATTTATTTAAAGAAATACAATTTGAACTGTAAATAATTTAATTAAATTTAGAGGAAAATAAAGATTTTTTTTAACAATTAAAAAATATTTAAAATTTTATAAATAAAATTAATTCTTTTTTTAAAAAAATAAATTGTAATAAAATTACAAAACATAATTACTGTTATAATACAAGATATAATTTAATAAATAATAATATATATTTTAATTACCAACAATTGAGTAAATAATAAATAGAGAAAATTAAATAAAATAAAATAAATATTCTCCTTAAATTAAATAAATATATTTATTTATTTATATTCTCAATAATAGTAGTATTATATACAAAATTAAATAGAAAAGATAAATTGACAAAAAATTGGAATGAATGGGTGGGACTGAATTAAATATATTTATTTATTTATTTTTGATTATATATTATATAATGGTTAGTTTAATAATAAAAAAAAGTAATTAAAATGTGCGCATCTATAAAATTTTTTTAAATTATTTAAACAAAAATATTTTGAAAAAAAAAAAGATTTAATTAAATATTAGTAAACAGATTTAAATTAAAAATAATTATTTAATTAAAATAAATAAATATTTAAAAATAATTAATTAATTATATTAAATAAATATTAATATTTAATTTAAATAAAATAATATTTATTTATTTTTAGTTTTTTAATTAATTAAATTTAAAAATATTTTAATTATTTAAAGATTTAAAAATAAAATAAATAATATTTTCCACCTATTAATAATAAAAAAAAATATTTTTTTTAATATTTAAAAACTCCCCATTTCCCTTAATATAAAATAATGTAACACAAGGTCATTTATTTAATATATCAATGAGTCATTTAGAAAATAATTTAAATAAAATAAATTAATCTTTAATTAATTAAAAATTTTTAAAATAAAATAATTAACTAAACTCCTAAATTTATTAATAAAATAATTTAATTAATTAATTTTAAAAAGTTTTAAAAAATGAAAGTTTACTGAAAAAGAAAAAATAAAATTTTATAGGATTTAATTAAAAATAAATATTTAAGTAAATAATAAAAGAAAAATATTAACAAAAATTGAAAGAAAATTTTTTACTTTTTCTCGACTTTTATTTAAATAAAAGAAAAAAAATATTTTGTTTGGCTTTTTCTTTTATTTATAAAAAGACCTCTAAATAAATGTATGCTTGTTAAAATCAATTTTTTATTGTTTGACAAGACGCGCACTTTGACATTAAAAAAAGAAAAATAAAAAGATTTATACAAATAAATAAATAAATTAATTTTTAAATAAATAAATAAAATTCTTTTATTAAAAGAGGAAGGATTTTTAATTATTTTTTAAAAATTGTTTGGAAGAGAAAGGACTAGTTTAAGTTAAAATAGGCTATGGTTTTATTAAATATTCCCTAGCTATTTATAATTATCTAGATAATTTTAGTAAAATAATTATTTATATTTAGTATTAACAACATAACAAACAATTAAAAGAATATAAAAGTTTTGAATATTTTTTAAATTTATTTTATTCATTACCTCTTAATTTAAAATAAATAAACAAATTGAGAATTAAAAAGACAAAGAAAAGGCTTATTTAAAATAAAACTTGAATTAAATTATTCAAGTTTTATTAAAATAAAAGAAAAGTATTTTCTTAATAATTTAAATAATTTAAATATAAATAAATATATTTAGTAAAAAAGAAAAAGAATAAACATTTAATAGTATATAATATTAAGCAACAAATAAAATATAAAATATTTTTTTTTAAAAAATATTCAAGTGTCCATTTAATATATCGGCTGAAACACACAAAAAGGACTGGAATAGTTGGAAATAAAAAAGAAAAGAATTAGAAAAGAAAGAAAAAGAAAGAGGATTTTAAGAGTATTTACTAGTAAATACTAATAAATAGTAGTAGAGCAATCAGAAGAATTAAAAATAAATAAAAGGAGTGTTTAGAGTTATATTTATTTATTTTTAATCAAGTTTATTATTTTTTTCTAGTTTTTAATATTTATTTAAATAATATTAACAAATTAATTAAGTTTTTTTTTTCTTCTAATTTTTTACTTGTTGGAGCTGATATTATTTAATAATTATTAAATAGTTAAAATAACAAACTATTTATTTAATAATTAAATTAGTAATTTATTTAAAAAGAAATAATTAATTAATTTAAAAAAATTTTAATTAATTTAATTAAATAGGTATGTATATTTTATTTAAATAAATAAATAAATTTATTTATTTGTGTACTTTTACATTAAAAAATTAAATAAATAATTTACTAAACACAAAATTCTCCTTTTTCTTTTTTTCTCTCTTTCTCTCTCTATTATAAATAATATATTTCTTTAAATAATAACAAAATCATTCAGTCAAATTTCCCTCTATTTAATTTTTTTTTCTTTCAATCGCGCACAAAAAAAATAATTTTTTTTGTTTGAATATATGTATGTATGTGTATGATTATTATATTTATTTATTTTTAAAAAATAAAAAAAATAACCGGAGAGAGAGAGAAAAAATAGAAGAGAATTGAGTTGTTGTTGTGTACAAAAATAAGCAATTTTCCTGTTTTTTATTTCATTTACAGAAGAGGACCATTTTTTGAGTGGAAATAGAAAAAAGACAGTCAAAGGCAAATTGTTAAAAGAAAGAAAAAAAATAACCAATTTTTTAAAGAAAAAATAAATAAAAGAATTAACTAAATAACTATCCTTTTTTGACATTTTTTAATGTTGCTTTTAATAAAATAAATTTTTTTTCCTTATTTGCACAAAAAAAAGAAAAATTCAGGAAAAAATAATTTTTTTATTTATTCAATTAGTTACTGAAAATTTATGTGCAAATTTATTAAAATAAAATAAATAATTATTTTTAAAAGTTTTGGATATTTAATTAATTTTAAATGAAGAGAAAAATAATTTAATTAATTAATTAAATTTTTAAAAATAATTTTAAATTAAATAAAAATTAAATTTTAAAGAATTATTTGTACATAAAAGGAATATAAACATTGGAAGTAATTAAACAATAATTTAATTTAATTATTTTAAATTTATTAAAATAAAAAATATTTTAATAAATAACACTTAAATGTACAAAAATAATAAAAACAAATTAAATTAAAATAAAAATATTATTTTAAAATTGTACTTTCGGGAAGAGTGGTCCTTGAAGTTATTTTGAACATAAATACATATATTTAATACAAAATAGGATTTAAATATAAAACTAGATAAATATTAGATTCTATTAATAAATAATACTTTAAAGATTAAAAATAAATAAAATAATTTAATTAAAACTTTATTTGATTTTAAATTAGAAAATTAAACTTTAATTGAATAAAATAAACTTGAAAATTAATTATTAAAAAAAATTCCAAAATTGTTATTTTTATTAAAATAAATTTCCATTGCTTTTAAAAATTAAATTTTAAAAAATAAAATTATTTTTCTTTAAATTAATTATTAATTTAAAAAAATAAAAATAAAATTAATTAATTAAATTACTAATTTTTTAATTCTGTTTATAAAGTAAATAATCTCAAAATATCCAAATGTGACAGTTAAAAGAATTAAAAAGAGAGATGAAGAAAAAAAATATTTTATGTGCAAAATGTAATAATATTTATTTTGAGTATTAGTTAGTGGTAACTGACGTTTGAAGGTCGTAAAGGTGTGTGTAAATAAACTGGCGCAAATTGATAGAAATTTTTAGAACGAAAAAAAGAATTTGTTAATTCTCTTTTATTTTGTTATTTTTAATTATAAAATATTATGAAAAAAAAATAAAAACAGGATTTTGTTTAAAAAAATTAAAAAAATAAATTTTTAAATAAGAACGTTAATAAATAAAAAAAAATTTAAAATTAAATAATAATTAATAAATTTATTTTTAAATTCAAAAATATTTTAATAATTAATAAATAATTAATTAAATATATTGAACAATAAAAATACAGTTAATTATTATTTGTTATTAAATTATTTATTTATTTATATTTTAATTAAATTAAAGAATAAATTAGTAATTTAAATTAATTTTAAGAAATAATTATTTTATTAAAAATTAATTAATTAATTAATATAATATTTATATTTAATTTAATATGTGTCATATGAGAGAACTTTTTTCTAAAGAAATTAAATAAATTATTAAATATTTAATAAAAATATTTGATTAATTTAATTTTATTTTATATTCAAAGTTCTTTCTCCTAATATTTTTTTTTATTAAATTAAATTTTTGGTTGCCATCATTAATAAATCATTCTATACAAAATTAAATTTTTTTTTAATGAAAATCACGGGAATCATTAAAATTAATTTTTTTTTAATTTTAGAAAATAACAAAAAATTTAATTTTTCTTTTCTACTTTTAAATTACTATTATTTATTTGTCAAGTTTACATTCTTGTTTCCTAATATTTATTTTTGATTTTCCCTTTGTTTTTTCTTCTAAATTTAAATAACAAAAATTTAAAGAAAAATACATTAATTGAAAAATATAAAAAATGTTTAAAAAAATGATGTAATAATAGTTTAATTAATTTTATTTTTAATGGAGAAACTTTTGTAAAAGAAATATTAAATGGAATATAAATAAATAAATTTATTTATTTAAATAATTAAATAAATAAATTAATTTAATTCATTTAATTGATCATTGGTGCAATTAAAAATTAAAAAAATATGTAAGGTAAATTATTAATACATTTAAATATATAAATATGTTGAAAGATTATAGTCACTCTCTATTTATTTGTCTCAAAATAAAATTTAAAAAATAATTAATTATTAATTACAGTATAATATTAGTTTGGTAAAGATGTAATTATTTTATTTTATTTTAAGATAATTTCTACAAATATTTTAGAGGTTGATAATCTAATAAAAATAATTATATTTTTATGGTGAATGTAACATAAATAAAATATCAATTTTAATAAAACTTGTTTTTAATTTCTAAAAAATAAAAATAAATTTATTTAATTATTTTTAATACTTTTTTAAGTTTTTTTTAAATAAATTGAAATATAATTAATTAAAATTTAATTAAATATTTATTAGATTATTTGGCGAATTAGCCTTAATTAATTTTAAATTTTATTAAAAATGAAAGGAACGGAAAATAAAATTAATTAAAGTTTATTTTTTAATTTCAAGTAATTTTTACGTGAAAATTAAATGTTAAATAAAAAATAATTTTTGAGATTTTAAATAAATAATAAAAAATTTCTAAGAAAATTAAACAAAAAATTGACAATGTTTTATGAATATTTTTAGAAATAAAGCACTTGAAAATTAAAAAAATTAAATGTTTTACTTAATTTAATGTTTACCTCTTTTTTAAAAATATTTAATAAAAATTTTATTTAATTAAAAAAAGAATTAACTTGAAGTATTTTTTAAAATTAATTATTTTAATTCAATTCACAGAACTTGATAGAAGAAACATTAACTTTTTTTAATAAAATATAAAAAATATTGTTATAGTTCGATCTCTATTTTTAATTAAATATTTATTTAAAAAAATACTAAACGAGGAGATAAAAATAAATAAATAAATAATTATTTAGAAAGATCACCAATTAAAATCTATTATCTAAATGCTAGTTTATTTAGAATAGTTTAAGTTATTTAAAGCTTTAAAATAATTTATTTATTTATTTATTTAGGACAACAATGTGCAAATATTTCTAATTGAATACATTCTTCTTCTTCTTTTTTACAAAATTCAGCATCACAAGATGCACCATAATACCAAGAAGGATTTTTCCCATTTTTACATTTTGGTTTATTTTCAGTATTTTTTAAATATATTTCTAAAAAAATTAATTTATTATTTAATTTAATTAACCTTGATTTTTAAGATTACAACAATAGTCAAAAAATAACGAAGATAAACATTCATAACCTGGTGGGCAATCTTTTATAGTTTTTTTGCGATCGTCTGAACGTATACATAGTTCACTAATATCATCAGAACTTTTTTTATTAAGATGACATCTAAGACTTATATGATCATAATCCTCTGTAAAAATTAAATAAATAAATATTGATCTAATTAAAAAGGAAATGTTTAACTACTAATAATGGTTAAATATATAAAAGTAGAACTACTACAAATAAATTACCATATCGACAGTCATGTTGCTTATCACATTCTTTTTTAGATTCATATCTATTATCATTTCCTCCACATCCTTTATAACCAAAAGGAAAGCACAATTGATTTTCTTGATCAAAATACCACTTTTAAATTTATTTTAAATTATTTAATGTTAAAGAATATTTAAATTTTGACATTTTTTAGGTTTTATTTATAGAAATCAAAGTCTGAGACTAATAAATAAATTATTTAATATATACATGTTTTTGATAAATTAATCTTTTAATTATTATATGTAGAGATAGAGAGAGAAAAATAGAAATATATTTAAATTTGTTTTTAATTTTTAAATTTTTTTATTTAAAAATTAAGGTATCATATGTAAATACCTTCATTCCAGATGTATTTGTTGTTAACCCTTCACCACATTCATAACCTTTATCATAAGGAAGATGACAATCCCGCCAATAATAGTTCGATTTACTTAAACTAATTGAATCACTAAAATATTAAAATTAAATTTTAAATTTAAAGAAAATACCAAAAACTATCAAGGAAGGGAATTTTAGATTTATTTTTAGCTTCTTCTAAAGTAATTTTATTTAAATGAATTTTATTTAATGAAATAGAAGAAATTAAAAATAAAATAAATATTAATAACATTTTTTAAAATTAAATTAAAATAAATAAATAAATATATTTGTTGAATAAATATATTATTTATATCCACATAATTGATAAATTTTGTAATGATTCATTCTCTCATATTAATTAAAATGATAATTAATTAATTTTAATATTATCTAATAAAAAATAGGAAAAAAATAATATTTATTTAGATTTATATAATACTGAGATAAAAAGAGTTGTTGTTGTTTTAGAAGTTTATAATAGTATCTGGTGTATTTAAACGACTATTTTACTAAATAAAGGAAAGAGAGAGAAAGAATTAACAAGAAAATACCCTTTAATTTATAAATACTTTTTATATTCAAAATAATATTTAATTAATTTACTCAAAAGTTATATACTCAAATATCCATTTCTTTGAATATTTTAAATATTAAAATTCACTCGTGTGTACAATTGTTTACATTATTTTAATTAAATTGTACTTTTCCTTATGATATGTTGTACTTAAAGAATAATTTTAAAAAACCCAAGAAAATATTTTTTAAAATTTATTTTAAATTTTAACCCTTCTTTTTATCTTCAGTTTAATTTTATTCTTTTTTAATTCAAAATTTATTTTTTTTAATGAATTTTTTTCTCTTTTTTGTTAAGCAAATTAACTAAACAAACAAAAATTAATTCGTAAATGAATTTTATATTTTTTTTTATTGAAAAATTATATCTAAAAATAATTTTAATTTAATTATATGTATTAATAAATTAAAAAGGAAAATTAAAATCAATATTATAAAATGATTATTTTATTAATATAATTAGGAAACACTTTTTACATATTTATTTAAATATAATTTTATTTAATTTTAAGACTGAATGTAATAATTAATTGATAATTATTTTATTTTATTCTACATTTTTTTACAATTATTTTATTTTTTCTTTTGTGTTTTTAAAATTTGTTATAATTTTTAAAAATTATATTTTTGCTTCGTTTAAAATTTAATTTCAAATTTTATATATAATTATATATTATTTATTTAATTATTTTAAATAAGAAATAAATAAATATGTATATATTTTTGTTTTCTCCTAAAATAATTTATTTATTTAAATTAAATGTACTAAGCAAGCATTAATTTAAATAATCCCTTACCATAGTAACCTTTCTTTAATTAATTTCTGTTTTCATGCTTATTTTAATGCTGCAACTTTTCTTAACATTTTTTAATAAACTTTTTATTTAAAAGCATGAAAATTATTTTAATTAATTAATTATTTAAAATAAAAATTAATAAAATTTAGAAATTAATTTAATTCTATAAAATGTCTTCCACAATATCACCAGCATTTAAAGGATTATCTTGTTTAGTTTGTGAACAACAAGCACAAGGAGTTCGTTTTGGAGCAATTTGTTGTCTTTCCTGTGCTGCTTTTTTTAGGTAAATAATTTTAATTTAAATAATATTTTTTTCTTTTTTATTTTAGACGTAATTCTGTTGATAAATTTAAATTTAAATGTCAAATGGAAAATAAATGTCAAGATTTAGGAATTGGTTATTTTAATTAAATAATTAAAAAATATATTTTTAGAAATTATGAAAAAATGTAGATCTTGTAGATTTCGTAAATGTCTTAAAATAGGAATGCAAATAAATGAACAAGGAATAAATGAAGAAGAAACTTTTTTAAAAAAATTTATTTCATGTTATGATGAATATATTATAGCACAACAACAATTATTTTTTAGTATATACCCTGATAGATATAATCAACAGCCACAAGTAAAATTAATTAATTAAATAATTAAAATAAATAGTTTAATTTAATTAATAAATAATAAAATATTTTTCTTATTTTTAATTTAATTAAAAGATGATTTCTTTCAAATTTAATTAAATAAGTTTTATTTTTGTATAAGAAACTTTTCTTTTAAAAAATAATAAATATTCTAATAAATTAAAAAAAAACTTTAAAATTAAATGATAATAAAATAAACTTTAATTTTTTTATTAAAGTTTTTTATTCCTGAAAATATTCAAAGTGTTCGTTATTTTGAAGAATGTTGTTTACCAGCAATACATAAATTGTTTAATTGTTGTGTAGATGAATTTGAGGAATTAAATAATAAAGAAAAGGTTAATTAAATTAATTAAAATTTATTTAATTTAATAATTATTTAGGAAGAACTTATTAATATTTGTTTTATTCAATTTAATTTTTTAAATAGTTTAATTTTAACAATTAAAACTTTCCAAATAGAATGTTATTATTCTGTTAATAATTTTATATTAGCATATGGACATATATTTGATTTTAGAAAGTCTGAAGAAATAATTAATCATTGGGCTAAGAATGAACAAAATAAAGAGTAAATATATAATTTAAATTAGAATTAAATAATTTATTTGTTAGAAATTAATATTTGTTTAAAAACAAAAATTAATTTTAAAAAATTAATTTATTAATTAATTAAAATACATTTATATTTTTTAATAGAATTCTTAAGAAGGAAATTAATGCAATGATCTTTTTAATTCGACGTTTTCTAGAATCAACAAAAAATAAAATAAAACAAATAGACTGTTGTGCTCTTACAGCTATTACATTATGTAATAAAGGTATTTTAATTAATAATTAAATATTTTTTTTGGACATTTTCTTAGTTTCTTCAATAAATAATTCCCTTGGAGATATAATATGGGAGCGTTTAAAAGATAGAATTTTGCGTGAATGGTTTCAACAACTTTCTTCTTCATTTGGTTCAGTTAAAGAAGTTTCTAATCATTTATTATAGTCAAATTTAGTTGCTGATTCCCAAAAGACTCTTCCAATTATTTATTAACCAAAAAGTTTATATTATTTATTTAGATTAAAACAAATATGAATAATAATATTTATTATTTTTAATTATGTCAATAATGTTAGTAGGAGAAGAACAGTTTTGGAATTTTTAAACTATATTTATATGGGGAAATATTTTTAGATTAATGAACAAGATAATAAAATAAATGAACGGAAATAGAAAAATGGCCGTAAATAAACATAAAAAAATGATGTAATAAAATTACTTTAATAAAAAATAAAAATAAAAAATTTAAATAAGTCGATTTTCGACATTTATATCTTTTAATTTCTCTACTTGTTGATTTGGAGGTTTTTTTTAATTTATTTTTAATAATTATTTTAAATAGAATTATTCTCAAATAAATAAAAAATTGAGGTTAAACCACTGTTATAATGCAATAGCTCCAATTAATAATAATAATTCAAATGAAGAATACAAGGTTAATTAAATTGTATTATCTAAGACTACCTATAGCTAATAAATGAAAAAAGAAAGGCCTCCGAATAGCGACGGGGATGGTTAAGTGGAATACATGACTGCTTTATAAAGCTTGAAGGATTCAAAACACTCTTGCTATTAGAATATTTACGAGCTTATTACCAGTGTTTCGAATTTCTTAAAAAACTTTTCAACAGGGAAGGGTTGTTGCATTGTGTCCTTATTTTAAATAATTACATTAATTTATGTCTTCATATTTTTTATTTTAAAGATGTTTTCAATAATCCCAAATTTACTTCATATTTTAAATGCTCATAATAGAATTTGGGGTGCTTTTTATGAAGTTCCTGATGAATATATTTCAAAGTTTTCAAGTTTAAATGGTCTATTAGCATCACCTGACAATATTCTTGGCTATTATGAAAGATTTAATGTAAACAATAATTTATTATTTAATTTAGAGTCTTCTAATTAAATTAATTTTATTTATTCTTTATTTAATTTATTTTTAGCCAAATCCTCCATTAATGAAGGGAACTGAGAGAGAATCATTTTTTGATAATTTGGAAAATATTTCTAATCATTTTGAACATCCACATATTAAAAAATCAGTCATTGTTTGTAGATTACTTGTTATTGGTATATTCAAAGCTTTACCCTTCTTTGAAAGATTATCATTAAGTGACCAAGTTAGAAATTTTTAAAAATATTTATTTTTAATTATTTAAATTTAAAAGAATATCCTTATAAATCATCAAATTAAAACAATTAATATTTTACTTAAAATTTTCAATGCTGTTGTTAAATTAAAAGCAAATACTTTAATTGGAACAGATGGTATAAGTACAATGGATATTATACGTTCTAATAGAAAATATAGAGAAAATAAACAGTTAATAATAAATACAATAACACACATACAATACAAAGGGTTATAAGGGAAAATGGTCCAGTTGAGTATGGGTTATCTTTTAACTTTTCTAGGTCTCTGAATTTTTCTTTCTCTTTCTCTCTATTGATTTTTAAATACTTACATTAGGTTAATATATTTGGCGGAAAAAGCATTTACAAAAGTTGTAGATCCATTCAACCAAATGTTACCTATTATTGATGAAAATGAATTTGCAATTTTATTAGCAATACTTTGTGCATTTGGAGGTTTTTATTTTTAATTTGAGAAAAAAAAATTATTTCTTTTTTCTAAAGCAATTTCTAAACTTTCTAAACATGCTCGTTTATTACTAGAAATGGAAAGTGAATTCTATGCAAAAATACTTCTTAAATATTGCCAATTTCGTTTTGGAGATGTAAAAGGGGCTTGTCGTTATGCTGAATGTATGCATTTAATTGAATGTGCTTTTAATTTTGAACATAATTCTGAAATATTTAATACATATATTGAAGCTTTTTATTCTGTTACAAAAAATAAAAATAATTATCCAGAATATTTATTAAAAATTCTTTAATTTTCTAATTTAATTAGAATTTATTTACCTCATCCAGCATTTTTTTTATTTCTTTTTTATAAAAGGAAGTACTTGTAATTAAATATAAAATTATTTAAAATGACCAATTATTTTTAAAAATATTTTTTTAAAATAAATATTAAAACAAACAATTAATTATTTTTAAAATTAAAAATATTAACAAATAAATATTTAATAATTTATTATTCTGAATTTGTTATCCTAAAAATAAAAAAATTTCTTTTTAAATATTTAATTTTGGTTTAAAAAAAATATCTAATTTAATTTACTCTTCATATTTTTTTAAATTGATCTTTAATTTTAGTAATATTTCAAAATTTAGTTGATAAAAATATTACTAAATATATTAAAATAATTTTTAATAGCTTTGCTCATTTTATCAATTTACCTTTAAATTATCAGTAAATAAGCGGAATTTTGACTTTTTTCCACCAAATTATTTAACAAAAATTTATTTGTTTTTTAATTGATTTAATTAATTTTTTAAATAAAATATAAATTAATTATTACAAAATATTAAATTATTTACCTTAAATTAATGTGTATTTTATAATTATTTTTTAAAAATTAAAACCTTTTAATTAACAAACAAATATTAGAGTATTTAGAATATATATACATAGATTTAAATTCTTTTATTTATTTACTGCTATATTGGTTAATATTTCCTGTTTTTGTATTTAAATATATAAAAGCAAAGGTTCATAACCTGACAAAATTATTATTTAAAATTTCCCTATAATGTGATTAAATTTTAAAAAATTTTAACTTTAACACCTTTTTTTTTAATTTTTAATGAAGGCTAACTAAAAAATAAAATGAAACTAAAACTGTTAATATTAATTATATATTCTTCTTTTTATTCAATTAAAAGTGATATAAGCTGGCATCAAAGTTGGGAAGATAATTCATTTGAAAATGAAGATTATGACCCAGAATCTACTAAACAACCACAGGTTAGTGTCTTTATTTTTAATTATAATTAAAGTTTAATTTCTATTAATTAACCTTAAAGTATTCAATAAAAGAAAGACGAGGACCTGTAAGAATCCATGTTTGTGATAAATCTTTAGGTAATAATTAAAATAAAATATATTTAATTAATTTAAATTAATGAAAAGATTCAAGTATTTGTGAATGTATTCATGGTGGAAATCAAACATTAAAATGTGGAGCTCAAGACCTAAAAAAATGCAAATTTGATAGTACCTAAAGAAATTGGACCAATTGCAATTGCCCATTTGGAAAGAAATTCAATTAATTATCTTTTTAAGGTATTCCTTTTAAATTAAAAGAATAATACTAAATTTTTATTTAAATTACTACTTTTAAGTTTAATTAATTTTTCTGATTGAAAAGGATTAAATTTCATTTTTTAATATATTTATATTTTAGGGTATTTTTTAAGAAATACCAAAAGAAAGATTAAAAGTCTTTTTAAGCCTTCTATTTTTCCAGAACAAAATTCTTCCTGGACAGGAAAAGTCATTGCTCTTGTTAGATCTTTCTGATAATAAAATTGCTGATATAGAGCCTGGTTCTTTTGACAATTTTGTTAATTTATTGGAATTAAAATTAACACAAAATAATTTGGATGAATTAAGCGAGTTTGTTTCTTTTTTAATTAATAAATAATTAATATTATTTATTTATTTAGTGATATTTTTACTAAATATCTTTCTTCTTTACATCAACTTTATTTGGATAATAATTTTCTTAGTATTATTTATTTTAATAGAATTTAAAAATTTAATTTAAGGTAAATTAGATGATGGAGTATTTGATAATCTTAAAAACTTGAGAAAATTAATTCTTGATGGAAACAGAGATTTAAAAATTTCTAAAGAAGTTTTTTTATTAATTTCATTTAAATTTAATTATGTAGATATTATCCTCATCCCTTTCTAATTTGGAAATTCTTTCACTTGATTCATGCCATCTGGAGAAATTAGATGATGATTTATTTGAAAATTTACCGTATTTTAAACTTTAAATGGAAAAGAAAAAAAATAATTTTAAATTTTAAAGAAATCTTCGTGCACTTTCATTGTCAGGCAATCCACTCCGTCAAATTCCAAAAGCAATTTCTTCAGAAAAACTTCCAAAACTTGAAATACTTGTACTTTCAGATACTTACTTAGAGACTCTTAATAAAGGAGAACTTGCCTTGGCTGTACCTAATCTTAAAAAACTTTGTAAGGGAAAAAAGGAGTTTAATTATTTTTTTAACTAATTTTAAGTTAATAAAATAGAATTTTTTTTAAAAGATATGAGAAGAAATAGATATCTGAAACGAATAGATGATTGTGCATTTTGTGGACTAAAACAATTAGAAGTAAAGTTAAAATTAAGAAAATAGTTTAAATTAAAATATTTAGACCCTTGACTTCTCAGAATCGAAAGCTCTTAATGAAATTGATTCAAATGCTTTTGGAAAATCTCCACCAAAAGAATTAAAGCAGATAAATTTAAATAATTGTAATTTTAGTACATTACATGAAGGGACACTTAAAAATGTTTATTGGAGTACAATGCAACGATTAAGACTTGATGGAAATCCTTGGGTAAATATTCTTTAGAAGAAAAAAAAATACTTTTAAATAACAAAAAGAATTGTGATTGTCAACTTAAATGGTTAATGCAAAATGAAAATGCTATGCGAACAGCAGCGGAGAAATCTGAACCTATGTATTAAACAGACATTAATTTTTAAAAATATATTCTATTTTAAGATGCAAATTACCTGAAAATGTTAAAGGACAAAGCCTTTACGAAGCCCAAGGGCACATTGAATGTGGACCTCCTATTAATGGAGATGGTGTTTCTTCTATGGGAAAAACAATGATTCTAATGATAATGATGGTAAGAAATTATTTAAATATATTTTGTTAAAAATATTTTATTAAAAGCTCTTTTTTAATTTATTAACTAGTTTGAAAGAAACACCTGAATTTAATAAAAATTTTATTTTATTCAGATGCTTGGTTCCGCTATGCTTATTGTTGGTGTGTTATATGCTCGTAAACATTTTACACTTTTAGGTAATTTATTTAAATAAATTTATGAATTAATCTCTTTTAAAAAATGCTAAAAATTTAGGCCGAATGGCCCCAGATCAACTTGGCTTCTCAGCTGGGCGAGAAATGTTTTCCGATGAATTCGATGATGAAAATGAATCAGATATTACCGAACCAGCCAACACAGTTGTTACATTACGTGATGGAGTGCCACAAGCAGCTATTGTTTGATTGGATTATTAACTAAGAATTTTAACTTAATAAATGTTTTAAATTTATTAAAAAAATTTAATTAATTAAATAATTTTATATTTTTTTAAAATTAATATTTGCCTTTTTTTAATATTAAAATATTAATATAATATTTAAAAGTACAACAAATAAAATAATAAATTAAATTTTATTTTTAGTTTAAAAATAAAACTTTCGAAAACAAAAAGTACAAACATCCAAACATTTTTTGTTTACATATTATTTAAACATTTAATTTTTTAATTTAAACATAAACAAACTTAATTTGTTCTTTAATTTTGCACAAATATATATTTTTAGTACACAAATAAATTCTAATATTAGTTTTCCCTTAAAAAAAGTAAAATGGCAGGTGACAACACTAAAATAATATTTCGGAGCATTCTTTTCTTTTTTTATTATATTTTTTGTTTAATTTTAGTAATAAATTCTTTTATTTTGAAAAAACAATTGTTGTTGTTTTTGTTATTAATAAAAAAAATATTTTGAAAAGGGTCTCGTGCTCACCTTTTGCTAATCCTCTCTTTGTACTAAATCCGTGCTTTTTAGCCATTAATATCTCATTTTGTTTGCCTTGTGGCACTCAAAGTTTGTTGATAAATAACTTTAAAGAATGTTAAGTGTAAACAATTACTACAAAATACGAGAAGCATTTTTAGGCCATATATAAAGAGATTGGAAAATACTGATCAACACTAATGAAAATCAAAAGCTAAATAAATTATATACACATTCCCTCATAAATATACTTTTCATACTATTAACTGATAAATTTAAATTAATTTTAAATTTAAGCAAACAATTATTAATTATTAAATTAAAAAATGCTGACAGCCCAACGCATCCCTGTAAGTCATGATGAATCAATTTCCAGACAATGGGACTGGCCTTTGCAGCACAATGATGGAGTTGTGAAAGTTCAGGAAAATGCTGAGAATTGGGAAGTTGATTTGGATATGTCCTTCTTTGAGCCAAAGGAGATTGAAGTGGAAATTAAAAAAATTAATTAAAAAATAATTTCTTCTTTTAAAGGTAAAAGTAATTGGTGATTGTCTCAATTTCCATTGTCAACATGAGAAGCGCAGTGATGTTCACGGAGGTTCTGTCAGCCGTGAAGTGAATCGAAGCTATCGACTTCCTGATGATTTGGATCGTAACACAATTAAGGTTTTAAAAGAAAAATAAATTAATTAATAAAATTATTTTCAGTCTCATTTGCTTCAAAATGGTGTGTTGCGTGTGACTGCAAAAAAGCGTCATTGAACCGCTTACATATTTTGAGAGAAAAATAAACGAATTAAATAATAAACAATTAAATAATATTTTTTATTTTTAATATACAACGAACGATTTACTTTTTATTTTTAAATAAAAATAATTAAAACTTTTTCAAATAAAATAATAATAAACTAGTGATATAAAATCTAATACATATTTAGATATTTAAAATGCTAAATAAATTGAAATACACCGATTTATGCTTGAGAAAACTAAAGAAAAGAAATGAGATTATTAAAAAATAAAAACTACCAAAAACTTATAAAAACATAAAATTTATTTAAAAAATAAAATTGACTAGAAGAGAATTAAAAATCAATTACTAAATAAGCATAAATGGAGCAAACACAAAATTAAAAAGTAGTTCAAAGGCATTACTTAAACGAGCCCAAAATTTTCGCCTTCCAGATTTAACAGTAGTCAAACGAAGATGTTTCAATTTGTCAGAATTTAACTAAAAAATCTAAAATTAAAAATTACTTTCAGTAAAAACAAACATTTCTACAAACAAGGCATTCAAGTTGAAGGAGTCTAAGACGTGGAGGATATCGAAAAACTGGATAATTATCAAAGAAAGCTATAAAACGGATAATGTCTCCTTCATCTAAAAGTCGTAATACTTCCCCAAAATTGTGTTGAGCATTTAAAAGTAATTGGCCTTTATTTCCACTAATTTGAAATTTTTCACCATAAGGACCACTAACCTTAAATATTAAATAATATTTCTAAAAAAATAAAAATGAAATACTTCCAATTCATAAGCATAATGGTTGTGTTGTGCAAGACTACATTCATTTGAATGTAAATCCCTTGGAATAGAATCTTCATCAGTGCTATCAGTATCATAAAAACAACGAATAGCTTGAGCAACAGAATCAGGCAAATAGTCAAGCAAAGTCTCAAAAGAATTATCAATGTCAGAAATACGAACAGATTGAACAGTTCCTTTCCAATTTATTGCCATACCTTTAACTGTTGGATTAAATTTAAAAATAAAGAAAAAACCTTTCATTTGAGAACAATGCATCTGTGAATTTATTTGATTGGCACCATTAATTACACAATGATTTTCAAATTGGGGCCAAGTAAGATTAGTCAATTCTGAAGAAACATCAAAAGAAGAGGGACTCTGATAAAGAAAAGAGATTACAGCCAAAGAACCAAGCAAATAAGAAAAAAATAAAATCAAAGCACTTTTTGTATTAAAGACTTGAAAAAATATAAAAAAGAAATGAGAAAATATATTTAAATAAACTAACGTTTAATTTTATATTTTTGTGTAATGATTTTGTAACATTTTCGAGCAAGCAAAGGAAGTAGAAAAACAAATAATGTAAAAGAAACTTTAAGGACTGTAATCTGAAAAAATATTTAAATTAACTGATTGTTTAAAATAAATAAATTAAATAATTACAAAATTAATTGATCCTTTTATTTGTGAAAATAAAATTCCAAAAGCTAATGTTGCACCAATATAATTAGGTAAAACAAATAAGGAAAGCAAAGAAAATGCGAACAAAAAACTTGTCATTGAAAATTGTTTAAAACCAATTAAAACCATTGTTAAAGCAATATTTGACCAAATAAGGCAAACAATATAAGGCAAGATAGATCTCAAAAATAAAACAAAATTATTTTTAGAAGATGGATAGCGACGTGATTTGTGAAAAACAATTGATAATAAAATTAAAGGAATAACAAGAAGTGCTAATGAAGAAAATCCAAAATTAAGGCGCAGAGAACCTAATTAAACGATTTTTAAATAAAATAAAAAATTAGTTCTTTTACCAAACTTCCAAGAGAAGAAATGTCTCCAAATAAAACTCCGACTAAAAGATAGTCGAAGTTTTGAACTAAGCTTGGGTAAACTAAAATTAAATATTTGTAGAAAATAAGATTTAAAAAAACAAACAAGGAAATAAAATTTGCTGATAAAATTGTCGTTAATCCCCAAAAACTAAAAGCTCCTTCAGGCATTAATTTAATAAAACAAGTTCCAGTAAAAAAGAAGGCAATTCCACAAAAAATTATTGCATTTGGCACAGATTTATCAGATACTCCAATACAGAAAAGGAAGAGAAAAAGTGAGAGAATAAAGTTTAAATAAGGAGAAAAATTATTAAAATAGAAATGACCAATTAAAAAAGAATCATCATTTTCTTCAATAATTTTTTCTAAAAAATAAGTTAAATAAATATTTTAACAAAATTAAACAAAAAACCTTCTTTAATTAATTTATTTTTAACATTAACAGAAGCATTCGATTTGTCCTGAAATAATTCCACAAAATGGTCAAAAATAGCTCGTTTATCGTTAAATGTTTGTTTTGTAAACATTTTTAAAGTAAAATAACACATTGAAATAAATGAAAAATAAGCTAAAATAATTGGTGTTGAATTGAAAATTGTGTTAAGCCTATTTAAAAAAATAGAAATTAATTTTAAAAAAATATTTTCTTAGATTTTGAACCAAAATTGTTAAATTAAATATTAAATTTACAAACCCAATAAGTTGAACAAAACAAATCAATACAAGAGTTTGAACTTGATGTAAAGGAATAAGAGCATAAACCAAAGTATGCCATTGCTGTTGTAATTTTTCAAGTAAATAATCCAAAATTGAATTAAACATTCCAAGTCTCTAAAATTAGTTGAAAGTCGTATGTAGTATTCTATTTAAAATTTTAGGAAATTTTCTAACAATAAGAATGCTTGGGCATTACCCAGAAATCACAAAGAACCTTAAAATGTTTCGAAAAATTTTTTCTTAAATTTAATTTAGAGAACCGTGAATTTAAAGAGCACAAAAGTGGTATAAGCCCTAACATTTACCGAATAAATTTTTCAAAAATTAACTAACAATTTATTTTTAATAACCTTGTTAGAGTAATTTTTCTTTTCTGCTTCCTTTTCAATTGCTAAAATTAAATGTTCCAAAAATTCTTCTTCTTTTTCATCTTTTCTATCACCAAAATATTCATTTAAATCAATGTTGTGTAAAAAACTATCTATCACACCTTAAAAATTTTAGATTTTAAAAATTTCAAACTTTTTTGGTCGTCATCAACAGGTGAATATTTTAATGAATTTAATAATTCTCTAGCACTTTTTTCATTAGGCTGAGTTTTTAAAACGTTAAAAATACGTTTAGCCGCATCTTTAGACCATTGTCCTTAAAATTTTTAAGAATTGGTTCAGTTAAATTTTAATTAAAAACCTTTTTCATTTCGATTGAATTTAGATAGAGGTAAATTCTTATTACATCGATTTTCAAATTTATCATCATCAGAAGAATCCGACGTAGAAAATAATTTTGAGCCTTTCATTTTTTCATTTATTGCACATACTACATAAGTTGTTCTCAGAATTTCAATCTTTTATAATTGCTGTTATTCTAATCGAAATTAAAGCAAAAAACAAACAGTTCATGTCAGATTAAACTAGCCGTTTCAAGGCCGTTAATGAAATTTCACGGGTACAACCCGATTTGTAGTGGGCCCTTTGGGGTGAGGCCGATTTGTGGTTACCGGTTTGTGGTGACCGATTTGTGGTGGGCAACGATTGGCTTTAGTCTTTGGGAAGAGGTGGTGGCTCAATTTTATTATTCCGCAATTTTGGATCCCAAATCAAATGAATCAGTCAATTGCAAGAAATATTTTCTTAAGTGTATCCAAAGACTTATGATTTACAATTTGTTATGATCTCAAAATTTAGTATTTACATAAATTTTTATCGAAACGCGAATTCATGAAATTATGTATGTAAAGGCCAACGGAGCTGATGGGAGGAACAGTTAGTGAATCACTATTCAGTATAAAAACACTCAAATTATTCATCTCAACACATAAACACAACTTACAATCTATTACTCGACTATTGGTTCCAGCTTCTGCTCTACTTCATCAGCGGCAAGATGTCCTCAATGTCGTCAACTAAGAATCAGCTCCAACCTGGCCAGAAGTTTCTCAACTGGATAATTGTCAACAGGCTTGGGGCGGGAGCGTTTGGAGAAGTCTACCGAGTGCGTGACAGCGCTGGGGCGGTCTATGCGCTGAAGACAGAACACTGTGATGCTGAGCACAACGTCCTCATGATGGACGTCACAGTACTACAGGATGCGGGCAGACAACAATTCAAACATTTTGCCAAGATCTTCGAGAGCGGACGCTATGTGTGTTTTTTGATTAAATAAATAGTAAAATAAATAATTTAATCTTTTTAGCGCAACGACTTCTTCTATTTGGTTATGACGCTACTCGGGAAATCTCTGCATGATCTTCGGAAGGGACGCAAGTCAGAACACTTCACAATGGGCACTGCCATCGGATCAGCTCTGCAAATGTTGGAGGCAATCGAGGAACTGCACAAAATTGGCTACCTGCACAGAGACGTAAAGCCAGGCAATTACTCCGTTGGCGTGCCGGATCGCAGAGGGGACATTCGTATCATCTACATCCTGGATTTTGGCATGTGTCGTCGCTATGTGAGAGAGGACAATACGTTGCGTCGACCACGTTCTGCAGCTGGGTTTCGGGGAACGCCGCGGTATGCAGCCCTAAGATGTCACATGGTAAGAAAAAAATTTTGCCTTTTAGGAAATTATTTTTTTACAGAATATGGAATACTGCAGGGCTGACGACGTTGAGTCTTGGGTTCGCTATTATTAAATAATTTTAATGATTTTTTTAAATAGATCTACATGATTGTTGAGCTCACAACCGCAGGGATACCTTGGCGCCGAATCCAGAATATGACCGAACTTGGTGAACAAAAGCGTCGTGTCCACGCCTTGGAAGAAGGAATGCTCAGAGATCTCTTCAAAGGCTGCCCGACAGAGTATGGAGGTAATCTGCAGGATTTACTCAAAAATCATTTTGATTTTTTAGAAATTCTTCAGAATGTGATCGCGCTTGGCTACTACGACGTTCCTGAATACCAAATGGTGAGCGTTTTCTTAAAACTAAATTTAATCTAATTTTATGATTTTAAGTATTATGAACGTCTACGTAATGCATTCATGACAAAGGGCGTCAGCGAGACACCGTACGATTGGGAGAGGGACCAGAAGACCCGAGGATCAAGCAGGAAGAACCAGTGAAGGAAAGGATGAAGGACGACAACAATGAAAAGAAGTAATAACCATGGATCTAATTGTTTTTCTAGGTATTTGTACTATATTCACTCTTTTGTATAGTTTAATGTTGCCTTTTTTGCTAATTATGTATGTATATACTACTATGTTGAATAAATAAAAATAGTTTAAATCGTGTTTGTTGAAGTTGGGAACCTAGGGAAACTTTTTAAGGATTTCAATAGTTTTGTCTTTAAGTTATAATCCACATCTTTAGATTTTATTTGAATTTGTTGTCTACTCCAAATGTTTATTTTTAGCAATAAACATTATCTCTTTTTAGAAAATTTTTATGAATATACTTACAAGTCGTATATTAATTTTTTGATAAAATTTATTTAAAATATTTTTTTGCAAAATTAAATTTTATTTTTTTAAAAATACTTTGCGCATTCAAGCGTCAATAAAAAATAAGTCTCTTTTTTTTTATTGAACTATGTTTTTCTATTTATTATTTATGAATACTTTAAATAAATAAATAAAATAAAAAAAAAAAAAAGCTTTGATTGCCGATGTTCTACGAGAATGATTTAAAAATAAATAATATAAAGAAAGGACAAAAATGTGTTAGTTAACAAAAGAAGGATTTATTTAAATATTTTTATTTTGTTTATTTTCTATTTTTAATTTTTTTTATAAATGTGAACTTTTATTGTTGAATAACTTCTATTTTAAATTTTGTCAAGTTTGCAAAAAAAAAATTCTTATAAATTGCTCTGAAAAAAAATAAATCTGTCAGTAAAAAATTTGTGTTTTTCAATAAAAAAAAGTTTTTCATTTCGTCTTAAATTATTTCTAAATTAAATTTTTTATATTTATTTATTTTAAATTTTATATTCTAATTTTTATGTCTAATTTATGAGTTATAAGAAAATTTATAGTTTAATTAAAATTTAACAAATCCAAATATGTATATTTTAAGCAAATACATATAAACAGAAATTAATAAATAAACATTTTAAAATAAAATGTTAAATTAATGGGTAAATACAACATATATATGTTGATTAAAATAACTCATAAAATAAAGAATATCAAATTTATTGCATTTAACGGCATCTGCAATGTCCTTGGTTGCATGTCATACCATAACAATCAATTTTCTCGTTGTTCATAGAACAGGACTTTTTGAAACAGAAATTCTTTTTGGCATCTAGGGTAGAAGCGTAACCAGCCCTTTTATACGCTGAACATAAAAAATGTTTTTTAATACAAATAAAGAACCAACCACTATCACAGTCACATCTTTTAGTTTTTAAATTACAAGCGCCTATAAAACGACCACACTCAAGGTCCTTGCTACATCTTCGTAAATGAGGGCACATGCACACACATTTACCGATGTGACTTCCTACACATTTCCCTTCAAATATTTTAAATTAAAATATTTAAATAAATATAATAATAATTAATATTTTTTAAGGAGATTTTTTAAATAAATTATGCATACGTTTATTAATCATAATCACAAAAAAGAAACTAAAATAAAATTAAAATTAAATATTTATAAATTTTTCCAGAAATTCTTCTTTTATTTTTTATTTTTAATTTAGATAATGAATGACAAAACTGATATATAAAGAAGGAATTATTTAACTATATCTTTTTTACCTCCAGGACATTGATCATTTGAATTGCTAAAAAATATTTTAATTAAGGAAATATTTATAAACATGTATTAGAGTGTATGGAAATTAAGAGATTATAGAACTACATAGGCATTCTTACGGATATCTGAATGACTCACAGTTACGAATATACAAAATTTAATAAACTAAAATGAATGCTCTGTTTACTTATGAAAATCAGAGTCTTTAAAATTATTCTTATTATTAGTTCCCCTTTGAATTTTAAATTATAAAAATAAGAAGGGAAAAATTATTCAGTCTTACTAGATAAAAAATTTAAAATATCCATCCTAAACATAAAATATACGCATTTGAGGCAAAATAAAAAAATAATGAAAAAGGTACCATTTAACCATTTACTTTAACCCTAATCCTTACCAAATGAAGTTTTTTCCGCATTTTGATATTCCAATTGATCGAAGATCATCAGAATTAATAAAAAAACATGTATTAATAATTAATATAATAAAAACAATTAAATTCATTGTAATATTTATAAATATTTTAAAAATAAAATTTTATTTTTATTTGAATAATTGTTTGTAATTAAATAATATTCTATATAAAAAGGTTCGTTAAAAATAAAATAAAAATGAATGGAGAAAATTAACACTGACCTAAATTTACATATTTACCTAATTTTATTTAAATAAGTATATATGTGTATATTTATATATTAATTAGGGGAATAGTTTTTATAAATTATTTAAATAACAAACAAGATTTTTAAAAATAAAAGGGATTTAAATAATTAAATTACCAAACATTAATTAAAAAAGTATGACCAAAATATCAAGTATAATATTCTAATATAATTAGAGTTCATTGTACGGTATTAACCCCTATTTATATAATTCTGTTCATAAAGTAAGTAATGTCACTTTATATTTATGGAAATTACCAATAAGGAATTTTTAGTTAAATAATTCTTATATTATAATTTAACATGAAAAAAAGAAATGAGAATTAAGACTGCAAAAATTAAATGTTTAATATTAATATAAAATATCATAGGAATATTTTCTTATAAAATAATATAAAAATTTTTAAATTTATCATCAATGAAATAAAAGGTTGAAAAAAAATTTTTTTTAACTAAAATAAAATAACATTTTTATCTGCTGGGGTTGATATTTGTGAATAATACATACGAGCGGTTTGTCGCCGCTTCGCGGCTCCAAATCGCTCTTTAAGAGTTTTTATTAAACATAAGTTTTTAAAACTGATTATTTAAAACATTATTTTTGAACAAAATTAGTTCCGTTTATATTCTGTTTTAGTTCTGATTTTGTTTTGATTTCGTTATCCTCTTATTCATGTTTTAATATAATTTTATTATGATTTCTGTTCTGATTTTAATTTAATTTTTATTCTCATCTTAGTTCTGATTTTATTTTAATTTTATTTTGGGTTGTTCTGATTTTTTTTAACTTATTCTTATTTTATTTTATTTAAATTTTATTTAATTTTAGTTTCATTGTATGAGTTAATTATTATTTTTTCTAACAATGTACTTAGGTATTTTATTCTGATTTTAATCTGTTTTTCTGAATTTATTCTGATTTTATTTTGGTTTTATTCAATTTATTGCCGTTGTTTTGATTTAATTCTGATTTTTCTTGACTTTGTTTTGTTTAATTCAACTTTTACCCTTTTTATTACCCCACATTTCAATCTTAACCGAGAGAGAACTCGAACCGAGATTATTTATAAAACCAAAACCGAGACGAAATCACGTGGGATAAATCTCGGAAAATCTCGAAAAATCCAAAAAAGTTGAGATTTCGGGAGCGCTATCCCGGAAAATCTCGTTGAGTCTCGTCTCGCGCCTGCCTCTACTTTGCACATATGCAAAAACTAATTTAATATAATAAATGTATAATATATACATATAATTATTGTAAAACTAATTTTAACGTCAAAATAGATTTTATTAAAATTAAAAAAGATATTTAAATGTTTAAAATTATATTCTTTCTATTATTTATTGTATTCAAATCAATTGATTTACAATGCATTAAAATAAGTTGGAAGGAAGTTTGGGACGGAGCAGATTTTGGTATACTTATAAATAAATGAAAAACTCTTTTAATTTTTTGTAAAGTTTATTTTTTTTTATAATGGAAACAAAAAGGATTACTTTAATTAAAACATGAATATCAATCTAATAATGTTTATTTACAGGGAAACTAGTTCCGGAACCGGTTCTAAATCAGTACCAAGAATCAACCAGTTACGGAACCGGAACTGGAACTTTCCCATCACTGTTAGAATTCCTCAGACGTGCACCTTTTTCCTTTATAGAATTTCAATTTATTATAAAAATATATTCTAATTAAAATTAGCAATGAAAGATTAAGAATATATTGAACTCCATAGGTACCTGAGTTAAATAACATATTAATAGAAAGGGAAGGCAACCATAATTTGATATACAAAATTTTATTTAGAATAAAAAAATTTATTATTTAGTTGCAAGAGGATATGTGGAACGAGTCCATCTGCATGTTAATTTTGAAATAAACTTTGAGATAGACTGGCATTATATTTATAAAAATAAATTAAATGAGGTTCCCGAAATTTTAAATATTCCATTTTTTGAAGCTGATATTATTATGGAACATAATGAATATGTTTTTGTAGAGCTGTCCGAGACCAAAATTTTACCAAGACCCAAGACCAAGACTCAAGACAAGACTACACACCAAGACCAAGACCCAAGACCAAGACTAGACCCCAAGACCAAGACCAAAATTTATAAAGATACAAAAGGCTTTAAAAATAGCTTTAAGGCAAAAAAAACGTTAAAAAATGGTTTTATCAATCGGAAAAATTGAAATGTAGGAAAAGCTGCTGGAAAAAAGCTAAGATTAGACAAAATCAGAGTTCAGATTCGTGATCAGCGCCTAAAACTACCCCTAGAAATGTGTTTTTAAATTTATTTTCCGTAGGGACCAGGGTTGGATCGAAATTTGAAAAAGTTCGAAATCGAAATTCCATCGAAATCGAAATTTTCATATTTCGCGAAATCGAAAAAATCGAAAAAAAAAACCTCGAAATTTCGACATTCGAAATCGAAATCGAAATTATTCGAAATTCTCGAAAAAATTAATAAAAAAGTAAAAAATTTATGTGTACAAGATATGGAAAAAACATATCTTTAGGTAATTGATGTCCATCTGAACATATGTATTTCTATTTGAGGTTTTTCATTAAAGAAAAAAGAAGAACGCCGATCTTGCCCCTAATTTATAATATATTTAATTTAAATAGATTTAGTCTAAATATAATAAAAAATGTCGTCAGTTTATTCTAAATTTTTTACTTAAATGTGGGGTATTTAATGAAGAGCCTCCTCTTTCAAATGCTTTTGCTCTATTGCCGATTCCAATTCCAAGAAAATGTTCAGACGTAGAGAGTGCCACATGCCTTTGTCTATACCAAATTCCATCCCCTTGATTTCTATCTACACGTGTTTGATTAATAAATACACGTCCATCTAGAGCATCAATAATGGCAATTCCATGTCCTCTATTATAGCTAACTGTTGAATTTGCCAGAAGAATTGGACCTTCTGGCTCGAAGAATTGAAGTCCATCACGAGCACTTCGTTCAACTCTAAGGCCATTCATTAAAGGGGGTATCAAAAAATACCATCTTTAGGGGTATAAAAAACTCGTATAGGATCGAAATTTAGAAAAGTTCGAAATCGAAATTCCTTCGAAATCGAAATTTTCAAATTTCGCGAAATCGAAAAAATCGAAAAGAAAAACCTCGAAATTTCGACTTTCGAAATCGAAATCGAAATTTCGATCCAACCCTGGCGTAGAGTCCCACCTATATTCAGTTAAAAAAATTTTATAATTAGTAAGGCAACCACCACAAATCGGCCTTGCCACAAATCGGGCTGTACTCTAAAAAAATTAATGTTTTTCCAAACTTTTGTTCACATAATATTTTTCTTTTGAAATCAAAAAAAAACAAGACCCAAACTAGACCCCAAGACCAAGATCAAGACCAAGACCGAAAAAAACCCAAGAAAAGTCTTGAGTCAAGACTCAAGACCAAGAGTCTCGGACAGCTCTATGTTTTTGTTAGTAAGTACAAAATAGTATATACATACCGTAAATCCTCTAAAATAGGCCCGCTCCAGAGAGGGATTGAAAAAATACGCCCCGGGCTTATTTTAGAGATACGTTATATTTTTTTTAAAAGTAAAAAATTTAGTTCGAAAAGGAAAGCAAAATAAACTTGAAAAGTGTTTTAATTTCGGAACTAGCAGCTTTTCTCAGCCATTGGGGGCAATTAATTAAAATAAAACTCCATATTCTCTCAAAATTAAATTGATGAAAAATTTTGAAAATTGATTTATAAATTTATTTGAATTTGCTTTAAAATTTTTAATATTTATAGTTATGCATATTTTACAATAAAGTTAAAATTTTTATTTATTAAAAAATTAAAATTCCTAAACAAAAATTTAAATTATTAACTAATTATAAATAAATAAACATATTAATTATTTATTAACATTCTAATGGAAAGAAAAATATTTAAATTTAATTTAAATAAATACTAAATATATTCTCATTTATAAGTAATTTACTAAATACCTTATATTTTTAGCTAATTTAATGTCCATTAATTATCAAAATTTTTTAGTTTTTAAAAAGTATGTACATATATACTCAACACCTAGATTTTTATTTGAATTTGTTGTCTACTCCAAATGTTTATTTTTAGCAATAAACATTATCTCTTTTTAGAAAATTTTTATGAATATACTTACAAGTCGTATATTAATTTTTTGATAAAATTTATTTAAAATATTTTTTTGCAAAATTAAATTTTATTTTTTTAAAAATACTTTGCGCATTCAAGCGTCAATAAAAAATAAGTCTCTTTTTTTTTATTGAACTATGTTTTTCTATTTTTATTATTTATGAATACTTTAAATAAATAAATAAAATAAAAAAAAAAAAAAGCTTTGATTGCCGATGTTCTACGAGAATGATTTAAAAATAAATAATATAAAGAAAGGACAAAAATGTGTTAGTTAACAAAAGAAGGATTTATTTAAATATTTTTATTTTGTTTATTTTCTATTTTTAATTTTTTTTATAAATGTGAACTTTTATTGTTAAATAACTTCAATTTTAAATTTTGTCAAGTTTGCAAAAAAAAAATTCTTATAAATTGCTCTGAAAAAAAAAATCCGTCAGTAAAAAATTTGAGCAATTTTATAAATATTTTCAATAAAAAAAGATTTATCATTTCTTTTTAAATTATTTCTAAAAAAAAATTTTTTCTATTAAACAATATATTATAATCTATTTTAATAATTTAAGAATAATAATTTTATTAAATTATTTTTTATTAATTTATCAATGGGTTTTTCTACATTTTTGTAGGTTTATTTAAAATAAAATAATATTTTTAAATAAAAGTAGGAGAAAATAAAAAATAATTAATTAAGTTTGTTGATTGTGTTGCCCTTTGTTCTGTTAAATAGTTTTTCTTTTGGTGCTTATAGTAATAGTAATTGGGTAATTTTTTAATTAAATTAAATTAAATTAATTTTAAAAAGTATTCATATCCTTCTAATTCCAATTATAATTATCCTTACTATTATTATTATTATCGCCCAACGGGTACACAACAATCTTCGTCAGATTCAACAGGATCAAGTTATTATCAATATGATCCTTCTAGTGGAACTTATAAACTTCAATCAGTAAATTAATTTAAATTTTATTTTCTCTATAAAAAGCTTTTTCTATTTATTTTTAATTAATTAAATTAAATTTAATTAAAAAATAAAAGGCAAATTCTGGTTATTATTATTTACCTGGATATGGCTATTTTTCAAATGATAACCAATCTGCTCAAGATTCTTCTTCTTCACCTACATGGCCTTACTACAATTATAATTATAAAAATTATTGGCCAAATTATTACTATCCTTCAAATTATGGAAAGAAATAAAATTAAAGAAAAAATAGTTAAAAATATCCTTTTTTTCTTGTTATTTAAATTGGATAAATTTATAGGTGAAATAATTTTTTTGTCATTGAATGTTTATTTATACCCATAAAACTATGAAAATAAAATACAAAAAAATTCAGAATTTATTTCTTAAAATTAAGGTTAATTAATTTCTACAAAATATTAAATTATTTAATGTTTAGTATAAATTAAATATAAAAATGTTTAATCCAATGTATTTATTAGTAGTACTTATTTTCTAAAATTTACTCAAATATTTAAATAATTTCCTTAACTTTATAGTCGTGTTTTTTAAAATTTAATTTATTATAATCCTTGGAAATTTACATATTGGTAATTTATTTTAATTATTTCTTAGTCTTTCCAGTCTTCTTTACATTCAATCCAAGTTCTTTAAGTTTTGCATCTTTTTGTGCAACAGGAATTAAAGCACAATTACCAGAAGCACCAGCACAATACCAACGAGGGCCATAACGATTAAAGAATGATTGTTCCATTGCTGCATTACCTGCTTGAAGTTTTGCACGACAATAACAACAATTAAAACATCCTTTATGAACTACAAAAATAAAATTATAAATGTTGCTAATAAAGAAAGTGAATATTTGTAAATAATTGTTATTTATTAGGACCAACAAAAAATAAAATTAATATTACTGATTTAACTAAAAATATTTTTTTTTTTAATTAAAGACAAACTAGTTTCACGGTCAACCATCAATTTATCTGGCAATTGAACTTTCTCTCCACAAAAGGCACAATTTTTAATATCAGGATCACCGGCACAACCAAAGTTCATTTTTAACAAAAACAATATTTAAAAACTTTAATTTATCTGTTAAAATAATATTTATATATATTGATTTATCCAAAAAATATATTTTAAAAGTAGAAGAACTTTTTTTTAGAACTTTTTCAGTACTAAAAATGATTATAACAGCTGGTAAGAATTAATGAAACTTTTGAATTTAAAAATATTTATGTATGTAGGTAAGTAATAGAGAAAATATTTAAGATAAAACAAAAGGAAAAAAGCGTTGGCGTAACTTTTAAAAAAATATTTTCTTTCATTTAGACCTAAAAATTTATTAAATAAAAATTTTCATCAATAGGTTTTCATATTTAAATAGAAAATAATCTATTAATGGGACACTCCTTCAAATATAAAAACCACTGGTAGTTTTGGATTAAATTTAATTTACTTAATATTAAATAATTAAAAAAAATATTTAAATAAATAATATAAAACAAATAATAAATAGGATTTAAAATATTTGTAATGTTAATATTTACTTTAAAAAGGCCAATTTAATATTTATTCTTATCAGATTTATAAAATATAAGAAATTTCTAAATAAAAATATCCACACTTGGAAAAACTTTTTTTTATTAAAATTAATTAAATTTTAAAAATATTAATATCTTTTACATCAATAGATGTTCTTCTATAAAATTTTATATTTTTAGAAAGGTTTAGGTTTATATAAAATCCAAACAGGATCTCCAAGACAAACACGACCTGGTTTAACAATTGCCATATTTACACCAAATATTGGACTTTCCTTTAAATAAATAAATATATTTTTTAAAATTATGTATTAACAACTTTATATTGTTCATATAATTTTCCTGGTGCAATGCGATACCTAAAAATAAATTAATTTAATAAAATATTGAATTAAAAATAAAAACTTAATTTCTTAACATCTTCAATGGTTCCATTTTTGGACATTTTTGACCAGAATCAGGATTTACAGTAGTTAAAATACAACTTCAAAAGATGATTAAAAAACTTAAAATTTTAAATAACCGTGAACAAGGTTTATAACAAATAAATTCAGCCTCTCCAGCTTTAACTTTTAACCAACTATCTTCATCAAAAGGAGGTAATCCAGAGATTACTAATGTTGGACGAAAATTACGAGAATCAATAAATGTCCCATTTTTTTTTAAATTTTTATTTAAATCAGTAACAGAATTGAAGGAAAATGCCATGAACGAAGCCATATCATGAAAAGCAATCTTTTTAAAAAATTAAATAAAATTAAATTAAAATCTTATTATTTAAATTTATGTTAAAGAAAATATTTTAAATCAGTTTAAATTATTTTTAATTAAAAAAGAAAAAATTTGCCTCATCTTTTAATTCAGGTACAGGATTATTTAACCAATATTCATTTTTTGTTTCTTCATCTCTCTCTGTATATAATATATTCTCATCTCCAAACCTAATTTAAATTTAATTTAATTTAAATTTAAATTACCAAATTAAACGAAGTGCTCTTTTATCTTTAACTTCTAAAAATTCATCAAAAGCATGTCCAATTTCATCTCCACAATCAAATCCTTCCGTACGTGTGTCAAAATGTAAACTATAATGAGTTGAAGAAAGATGATCCTTTTTAGAGGGCAAAAAAGGCATTTGACGTTTTTGGGATGAAGGCCAAGATCTTTTTTTTTTATTTTTTAAGAGGAAAGCTTTTATAAAAAAACAATAAGGGAAGGAAGAGGAATCAGAAAATAAAACTTTAAATAATTAAAATAAATTAATTTATTTTTAATTAAAAAATAAATAAAATTTAATTTTTATTTAAAATTAAATTACCGAGCTCTTCTTATTTGTCCATTTTCTCTTACTTGTTCTAAATCAACTTCAACAATTTTATTATCATCTTAATTAAATATATTTAAATTATTTTCTAAAAATATAATTAATTTTTACTTGTTCCAAATTTAACAATTAATTTTTTATTTAATACATGTGCTTCAATTAATACCATTTTTGGATAAATTCGAGCAGTTAAAAATAAATTATCATTTAAAGAATCAACTAACTTTAAAAGGAAAGAAAATATAATTTTTAAATTAATTAAAAAAACTAAAAAATGACGATCAAATTCTTCTCCGTTAGAAGCCCCACGTTTTTTACAATCAATCCAATCAACATAAAAATTAATTAATTAATTATTTATTTATTTAAAAATACTTTATTAGGTTTACATGATTTTATTGGATATAAAAATAATTCATGAACAGTCCCAGCTTTTACAAATTCCCTTTTTAAAAGTATTAAATAAATTAAATTTTAATTAATTTTTACTTTGTTTTTTTACGTTTTTGATTTAAATTATTTAAAGTAAACAAAATAAATGTAGTTAATGCAACTGCTGTTGCAGTAGATGTTATTATTAATAAAGTAAACCGTTCATTTGTGGATGTCATTTAAAAAAGGAGGGATGTTTAAATATAATTTAATTATGTTTTAATTTTAATTTATTTTAAGTATTTATATTAATTGTAATAAAAATAATAAAATTATCTTATCATAAAGGAAAATAAATAACCAATATTATAATCAATTTAGTTAATTAATGCTATCGGCAATTAATTATTTATTTTTAAATTATAAAGTATTAATCAGCAAAAAATTAAAAAATAATAATTTTTGTATTAATTAATTAATTAATATAATAATTACTTGAATTAAATTAAAATAATTTTTAATTAATTTATAATTAAAATATTTTGTTAATTAAATAATCAATTATTTTAATAAATAATATTTTTATTTCTCTAAATTATTTAATTAATTCTTTCTTAGAAGGTAATAAATAAATACGTGGGAATAATGATTAATTACTTTTAATTAAATATTAATTTTTTCGTCAAATTTATTAAATTCATATGAATTAAAAATTATTTTTTAACGAATAAAATGTAAATAAATATATTCAATTTTATTTTAAATTTTATATTCTAATTTTTGTGTCTAATTTATGAGTTATAAGAAAATTATGGATTAATTAAAATTTGACAAATCCAAAGATGTTTTAAGCAAACATAGTCTTAAAAATGATAACCGAAGTTAATAAAATAAAATGTTAAATTAATGGGTAAATACAACATATATATGTTGATTAAAATAACTTATAAAATAAGGTATATCCAATTTATGGCATTTAACGGCATCTGCAATGTCCTTGGTTGCATGTCATACCTCATAAATAACCTAAGTTCCCGATATTTTAACAATATCTTTGTTTGGAAGTGATATTATTTTGGAACATAACAAATACTATGTTATTGTTAGTTTGTTCAAAATCTATCATTTTTTATTTTAAAATAATAATTTAATTATATTTAATTAAAATATATTTTAAGATTAATTAATTAATTTTTTATTTCATTATTTTATTTTTAAATATATTTTATTATTCGCAACATTATTTAAATAATGTATTAATCCTAAATAAAAAGAATTATCTACTACATATATTTATTAATTATGTACTTAATTTAAAAAAAAAATAAAATAATTAATAGGAAGTTAATGAAACAAAATAATTATTTATTTATTGAGTCACATGTCGTCCCATTACACCTTCGTATTGTTTTATTAAATATTTTTAACTGACGAAAGCAGAAAATAATAATTAGAATATTACATTTATTTATTTATAATTGTATTTATTTATTTAAAAGCCTCTTGTTTATGTAAAAGAGGAGAAGAGAAAAAAAAAGCAAAGGAATAAATTAATTATTTAATATAAAATTTAATAATAATCTTCCCTTATATTTAAAAAATATAAATTAAACAACTGTGTAAAATATTCTATTTATTAAAAATAATAAATAATCTGTTAAGATTTTAAATTAATTATTAAATTAAATATTTAATTTAATAAATATTTAAATAAATAAATATATATTTTTATTATTTTATTTTAATGCTTAGAATTCATTTATTGTTTAAGAATTTATTTATTTATATAATAATAATTTAATATATTAATTTTTCTCATAATATACTAACAATAATAATATTCTAATAATTTCTTTTTTTCTCAAAGAAATAAAAAAAAATTTTTTCTTATTATTATCTTATTCCTTTTTTAAATTTTATTGAATTTATTTTTTCAAATAACATTTATATGCGACATTTTATTTAAATAATCATAAAAAAAAGAAGAGGAAAAAAAAATTAAATCTTTTAAACTTTTCCAAGTTTTATTTATTTATTTAAATTAGAAAATAAAAAATATAAGAGAATTTAATTATTTAAATTAATTAATTTTTATTTTATTTTAATTAAATTAAAATAATTATTTAAATAAAAATAGAATTTTAATTTTAAAATTAATTTAATTTATTTTTTATTTTCTTTTGACATATTTTATTTTAATTAAAATTTAACTGTCTTAAGCATTTTTAATATTAAAGTTAATAAAAGTTTATTTTTTAAATAAATAAACTTTGTTCATTTTTTATTAAAAATAATTTTAATTTTAAAGTTCTTAATTTATATATTTAAATTCTTTTAAATAAATTAATTAAATATATTTTTTAATTTTAAATAAAATAAAATTTATTTTATTTTTTAATTATTTGTAGTCATTAAATATTCTTTTCTTCACCTGTTTTTATTCATTATTTTTTTTGTATTAATTTACTCATGAGGGAATTATATATTTATTTTATTTTTTAAATATACATATAATGCCTCTGACTATTTTATATAAAAATATTAAGCCAATATTTTTTTTTTGAATTTATTTTCTTTAAAGCATTAATTATTATTTAAAAAATAATAAATTTATTCTTTTTTTAATTATTTAAAAAATATCAAAAATTAAATTAATTAATTTTTAAAAATATTTTTTTTCATCTTAGAGATAAGAACATTAATTTTATTTTTAAATAAAAATAAAATATAATAAACTGTTCTTTTAATTTTATTTAATTCAAATTTTATTTCCTTTTTATTTTAAATTTTTTTCCTAATTTGTTGAAAAATGATAATAAATAAATATTTTATTGAAATTTGATATATATTTATTTATTTAAATAAATATTATATTTTGGGTTAAAAAAAGAAAGAGAGACATTTTCCTCTTTAAAAAAAGAAGAGCTTTTTTTTTTTTTTTAATTTAAATTTTTTTGACTTTTGGTCCAATTAATTTTTTAATTAATTTTTAAATTTTAAAAATAATTAATTAATTAATAGAAATTAATTAATTTATTTTTTAGTTGAGAAAAAAATTGTTTTTATTTATTTAATTCTCAATAAAGTAAGTACAATAAATATCTAAATTTAATTAATTTAAAATATTTATTTAATTTAAATATAACCTTTTGAATTTTTTTAAATTAAAAAAAAATCGCCTACTCAAATTTTTAAGGTTTTTTTAAAGTCTGGACATTTATTAATTTCTTCTGCAATTTTTTTTTAAATATTATTTAACACAAAAAAAAAAAAAAATAAAGAAAATTCTGATATGTATATAAAAATATATTTTTAAAAGCCTAAAAGATTTTTAGAAAAAAATTATTTTAATATCCTCAGCTTTTTTAAATGTTTTTGCATTAAAAAAAAAATAAATTAATTTTTTAGATTGAAGTACATTAGTGAAGTTAAATAATTATTATTTTATTTTTTTTTTTTATTAAAAGTTTAAAATATTAAATTGTTAGATAAAAAGGAAGTAAAAAGCCTTCTTTTTTAATTTATTTAAAATTCGTAAAATATTAAACAACCAATTATTATTTAACAAAAATATATATATATTAAAATATTTTAAATAAAAATAAATTAAATATTAATAAAATATTTTATTTATTTTTTTTTAATCTTTATTTAATTCCTCAACATCTTCTTTGCAAATTAAAAAAAAATAAAGAAATGTTAGTAAATTTAAAATATATTTATTTTATGTTTAATCAAATATAAATACACCAATTTTATTAAAAAGAAAATTAAATTTATTTAAATAAATATTAATTTAATTTATTTAAAGGAAAGCAATATTTAATTATAATAGGTATATGTATAAATAAGTAAATTATTTTAATTTAATTTAATTATATATTTAAATTAAATTATTATATTTATTTTTAGATATTTTTACTTTTCTTTTTTTTTAAATTAATTAAAATAAATTTAATTAAAAATATTTTTTTTTTTATATTAATTAATATTAATTAAATTTTCTCATATATATGTACAATTAAAATTAATTTATTAATTATTCTCAATATAAATATTATTTTTTTACTCCATTTATTTATTTATGTACTTTTCTTTTTCTTTTTAAAAATCAACTTCCTTTGACGTTTTTTTAAACCTTTTTTAAATAAATTAACGTCATTAAAAATAATTAAATAATATTATTTATTTAAATATTCTTTTTTTAAATAAATAAAAAAAATTAATTATTAAACTTTTGATTTAAATTTATTTATTTATTTATTGGTAAGGAAAAATATAAGTAATAATTAACAATTTTTTAATAAAAATTAGAGTTCTTTTATTTAAATAATTTTTAAAATTCATTAAGAAAAAAAAAAATATTTAAAAGTATTTTCCATTTAAATGTTTCATTATTTATTTAATAAAATATTCTTTTAGAATATTTTATTTAAATATAATTAAGAGAAAAAAAGGAGTTTTTACTTGGAAAATTTTTATTTTTTTTTCTAAGTAAATAATGCTTCCTGTATTAAAGAAGGGTGTATTTATTTATTTAAATAATTTTTAAATTTATTTAAAGAAAAAAGAAAAGAATTGTCATCTTTAATTAAAATTTAAATATTTATTTATTTATTTTTAATTAATTTATTTATTTATTTCTTTTATTAAATTATATTTATTTAATTAATTAAATTTTAATTATTTTAAAGGTTAAATCTCTACTTTTTTTTACACCTGCTCAAAATTAATTAATTATTTTATTTAAAATATTATTATTATTATTTCATTTTATTTAAAAAAAAATGGATGAATTGCAACAAAAAATAATAATTTCTCAGCTGCTTATTTCTTTACCATTTTCTTCATTAAATAATAATATTTCAAATAATGACCAACAACTTAACCAACAACATACTAAATTTATTATTATGCCCCCAGCTGATTCAATTGATGAATCAGAACTTTGGTCTGTTCATTCAATGTCTGAATTAGTTGAAATGCTTTATCAAATGTGTTTTTTTGCTATTGGAGCTCCACTTAATGCAATTTCTTTAAAGAATTTTTATAAAAAGTAAAATAATTGTTTAAATATTTTTAATTAATAAATAAAAAGGATTTAATTAAAATATAAATATTTTATTTATTTAATAAAGCCTTCTTCTTTTTAATATAAATAATTTAATTATTTAATTTTAATTAATATTTTTAGAAGAACAAAAGCACATTCTGGTGAACTTCGTTTAATAAGGCTTTCAAGGCAATTATTAATTGCTCATTTAATGGTTAATATTATTTAAAAAGATTAATTTTATTTAATTTTAGGTCCTTTGTATTTATTGTCTATGGAGAACTTATTGGATTTGGAATATTCATTGGACATTAGGGAATTCAATGTGTAAAGCTTATTCCTTCCTTTCAACTTTACCCTTTCATTTATGGTCTAATATGGTTGCTGCAATTGCTATTGATATGCTATTTTGTATTAGAATGCCCCTTGGTAGTGTAACAAATGGAAATAAAAGAGTTACTTGGTTAATTGCTATTGCTTGGTATTAAATATAAATAAATTAATTTAATTAATTTAAAGGATTTTTGCAATTATTTGTGCTGCCCCAATGACAATATTTAGGGGTACTCGTTCAATTCCAAGAACCAAACCAATACTTATGCAATGTTATCATCTACATGGGTTTACTAATGAACAAATTATGGGGTTAGAAAATAAAATAATTAATTAACCTAAAGATCAGCAACTAAAGAAAAATAATTATTTAACTGGATATTGTGCTTTTCTTTAAGGGGTTTATCCCATTTATTTAAAAATATATTTATTCAATTAATTTAATTATTTATTTTTCTAGTTTTCATTTTTTCCACGTTATAACAACCTTTTATTTGCCTTTGGGTGTAATTCTCTTTTGTTATATTTCTATTGGCTTGTCTCTTCGTAGTCAAGGAGCAAGTCTTTTACGTCAAGGAAATTCCCTTGCAAATACAGATCAACACAGAAGAATGCAACAAAATACAAAATTAAGATTTTTAAAAGCTTCAGCAGCAATTGTTTGTGCATTTGTATTAAGTTGGTTACCTTATCAAGTAATGGCTTTGTTACGTGTTGTTTGTGAAGCAGACTCTAAATGTGAAAAATTGGCCTCAAATTTTAATTGGCTTCAATCAATTTTACTTGCAAGGTATTTATTTATATTAACAATTGAAATTATTAAATTAATTTCCAGTACATGTATAAATCCATTTCTTTATCGTTTTGGCATTTTTCGAAGCCGTGGTGGCACTAATGGAATTAAAGGAGAAAATCGTAAAATGACTGGATATTTATTAACTCCAGGGAATGGAACCTGTTATGGAGAATCTGGAGGAATTTTACCAACAATGCCAGCTTCTGCAATTTATAATAGAGGAAGTAATGGAAGTGGAAAATTATATGATCCAAATTCAAGTTTTAGATCTATTAGAAGTACAACTACATCACTTGGGTATTAAATTAAATTATTTTATTTTAAATTTAAATTAAATATATTTTCCTTTAATTTAAATTAATTAAATTAATTTTAGAAACAGAAAATCAACAGCAGGCAATTTAAAAGATTTAAATGTTTATGATTGTTCACAAAATCAAAAAAATATTAATTTATTTTTATTTGATTATAGTAATAATAATTTAATAAATCAAACAAAGAATAACTTAAAAAAGGTATTTAATTAATTGATTAAATTTTATTTCATTTTAATTTAAGGAAAATGAAATAAATATATCAAATGGAAGGAATGGAATGTTTTATCAACGTTTAGATAATGGAGGATTATTTTTAAAAGAAAATAAAATCAATTTACAAAAACAATTACATCCACTACTATTAAAAAGATATCCTAGTCATCTTTAATTTAATTAACATTTTTGTTATTTTATTTTTTTAATTTGATAAATTAATTAATTGCTTAATATACATATATTATTTAATTTAAATATATTTAAAGAAAGAGAGATTTATCATTAATTGAAATTATCCTTAACAAATTATGGCAAAAAAAGAAAATATATTGAATTAATTAAATTATGCTTTTTTAAATTAAAGTTTAAAAAAAATTAATTTTTATGCAATTTCGTCAAGTTTATTTTCATTTGGTATAATTTTATTCATTTTTGTTTCAATTAATATTAATTCTCTTGTTGTCTTTATAAAATCATTTGAAATAAATAAAAGTGCAGTTAATCCAGTACTACCCAAATACATTGTTTGAATTATTCTTAAAAGAAATTTAGAAAATAAATAAATTAATTATTATTTTTAAATAATTTAAAAAAAATTAATTAATTATTTAAAATTTCCTTATGTATTATTTCAGTTAATTAAAATTAATTAAATATAATAAAATACTATTTATTTTATTTAATAAATAAAATTACTTAAAAACACTTAAAGCTTTTGTTAATCCATTTTGTACAAGTAAAAAACCCCCAATATAAGCAATTGCTTGACATGTTTGTTGTAAACCATTTGTTGAAGCAAAAAATAATGCCTTTAATATAAATTAAGTTATTTTATTAATTTTTAACTAATTTCCATTGTTTTCCATTAATTGAATTGTAAAAAATAAAATATTGTATAAATACTTGAAAACTAAAAATAATAACAGCTAATAATCCCATAAATATATTTCCTTGTATTGCTGACCCTATGGAAATTAACATACAAAAAATACCAAAATAAACTTCTGCTGATAATAAAGGAAGCTTTAAATAAATTAAATTAATTAAATTAAATTAATTAAATTAAATTAATTAATTAATTACCATTTGTATATAATTTAAATTAATTATTCTTTTTAATTTAATATTTTTATTCTCAATATAATTAAGCAAATTAATTCCCATTTTGGCAAAAATAAAATTCTTAAAAAATAATTATTTAATTTAATTTTAATTAATTTAATTATTATTTACCCAAATAGTAATAGAAATAAATATTATTATTCCCATTAAAGCATATACAAAACATATCCATTTCATTTTTATTAATAAATTATTTGAAATATCTGAGAATTAAATTAATTAAATTAAAATTAATTAAAAACCTATATAATCTTCAAAAACATTAAAGAAAATTCCTGTATCTCTAGTAAATACAGGATATCCAAATGAATATGCTAAACAAGCAATTAATCCAATACTATAGCTAATAGGCCATTTAAATAAAATTAAGAATTGGTAACGAATCCAAATTAAAAAATTCTAAATAATTAAATATTTTGAATTAAATTAAATATTATTTTAATTAATTAATTAAAAGAAATTATTTATTTAATTTAAACTAACATTAATTAATTTAATTAAATTTCCTTCTTCTTTATATTTTTCTTCTTTATTATTATTATCATTAATTGTAAAAACTACAACACATTTATTATTATTTTTATTATTAATATTTTTAATATCTAAATAATTTAATTTAAATTTTTAATTTTAAATTTTACCTTCTTTTTTATTAATTTTTATTTCTTCTTTTTTTATTTTCTTTTGTTTAATAAATATCCTAAAATTAATACAAGCATTAGCTAATTGTATTGAACTTGTACCAATTCCAATAATTATTGTAAAAATATAACCAGGAGTTTTTAATAAATTTAAATCAACTAATTTAGTTCCATAGAGTCCACCAATGCTTATATTTATAAAAAATAATAATAAATGACCAGAAAGTTTAAAACTACGAAAAGAAGATGATTTGACTTGTTCTTCAGACTCTTGTACCTTTAAATAAAGTAGAAAAAAATTATAAAAATTCTAATTATAAGGACAACATTAGCTAGAGAAAATACATAGACATTAATTAATTAATTATTTTAATTAATTATTTAATTAAATAAAATTAAATCAAAATAATAACCTTAATACTAATTAAGGTCCATAATAAAATTAATATTGGAGTAATTAATATAGGAATAGTAAGAATATAAGAAAAATAAAAACCAATTAGAATACTTGTTAAAAAATAAATTAAATCTCTAATAAAAATAATTAAAGCCCTTTAAATTAAAATTTAATTAATAAATTAAAAATTAAATACTTTCGATAAGCAAAACTTTGATTATTTTTTGAATTCTTGGTTGAATTATTAATTGAAAAATAAAGTAAAAAAGATAATAGAGGAAGTAAAAAACCAAAAATAATTAAATAATGAACAGAAGAAAATAAGGAATTTTTAAAATTATTTTTTGAACTTTTGTTCATAATAACAACATTTAAATAGCTTTAAATTAATTAAATAAAATTTAAATTAAAATTATAAATATACTTTCCAACACATAAATTAAAAAATGCTGAACATATTCCATATCCAATAGCTAATGTAAAGTCAATTGAATAAAATAATAATTCTTTAAATGAAGATAAATAATTAATAGAAAACTAAACAAATATATGTACATATTTAAAATTATATTTAATTTTAATTTAATTTTATACCTTTCTTTTATTTTTTATTTTATTCATTTAATTAATTTAAATTATTATTTTTATGTTGTTTAATTAAATTTAATTAATCTAAAAATTATTTAATAAAATTCTAAATATTTAATTAATTAAATTTTAATTAAACAAAAAAAATATTAGGGGCATTCCTTCCGTTTATTTATTAAACATTAATTTATTAATTTAAAGTAAAAATTGATAAAAATATTTCACTTCTTTTTTATTTTAAATTAAATATTAAATTACTAAATAAATAAATAAATAATTAAAATAGATTTAATTAATTTAATTTAAATTTTAAATAAAATTTAAAAAAATATTCACCATATGATTTTGTGTTAAATTTATTTATTTATTTAATATTTATAAAAATATTAATAAATGCAAAGTATTTAGTCAATAAAAAAATATTAAAATATTAATGTTATTTTAATAAAAATAAATAAAAATAAAATAAATATTTATTTTAATTAGTACATTTTGTCTTTTAAATTATTTTTTTAAGTCAATTTATTTCAAAAATAATTGAACAAATAATTAATTATTTATTAAATAAATATTAAAGAGAAAATAGAAATTCTTCTTTCTTTAAAAGTTTAATTACTAATCAAAATAATTTTTAAAATAAAATAAAAAAATTGTTTTTTTAATTTAATTTAAATTAACAAACATTAAAAGAAAATATTTTAATTTTTAAAATATTAATTAATTAATATTACTAATTTATTTTAATTAATTAAATTAATTATAATTAATTGATTTTTAATTAATTTGTTGGAATAATTTAAAAGAAATTTTTAAATTAATTAAATTAATTTAAAATATTTAATTAATTATTTAAATTACTAAATAATTATTAATTTAAATATAAACCTTTTTTATTAAATAAAGAATTTATTAAAATAAATTACAGCACAAAGTACTCTACCAAAAAAATATTTTTCTTTTGATTTTGTCTAAATTTTAACTTAAACCGTTGATCATTGCGTCATTAAAGGTAATTATTCTTTTTATAAAAACTATTTAATTTATAATTTTAATTAATTATTTTTTATTTTTAATTAATTATTGCCTTAAAATATTTAAAAATAAAAAATTAATTAAATAAATTATTTTTAAATTTTTGTAAAAATACTTTAATAATTTTTAAATATTTATTTTTAATAATAATTATTAAAGTACAATTTAATTAAAATTAAATGTATTTACAATAAATAAATAAATATATTTATTTATTCATTTATTTAAACGTCACAAATTTATTTTTAATTTTCACAAAAATATCCAAAAATAATACCCCAAAAAATAATAATATATTTTTGTATTTATTTTATTTTAATTCATTATTAATTTATTTTAGTTGTTATGGAGATGAAAAAGCTTTTTAAAATATTTTTATTACTTAAATGAGTGAAGATTAATTTAAAAAATATATTTTATTTTTTAATTCTTATTTTATAATGTTAAATTGTTTTTTTAAAAATACTTTATATTAAATAAATGTTTAAATAATATTTATTTATATATATTGATGTTAATAGTAGTATATAAAATATATTTTAATTAAAATTAAATAATTAATTTATTTTATTTTATTAAAAGAAAATAAAATAATGCCTCAAGAACAACGTTTTCTTCGTTCTGCTCGTCCATTTGTACCTACAGCCATTCATCCTTCTTCTAATAATGAAGATGATAATGCAATGCAACAAATGATGTGTGATCTAATTTTAGATGAAATACAAACACAAATAGATAAAGTACAAAAAGAAGGAGTTTAGTAAATTAATTAATTAAAATAAATATTCTTTAAATTTAAAAAATTAATTTAAAATTAAATAAATAATTATTTTAAATATATAAAGGAATAGGAAATGATTAAAAACAACTTTAATCTTTTATTTTACAAATTTATATTTATTTAAAAATTAAAGGAACAACGTCGTCAAGAAGAACTTCGTTTAACTAAAATGCCTGATTATAGTTGGTTAATTGATTGGCGATTACGTGCAAAACGTCCACTTGGATATCGAGTAAAATAATTAAATTACTAAATAAATAATTAAAATAAAGGAAAGCACAGAAATTGAATATTTAGCTACAAAAATTCGTCCAGGAGAATGGAGAGGTTTATTAGAAGTAAATAAAATTAATTTTAATTAATTAATTAATTCAAATTATTAAAAAGGAATGGCGTCGTCGTGTGCGTTATGCAGACAATAGAGATGAAATTTTAAATATTTTTAAACAAACAGTTGAATGGACAATTAATAAAAGAATGGAAAATGAATGTAAAATAGAATGCATAAATGAACATGAAATTAAACCTGAAATAACTGAAGAGGTTAAATTTAAATAAAAAAAAATATTTTTAATTTCATTAATTAAATAAATAATTAATTTAAATTTAATTTTTTATTTCTCAAAAAATTGTTTAGAATTTAGAAACAAATTACCAAAGCCAATACACGTCCAATGACTGCACAACCACGAATTTCATTAAAAGAATTGAGTGTCTTTGCACTAACAAATCCTCCAATGCTAGGAGAGGAAAATGTTTAAAACATTTTTATTTAATTGAGAAGATTTTAATGAGAAAAGAAATTTTAAAAAATAAAAAGTCAAAATGGATTTATTATAAACGATTTTATTAAATTTAAATTAAATAAATAAAATTAATTTTAATTAAATTAATTTATTTAATTTTAATTTTAATTTGAATTAATTAATTAAATATATTTTAATTAATTTAATATGGATTATCATCTAATATTATATTTCCTTTAATATCTGTAGTTAATGGTAACCATTCTGGAGGGAAATAATCCTTTTTTAATATTTTATGACAATCAATTCCTTGACAATTATTGTAATAAATTGGACTTCCTTCAGGCATTAAATAACCAATCCACCATGCCTGTATTGAAGTAGAAGCAGTAATTAATAAAGAATTACAATTTGATATTGCAAAATTAATTAATACACCTCTATTACGTATTAAAGGTTTATAAATTGATAACTAAAAATATAAAAGAAAGTACTTTTATAATTTAAATTAATTAAATTAAAATAATAATATTTTCTTTTAATTTAATAGTTCACATTTTCTTTAAAAAATATATATTTTATTATTTTTAAATAAATATATTTTTTTATTTTAAATATTATTACCCCTTCAATAGTGTCCACTAAATTTAAAAAATTTGTGTCTTGTCCAATTAATACAATTGATATATTTTTAGATCGTTTCTAAAATAATTAATTTATTTAAAATAATTAATTTAAATTACCTATTTTTAAAAAAATACACACACCTTCAATGATTTATAAATATATTCAATAGATTTTTGTGTTAAATATAAACTGCTTGATTGGCCTAATTCAATGAAATCTTCACGTTTAATATGAACACATAATTTAAATGAAAATGTATCATTTCTATTAAAAAAAAATAATTTTTATTAAAAGAATTAATTCTTTTACTTAAAAAGTTGTTTTGAATAATTATTTGAACGGTCTATAATTGATTTATTAAATTCAAATAATTTTCTAACTCTGTCCTTTGCTTTATTTAATTTTAAATATTTATAAGACTGTAGAAAACTTCCAGTAATTTTAATAATTGTTGAATAAGAATTTAATAATCTTTTAGATTAAATTAAAATTAAAATTAAATATAGACCTTGAAGGATCATCAAATCTACAGCAATGTTCTGCATATCCAAAAATGCCAATATTATCATCATTTGGTTTCTAAATTAATTAATTTAATTAAATTTAATTTAAATAACCTTTAATTTAAAATAAATTTCTTGATTTTTAAATATTTCTTTAAAATCATTTTTTTGTTCAAATAAACATTTTTCTCCTCGATCAAAAAACATTGAACGATTTAAATAAATACTTAATTCATAAAGTGAGGCAATTCTCCACATCTATTAATTTTAATTATTTTTAAATAAATAATTAATTTTTTTTGATATTTAATTAATTAATTTATTTAAAATAATTGTTACTAATAAATATATTAAAGTACAATTAATTTAAAAATTTTTTAAAAATTAAAAGAATAAATATTTAATTAAAAAAAACCATAATTTCAAGATCACCACATTTTTCTTCTGAATTTTGTATACTAAGGGTAATATATTTCTTTTTATATTTTAATTTATTAATTGAATCTTTATTGTGAATATCTATAAATTAATTAAATTAAAAAAGGTTTCTCCTTTATTTATTAAAATTATTTTAAAATTTCTCTTTATATAATTCCCCAAATAAATATATCTACTAAATTATGTAAATATTTTATTAAATTAAAATTAATTAATTAAATTTTAAACTTTTTGGCATTTGCATATAAATAAAAATAATAAAAAGATTTCCAATTAATATCCAAACAAATAATGCTCCTATATTACATAAACGTGGACGAAAACAATCAAAAATAACTTTTAATGAAAAAAAGTTTGTTTGATACATTTTAATTTAAATTAATAATTAAATTGAAGGTTAAAATTAAATAAAATAATAATTATTATTTAAATATTAAATAGGCCTATTTTAGTATATTTATTATTTAATATTAATTAATTATATTCTTTAATTTAAAATAAATATAAATATTATTTTAAATAACTTATACTATAAAAATAATTAATTATTTTTTAATAAATAAAAATATTTAATTAAAAATATACATGTTTTATAATAAAAAATGTTTCATAAAAATGTAGCGAAATTGGAAAAGAATGAAAATATTCATTTTTTATCTCATCATCATAAAAATAAAAAAGAATAAATATTAAATAAAAAAAATTAAAATAATTTTTTATTAAATAATTTTTATTAATTTATTTTTTATTTTTAAAAAATGTTCAATTTTTAACTAAAATATAAAATTCAAAAATGTTTTTTTCAATTAAATTAAATTATTTTTTTAAATTTAATTGAAGGTAATTAATAAAATTAAAATAAATATTTAAATAAATAAATTTAAAAATGTAAATAATATAACCAGTTTTGCTTTTTTTTAATTTTATCTATTTAAATCTTTATTTTTCCTTTACTTTTGGTAAATATCCGTTCTCTTTTATTTAACAATTTAAATAGGTATTTATATTTTATTTTTAAATGAAAAAATTAAATTTAAAAAATATATTATTTATTTAAATATAATTTAATTATAAAGAAAATAAATAAATAATTAAATTAATTAATTTTGTCATAATTATTATGAAAGAACATCGTCTTAATTTAAGTACAATTTTTGTTTGTTTAGCTTTTATTATTAATAGTACTTTAATTATTTATTTATATTTTAAAACACCAAAAGGTAAAAATTAATATTATTTAAATAATATACATGTCCTTCTAATTAGAAAAAAAAAATTTTTTTTTAATAAAATAAATTTAATACTTTTTTATAAAGAAATTATAAATTCAATAGACGAAGAAAATGAAATATTAAATGAAGAAATTATTAATATTTATGGAAATTATAAATTTATTACAATTAATTTAAATGAAACTGGAGGAGAGTGTGGAGGGTTAGGGGATATGGTAATTGATTAAATTAAAATAAATTTAAATTAAAAAAAAAGATGTGGAGAATAGCATCAATGTATATGATTGGTAAATCATTAAATAGAACAGTTTATTATGAAAATATATTTAAATGTTTAATTAAATATAAAATACAATTTGAACAAATATTTAAAAATGGAAATAAATTAAATTAAATTAATGGTTATTATTTAATTATTTAATTAATTTAATTAATTATTTTAAAGAATATTAAAGAAAAATATATTAAATTAATTCCATTTGCAAGTGAATGGTGTTGTTATTATGACCCAATAAATAGGTAATTTATTTTTCTTAATGTTTTTAAATAAAAATTTAATTTTATTAAAAATAGACTTGAAGGAGAAAATTCTCAAATAATTAAACTTACTGGAAGTCATTTTAAATCTTTTAAATATTTTGATTATTCTAAAGAAGAAATTTATAGGATTTTTGATTTTAATGAAAATATTAAATTAGAAGCTGATAAAGTTGCAAAAGAAGTTTTTAAGTTTGTTTTTTATTTTTATTTCAAAAATTAATTTTAATTTAATTGACTTTATTTTCTATTAATAAAATCAGAACTTTGGAAAGGAAAGAAAATCTTATTAAATAATAATTGTTTAATCTTAATTTTATTTTAAATATTTAGAAAATAAATCTAAAAATTTTTAGCCAAAAAATTGTGTAATTTTGTAGTCAATTATAAGGAAAATTAATTTTTGTTCGTTTCTCAGTTTTTTTCCTTAATAGTTCATTCACAATAATTAAAATATAAAATTAAGAAATTATACACAAGAATATCGTCTTTGTTTACACACTCATCGAAATGAATTTATTGAACTTGAACAAGCAAGTACTTTAAATTTTGTTGAAAGTTCATTAAAATATGCAATGAAATGGCTTCAAGTAAATATTTTAAAAAATTAAAAATATTAAAAATTATTTAAATTTAAGTCAAATAAATTACCAAATGCTGCAATTGTATTATTTGGTAATGATAAAAATTTTCTTTATGAAGTTGAAGGAGAAGAAGTAAAATTAAATTTAATTAATTTAATTAAATTAATTTTTTAAGGGACATAATATTTATTTGCCTTTAATTAATAATGATTCAATTAATTTATATTTTGGTTTAAAATATTGTGATTCTTTAATTATAACAGCTTCCTGTTCACCCTTAGCTTGGTGGATGGGTTATTTAATTCCAAAAAAGAAATTTGGACGTATTTATTATAATAATTGTAATGGATATTGTAAATGTAATGGAAAAAATGTTTTAGATTATTTTCCTTCCGAATGGTGGCCTTTACACTACTCTAACAATGATGAAGTAAATAACTTTAAAAAATAAAATATTTCTTTTACTAACAATTTATTTTCAGATAGAAATCGACGAAAATATTTATTAAAGAATTAAATTAAAAGAAAAAAAAGAGAACTTTTTAAAATTAATTTAGTCAAGTTTCTCAACACTAGGACCTTCACCACTTTCATGACTTGTTCCAACACCCTCTTGAGAACCTCCTATATTTATTTAAATATTATTTTTTAAGTAAAATAAAAGAAATTTAATACCTTGTGTTTGATGAAGGTTAGACATAATTTTGAACAAAACATGCTTTGATTCCTTTAGTTTATCATCATATTCATCCTTATCTGATGTTTGATTAGAGTATAACCAACGTAAAGTATTAACAACAATTTCTTTTGCTTGTTCTTTATTAGAGGCAGGAGGTTTATCGCTGTAATCTTCCAATTTATTCTTGACCTAAAAAATGAAAAAATAAAATTTGTAAAAATTAAAAACCTTATACAAATATTGTTCCAATTTTTTCCGAGAATCAACCCTTTCAAGTTGTTTCAAATCCTTTGCTTCAAAACGTTTAGCCCCAGCAAACATTCTTTGAATTTCTGATTGACTAAGTCTTCCCTTTTCATTTTTAATTTTATTAGGTTTTCCTGTAGATTTATCCAAAGCAGAAACATGTAAAATTCCATTAACATCCAAATCAAAAGTTACTTCAATTTGGGGAAAACCTCTAGGAGCTGAGGGAATGCCATAAAGATCAAAACGACCCAAAAGATTGTTGTCCTTGAAGAGTATTTTTTAAATAAAATTAAATAATTAAAGATAAACGTTAGTTAATGCTCTTTCTCCTTCATAAATTTGAATAGCAACTGCAGGTTGATTATCAAAATAAGTTGTAAATGTTTGTGATGTTTTATAAGGAATATTAGCATTACGTTTAACAAGTTTAGTCATTACACCACCAGCCGTTCCAATTCCTAACGAAAGTGGAGTAACGTCAAAAATGAGAACATCCTTTAATTAAAAATATAATTATTCTAATCAAAAAATTAATTTTCCTTACTTTTGTAACTTCGACTCTAATTCCTGACAAAATTGCAGCCTGCACAGCAGCACCACAAGGAACTGCTTGGTTAGGAACAAGATAGAATTCACGATCATGAAAGAATTCTTTCAACATTTTTTGGATTTTAGGAATATGTGTAGAGCCACCAACCAGAAGAATCACATCAATTTTGCTCTTTTCTAATCGAGAATCTCTGAAAGTTAAATAAACTTTCATTTATAATTGATCAAAAACCCTAAGCTCATTTTTATATAATTATTGTAATTTCTAGAATAACTAAGTTTAATTATATTTGGCATAATATTTCGCAAAGTTTAAAACATTATTATATAGTTAAGTTTGTAATTTTCAAATGAAACGTATTTTCGGAGTTTTATTTTGTATTATACCTTAGAGCTAGTTCAACAATCCTCAACATTTTTCTAAAAAGAGGCCCACAGAGATCTTCAAACCAAGCTCGACTAATCTCCGTGCAGAAGCAAATGCCCAAAGATAAAAAATCAACAACTAACTGAAAATATTGATTTTTGAACTTATCTAAAGAATTGTAAAACATACCTTTGCTTCAGTCGAACTACTCAAATCACGCTTAGCAAGTTCAGCAGCCGTTCGTAATTGACGAAGGGCATGGGGATTGTTACTAATGTCCCGACCAAATTTTAGCTTGAATTCCTAAAAGAATTATTTAAATTAAAAAATATTTATTTGCCTGTTTAAAATGATCAACAAGCAAATCATCAAAATCTATGCCTCCCAAATGATTATCACCCGCAGTAGCTTTAACCTCAAATAGTGAACTATCAGTAATTGTCAAGACAGATACATCAAAAGTTCCCCCACCAAGGTCAAAAATAAGAATATTCTGAAATTTAAATAATAATAAAATTTTTCTAAATTCAACCTGTTCACCCCTCATTTTCTTGTAAAATAATCCATAAGCCAGAGCGGCAGCCGTTGGCTCATTAATAATACGTAAAACATTAAGACCGGCAATTTGACCAGCGTCCTTTGTTGCTTGACGTTGTCCATCATTGAAACAGGCCGGAACAGTTATAACAGCATCACACACAGGATGACCAAGATAAGCCTCCGCTGTTTGTTTCCTTAAAAATGAAGAGAATATATCAGTATTTAAATTAATAATATTCAAATTTAAAAAATAAAGTTGTACAATAATTCAAGTGTACAAAAATAAGCCCTTAATTATATTCATGTTTGCAAATATTATATAAATAAACTTGAATTGTTTTATTTCAGTTACATTTTTGTAAGCAGCATCGAGGAAATTTCTTCAGGAAGAAATGTTTTATTCTCTCCTTGAAATTCAACCTAAAATAATAAATTAAATGATAAAACTTAATTCTCACTTCAATTGTTGGTCTCCCTGTTTTATCTATCAATTTAAAAGGCCAATGGCGCATATCCTTCTGAACAGCCGGATCATCCCATTTACGTCCAATCAAGCGCTTAGTGTCAAAAATTGTATTTTGAGGGTTAATAGCTTAAAAAAGGAAGAAAGAATTTTTAATAATTTAAAATAGAATTCAAACCCATTTGATCGTTCGCTGGATCTCCAATTAAACGTTCAGTATCAGTAAATGCAACAACAGAAGGCGTAGTTTTCTTTCCCCTGTCATTAGCAATTATCTTCACCTTTAATAAAAATTAATTTTTTGATAGAATTTCTATAACTTCCAGATATTCCAACTAGAAGGGTTTAAAGGTAATAAGGTCTAGCCGTGCAGTTAAAAGGCTTGATTAAATAGAATAAATACCTTTCCATGTTGATAAACACCGACAGAAGTATATATTGTACCTAGACAAATCCCTATAGATTTACATCTTTTTTCTTCATCTTTCATATTTTCCAGTTGTTCCAACTCAGGATCAAATGCTAAAACTCCAACTTTAATTAGTTCATTCTGTACATCTATAGGACAAATGTGACGAGATGCAAATAGTGTAAGGGGGTCTCCATTTATTGTAGATCTAAAGCGACGAGTCGATATGTCAAATATGCCGTTAAGAATTGCATGATGCAGAGTGATCTCCTGGCCATTTTCAGGATTTCTGATTCCCAAAACTGAATCGTGCAGGCGATCAAAATCAACTGTAATAATTCCCATTCTCCGCTTTAAAATAACAAAATTATAGAAATACTCTTAGTTAGCCAAATAAATTAAGATACCGCTTTTCCTAAGGAAATTTCAGACCCACTGACAGCATCAAAATCGTGAATTGTTGATTGAACAAATTCCTCTCCAGTGATTAATCCTCTTGTTTGTTTGTTTATCAGAATTGGATGTTGTAAAAATTTTGTTGATATTGTCTCCTTTATATAAATTTCACGGCTTTAATCCAGTTTTATGAGTTTAATATAAGTTTATAAGTCCATCACAATTTAGGCCCAATAAGAGTTATGAATCTAGTTTAACATTTTTAACTCCGAAGAGTATTTTCAATCAATCCGATATCATTTAGAAACAATATTAATATTTTAACTTAAAAATTTTAAACCTTGGATGGAAATTATGACGGTATGTTAGCTGATTAACTAATAGTTACAAGAATTCACTATAAATAGGCTAATATAAAAAACATTGTTTTTAATACCTAAAGGACCAATCAACTTTAGATTTAACTCATAAACTGGAATAGAGCCAGAATATTTAATTTCAAAATATCAAAAATATAATAAAAAAACCTTTCTGAATAACAAAAATTCATCTTCAGCATCATCGTCTATTGATAGTAAACTACCGATGTTGCTCATTTTTAAAGTATAAATTCTTTTTTGCTGTAAGTAAAAAATAAATAAAAATCAATTTTGAATTGGTAGACTATCTTAATTACATAAATTTCACATTTTAGAATGTCAACTACAGGAATATATTTCAGTATATCGATAATTATAAAAAACTAAATACAATATTTCCTATTATTCTAGAAATTTTGAGAGGAATAAACAGCACCCAAGGTAAATTAAGTTTCTTATTCCTAACCTACAGTTCCTGATATAATATCCATTAAATAGTTTACCTCACAGTCTATACAACAGTTTTTAATTACAAACAAAGGAAACAAGAACTGAAATTTTCAAATTCTCAAAAGACTTACTTTCTTCTCTAACTAGTATCCTCTCATTATTTAATAAAACAAAACGCCAATAAGTATAGATTTAAAAATATAAATTTTAACAAAACCTAATTTGTACATGCAAAAAACCTTTTTTTTATTCAAACTTTTGGAAATCAAGCACAATATTTTCACTTTATTTATTTAAAACTTACATTAATTTCTTTGAATAATTTTTTAAAAAAATTTCCTGCCATTGCATGGATTATTGTAGAGCAAGTCATTAATTTTATTGCATATTTTTTAAAGTTTCTTTCCATTATATATATATTACAATCAAAAATTGTAGTTTTTTGATTACTAATATTTTACAGTTTATTAGGCATTAAAATAGTAAAATTGATTCTTTTAATTTTTAAACAGATTTTGATTTATATTTTTATAGACTCTTTTGTTAAGGTTTTTGGTTCACTTTCATTTAAGTTTAGATATAATATGTAAAAAAGGTAAAATTAATTTAAATCCTTTAAAAAGTACATATGAGAACAATGTCTTTCCAAGAGTTTCTCTAATGTTATACTTTAAGTGAATTTTTAAAAAAATTTTCATTTTCTAATTAAATTTAATGATATTTAAACATAAATTAAATTTACATATTAATTTAAAAGTCCATAAATTCTTTAAAAAATATTCTTTATAATTTTTTAATTTATCTGAATTATTTTGGACTCTTTATTCAACGGGAAAAAAAATATAAAAAATTAAAAAATACACAAAATCATTTTAAATCTCAATTATCTATTTTAATGCCTTGTATTTGGTGCTCTAAATATTTCAAAAAGTAATTCAGGTGGTAATGAAATATTGTTGTTATTGCTTTGTTCTTCCATGTTTTTTTTAACAGAAATCTCAATTTTGAATAATATTTATAAATTGAATATTAGTTTTACTTTTATATTGAAATTTTAATACATAACCTTATTAGAAGTAAAAATAAGTAAATATTTTAAATTTTTAAATGTAGACGGGTATTAACTATCTAATAAATAAACTATTTATTTACATAATCATATAAAATTAAGTATTTTTTACTTCTAAAAAAAGTTCAATGATTAAGCTTAAATACAGCATAAAAGTTAATTCCTCAAAAAAGCAATTTCTCTTTTAAACTAATGGTATGCAATAATTCTTTTTTAATAACCTTACAAAGAAATTTAAATTTAAAGTTTAGAATATATATTTAATTAAAGATAAATTTGTGCTTACAAATTGTTTTAGGCTTTAGGGAAATAAGCTTTTCAGGGTTCTCCATTTTAATTTTTAAATTTAAATCCGCATCTATCTACTACATATTTTATTCTTTAGGATCTTTGTTCGTCATATGATCATATTATGTATAAGAACATTTACATATAAATTAATATAAGATTATTTATATTTACTTATATACATATATCAAAAAAATTTCATTTTATTTACTTTAAAAATATTCTTTTATATTTTCTTATGTTTTATAATTTATAAAACTTTACCATAGCAACAACAAAATAATTATTGAATTTTAAAACATAAATATTTTTATTTATATTTTTAAAATAAAGAAAAGTCTAAATATTTTTTTAAATTAATTAAACTATTATGGGGTTATTAAAAGCATTAAGTTCTTTAATTAATAATTCAGGCAAGCCAGTAAATTTTTTAAATTATTTTAAAAATAAATTAATAAAATTATTAGATTGATATTCTTGTACTTGGTTTAGATAATAGTGGAAAAACAACTATTTTAAATCAATTAAAACCTTCAGAAACACAATCAGCTAATATTATCCCAACTGTTGGTTATAATATTGAAAAGTTAATTAAATTTAAAGTTTATTTTTTCTTTTAAAGATTTTCAGCTGCTGGAATGACTTTTAGTGCTTATGATATGAGTGGTCAATCAAGATATAGAAATTTATGGGAAACTCAATATAAGTATTATTTAATTAATTTTTTGTTTAAAAAAATAATTAAAAAAGAAATATTAATGGAATTATTTTTGTTGTTGATGCAAGTGATAGATTACGTATTGCTGTAGCTAGAGATGAACTTTGGATGCTTTTAGATCATAAAGATCTTACCTATAAAAAAGTTTTTTATTTAAATTAAATATTAAATATTATTTTTTAGACTCCTCTTTTAATTTTTGCAAATAAAGCAGATGTTAGAGATGCAGTTCCTGCTTCTGAAATTCATCTTAATTTGGGTTTAGATTTAATTAGGTTATTTTTTTTAAATATTTTTTAAATAAACTGATAACCTTAATTTTGGAATAAAATATTCTTTTATCTTTAGGTCTAATAATTAATTATAAAACACAATATAAATTAAAAAATATTTATACCTTTATAAGTGCAGATAAATAAATTTATTTATTTATTAAATTATGTCTGAGTCCCTCCTAACGTTTTTCTCATTATTAGCTTCATAACACCCAATAATTTAATTAACTAAATAAATTTAATCTTTAATTTAAATATAATTTAGTAAAAACTCTTTTTTTTAATTCTTTAGGAATAGAAATTGGCATATTGTATCAACTTGTGCCCTTACTGGACAAGGATTAGATGGAGGAATTGATTGGTAAAATAATAAAGAATTTATTTACTTAAATAATTTATATATTTAAATTAAAGGTTAGCCAACAATATAAAGCAACTTTTATCTCCTAATAATTAATTAATTAATATATTTATATACCTATGTACATTTAATAATAATATTTTTTTTAAAATTTATTTTCCATTACATCCATCAGAACATTTTTGAATTGAAGCAAGATTATGTTTTCCAGGCTTTTGTCCAATAGGAAAAGTGTTCTATAAATTTAATTATTTAAATAAATAATATTTTTTTTAATTTAAATTAAAGAATATAAGAATAATTAAAATTTTCCCCATTATTAATTAATATATAATATTAATTTTGAAGATTATTTAAAAAGCTTAAAAAAAACAAACAAATTCATTATGACTACATTTAGCAACACATTCCTTATATTTTTGTAATGCAGTTGCTTCCATTTGTCTTTGTTTACTTACACCGTGTTGAACAGGAATCTATAAAATTAGTCTAATTTAATTTAAAAAAATTAATATTTATTATTTAAAAGTAATTTTTTTCCATTAAAATTCCCTTTCTTTTTTAAATTTAAATATTTTAAAATTATTTATTTTTAACCTCAGGTAAGTTGTATTTATCAATATTCGCACATTTAATTTCACATAAAAGAAGACAAATAATTATTAAATTAAAAATAGTAATTATTTTTAAAAAATTGTTCATTATTAAGAGAAAAATATTTAAAATTAATTAAATAATTTTATATTTATATACCTATTTTTTGACTTTAAAATTAGTAAATAAGTTTTATAAAACAAAATTAGAATCATTTTTATTATTAATTCAATCATTTCTTTTATTTAAAATTATTAAACTATTTTAAATTATTTAAAAAGATTTATTGTTTGTATTTTCTTTAATTTAATGAAATAAATATGTTGGGTGTGACAAAATAATTAATAAAGGTCAATTAATTCTAGAAATAAAAATTCTTTAAAATTTTTTATTAGAAGGTATTTGTCTCATATTTTTTAATAAAATAATAAATTAAATAAATAATAAAAATTAAATAAAATTTTAAATAAATACTAACAAATATTTATATTTACTACTTAAATTAAATAATATTAAAAAACGTAGTACATAACAGAATAATTATGAACATTTTGAGAAAAATGCATACATACAACAACAGAGAATAGTAAGAGTCCAGAACCTTTTTTCTTTTAAATAAATTCTTTTTCTCATTTAATTTATTTCGAAAGAAGAAAAAGTTCATTTAAATTAATTAAAATATTTTTATTATGTTTTTATGTTTATTGCCCTTTTATTTAATAAAAATTAAATTTCATAATCAAGTTATATTCACGCAACCTTAAATTGATTTTTAATAAATTACATTGTATGTACATATTTATTGACAATTTATCACAATCTTTAATATGTGTTTATTTATTTATTTATTTAAATTTAAATTAATTTTTATATTTTATTAAAAATCTTGGATTTTTTAAAAATATAATAAAATATTAAGTACCTATGTATTAGCTATTATTTAAAAAAATTATTTTAATTTTATTAATTGAAAGTTTTAAAGCAAATCTGTTTAAAACTTATAAAGAAACATTTCTTCACTTTTTAGACGAATTTCCTCACTCTAACAAATAAAGCAGGCACTATTTGATTATTTAACGTGATTTTCTCCTTTGATAAATGCCTACATATTGCCTTCTTTCTCTTTCTCTTTCCCTTATCTTTTTATTTTATTTTAATATAAATAAATCTAAATAAATTTTTAATTTATTTTTCTAGAAATGTTTTTAATTAAAATATTAATTACTAATTTATTTTTGTTCTGTTGTTTTCTTTTTATTTCTTTGAATAAATCTGTTAAATGTACTACTACTATTGGTTTATTAATTAAAAATGATTGGAATGAATTTCGTAATTTTCAATATTTAAATAAAATAAATGAAAATGAACGCTTTAATGTTGTTTTAACAATTAATGTTGGAAATTATTCAATTGAATTTGAAGGAAAATTATTTTTAATTAATGCTAAATTAGGACAAATTTTTACTTTTAATGAAATTCCATTTAATCAAAAAATAAAAATAAATGAAAAATTTAATGAAATATTTGTTGGACGTAATACAATTGAATTTAATATAATTTTAGCTAAAAATGATGAATTACAATATATATTTAATTCTAATAATCAATTTAAAAATAAAAATTTTATTAATCAAGTATTTTTTAAAGTTTAAAATATTATTGTTAGTTAAAAACTTAAAAACACAAATAAAAACTTTTTTGTGTTTTCAAGTTTTTAGAAAACACATTAAAAACAAAAAAATTAAAAATAAAAAAAGTTTCAAGTTTTTTTATTGTGAATTAATACATTTTTCCAAAATAAATATTTTTAGGTAATTCAAATAAAAATGATTGATATTTTAAATAATGAAGGTCTTTATATAGCTTCAATTGTAAAAGATTCAAAAAAATTAACTTATGTTAATTCTGAAATATTTAAAAATAATACAATTAATCAAATAAAATTAAAAGAAAATTTTGAAAATATTTATTTTAATATTAAAGCTAATATTGAGAATATTTATTATTATATTAATTTATTAGCTAGAAAATATTGTTTATATTATAAATTAATAGAAATTAAAGGAAATAATGAATTAACAATTAAAAAAATGAGAGAAATTGAAGCAATAATTTTTAACATTTTTGTTCAACATAATCAAAAGCTGAGTAAGTTTATTTAAATTGTTTAAAGAATAAACTTTTTTTTCTTGTTAATTTTTTAGATGTTTTTGGGATGAGAGAGAAAGTTGTTTATTTACCTAACATTAATATTAATAAAAAAAATAAATTAAATAATCAAAATTATGGTAATTTTAATTTTTTAATTAATAATTTATTTTTATTAAAATTATAGAAAATGAACCAATTAGAGATGCTTCTGTTGCTTTACGTGAATATATTGAAAACCAAAAAATTGAACAAGAAGAGATTAAAAAAAATATTAATTATATTAAAACAAGTAATTTAGATGAAATAATTATTTTAATTAATTCAATGTTGTATAACGAAATAATTCAATTAAAGAATAATAAAAATATTGAAAAAGAAAGAAAATTTTATAATATTATTGAATCAAGCCTTGTACCATGAGAACTAAAATTTTCTTATTTAAAAATAATTTATTAAATATATTAATTATTAGAATTAATTTAAAATATTTACTTTTTATTTTTATTTTATTCTAAATTTATATTAATTTAATTTAAAATTATTTTTCTAAAATTGTTTAATATTCAAATATCTAAATTGTCTAATTTTAATTATTTTATATTTATTTCTAACTATTATTAAATATATTAATATGTAGTTTAAATGTAGATCTTTTTAGATAGAATAAATTAAATATTTAGAAAAAGAAGTATTTTTATTTTAAATATATTTTAATTAATTTTTTTGGAAATATTTTAAATAAAATTCTGTTAGTATTTTAAACAAAAGGACACATTAAAGGCACCATATGTTCATAAATCTTGTTGTTTTTTTTATTTTATCTAAAGCTTTAGTAATATATATGTATGTACTATTGATGTACTCTGACTGTTGTTGCTCATTTTAAACGATCGATTTATAGCAAATTAAAAGGATAATAATAATATTTATATCCTCTTGAGAGTATTATTATTTGTTTGTCTGGACAAATATATTTATATAGTAGAAAAGATATGAACATAAATGTACATTTATTAATTTAAATAAATGTACCAATAAAATAAAATAATTTTATAAAAATAATCCATTGAAAATGTTTAAAAATATTAATATTTTATATTTTATTTAATTATTAATTTATTTAATTAAACTTTTTAAGAATTTTAATTTTCTTCTGCTTAAAATTAAATAAAATAATTTTTATTTCTGCAAAATATATTTTTAACTTCCTTCTTTTTTTAATCTTCAATCAAATTTGCAAAAATTATGTATTGATCAACTTATTTTTTCTTTTCTAATCCATTAAGCTTTGCACAAGTAATTTTTGTTAGTTTTAATTGTTTACTCAATTATTGTGCTTTATTTATTTATTTATTATTACTTAAATATTTTTTTCTTAATTTAAAAAAAAAAGTTTTTTTCACATAAATAAATTTATCACTTAAGATAATAAAATTTCTTCTATGCATTTTTATTTTTTTTAATTAATTTCTTCATTTGCCTATTCTCAACTATTTTTTTTCTTTCTTTTGAATACTTTGCATGCTTTTCGGTCTTTTCCCCTTTTTTCTCACTCATTAGTTTATTCATTCCATTTTGCCTTAACAATTTTTTTTATTTTTATTCCCTTCTTATTTACATCCAACCAATCCCTTCTTGTTTTTTTTATTTTTCCAACACCTCCACTTGCCATTAAAATATAAAATTTCGCGCTTTTTCAGTTATTAGTGACAACCTTTTATTTTTAGAATTTATTTATATTATAGTCAAACCCGGTTATAATTAACATTACCAAATACTTTTACCTAAATACTTTAAATATTAATTTATTAAAATAAAGAAATGTCTGAAAAAGAAGAAAGTGCAGGTGGGGAAGATGATGTTTCTTTTTTAAGAACGGTAATTATTTACTTTTATTAAATAGTAATTTCTTTAAATAAATTTTATTTTTTTATTTTTATTAAATTATTTAATTAAATATTTTAAATATTTTTTCTAACGAATTAATTTCAAAAAATAATTATTTAATGGTTTTAGGGGGACATAATATGTTTAACATGCCTTGTAACAAGCCAGAAGGAGGGTGCAGGAGGCGAATCAGAACGTGTTTGTTTAGCTACAGAAGGTTTTGGTAATCGAATGTGTACATTAGAAAATGTTTCTGATCGTGATTGTCCACCAGATATTGCTTCTTGTTCTTTATATATAGAAAATGCTTTGTCTGTTAGAGCATTGCAAGAAATGATGAGTGCTGATGGGGGGAATATTGGTACTTTTTCTTTTTTTTTTAATTTTTTTCTATTAATTTATTTCTGTAGGAGGAACAACTTCAACTAAAACAAATAACACCGATACAACATCAACAAAAGGAAGTAGTGGTGGAGGAGGACATAAAACTCTTCTTTATGGTCATGCTGTTCAACTTCGACATGTACAAAGTTTAATGTATTTGGCCTGTCTTTCTTCTTGTTCATCTAATGATAAATTAGCTTTTGATGTTGGTGTTCAAGAGGGAAGTGAAGAAGGGGAATCTTCTTGGTTTTTTTTTAATTAAATAACATAATTATGTTTCATTTTAAAAAAAGGTGGACAATTCACCCAGCAAGTAAACAACGTTCAGAAGGTGAAAAAGTTCGTGCTGGTGATGATGTAATTTTGGTTAGCGTAGCAACTGAAAGATATTTGGTAATTAAAAATAATAAATATTTTTAATTATTATTTAAAAAAGCATATGACAAATGTAGCAGAAGATACATTAATTGGTGGTAAATTAGGATATATGGTTATTGCTTCATTTCATCAAACTCTTTGGAATGTTACTTCATTAAGCTCAGGAAGTGTTCGTACACGAAATATTGGTGAGTGATTTAAAAATTATTTTAATGTAAAATCACCGTTTTATTTCCTATAACTTTGAAAATTCTGAACTAAAAAAGTTTTCCTTATTTTATTTAATTTTTTATTTTAAAAGCCCTTATTTTCCTAAAATTATAATTATTTTTTAACGTTGATGATTTATTAAACATATTTTTTAAAATTAAGGCCATCTGTTTGGCAATGATGTTCTTCGTCTATTTCATGGGAATGATGAATGTTTGACCATTCCAGAGAATTGGAGTGAATATCCTTTACACAACTTAGTTAATAAGAAATAATTTTTAAAGGAAAAATTTTATTAATTAAGATAATATACGAAGGTGGACCTGCTGTTACCCAAGCAAGATCTCTTTGGAGAATAGAATTAATTAGAAATAAATGGCATGGTGCTCTTGTTGGTTATGATCAAGTAAATATTTCCTTTACAATTAATTAAATATTATTCACAACTTTTAGCCTTTTCGAATTAGACATATAACAACCGGACGTTATCTAGGCGTTGTAGAAGGAATGAACGAAAAACTTGTTCAACTTTTACATAGAGACCGTGCAACATACCAAAATAGTGCTTTTGTTCTATGTCCAAATAAAGACCCAAAAAAACAAATGCTTGTTGATGAAAAAGAAGAAGAAGGAATGGGACAAGCAACTATATGTTATGGAGAAAATGCCTTTATTCGCCATGTAGAAAGAGAAGTTTGGCTTACTTATCAAACATCTGAAGTTACTCGAAAAGGAATTGGAAAAGTTGAGGAAAAGAAAGCTATTGCACACAGTGAAGGTATTTAGGGAAATTAATACTTTTTCTTATTTAAATATTTAAAGGACATATGGATGATTGTTACACATTTTTTATGGCATTAAGTGAAGAAAGTATGTCTGCTAGAGTTATTAGAAAGTGTTCTGCTGTTCTTAATCGTTTTCTTAGGTTAATTTTTAAATTTTTTAATGCTTTAAATTTACATTTTTAGAGGAATTGAAGGCCTACAAACTGATGGAAATGAGTCACGTGATTGGCGCCGTGTTGATTTAAATGAAGTTTTAATGCTTATGAGGGATCTAATTGATTATTTCGCCCAACCTGACGAGCAAATTGATTTTGAATCAAGACAGAATCGTTTTCGTGCTCTTAGATCAAGACAAGATTTGTTTCAGGTGTTTAAATCTTTCAGAAGGTTTAATTTAATTATAGGCAGAAGGAGTACTTAATATGATACTTGAAACAATTGATAAATTCTCAGCAATGGAGGCACTCCCTAATTTTGCTTCTCTTATTGTTGGGGATCATAATCAGTTAATGTGGGACGAAATTTCAACTTATTTATATCTTCTTGTTGCTGCAATGATTAAAGGAAATCATTCAAATTGTGCACAATTTGCTGCGCTTCTTAGACTTGATTGGCTATTTGGTCGGTTAGCAAATCCACAATCAGCTGAAGGAATTTTGGATGTTTTATATTGTGTTCTGACTGAATCACCAGAAGCTCTTAATATGATTAATGAAGGACATATTCGTTCGGTTAGTTGATGGTTAATGAGAGAAATTGAGATAATGAAAATAAAATTTAAGTAATTTGCCCTCAAGGGTCTTCATTGAAATTTTGTTTAAAACCCTTTTTTGCTATTTTGTTTATTTTAAAAATTTATTTTAAAGGTTATCTCACTTTTGGAAAAAGTTGGACGTGATCCAAAGGTTCTAGATGTGCTTTCTTCCCTTTGTGAAGGAAATGGAATGGCTGTTCGAAGCAGTCAAAACACAATAACTGATTATTTACTTCCTGGAAAAGATTTGCTTTTACAAACTAGAATGCGCGATTATGTTGCTAGGTAATTGCATTTAAAAAATTTAATTAATTTTATCTATACATAGTCTAATTCCCAATATTCTCGTTGGTCTAGTAGATGGAAGTTCCCTTTTTAAACGTTGGTATTATGAAGCTGAAGTTGAACATGTTGAAGCTTGTGAGTGTGTCAATGAGCAACCTTATTTACGTGTTGGATGGGCAAATAGTATTGGATTCAAGGTACAAGTTGTTTTATCATTTATTTTATATTCTAAAGCTAGAAAAAATAATTTAGAAATAAACGTTTTTTTTTATTAAATTTTCAACTTAAGCCTTTCCCTGGCCCAAGCGATGGGTGGGGTTGTGCTGGAGTTGGCGATGATTTTAGTTCTTATGGTTTCGATGGAATGAACATGTATTATGGTAAATAAATATTCAATGTTTAGAATTTAGACTTTTAGTTTATTTTCCTTATTTTTTGTTTTAACTATTTTTAACATTCTAAAGGTGGTAAACCTCGACAGGTCGGTCATAGACTATTCAGAAAAGGTGATGTTATTGGCTGCCTTCTCGACTTAATTGCATCAGAAATTCGTTTTACATTAAATGGACAAGCAATTTATTCATTGTTTAAGAATTTCAATGTTGATGGATTTTTCTTCCCTGTTATGTCATTGTCGGCAAAAGTCAGGTAAAATATTATTATGAAGGTTTTTTCCTCTTCTTTAATTATTCTGGTATTTTTGGGTAAAGAAATTTAGATACCCATTCAAACAAATTTACAGTAAAAAAATATACGTGCATATGTGTTTATTTATTAATTGGTGGGAGTAGTATAAACAATACATTAGGAATATATGAGAAGTACATTAGAAACCAACAATACATGAGTTTCACAAGAATTTCTATATCGATATATATATTTGGTTATCTGACACACTCATCATCCTTGGCTTATGCCTTACTCTTCACACTTCCGTTTCGACCTCTCGGATTGGCATAGACACTTTGCGCAGGACTGACCAGCTCAGTCTTGGAATGCGGTCGCAGGTTGACATAGTGAGACTTCGCTGGATCCGGTGATGTTGAAGCACGTCGCTTAAAAGATAAACAAATTAATTAACGTTGTGATTTTTACAAAATGGTAAACATACCGAATGACCTCTTTCAAGAGTACGGGCTCTACGCAACTCCCGAAGCAGCATCAGCACTCGGATACGAGTTGCAAGGTGCCAAGGACGGAGGAAGAAAAGAGAGAACAATGCCAACTTTATAATCGGCCAAGCTGGGATTACGGAAAGCGCAAAGTCGAAGAGAGTGATCAGCGCATAGCAAGACCTTTAAACATAAATTCTTATATATTTATACGTTATATAAAGTATGACTACCAGTAGGCAAGCATATCTTCTGAGCCAGCTTTCTCATCAGGATAGAAGATACTCAGCAGCAGAGGCGTAGCAGTTAGCACAACATTTACAGCAAAGCACCCTTCCTCTGCAAACGCCAACCATGTACAGAAGGAAACCGCAATCACCTTTGCCAATATCGCCTCGTTGAATGTGATGCTCGTCTTTGTTTTGACCCAAGTCAGCCAGCGAGCAGTGAAGTGCTTCTTAAAAATAAAAATTCATTAAAAAGAAATGGTTATAAAGGAACAAAAATATTACATGGTCCCTAGCTAACGCATCGAGATGATCCAAGGCCACTTGCAGCTGACCGTGAAGTGTGACAGTGTTTGCCGTTGCATCCTCATTGACCATTATTGAGCAGTGAGTGATGTGTGAGTATAATTAGAAGCAAATTATGAGTTTAAGTTTTGGTAATTAAACTTTTTCAAGTTTTCTTTTTATACCTAGTATCATTTAAAATCCCTTATTTAACATTCTTCTTATATCACTAATATCATTTTAAATAATATCTTTTAGTTGCCGTTTCATTTTTGGACGAAATCATGGCCGTCTTAAATTCGGACCTCCTTCTAGTTTTTCTCCAGTCTTCGAAGCATTGAATAGTCAACTAACGGTTCAAGAATGCCTTTCATTTGGAGAGATCAGTAAACAAATATTTTCTGGTCCATCGACAATTCTTCATTTAATTGAACCTTTTGTGCCAACTCCCGTAGAAACTTCAACTATTTCTTTACCAGGATTTGCTTTAGAAGTACACCTGAATTTTGCAGAGAATTTACACGAGTTATGGTCGATGCGGAAAATAGATTTGGGATGGAGTTATGGAGAGGTAATTAGAATTCTAGTAAATATGTACATTAATTTTTTTTATTAATTCCTTCACTTATATTTAGGAAAAAGAATTATCTTACAAAATTAAATTAAAAAACACTTAAAATATTTCTTTTAGATTCGTAGCGAACAAAACCGCTTACATCACTGCCTTACATCCTTCGATCATTTACCTGACGCTGAACGTGCCTACAATATTAATTTAGCTCTTGAGACACTAAAAACCATAGAGGCCCTTAGTTGGCATATGGTAAATATTTTTTATCTTTTTCTTTTAATATGTATATGTTAAAAACTGTATAGATGCTTGATAAACCTCCAACTCGTCTTCGTCCTCTTCGACTTCCTCAGAGTTATGTTCAATCAAATGGTTACAAACCTCAACCTTTGGATACTCATGAAATTGTATTACCTGAAGGAATGCAACCTTTAATTGAAGCTTTAGCCAAAAATACACACAATGTTTGGGCTAAAGAGAAAATTAAAAGAGGATGGACCTTTGGAATAAGTGATGTACATAATTTATTTTTTAAAATTAATTCTAAATTTTAATTTTTAATTAAGTACGTGGATGCAGTCCAGAAACGAACTCCACATTTGGTCCCATATGAACAAGTTGATGAAAGAATAAAAGAAGCCAATAGAGAAGCAGCTGCTGAAAATATTAAAACTCTTCAACTTTTTGGAATTTTTCTTGAAACACCAACTAGTGAAAGAGATTTGGAAGCAGAAAAAGAATTACAGGCACTTGATGCATTGACTAGAACTTTTAGAGCAGAGGCTACATATAGAGTGACATCCGGAAAGTGGTATTATGAATTTGAGGTAGACAAGAATTCTTAAATTAATTAATTTTTATGTAACATCTTATTTGTGTGTTAGTTCCTTCACATAAATTAACTTTTATTAATAAAAGTTAGTACAACTGTGTTTTTAGGTTCTCACTGAAGGATTTATGAAAGTTGGCTGGATGGATGTTTCATCCCAACCTGAAATTAAACTTGGTGTTGATTCTTTAAGTTATGGCTTTGATGGGCATTTGGTTAAAAAATGGCATCAAGGTGCTGAACATTATGGACGGCCATGGAAAGTTAGAATTAATTTTGTGTACTATTTAATTTAAATTAAAAAAAAAAAGATTGGTGATGTTGTTGGCTGTTTTTTGGATTTAAATGATAGAACAATTTCCTTCTCTCTAAATGGGGAGCTTCTTCTTGACCCTTCAGGAAGTGAAATGGCCTTTGACAACGTACAACCTACCGATGGGTAATTATTTAAATTTTAATAAAAATATTACTTAATAAATCTGACAGTTTTGTTCCTGCAATGACTTTGGCAGCAGGTCAAAGAGGAAAATTTAATTTTGGACAAGATTCTAATTCTCTAAGATTTTTTACTACTTGTGGCCTACAGGAAGGATATGAGCCTTTCTGTGTGTATGTTAACAGATATTGTAAATTAATTATTAAAAATTTAATTTAGAAATATGTTCCGTCCAATGCCTTTTTGGTATGCAAAAAGATTACCTCGTTTTGCAGAATTAGATGTTCATACACGTTTGGATGTTCAACGAGTACCAGCTACTGCTAATTCCCCTCCTTGCCTGAAAATCTCTCAAAAGGCAGCAATTAGTGGAGGAGGTACTGGCGAATCTGGTATAGTTTCTGGAAATATTATCCAAGGAGAAGTAGGTGTTCAAGAGCCTGGTGCTGGTTTTGGATTGTCTAATGAACGTTCAGCTGCAAGAATGGAATTTTTACGTTTATCGTTGCCTGTTCGGTGTAATCGTACTTTTATTAGGAATAGGTGTTTTATTTATTATTTTTTTAAACTTTTTAAAATTTTTTCTTTAGTAGAAGCAAGGAAGAATTACATTCCAAAATGGAAGATTACCAACAAAAGAGGAATACATCACTTAGTTCTTTAGTTAAATTAGGTCAGACTGCTGTTAGTAATGGAGAACAATTAACTATGCAAAGTGAATCTAAGGTAAAAGAATGTTTGAAACTCTCACTTATTCTCTTAATTAATTACGTTCCTATTATGACAACTAAAAGTTAATTAAATCCATTTTTATAAGACTCGTGGAAAGAAAGGTCTTCTCTCTGTTTTCCGTCAAGGCAGTCAAGAACCATTAGATCCTGATCGACGTTCACAACGAACATACAAAACATCTTCATTTGATTCATCTCCCGAACATCCTATGGATGGTGCTGCTGCTATGCTTGTGTTTGTTTTTTAATTTTATTATGAATTTATTTTAAAAAATTTCAGAAAGTCGAGTATGATGGAACTAAGTCCTGAAGAACGTAAAGCAACAAAGAAGAGTTCTGGTGGAATTTTAGGAAGAATCCGACAAAAGCAACAACAAAAGTGTGTATTTATTTGAATAATAAATTAAAATACAAAAATTAAGAGATGAAGTAAGAAAGCATCAACGAACAACTGATGATACGTATGGCGTAAAAGGTCTTGATACAATTTCTACCAGTGGTCTAAGCAGAAGATCTGATGCAGTTGAAGGTTCTAAAATAAACTTTTTCTTATAAATATTTATTTTTTAATTTTAGTCACAGGAGTAATGCCATCCTCTGGACCTGGTCGCCAACCTACTATAGTGGCACGAAGGTCCTCTCCATTGAAGAAACGCTTTGGTGTTGGTAAAAGGAATCAACCTACGCCAATGATGGCTTCAACTGTTATACCTCTTATTGAAATGAGAGAACCTTCACTAGTTGATGGAACACAACGATTTTCACTTGTTGGACCAGCGGAGGAAGTAGGACCTGTTCTTGATGACGTACTTGCTATGCAAGAAATGGGAGAACAGGTAAAAGAGACCTTTCAAATTATAAAAAGTTTATAAATATTCCCAAGATTGATGAATATTATTTTGGTGTGCGTATTTTCCCAAGCCAGGATCTTTCAAATGTCTGGGTTGGTTGGGTACGTCCACAATTCCATGCTTATGATAAAAGCTTTAATACTGAGAATTCTGTTCGTAAATGTCGTTATACTGAACTTGACCATCAAGGGGATACAGCAGGAAGTATTGAATATCGAAACTGTTACATGTTAAATGCTGTAATGATATTTTGATAATTCTATTCAAAAGGAATATCTAAAACATTTTAGGTTGAATTACTTTCTACTGTTCCAGATCCAAGCAACACAAAAGTTTCTGGATTATTAATAGGCTGCTTAATTGATACTTCAATTGGAGAATTAGCTTTTTATGCTCAAGGTCAAGATACTGGAATGCGCTTCAAGCTTGAACCTGAAGCTTTGCTCTTTCCTTCTGTTTTTGTTCAACCAACAAGTCAAGAAATCTTCCAATTTGAATTGGGCCGCCATAAATTTACTTTTCCTCTTTCATCGGCATTTTTTAAATCTTCAGCAAAATCTCTTATTCCCTATTGTCCACCTCGACTTTGTGTTGAGAATCTTCGTTCTGTTCATTGGGCAAGAGTTCCAAGCAAAACACTTCGAGCGAGCGCAATTAAACTTTCTGACACAATTGGTAGATTTTTAAAAACAAATATATCCATCTTCTTTAATATTTTTTAATTTTTAGGTTGGTCAGTACTTTGTGATGAACCTGTTCGTGTTCTTATGGTTTATATTCCTGAACGTGATGAAAGCATTGACATACTTGAATTAATTGAAAAACCTGAACTACTTACTTTTCATGAACGTACTCTTTGCTTATATTGTAAATTAGCAGCACATGGAAATCAACGAGTTGCCCATCAACTCTGTTCTCATGTTGATGAGAAACAATTAATATTTGCTGTTCGAAATCCTAATTTATCAGGTCCAATGCGTCAAGGATTAATTAACTTCCTTATTGCTGTTCATTTAAAAACACATGCTGATGCACGGCTTTCAATGGCAAAAGAGTGAAAAATTTAAATAAAATTTTGATTATTATTTATTCACAATTTCAAAATTATGTATACGAGAAAATTATGAATTTATTTAGATTTATAATTCCTCTAATTGAGGATGGTTTGAATGACAAACATGTTTTTGATTCAAATTCTGAAGGACGGTATCCTCAAATACTTGGTCCAGTTGTCGGAATATTACCAACAATGAAGGCAGAACCTGTTGTGCAAGCAAAAATGCCTGCATCTGCCCCTATGCTGTAGGGAATTTTCTGCTTACCTTTAGAACATTTAATGACAATTTAATTTAAATAATTCTTTAGTTTATCCACTGTACAAACTGTACGCGATTCATGTTCTACTGCCGCAGATAGTAGTAGCAGTAATCGTCTTTTACCTCCTCAAATGAATTTTCAACTTCTAAAAGAACATGTAATGAATGCATTCAGAATTGCTACAAGAAATGCTGTTCTTAGTTGTCGAGATTTTATAGGCGGAGGCAATTTAGAACATTTTGAGTATGTTTATACAATAAGGGACAAATAAATGTTACTCAATAAGGAACTTTAAAGTTGTAATGTTTTACTGTTTTAATTTGAGATACAAATATATTTGTTATTTACTTTTCAAAACCTGAAAATTCCTTTTTTAACTTTCAGGCCCATTCTCAAATTGCTTGACTCTCTTTTAGTTATTGGTCTAATAACAGATGAAGAACTCATCGAAATTCTTCAATTAATTCATCCAACATCATTTAGTGGAAATAGCATTAATAATGAATTTATTCCTTTAGCTAAAGGATTGGCAGATATTGAATTAGCTGAGGGTGTTAAACTTGAACTTGTTAATATTCTAGACCATTTATGTGATATTCAGGTAGAAACTTGTAAAATATAATTAATTGTTTATTATATTTTATAGGTTCGACACAGAATAGAATCCCTTGCAGCATTCAGCGATGGTTTTGTGGCAGAGCTACAGCAAGATCAATGTCGTCGTTATTTAGAAATTAAACAAACAGAAATGCCTCCAGCTGAAGCTGCTAAACGTACAAAAGAATTTAGATGTCCACCAAAAGAACAGGTTTTAAATTATTTTTGTATTTCTTCTTTTAATTTCTTTAGCAGAAAAATAAGTGTTTAAAAAATGGTTAGAAATTGCCATACTATTCTTTTTAATAATTTAATGTCTTATTATTTATAACTGGCTTTATAATTCTTAGATGTATCGACTACTAAATTGTAAAGTAAAGGAAGATAGTTCTATGCGATATATTGATGATGAAGCAGATGAAGACCAATGCCCAACATCAGAACATTTACAGGATCAATTACGAGAATTTTGCCAATCATTAGTTTCTAAAGTTACTCACAAAAAAGTTTTAAATTCTGAAAGAGAAGGAAGTAAAGATAAAGAAGAAGAAATATTTTATGAAGAAGAAGAAGAGCTTTCTTGGGTTGATAAATTAGCTCAGTTACTTATATCTGTTCCACCTATTGATAAACAAAATTCTAATAAAAATGAAAATTTAGGAACAGAGAAATTTAGACATTTAATTGTTTTTACATTGAAACGCTGGGCAAATGAATCAGAAATTGAATCAAATGAACTTATTAGAGCAATATTTTCTCTTTTATTGCGTCAATATTCTGGGGTAATGGAAATGATGGATTCTATTGGTCAAACATATGTTTTACATGAAAGAAATTTGGATGATATTAAAGTAGTTTTATTTATTGGAAAATAATAAAATCTTTGTTTAAATTTTAGCAATTTATTGAATATTTAATGCAAATACGTGAATTACTTAATGTACAATTGGAGAGTACTGAAGAAGGGATTCTTAAAAGAGGTTTATGGCAGTTAATGAATAATAGGATATTCTTCCAACATCCTGACCTTATGCGCCTTCTTCGAGTACATGAAGATGTTATGACTATAATGATGAATGTTCTTACTAGACAACAATCTGCTGTTGAGGCTGCTGAGAGTGGTGGGGGTGATTTACCTGGACAAACTGTAATAAGGAGATTTTTAAAAATTATTAATAATGGACATTTAATATTAATTTATTTTTTAGAATGCATCCGAAATGGTTGTAGCCTGCTCCCGTTTTCTCTGTTATTTTTGTCGTACATCTAGGCTAAATCAAAAAGCAATGTTTGAACATCTTTCTTTTTTATTAGACAATGCAACAATGCTATTGGCTCGTCCGAGTCTTCGTGGTTCTGTTCCCTTGGATGTTGCTTATTCTTCTTTTATGGACAATAATGAACTGGCACTTGCTTTGAAGGAAGAGGAATTAGATAAGGTATTTTAAAAGTATTTTATTAAAATAATAATTATATTAAAGGTGGCAGTTTATTTAATGCGTTGTGGTCTTCAGCCTAACTCTGAGCTTTTGGCTCGTGACTATCCTGACATTGGATGGGATCCTGTAGAAGGTGAACGTTATTTGGACTTTTTGCGTTTCTGTGTCTGGATCAATGGAGAAAACGTTGAAGAGAATGCTAATCTTGTTATTAGACTTCTTATCCGTAGACCAGAATGTTTGGGTGTGGCATTAAAAGGAGAAGGACAAGGACTGTATGCCGCTTTTAAAGTATTATTTTCTGAGAAATAAAATAATTTTATTTTTACTCAAAAGTTTTTCTTTAATTATTTTTTAGGAAGCAATTACCTTATCCGAAGATGTTCGGCATTTGGAAGAAGGTGAAGATCCTCTTCTTCTTAATTCCCTAATTCTTCGAGATCATGGAAAATACCCTTCTAAGGAAATTGAGGGAGAAGATTATATGGACCTTGGAGCAGCTATTCTTGATTTTTATTCTTCACTTGTTGATTTGTTAGCAAAATGTGCCCCAGATCCTTTAACTATTCAAGCTGGCAAAGGAGATAGTGTTCGTGCAAGAGCAATTCTTCGTTCTTTAATATCACTTGATGATTTGCGACACATTCTTGCATTACGTTTTACTATTCCTAACCTTCTGTCAAGTGCTGGAGCTCTTGCAAATGGAGCAATTGGACATGATGGTTTGTAAAATAAGAGCAATAGAATTTTTATTTAACTCATTCCGCATTATTTTGGCGAAATGTTTTAAGTTTTATTTATGTTTTAAATTTTTAACTAAATTACTATAAAATGAAAAAATTCTATTGCTTATAAGTTTGCTTATGAAGTATTTTGCTTTGTTAATTTTATTTAATAACCTTTGAATTTCTTAAATTAACTAGATTATTTATAATTAACACCTTGTCTTAAATTTCTTTAAAGATTCTCCACTTGATGTGCCTACTTCCCTTTTATCCTTTCATCAATTATATTCTCCTAATTCTGTATTTAATGGTAATAACATCACTAACACTAATCAACATAAAACAAAGTTTCTAAATAATTATTCGAAAAATGAAGTTAAAACTTCCTATAATTGTAATAAAACAATACCTCCATTTTCAAAGCTTTCCTCAACAACTTCGATGGAATCAAAAATGTTTGGGCTTGTAGATACTACTAATACCTTTGCTAATATTGCGGCAACATTGAGTGCTAGGGTTCGTCAACAATCTTTCTCTGTTAATTATAGGTAAAAACTAATAGAGATTTTTTATTAAAAAGAAAATTTTTGTTTATTAAAATAATTTAAAAGAATAGGGCTGCAACTTTTTCAAAATCAGCAGTTCTAACACAAACATCAAAAGCTGCTTTATTTAATCAAACATTAACACTAAATAATATTTCTAACAATACACAATCCCAATCCAATTATCAAACAGCAGATAATAGCATTGCTAGTACTCGATTAAATTCGCCTTCAGAATCTTGTGAATTTGAGGCTAATAACATCCAGCCATTAACAATAGAACCCCAATACAACGAAGGGTTATTTTGCCGTCGCAAGGGTGTTTCTTTACCTAAACGGAGTGATTGCAGTGTGTTTTATTTTTATTAACATTTAACGTTTACTCAATAATTATTAATTTCTTCAGATACTGGTCCCCAACCTGGATTACTACCAAATCATAAGCAATCTGTTCTTCTCTTCCTTGACCGTGTCTACGGCATAGATTCTCAAGTATAATGGAGAGTAAAATACGTAATAAATTATTATTTTTAGGATATGTTTTTCAACTTTTTAGAGCAAAGCTTTTTACCGGTAATTTCAAAATTTATATATGAAATTTGTTTTTTATCAGACAATTATCTTTTTTAATCCTAGGACCTACGAGCAGCCACAATGATGGATTCTCCTCGAGCATTAGAATCTGACACTGCATTAGCCTTAAATCGTTATCTTTGCAATGCAGTACTTCCTCTCTTATCAAACAACTCACATTTCTTCGCAGATGCTGAGCACCATTCTCCTTTACTAGATGCAACACTCCACACTGTTTATAGAATGAATAGGCTCCGATCATTGACTAAAAATCAGAGGGATGCTGTTAGTGATTTTTTGGTGGCATTAAGTAGAGAATTGCCTCCCATAATGATGGTGAAATTTTTAAGAAAGGTTATTGCTGATATTCAACAAATGTCTGACAATGTTCTTGTGCCCTTAAGGGTAAATTAAACTATTTTTTTTGTATTTATATTTAGATTATAACCTTACATTATGAACGATGTAACAAATATTATGGGTGTGGGAATGCTTTGGGTGCAGCATCAGAAACAGAAAAACGTCTTTCAATGCTTCTATTTTATGCGATTTTTGATTCGCTTTCTTCTAAACCTTATGACCCTGAATTGTTTGGAAAAGCATTGCCTTGTTTGACTGCTATAGGCTCTTCAATTTCTCCAGATTATGCTCTTACCTCTGAAAAAGCTGAATTGACTACCGTTAGTTTTTTAAAGGAAAATAGTATTCAAATATTTTATAAAAATATATTTAACTGTTTATTTAATTTTTTGTAAAGTGCCAAGATTATGAAGGCGTTTGGGTGCCAAAACAATTGGATTATTCAAATATTACTTTAAATAATGAATTAAATGTAATGGTACAAAAATTTGCCGAACATTTTCACGATTCTTGGGCTGCACGTAAATTGGAAAAAGGATGGACCCACGGAACTTTATATTCGCGAAGAACATGTAATCACCCAAGGCTTGTTCCATTTCATCGTTTACAAGATTATGTTTGTATTTTTTAATTTATTATTTTCCTCCACTTGTTTAGCAAATTTGAGATTTTTAGATGAATTATTAAAAAATTTTAACATTTTTAGGAAAAAGAATTTTACAAAGAACGCTGTGCTGAATGCATTAGAGCGCTTATTCTTTGGGGTTATCAATTTGGACTAGTTGATCATGATGCTAATGAGCGTGCAAATCAAAGCAGAATACTTTCTGGTCGGAATGAGCGTGTATTTATTTAACTTCTTAACCCTTATTATTCCAAATTTTTTGTTCAAGGATTTCAACCCACGTCCTGTAGATCTTTCTAATATGAACTTGGATAAGGAAATTCTCCAAATCGCTGAACAATTAGCTGAGAATTCACATAATCTTTGGGCAAGAAAAGTCTTTGATGATTTAGCTGATAATAGTGCTCAATACCCTTCAATGCCTTTATCTCTTGTTCCATGGGAATTATTAACAGACTTTGAAAGGCGTAAAGATCGCTTTAGGGCTCAAGAAGTACTCAAATTCTTCCAATTTCATGGTTATCGTATATTTAGGTAATTAAATAATTTTAGCCTTTAAATATTTAAATTATTTAAGCTCACCTGACTCTATGGATCAAGTTTCTATTGTTGATCGTTTTAAAATTGATGGAGGAACAACCGCTAGTGGGACTATTGGAGGCGATCGTTCCTCTGTTGAGAAACGTTTTGCCTTTAATTTATTAGAAAAGCTTCTTGCCTATCTCGAACAGGCCAATGTTCGAATGAAATCATTAAAGCCTTCACATGAATTAACAAAAAGAAATTCTTTTCGTAGAGAAGGACAGGATGTCAAATTCTTCGAAAAAGTTGTTCTTCCATTAATGTTTGCCTACTTTAGTGCACATCGAAATTATTTTTTGTCGAGTAGTTCAATGGTACAAACAGGAACTGCTTCAAATAAAGAAAAGGAAATGGTAGCTAGGTTAGAAAGGATGCTTTAAATTTAATTGTTTTCTATTTTTTAATTATTTAGCCTTTTTTGTCGCCTTGCTGCCCTTTTAAGAATTAAGAACCATGCTTTTGGCAGCGTTGCACGCATTACAGTTAAATGCCTTCAGGGACTTACTCAGGCTTTGGATGTACGCACATTGGTCCGTATTAATTCTGACATAGTTAGAACAGGTATTTCTTACTAACATTTTATTTGATAATTTATTTAATAAGAGATGTAGGTAATATTAAAGGTCTGGGGACGGATATATTTTTTATAAATACATTTTGACTATTTATTCATTTTATGGAGAATATCTTAATCTTTTAATTATTTTTAAGGTCTTTTCATTTTCTTCAATAATTGCGCAGAAGACCTTTTCTCTGCTGTTAATGAACTTCGAGAAAGCGGCCAATACTCTTTGCTTCGTGGCGAAAATCTAAAGTTTTTCTTCTAGCTTTATTTGTTTAAGAATATTTACTTTTTATGTCTTGGATTTCTCTTGAATTTGCCTTTCAAATGATTGTTCCTGTTTTGACTTCAATGTTTGTTCATTTATCCAAAAATCATTTTGGAAGCGAACTGCTTTGTACATATTTTTAATTTAATTAAAAATTAATTCTTCTCTTTAGTGGATGATATTCAAGCAGCTTGCTACAAAATCCTCGACAGTCTCTACCTAGTTAATTGTCTTTCTATTGTTTATTCACAACGTAGAAACATTCAAATTGAGGTAGAGAGACATCGAGCTGCTTTAGGACAATGCCTTGGAGCTTTTGCCGCTACTTTTCCTGTTGCCGTTTTAGAAAATGAATTTAATGCTTCAAATAAATTATCTGTACTTGCTAAAAGTCGGGAACAATCAGTACAGGTCCAAGAAATGCTTCAAAATCTTTCCCAACATATTCCACAACTTGACAAAATTCTTTATGATATTGAACAAACTGCTGAAAAGGGGTTTTTTTATTGTTAATTTCTTTTAAAATTGGTCTTTTTCTAGTGTTCTCTACATTGATTCTCCTAATACCTTTGACGTTGATTTGCCATTAATTTGTTCCTATCTAGCCTATTGGTGGCAATTTGGTCCAGAAGGTCCTAATCGTCCATCGCTTCCAATAACCAGAGTTAGTAGTGAACATATAAATCGTTTCTTCTGTTCACTTCTTCGTCTAATGCGTGATCATATTGGAAGAGAAATTGCCCCATGGCTTTGTCGAGCACATTATTCAGCTGTTCCTTTAATTCAATTTGTGACTTGCGATCCAGTTAAAGATTTCTTGTTGCCTGTTGCTGAACATTTGAGGACTATGGCTGAAAAGGCGTATTCTGAAGAAGAAAGAATGAGAACACATCCTGATGAAGCAGATGATGCAGCAGTAGCTGAGGTAATTTTTTAAAGAATTTCTAAACTTTTTTTAAATTTAAGGATAATGCTCGACTTGTTCGCGATGTTTATGCCTTCTTCCCTATATTAATGAAATATACTGATTTGCATCGTGCTAAATGGTTAAAATCTCCTTCTTGGGAAAGTGATGGAATTTATGGAAATGTAGCAGTTATCTTTCGTATATGGTCAGAACATGAAAATATTCATTAATTGTTTTATTATTTATTTCTCAAGGTCTTTAAGTCAACATTTCAAACGTGAAGAGCTCAACTATATGGCACAATTTGAGGACAATGAAACAGAGGATGGAGGGGGTACTGGAGGGGAAATGAAGACAGGAAAGGCAGCAATTGCTGAAAGGAAGAAAAGACGTCGTGAAGGACAGGTAAAGAAAATATTATTTTAGAAATATTAAAATTAAAAGGTTCGACGTAATAAACATGCAAATAGCATTGTAATTGCTTGTCTTAAACGACTTCTTCCTGTTGGATTAAATGTTTTTGGTGGAAGAGAATTGGATATTGTTCAACAAAGTAAAGAACGTTTTTTGACAAAAGAAAATGAAGATAAAATCAGAGAATTTATTAGAGGACGTTTACTTCTTCCTGTGGTAGATAAAAGAATTTAATTATTTTTATTTAATTTAATTATTAGCGTACTGATCCAACAGACAAAAATGCATGGCAATTAAATCTTTATAGAAAAATTGGTAAATCACAAATGCGAGGAACAGAAGAGATGAGTCATGAAGCAGTTGTTGATAAAATTTTTAAAATGGGTCAAGTTGTTGCTATTTTACATTCTGTAAGTTTTTAAGGAAAATATTCCTAAAAATGCATTTTGTGCGTAGATTGTGTTATGTAGCAGTATTCTTAAATATTTCTTTATTTTTTCTTTCATTTAATGTTTAAAATAAAATTCTCTCTGATTGTTTTAGACCGAACATCCTCAATCATTTAAACCTTCTGAATGGAAGAAAATGGTAAGTACGCAGAGAAAACGTGCAGTTGTTGCCTGTTTTAGAATGATTCCTGTCTACAGTATTCCAAGGTGTTTTTTTGTTTTTGTTTTTGTTTTAATTCTTTTCTGTGTTTTATTCTTTTGTGTTTTTTTTGTTGTTTTAAACATTTTAAGACTTATAACCAAATTATTTTTTAACATTTACCTACTCTGAATGTTTGAAATTAATTAACTTTATTCTAAATAGGTAACATGTCGATCAGATGGAGAACACCATTGGAAACGTATTTTAACAGCACAACGCAAACGTTTGGTCTTTGCTTTAATAACAACTACACATATTTACAAGCTTGAAAAGTTTATCTTTCTTTTTGCTGTTTTCTGACTTTTTTCTTTAATAATTTCTCATATATTCATGTTAATTTATTTAATTTTAGACATCGTGGAATTAACCTATTTTTGCCTGTATTTAGTCAAAAATGGTTGGCTGATGAAGATATAGACCAAGATAGATTAGTTGCTGATGTTTGTGTAAGTTAATGAATTTCTTTTAAATAATTTATCCTCTTTCTAATAAAAAGGCAAGCACTCTCAATATTATGGCTACTACTCGTTCTATTGAATTAACATCTCCAGTAGTTGTTGCACATTTGGTAGAAGATGAAACTGGTCTTCTAAAAATTGAAGAGAATGAAAAGTAGATATTTATTCAATTATTTAAAGAATTCTTAAGTTTATTTAGAAAACCCAATACAAATCCTGATGCACTTAGTCAACTTATTCAATGCTTTCAAAGAGCAGCTACTAGTGAAGAAAGTGGAAATCAGCCCTTTAGCACTGCGGATGACAAGTCATCTTTATTATATGTTTAAATGAATAAAACTTTAATATTAAAGATTATTTATTCGTTATGCAAAAGTTATGTGCCGTTCAGTTCATATTGATAAAGAAGACGAGGATGGGGGTGGTGGTGAAAATGATAGAGAAGTTGATCAAGCAGAAAAAGAAGAAATGGTACAAGCTCTACGTGTTGAACAATCTGTTCTTGCAAATAGAGGATCAGCAATTATGTAAATTAAATTTATTTTAGATTTTAAAAAATTGCTTTGATTTTTAGGTGTTTAATGTATTTAAGTGCAGCTAATGGAGAACCAACTGAAATGGTAGCTGAAACACTTCAATTAGGAATTCATTTGTTAAGTGGAGGAAATAAAGAAATACAAAAGGTTAGTTATTTTTACAAAAAATAATTCTATTCATTTTTATATTCCTTAGATGATGTTAAATTATTTACAAACAGTTAAAGATGTTCGTTTCTTCATTTCATTATCAGGATTAATGTGTAAATGTAGTGTTCTAAATTTGGAAATTTTTGAACGTCAAATTAAAGCAGAGGGTTTAGGAATGGGAGCAGAATTAGCAGCAGGGGAGCATCAAAATTTAAATGATGCTGATTTTACTTGTTCTCTTTTTCGTTTTTTACAATTAACATGTGAAGGGCATAATCTTGATTTTCAAAATTATTTGGTAAAATACTCTTTAACATTTTCTTAAAAATATTATTTTTAAGCGAACCCAATCAGGTCATACAACAAGTGTAAATTTAATTAATTCTACAGTCGATTATTTATTAAGGCTACAAGAATCTGTGATGGGTTGGTTTACTATATAATTAAAAATTAAATTACTTTAAATTTATTTATTAATTTTTTAGACTTTTATTGGCATTATAGTTCTAAAGAAGTTATTGATGAAGGAGGAAAAGAATATTTTCTTAGAGCAATACAAGTATGTAGTCAGGTATATTTTAATTTATTATTTATTTTTATTTAATTAATTTAAGGTATTTAATACACTCACAGAAAGTATTCAAGTAAATTAATTAAATAATTTTAAATTAAACTTTAAAAATTAAAAAAAAAGGGTCCCTGTGCTGGAAATCAAATGACTTTAGCAAATTCTCGTCTTTGGGATGCAATAAATGGATTTTTCTTTCTTTTTGCTCATATGATGGAGAAATTATATAAAAATAGTACACAATTAGAATTACTTAGAGAATTTTTAAATTTACAAAAGGATATGATTGTTTTAATGCTTTCAATGCTTGAGGGTAATTTAAACTTATTTTATTTTATATTTAAATAATTATTAAAGGAAATGTTCTTAATGGACCAATTGGTAAACAAATGGTTGATGCTTTAGTTGAAAGTCAACAATGTATTGAAATGATTGTAAATAATTATTTTTAATTGTTTAATTTTTATTTAATTTAATTGTAGATTAAATTCTCTGATATGTTCCTTAAATTAAAAGATTTAACAACTTCCCAAGCTTTTCAAGACTTTGATACAAACCATGATGGTTGGATTTCTCCAAAAGAATTTCAACGAGCAATGGAAGCTCAAAAGATGTATTCAATAGAGGAAATTACTTATTTAATGATGTGTACTGATGGTATTAAAATTATTTATTTCTTTTTATTATTCTATTTTTATTTCTAAGTAAATAATGATGGAAAAGTTGATTATATGGAATTTACTGAACGTTTTCATAATCCTGCTCGTGATATTGGTTTTAATCTAGCAGTTCTTTTAACTAATTTAAAAGAACACATAACTAATGATCCTCGATTAGAAAAGATTGTAGAAAAAGCTTCATCTCTTTTAGAATATTTTGACCCTTTTCTTGGCCGTATAGAAATTATGGGATCAGCCAAAAGAGTTGAAAAAATTTATTTTGAAATTCAAGAAAGTTGGCTTGAACAATGGGGAAAACAACAAATTCGTGATTCTAAAAATGCTTTTCTTTTTAATGTTCTTCAAGATGACGGTGGTGATCAAGGAAAGCTGGAGGCTTTTATTAACTTTTGTGAAGATACTATTTTTGAGGTATTTTTGTTTAATCTATTTTTATTTGTTGCTTTTTTTTTAATTATTAAAATTTATTTATAAAATAATAATTTTGTGGATATATCTACAACTTAAAATTTTATATTAATAATTTATTTAATTATATAACATAGATGCAACATGCTGCTGAAATAAGTTCAAGTGAAGGAACTGACTCAAAATTAGAACGAGCAATGCGTCAACGTGACTATTTTTTACAACAAACAAGTGCTGGTGAACATATTTCAAATACATTAAAAGCTGGTTACAAATGTGGATTATCTGCTTTTGAATTTTTAAAACCTGAGTTTATTTTAAATTAAATTTTTTTTTATTTTAATTTTAGAAATATGCAAAATGAACTAAAAAAGGCAACAAAGAAATTCAGGTATTTTTAATTTTGAAAATAATTAAAAATTATTTTTAAGGTCTATGACTTGGGGACAGGTCTTTAAATCTTTTTTACGTCTCGGCCTTTCATTTACACGTTCATTTGTTATGTTTATAATTTTCTTGATTATGACTGTCTTTCGATTTGTTGTTAATTTAATGAGTGATAATGAAGATATTTTGTTAAATGTAACCCCTGAAAATATTCAAAAAATGGGGACAGCATCACATGGAGGGAAATATGGAGCTTTACATCATCCTACAACTGCTCCTTCTACTCCAACTTTATTAAGAGATTATACAAAAACCACAACAACAACACATGATGTTGATGCTTTTGGAATTCATATACATCATACAGACAGTAGAGGACATAGTCCTGCAGTTGCTACTAGTATAATTTTAATTAATAAATATATTGCTTTATATTAAAATTAAATTTTATAGCTCAGAGTAGACAAAGTTCTCCACAAAAACAACCACCCCCAAATGGACCCTTAGCAAATGGAGAACTTCAAAAAACAAAACTAGACGAAGAAATTAATAAACAAAATTCTGCTGATAAAAGAAAAACTAGTTCATCCAGTCAAAAAGTTAGAATTACTCCTTCAAGTAATGAAAATGAAGGAAGGAATAGTAATAATCGGCCATCTTTAGATAGTAGTATACCACAAATGCATAGACCAAGGTAATTTTTTTATTTAAATTATTCTTATAAATTTAATTATTTAAATTTTAATTTAAAAAAAAAATTAATTTTTTTAATTAAAAAGTATTTATGATTTTCAATCATTATTTGGTGGTGGTGGTTCTGCATATTTTACTGAACTTCAACATCAACAACAAGAATTATTAGCACAACAACAACATCAACAACAATTAGCATTTTATGAACCTAAAATTGCTGAACAATTTAGTTCTCGTCGTTCTCGTTCTTCTCTTTTAAATATTTTAGCAAGGAATTACAAAACTGTAGAAAAGATTACTCTTTGTTTGGCATTTTTTATAAATGTTATTTTATTATTCCATAGAGTTGATATTGTTAATAATATTAAAAAAGAAGAATCTTCTTCTTTTTCTCAAATTGAATCATTACAAAAAGGAAAAAATTTTGAAGATGATGAAGAGGAAAATGTTTTAGAAACTATATATATTGTAAGTTTTAATTAATATTTTGGGAGGTAATTTAAAAAAATTAATTAATTTAGTAATTGTTTTTATTTTAATTATGAACTAATTTTTAAAAGTTAAATTGAGGAGATTATATTGGGGTTTTATAGTTAAACTTAAAAATAAACTTTAATATAAAACTTGATTTTAAGTTTGAGCTCAAAACTTAAATTTATTTATGCTATTTAATAGTCTATTAATTTATTAAAATTAAATCCTTAACTTAACTCCTTAAACTTTTAAGACAGGAATGACTCTTCCTTACATTAGTTATGAAATTACTGGTTGGAGTCTTTCTCAGGTTCTTTTTTATTATTTAAAAATTAATTTTATTAATTATTCTTTAAGGTTCTTTATTGGCTAAGTGTTTTGCATGCAATTGCCTCAATAGCACTTCTTGTATCATTTTATCAACTTAAAATTCCTTTAATTACCTTTAAAAGAGAAAAGGAAGTTGCCAGAAAATTAATGTTTGATGGATATTGGATAACTGAAGATGAATCAGGAACTAATGAAGAAAGGGGAATTATTGACACTCTTTTTTGGTTTTTTAATATTTTTAATTATTTTTAATTATTTTTTTCAGGTATTTAGATAAAATAGTTATAAGTTCAAAATCATTTCCAATGAAATATTGGGATAAATTTGTTAGACGAAAAACTAAATTAAAATATCGAGAACAAGTAGATGAAGAAACATTAGATTTATTACTTGGTGCTGAAAGAAGTCCTGGTGATACTTCCTTTGATTATCGGTAATTAAATAAATATATTTCTTTTTATTCTAATTACAAAATTTTTTTTAAGTTATTCTTATTGGCTTTGGTTAGGTGTAATTCTAACAAACAGGCAATTTCTCTATCGAGTTTGTTATTTACTCTGTTCTCTTCTTGGAGTTTTTATTTCTCCATTCTTTTATGCTTTTTTGCTTATTGATGTTGTTCTTTCTTTTCCTATGCTTAAAGCAATTCTTCAATCTGTTACACATAATTTACAACAATTAATTCTAACAATTATGATGACACTTGTTGTTGTTTATTTATATACTGTTGTTGCCTTTAATTTCTTTAGAAAGTTTTATGTTCAGGTAAATAAAAAATAGATTAAAATTAAAATTTTTATAGGAAGAAGACGGTGGAGAGCCTGATAGAAAATGTCATTTTATGCTTACCTGTTTTATTTATCATTTTTATGCTGGTGTTCGTGCAGGTGGTGGAATTGGGGATGAATTAGAATCTCCATATGGTGATGAATTAGAATATGCACGAATGCTTTATGACATTTCTTTTTTCTTTTTTGTTATTATTATTCTTTTGGCTATTATGCAAGGCAAATAAATAATAAAAAAATTTTTTTTTAAATTATTTTTAAGGTTTAATAATTGATGCATTTGGTGAGCTCCGTGACCAACAGGAATCTGCTACTGAAAAATTAGAATCTTCTTGTTTTGTTTGTGATATTGGAAAAGAAACTTTTGATCGTTTACCTCGTGGATTTGATAATCATACAAAAAAAGAACATAATTTTGCTAATTATTTGTAATTTTAAATAAATTAAATTATTTAATTAATTTTAATTATTAGATTTTTCCTTCAACATTTAGTAAACAAAGATGAAACAGAATATACAGGTATTTTTAAATTAATTTCTCTTTTATTTATATTTATAATTATTAAAATAAAAAAGGACAAGAAACTTATGTTCGTGAAAAATATGATAATAGAAATTGGGAATTCTTTCCAGTTGGTGAATGTTTTATGAAACAATATGAAGATCAATTGCTTCAATCTTCATAAAAGAAAAATTATTTAGAAATTGATTTTCTTTTTTTTATTATTCTTAAATTAAATAAAATTATTTTTTGTGTGTTTTGGCTTTTTTTTTTATTTACTTTAGTGAATATGAGTTTTAAAAAATATTATCTGCTTTTTTCTTTTGTATTTATAATTTTATACATTTAAGAAAAATATTCACGTGAATTAAAGCTTTGCATTAAAAAGTAAGGAAATAAGAGAGAACCTTTTTTAATAGTTTTTATGTACCTACTACAGAATTTAAAAAGAAGACTTTCAAAATTATGTACTGTTTCTAATTAATATATAGCCTTTATTATTTAAATTGTTATTCTTGAAATCCTTTTAACCAAATAAATTCAGTTTTCGCTCAAATCAAAAAGATGAATAATACAAACTAAACAAGTAAATAGTAATAAATAATTTATTTTACAAAAAATGTATTTAAATAATTAATTCAATGTTCATAGCCATTTTTTCTGTATTTTTTTTATTTAACAACCTATTTATTTTTAAAATTTAGTTATTTCAAATGCTTTCATTTTAAAAATTTTATTTTTATTTACACAGCTTTTTAATAAATTTATTATGTAAATTTTTCTCTTTTTTTTTTAAATTTTAATTGATTTTTTTTTTTCATTTTAACAGAAGTTAATTGATTTTATTAAAATAATATGTCCATATTAATTGATAAAAATAATAAAATTTATTTAATTATTTTATTTCTTTTCTTTGGAATTATTTTATATTTATGTAGGTCTATTTATGTACATAATTAATTTTTTAATTAATTTATATTTTAGCCCTTTAATTAATTTTAAAAAATTAATTTAAAATAATTAAATATATTTTATTAAATAAAATTTATTTTTTACAGTTAATGTAATTTTTTGTTTTACTGATTATTTCAATGTAGCAAAATATTCTATTAAGATACGTCAAAGATTAAATTATAATGAAGTTGAAGAGTGGCAGAAAAAACAAAATTTAAATTTAAAATATATAAATTTAACAAGAATAGAAAATTGGAGAAGAAATAATTTAACAAAATTTATTTTATTAGAATTACCTCAAGATTGGAATGGAGAATGTGGAGGTTTAGCTAATGAAGTAAATAATATTAATATTAAAAAATAATTAAATGTTGATCTAATAATCTAAAAAATTAATTAATTATATTTATTTAATCAAGTTTAATTAAATTTTAAAGCTCTGGCGTCTTGTTGTTATTTATGTATGGAGTATAGAAAGTAATCGCTATCCAGGAATATTTAATAATAGTGCATGGACATGTGATAAATTAAATTCACCAAATGAAATTGAAGAATCATTTCCTGTTATTCATAGAATATTTGCTTATTTTAAGGTTTCATTTTAATAATTATTTAAAAGAATACATTTATTTAATTATACCTAATTACCCAACAATAAGATGAATAGGGTCTTGTACTTTTATTATTGAATTAATAATTACCTAACTGTACCGTGCTTATAAAAATATTTGGTAATAACAGTATAGAACTTTAATATACATATTACAGTTTATACTATACATAGTAATATGTAGATATATACTATTAAGTATTTATGTTTTTATATTCTAATTGTAAGGCAATCAATAGATGTTTAAGTAAAAGTGAATGGAGGAGTTTTAAAGTTCAATATTATTACAAAATATTTTTATTTTCGTCAAAAATTAATTCAATTAATTAATTTTAGCCAGAAGAAATTAAAAATAATACAATATATCAAGGATTTTATGATGTAAAGGCAATGATTAATGCAAAAGAAAAATATTTAAGAATTCCCCCTCCACCACAAATACATAATTTATTTAAAAATTATACAAATCAAATTAAAGAATTATTTTTATTTTCAAATAAAATAAAAACAAATGTTAATAAATATATTAATGAATTATTTATTAGGTATTTTAAAAATTAAATTTAAATTAATTAATTTTATTTAGTAATAATTTAAATCATAAATTATGTATACATACAAGATTAGGTGATTTTGGACCTCCTAAATGGCCTAAACATCATCCATCAACAAAAGATTTTACTGAAGAATCTACAAAATTTGTTTTTAATGAAATTAAAGTATTTTTATTTATTTATTTATATTTAAAATTAATTTTAGGAAAAAACAAATAATTCAAATATTGCTTTACTCTTACTTGGTGCAGATAAGAAATTTCTATCAGATTTAAAATTTGATGGTATTAAGGTTAACTTTTTTTAATTTAATTTATAAATAAAATTAAATTAAAGCCAACAAAAATATTAATTCCAAAAAATATGTCACGTGCTGAAGATATTTATTTTTCAACTAATATTTGTAATACTTTAATAATTACTGCATCTGCATCTACTTTTGGTTGGTGGATTGGTTATTTATTAAAATTAAATGATTTAAAATCAACAATTTATTTTTATAATGATTTTGATGTTTATTCAATTTATCAAAGAAATGATTTTCCTTCTGAATGGATTCCCTTAAAATTTAATACAAAAAAGAAGGAAATAACTAAAGACGTGTAAAATTTAAAAGAATTATTTTATTTATATTTAAATTACTTAAATTGTTTTTTTTAATTAATACACTATTAATGTTTATTTTCTTTCTTTCTTCTCTTCTTCCTCTTCTTTAAATTAATTAAAAGTAAATTATTCTTCTTTTCCTCATTTTTATTACCTTTGTTTTATTTTCTAATGGAATAAAGCTTTATATATATAAAAGGGGAAACTAATACAGTTAAGTAATCTCTAAAGCCTAATAATGAAGGCCAACACAGTCTGGTATTTAAATTGGTTTATTAAATATAAACCTTCATATTTGATTTTCCAGAAAAAGGGGATTAATTTTTAATATTGAAGAGTTTGTTTTAGAAAATAAAATAAAAATGAATGCTAAAGAAATAATTAATTTTTAAAAAAATAAAAAGAAAGAAAAACTTGTTTTAATTAAAAAAACATCAATAAAAAAGACAAGAATTTATTTTAAATATTTTCACTTGTTTTTATAATAAAAGTACTAATAAATAACATAACAGATATTTAAATTGCAATTTAATAAGATTAATGAAAAAAAAAGAAATTATTTTATTCTTATTTAATTAATTAATTTTATTTTTAATTCATAAATAAATGGATAATAAAAATAATTTAATTATTTTAATTTTCTCCCTTGGAATTTTTATTTATTTAAGTAATTATTTAATTAATTAATTAAATAATATTTATTTAAAGTTTATGATTTTGTTGAAATTTCTGACAATTTAAATTTAACAAAATATTCAATTATTTCTTCAAAATTGGATATTAATTATGATAAAGAATTAAAAAATTATTATTTAAATTTAAGATATTTAAATTTAACAAAATTAAATAATTGGAGAAACAAAAATTCTACAAAGTTTCTTTTAATAGAAATACCAGCAGATTGGAATGGATTATGTGGAGGTTTTGCTAATCAAGTAAATTTTAAATTAATTAATTAATTCTCTTTATTATATGTAGATTTGGCGTTTTACAGTTCTCTATATTTGGGGTTTAAATTTTGATCGTTATCCAGGAGTATTTAATAATAGTGCATGGACATGTGATTCAAATGAAATAGAAGAAGCATTCCCAGTTATGAATAAAATATTTGCTTATTTTAGGGTTTATATTTGATTAAATTAAATATTTATTTTTATAGCCAGATGAAGTTGGAAATGATACAAAATATCAAGCAGATTATAATATTAAAAAGATGATTAATGCAAAAGAAAAATATTTAAGAATTCCCCCTCCACCACAAATACATAATTTATTTAAAAATTATACAAATAAAATTAAAGAATTATTTTTATTTTCAAATAAAATAAAAACAAATGTTAATAAATATATTAATGAATTATTTATTAGGTATTTTAAAAATTAAATTTAAATTAATTAATTTTATTTAGTAATAATTTAAATCATAAATTATGTATACATACAAGATTAGGTGATTTTGGACCTCCTAAATGGCCTAAACATCATCCATCAACAAAAGATTTTACTGAAGAATCTACAAAATTTGTTTTTAATGAAATTAAAGTATTTTTATTTATTTATTTTTAATTTAGTTCTTATTGTGAGAGGGTAATAATATACTGGTATATCCCATATTCCAACTCTAAATAATATATACGAAATTTATATTTGCAACATATAAATACATTTCAAAACTTAAACTTGGTTTAAGCATTTAATTTTTGTTTTAGTATTTTTAAAATAACTTTTACCCCTAAATACCATTATGACCGATTCCTCATTATATTTTACTCAGGCCTTAAACTTATTTGAATTAACTGAGAAAGTATAAATTTATAAGTTGGCATTCTCTAAAATATTTACATATATTATTTAAATAATAAAAAAATAGTTAATCTATCTACAATTATGTAAACATAACAGGTATATATTTGGAAAGAACTTATTTTATTCGTTAAGGTTTAGCTCTTGGGGTTAATGGAAATGTAGATTAGTTTTTTGTTAAGCTCCAGTTTTTAGCCATTTAGCAAATTGTGTTTCCAATGTTCTATCAAGTTACCTTTAATTACAAAGAATTTAACTAAAAGTATATGCTCAAAACATAAATTAGTAAATGGTGATAGAATGCCCTTATTCCAATAAAAACATCCAAAAATGTTGGGTAATAGATGTAGAAGATAAGAATAATTTAAATAATTAATTTTTGTTTATTCTAGAACTATTTTTAGAACAAAATAAATAATACAAATATTTCAATTATTTTATTTGGAACAGATCAAGGATTTATTAGAAATTTAAATTTTAGTGGAATTGAAGTAAATTAAATTTAATTTATAAATAAAATTAAATTAAAGCCAACAAAAATATTAATTCCAAAAAATATGTCACGTGCTGAAGATATTTATTTTTCTACTAATATTTGTAATACTTTAATAATTACTGCATCTGCATCTACTTTTGGTTGGTGGATTGGTTATTTATTAAAATTAAATGATTTAAAATCAACAATTTATTTTTATAATGATTTTGATGTTTATTCAATTTATCAAAGAAATGATTTTCCTTCTGAATGGATTCCCTTAAAATTTAATACAAAAAAGAAGGAAATAACTAAAGATTTAAGAAAATTAATATTTAATAATTATATTGAGAGATTTTTAACCTTTAAATTTATTTAAATAAAAAAAAAAGGCAAAAGTTAGTAAAATATTATAATTATATATTTAAACATTATTTAAATAAATAAATATCAAAAAAGACATTAAATATTTAAAAATATAATTATTTGAGTTCGTTTATTCAATTAATTTATTAGTGTGTGCCTATATAAATTAATTGAAAGGCAATTAACATTAAATTATATTAAAGATCTGCAGGATCATGTTTTTGTAATTGTTCTCCATAATCTGTTGCTTGAGACCCAACACTGTTATAAAAGAATTATTTTAATTCAAATTAATTTAATTAATCTAATTAATTATTTAATTAATTAAAATTAATTAAATTAATTAATTACATTAAAATTAATTAATTTATATAAAAAAACTAACAAAGTATCATAATGATTAAGTACTTCTTCTAAGGATAATTTTCCATCTTTATTATCATCAGCAATATGAATTAAATGTTTAGCTTCAGCATCAGCATGATCAAAATTTAAAGGCATTACCCAATCACGCATTTCTTCCTTTAAAAATAAATAAAAGAATTTATTTTAATTTAATTTAATTAACTTTATTTAATTTTCCATCTTTATCTTTGTCTCTATGTTCTTTAAACATTTCTCTTTCTGATTCAACCCATTCAGGTTCTTTTCCATTTAATTCTGGATAATCATTTGGACGATACATATCCCCAATATATTCTTCTAAATCAACAAAACCATCCTTATTTTTATCAATATCTTCAACTGTTTCCTTTTAAATTAATTAATTTAAATAATTAATTAAAAAATACTTCAACAACAATATCTCTCATATGATCACAATCCTCTGGATGCATAAAACATCCATATTCTGTTCTGTCTAATTTCTCATCAGAATTATAATCAGCAATCTATATTTAAATATTTAAAATTTAATTAAATTAATTTAATTACCTTCCATCTTCTTTCATCTCTAGAAATCATTCTTTCATATTCAGGAGCTACTTCTTGTCCTTCCTGTTGTTTTCCATAAACTAAATCACGATAATCTTGCCAACCAAGCTTTCCATCAATTAATTGTTCTTCTTTATAATTTTTCCAAGTTCTTTCAACATCATTATTCTAAATAATTAATTTATTTATTAATATTATTTTAATTTTTAATGTAAAAATTAATAATTATTATTTTTATAAAATTACCACATAACGTTTTTGCATAAAATTAATATGTTCTCGTAGTTCATTTTCTTCAATAAACCCATCATTATTTGTATCTATTTTTGGTACTAATTTTCTAAAATAAAATTAATTTAAATTTAATTTAATTAATTTACTCCAATCTTTCTTTACTCTTTTCAGGGGTTAATTGATCATATTGTTGTGATTCTTCTTTTCCAAGAAAAGCTTCATGATCAAATTTAGGTTCATGTTCAGAACCTTCCTAAACTTTATAAAATATTTAAAATTATTTAAATTTTTATTAAATATCTTTATTTTATTTAAATTTATATAAAAATAAATAATTAATTAATTAATTAATTTAAATAATAACCTTATAATGTTCTTGATCACTCAATTTATGATCTCCATGATGAGGTTTCTGTAATTCAGGTTCATGTATAGCTGCTGAACTAATCCAAAATGTGTTACAAGTATAAAAAAATGTAAGTATAATGGCTGTACAATAATTTAAACGCCAAAACATTTTACTAATTATTTTTTAAAAATTAATAAATAAATATTTATAATTAATTTAAAAATAAATAAATCTTACTTTGATAACATTATTTTATATAAATTAATTAAAAAAAGGAAATAATTTTGTACTTAAATAAATATATTTTTTTTAAATATTTTTTGTTTGTAAATAAATTTAAAAAATCTAATTTTGGTAATTTAATTAATTTATTTATAATTTTAATAGAACAAATAAATAACAGGTATTCTTAATTTATTATTATATAAATAAATACAAGAACTAGTTAATTTATTTTTATTTAATTAAATCTAGTTGGTTGGTCAATAGTAGCTAAAAATATTAAATAAAATTTTAGTATTATTTTTATATTTATTTTAATTTAAAATTAAATTACTATTTATTTATTTACTTAAACATAAGTACATACATTATTAACAAATAAAAATATTAAAATGTAAGATAATTAATTTATTAATTTTTTAGTAAATAGGGTAATTAATAAATAAATATTTTTAAAAAAATAGTTTAAAATAAAAAACCTTTATTAATTTAAAATTCTAGAAAATTCTAAAAGTAATAGAGAATATATATCCAATAAATATATTTAAAAAGAACATAAGGAATATTTAAAGTTAAAAAAGAATAATAAAATGTACTAAAAGGATTGATTGATTCCCCCCTTTAAACATAAACACACAACACAACTACTTTACTATTACTATTGCTTACTATTCTATTACTAAACATTGAATAAATGACACTCACTGACCTTCAAAAGCTGCTCTTTTTTTAGGCTAAATAATAAACACAAAAGATGGTTAACCCAAATAATCAAAAATAAATTAATCAAAAATAAAGAATTTTAATTAATTTACCTAATTTTATTTCTAAACAATTAATTAATATTTTTTTTATTTATTTATTAAATTCTTTTTCCCAATTAAAACACAAATAAAAATAAACTTTTTTAATTAATTTTTCTGATTTATAATAATTAAAAATAAAATAATTAAAAAAACATTTAATTTATTTAAAAATAATTTTAAAAAAATTATTTAAATTATTTTTAATATTTATCATTTTCTTTAATTAAAATAAAAAAAAATAAAGGAATTATTAATTTTTATATATTTATTATAATTGGAGACTCATATTTTCTTTAAAAAAATGTATTAAAATATATACAAATATATCATTTATTTATTAACTATTTTTTATATTTTTTTTGAGTATTCAATTAATTTAAAGGTAAATTATTGTTGTTGACATTATTCTTTTCCTAAAGAATATTTTAATTTTTAATATTAATTTAAATTTACCATTAATTGTTTTTCTGTTATTTTTGTTGCATTCTGTGCCTATAAATAAATAAAATAAAATATATTTTTATTTTTATTTTTACCTGTGCTGTTCCCCAAATTCGATAAAAATGTCCAACATTTTTTGGTAATTCTTTTCCATTTAATAATAATAAATTATTATTATTTATTTCTTTTTTATTTCCTTTTTCTATTTCATTTGGAGGTGAATAATTAATTGGACTAACATTTGGAGTTGTTGGAATTGAAGAATTTAATGATAAACGAATTGCAGCTAATGAGCCTGGAGTTGGTTCTTTTAATGGATTTACTTGTTCTTTTTCTAAATAATTAATTAATTAATTTATATATATTTCCCTTATAAATTAATTAATTTAATTAATTTAATTATTTATTTATTTACTATTTGTATTATTATTATTGTTTGCCCAAATAGAAGAAGTATTTTTGGCATAATTTCTTTGCATATCACTACTGCCAAATGATCTATGTCTAATAACCTTTTTTAATTAAATAAAAATAAATAAATAATTTAATATTATGTAAATACTTTATTTAAATAATTCTCATCTTCATCATCTTTAATTTCTTTTAAAGCTTTAGCATGGCTATAATGACAACTCTGAAATTGGTTAAGAATATCGGCAACTGGTCTTTGAGATTCTATTACAATTTCACTTCTTGAATTATTTTTAATATTATTTATTTTTCTTTCTTCCTCAGGTTGATTATTTAAAGAACTTTGTCTTGTAATTGGATGTGGAGTATTCTTTCTTTTTGGCTAAAAATAGAAATTAATAGAATGTTTTATTTTATATCTCAAATAAAAGAAAATAATTTAATTAAAAATCCTTCTTTTAAAGGTCTCAAAAATATATTTATTTAATTTTTAATAAATAAAAGAAAATATTTTATTTTCCATTTACCTGATCTTCTTGTTGTTTAGGAACTTGTTCTTTTTCAATATAAAAATGAGCTGATTTTTGCCTACCAAAAACTTTGTTAATTTTAATTTGTTTATTTATTATTTCTTTTTCTTCTTTTTTATTTAATTTATTTTGAAATTTATCAACAATTTTTTTAATTCCTTCAGTCCCAAAACTTCCAATTTCTTTACGAATAATTTCCTGTTTTTCTGGTTCAAATGATGTATAGGCTAATTGTTTAAAAGGTAATGAAGGATCATTAAGAGATGTTCTGACATGAACATCTCGAAAATTATTATTATTATTAATGTTATTATTAGTTGTTGTAGTAGTAGAATTAGGTGATGTATTACTTAATTTAATTAAATTAATTAAATTATTTAATTAAATTAAATTAATTATTTAATTTAATCAATGTGTACATAGAATATCTCATTTAAAATTTAGAACAGAATATAAACCATTTAAATTATTTAATTTTATGTCCTTTATTAAAATAAAAATTAAAATATTTTATTTTAATTAATTTAAAATACCCAGAAATTAAATCATTAGAAGAATTATTATTATCATTTAAATTATTCTCGTCAATTTCATGTTGTTTTATTAAAACTTTTTTGTCCAATTCTAATTGAAATGAATTCTTCTTTTGTTTTTTTGTTTTTATTTTATTATCATTTAATTCTTCATTATTCTCCTAATTTTTATTTTAATTTAAATTTAAATTTAATTTTACCAAAGCGATTTCAATAACAGAATTAATTAATTCTCTAGAAAGAACACTGCTTACTCTTCTTTTTTCTTTATCATCTATTATCATGTTATCTTCATTATCACTATTATCATTATCAATTATTTCTAGTTTTGTTGGAGTTTCTCCATTTGTTGCATTTATTGAATAAATTGAAGAATCTAAACAACCTTCTCCTTAAATTTTTAAAAATTAATTTAAATTAAATTAAAATACCAGTAGAAGGTGTTAATAATATTTCTTCACTTTCATTATCTTCTTCTATTTCTTCTTTTGTTTCTTGTTTTAATTTATTTTTATTTTCTAAACTATCTTTATGAATAAATAAATTTAAAGATTCTTCTTCTTCTTCTTCATTATTTAATTTTTTATTTATTTTAGGACTTGATTCTGTTAATGTTATTTCAATTTGTTGTATTTCAATTTCTTTATTTTTCTTAATCTTCTCTCCAATTACTACTAATATTTTATTTGTTTTATTTTCTTCTTCTTTTTCTTCTTTTTCTTCTTCACATAGTGAAAGTGGTGATTCTAATGAAGGTGTTCTATTTAATTTTATTTCTTTTTCTAATTTATTATTAATTTCTTCATTTTCTGAACGAACACTGTTTGGAGGTACTACATTAATTTTTGGAGAATAAATGGGTGATGATGATTGAATATAATTAACTTCTGGAAAATTAATTGGTTGAAGTACTTCATTTATTAATAAATCTTAAAATTTAATTTAATTAATTTAATTATTTATTTAAACCTTCTTTTATTTTTTGTGATTTTTCCATTGAAATATTTTCATTATTTATTTTGTTACATTTTATTAAAGCTTCTTCTACATATTCTGAACTATACATTATTTTAATTAATTAATTAACTAAAAATAAATAAAATAAAATATAATGGTTAAATAAACTTTAAAATTAAATTAATTATTTAAAATAAAATTCTTTATTTATTTTTTGAAGGGGAATTTAAAAGTTTATTTAATTCTTTCTTAATTAATAAATTAATTAAATAAATAAATAATTAAATAAATAAACAATAAAAATTAAAAAATAAATTAATTAAAAAATAATGTAAAAATAAGTGTTACATTAATTTAACAAATAAACAAAATTATTTCTTTTTTTTTTCACCCCTTCCTTTAACGCCCATTCATCTTCTGATTGAAGAATAAGCAAAAATGATAAAAAAAATAAATAAATAAATAAATTAGTAATTAATTAAATGCCAAAAAATAAAAATAAAATTAATTTTGTTTATTTTAATTAAATTACTAATTTATTTTTAATTAAAAATAAATTAAAATACAATTTATTTATGTACTTTTTATTTATTTATTTATAACATTTTATGATGATTATATTTATTTTATTTATTTAATTTTCTAATCATTTCCTTTTTTTAATTTCTTTGAATTATAACAATTCATTATTCATTTTCTTTTTATTTTTTTTTTATTTTTTAGAGAATTAATTAAATTATTTTTATTTTTATATAATTAATTTAAAGGTATATTCTAAAAGAAAAAAAGGGGTTATTTTCTCTTTTTGTAAACTATTTAAAAATAATATTTTTTTTAATTTGAAAAGTTTTTTAATTTAGTCAAATAAAAGGAAAATATATTCATTGAAAGATTAATTAATTAAAATTAATTAATTAAAAATAATTAATTAATTTAAATAAAAATATTTAAAAATCAATTTATTATAAAGAAGAAAAAAAGAGTAAAAATACTACTATTAAAAACAACAGGCAAAGAAGAAATTTTTTTAATTTCTTTGCGCGATCATCTGGATAATTGCTTTGCGTTTTAATTTTTTTTCTTTTTGTATTTTAAAGCTTCTTTTTGTAAAAATAATTAATACCTGAATTTTCTTTTTACTTTCTTTTTAATATTTAAAGTAATAAATAATTAATTAATTAATCTCTCTACTCTTTTATTTTTTAATTAAATTAAATTAAATTAATAAAATTTTAAAAAAATATATATTTTTTAAATAATATTTAGAATAAAAAAGTAAAAGAAGAAAATATTTAAATTAATAAGTAATTTAAAAATAAAATTATTGTTTATTTATTTAATATTTATAAATTAATTAAAATAAATAAACAAAAAATAGAAAAAATTAAATTAATTAAAATAAAAATAAATATTTCCCTTTTAAAATCTTTAAACTTTAATTAAAATAAAAATAAACTTTAATTTAAAAATATGTACATATGTATTTTTATTAGAATTTAATTTTAAAATTTATAAAGAAATAAAAATATTTTAATATTTCATTGTCCTCATATAAAATATAATCGGAAATAAAAAAAATAATAAATAAATAAAAGGAATAAGGAAATAATTGTTTAAATAAATAAAAATAAAAAGAAAAGTCAAGGAAGGCGCGGCAATTGAATCGATTTGAGTGAATATTTGAAAAAAAAAATTGGACATTAATAAATAGAGAAACTTAAATAAATGGAATAAAGTTTTATTAAGTGACCATTCTTTTCTTTTTTGAGATTATTTTTTAAAAAATAATTAAATAAATAATTATTTATTTATAAATATTATTTTTAAATAATTTATTTAATTCCACTTCTATTTATTCTTTCTAATAAATTAAAATAAAAAACTAAAATGCCTACTATTGGATAATATTTAAATAAATAAATAAAATATACAGTTTGCCAAATAATATTATTTAAATAAAATAAATACTTTTATCCTCTCTTTATCCTTTTCTTTTTTTATTTAATTTATTTAATTGAAAAATAAATTGTTTTTTGTTGTAAACAAAATATACTTTTTAAATTTAAATTATTTAATAAATAATTATTAAAAAGTAAAAAAAAAAGATTAAAATAAAAATAATTTTATTTTTATTAAAAATAGCTTTATATTTATTAAATATTAATTTATTTGAAAGTATTTTTAATAAACGGGAAATTATTTTATTTAATTAAAAAAATAAAATAATGATAAAAAGTTGGTTTATAATTAAATGAATATTAGAAGAAATTTATTCTTTAAAATAAATATATTATTTATTTGTTTTTTAGCTTTTTATTTTTATAAGGTTTATAAATACTGAAAAAAAAGTTTATTTATTTATTTTTATTATTAAAATAAAAGAAATATTTTTTTAGAAATATTAAATAAATTTAAAAATTAATTAATTAATAAATTTAAATATTTTATTTATTTATATATAAACAAATATTTATTTTTAATTTAATTTATTGGTTATTTATTTTTATTTTCGGTACAAAAAAGAATAAAACACCTAAAAAATCTTTTTATTAAGGAACAATTTTTACCTAATTTTTATTTCTTTAGAATAAAAATATTTTTCTCCGTCCTTTTTCCCACAATTATTTTGTTAATTCCCGTTTATGATAATAAATAAATATTTATTTATTTATTAATAAAAAATAAATATATAAGCTTTTTAAAAAATACAAAACCTCGTTAAATAAATTATTTTAATTTTTTTAATATTTTTTTCTGTAAAAGAAAAGAACAAAAATTAAAAATAATAATGAGAAAATAATTAATTTTATTTTTAATTAATTAATATTTGTCCCTAAAATTAGATTTTAAAATAAACATATAACTTCCTCAAATACAAAGAATAATTTAGTTTCTATACCAAATATTATTTTTAAAATATAAAATAATTAGAAAAACAATTTTTAAATTTATTAATTTAATTTAATTTCATAAAAAAAAAGAAATTTTAGTAAAAATTATTTTTTTAAGGTGTCCATTTATTTAAATAAAAACAGTCCATTTTTGCAAAATTAATTTAAATATTTTATTCTCTCATTTAAAGAAAAGCAAATCTGTCAGTCCACCAAGGAGTATTAAATTGTTCTTTATATGAATTTGGTATTGAAGAAAATGAACGACCAAAACGAACTAAATTAAATTAATTAAATTTAATAAAGTTGAATTAATTAAATATTTTAAATTAATTTAATATTTCAATATTAATTTAAATTAATAAAATTAGATTGTTTAAATTAATTAAATTACCAAAAGGTTGTGGTGCACTATTAGTTCTTTTATTTTCCAATATAGAATTATTATTTAAAAAATTTTCTGATGATCTTTTACCAAAACGGACCATTGCACTTCTTAGTGTTGCAGAACGTGGAGATCGGCCGAATCGGACCAATGCATTTCGCATTGTACGTTTTTGGGCTGAGGGAATTGAAGAAGAAGAAGAAGCAAATAAATCACTTAAAATATATTTAATATTTATTTTAAAAAGAAAAAACCTTTCAAATGATGGTTTAAAAGCTTCTCTGTCAATTAATTGTAAAAGAGATGGAAAAGATCCAATTTCTTTTTCTTCAAAATTTTTGATTGTATTTTCTTCTAAAAACTGATTGTAGGACTGACAGAAAGGAATAATAAAAATAATAAAAATTATAATTTTATTAATCATTTTAATTTATTTTTTTTAAAATTAATTTTAGAGAATATTTCTTTCTAAAAATAAATTTAATTAAATTTAAATCAAAGCAAGACAAATTGTTTTTAATTTAATAATTATTATTCTATTTAAAGGAAATAAAAAAGAATGTTTTAGTTATTTCTAAATTTAATGCTTAGTATTTACTGTAATTATTTTAATAAACTTGTCGTCCTTAAAATAGTCCTATTTTTGAATTTTAATATTTATTTTATATATAAATGATGCAAATTATTTTTATTAAAAAATATATTTGCTTAAATATTTGGACATTAAGCAGAGGAAAAACTTGAAAAATAGCCTTAGGGTTTAGAAAAGGGTAGAAATAAATACTAAATATATATGTATACTTATATACATATATACATGTATATATTTAAGTATTTGTCATTGCATGTGTGGGTTGTAATTATGAAAAACTTTTTCAAAAAAATCTTGGTAAATAAAAGAATATTAATATTATAAATTTTTTATATTATTAAAAAGTAGAAAAAGAAAATACCTAATATTTATTTAAATTATAGACATGACAATTTTTTAATTAAAAATAAATTAAATTATTTAATTTAAATCTTTAGAAGCTTAAATATTTTTAAAAATGTAAAAGAATTGGACAAAATTTAAATATAAAAAATAAAAAGTAAGAAACAAATTAAATAAATAAATAGGTATTCTTGTCTAAAAATAAATTTATTATTTAAAAAGAAAATACAAAAAATTATTATACACAGTTCCGCTAAATTAATTTACCCTAATATAATTATATTAAATTGTAAAAATTGTGCCTTTTAGTTGTTTTTTTTTAATTTTACTAAAAAATTATATTTAAACATTTCTTTACTAACATAAGTAAAGTTGATATTTTTAAATAACTATTTTTGTAATAAATATTATATGTATTTCCAAATTAATTTAATTAGATACCCAAAATTACAAATAATTTTTAAAAATTTATTTTTAAGCATCACAATATTATTAAAATGCACTTTCAATAAATAGAAATTTAGGCAATTTTAATTGAATAAACAGTAATTAAGTGAAAGACTGTAAAATAATATTTAAGAGTATAGTATAATATTAAGAATTATTGAGATTTGTCAATAAAAATAATAATTAATAATTAAGTGAGATATGAAGCATATTATAAATAAAATAGAAAATATAAAAAATATTAAGTCAATTTTTGTCAATTTACTTCAATAATATTAGATTTACTTGAGCAACATCCTCGTACAAAAAGGGCTAAGGAAACAGGGAGAAACACAAGACCATGCAGTAATCCCAAAGATATGGCAAGAAAGACCGTCTAAAAATTGAAAAATATTTTTAAAAATTTCTAAGAGTTTGTTTATAAATTTCAGTAAAACAAATAATAATTAAGACTCTTTACTTTGAAGAAAGTAACAATCATATAGGCTGGAACATCTGCAAGAACCACAACAGCCAAAATTGTAGAAATTGCTCCTTGGGTTAGAGGCCAACCCAACGCACCCAATGCCTCACGAATTTTTTCACGAGGTGTAGATCTGGTTGAGCAAACATAGCCATAAGTTATATGTGCAGAATAATCAACAGAAAATCCAATAGACATTATAATAGTTATCATTGAAATTGCATCCTATTTGTATAATTAAATTTTAAAATAATTCCATTCTCTCACCAAATTAACATTCCAAAGTGTCATAAAACCAATAACACCAATATCAATACTAGCAATAGCCAAAGCAACCCAGAATGCACAAGATGGTTGAGGAATTAAAAGCAATGCTATAAATACCATTACAGCCATTGCAATTATAATATTTTGAATAGTATTTGGAACAACTAAAGCATATTGGTCAGTAAACAACCAGAGAGGCATAAAACTAAAAAAAATAAAAAGTATTTAAATAATTAAAAATTAACGTCGTAATATTGTAACGAGGAAAACGGGCAGCAACATCACGTAATAATTGTGTAGCTGTTTGTTGTTGTACTGAAGTTGAAATATCTCGTAATCCAACAAGAAAGCTTTAAAAAATAAAAGAAAATTAATACTTTTGATTTTACCGAAATGAATTTATTCTATAAAATCCTTCTGCTGGTAACCATTCCCACTTGACATCTTCAGGCCAACTTTCAGTATGTTTTGCAGAAAAGAAATGCTAAAAATAAACAAATATTTAATTTTAGATTTTGTTTTTTAATGACAGGAAAAAGAAAGTTTATTAGCTTAAATCCTTTCAGTTAAAAAATTTTGATTTTTTCCATAAACTTTTAGTAATTATTGACAAGGAACATTAGTCTAACATAATTGAAAATCGCAAAGGGAAATTACCAAAATATATAAAAATTAATACTTTAACAAGTCCATAAAATGTCTGATCAGAATTAACATCTGTCATGTTAAAACCCTCTCCTGCTATTCCGTGTTTTGGATCATTATAATACCATTCCATTTCCTTCAGCCAAAATTGAACAGAATCATCTCCAATAGTATGACGAGTATTTGCAAATGCATGAACCATTGAAGAAATTCGCTGTCTTTCTTCAGGATCACCGAGATCTGGTGCATTATTTACGACAATCTTTTTAGCAAAAAATCTAATTTTAAAGAATCTAAAAACCTGAACAATGGCACCATAATGCCAGAAATATTTTTCTAGAGCTCGATAGTGTGGGATTGCATAAGAATCACGCACAAGTAGATTAATTGGTTCAAGCCCTTCTCGTAATTGAGTACAGCCGTATATTGCAAAAAGGATATAAACACCAAACCAAACAATAGCCAATAATCTCATTAACGGCTGCATTAGAATTGGGGCAAACCTAAAAAAATTAGATTGAATATCCGCGTATATAAAAAATTTTCTGACCAATTTTGGAAAAAAAGAGCAGGCATTGAGTCTCTTAAATTAAATTCTATTTTCTTCGGGTCAGGATGAGGAAAAGTTCCTAGCCAAAATAATCTAGTAAACAAAGAGGATTGTGCATCCATTTCTTCTGGGACAGTTGGTCGTAACCAAATACAATGCAATCCGTTTGATTCCCAATGTATAGAAAGAGCTAGAAGGCCAGCAAAGAAAGTTATCTTAGTAATGAAAATACGGCTTAAAAAATATTTATAATACCTGATAAATAAATGTTATTGAGATAGCAACTCCAGTATAAATACAAAAGATTTGCACAGCCGGGATACTCGTTATTGCACCGACACCAAAAGAGAGAGCATCTGTCAATGCTGTGATGAACATTGATATTGCTGCATCACTCATTGCTTCACCCATTCGTCGCTGAACTGAAGAAGCTCTATTAGTTCGGCGGACAGCAGCTATCATTAAAAACATGTTGTCCACACCGACAGCTACAAAAGATATTAGCATAAAAAGTAAAAAAGTTAAATAAATTTTTAAAACTTATGTTTTAACTAACCAACAACCAAAAAAGGCATTACACCAACAATGTCATTATATGGCATAGAACATAAATTTAAATAACCAATTGCAGTTACAATTCCCATTCCGGCATTTACAACTCCAAGAATAGCAAGAACAGGTTTAGAAACAGCCCAGTCAATGTGCCAACTATTCTGACATGTTGACATATTGCAAATTGCAGAGAATAAAAGCAGAATAAAAAATGCAAGCACAAAACGAGGCTTGAGTGAATCTGCATTTCTTTTAAGCTCCTCAGCCAGAGTCTTAAATTTTTAAATAAAAATAATCATATAAATTTAAAGAAAAGATAAAAGTGAAAAAGGATAAAAACCTGAGAGTGGAAATAAGTAACAGAGATGAATGGATTTGTATAATTTTGCATGACAAGCTGGAATTGTTTTTCCCATAGTCCTGACAAGTAGGAAACGTTTGGTGGAAAAAATTGAAGATGGTAAATCATTAACCAAGAATGAGCTCCTCTCAAAATCAGCTCATTATTGTGTCCATAACCAACAGAAACACCACCGAGACTTGCTCCAATATAATTATGCCTGTTATAAAATAAAATTATCTAAATTAAAAAAATGTTCAGTTATCTTAGTCTGAAAATCTTATTAAGAGTGAATTTCGTGTGGAATAACCGTTTAAATAATATCCGCATTTTTAGAACGCCACAAAGTACATTTTAAAGGATAATTTGTGGAGCTGGAATGCGCAGCATGAAAGAGGACTCGAACCACCGAACATAACTAACAACACATACCACTAAACCACGGTACAATTATTAAACACTCATTAATATCTAAATTTCTCCTCTAATGAAATTTAAAACTAAAATTTAATTCTCTTATTTAATTTTCAGTGAAACTCTAACAATGAGATTTATTAAAATATAGGTACTTACACTCCTCCAAGTTTAATCATCGGATACGTAATATTTACTCCTCGTTGATAAAAGCCAGAGATTAATGCGATATGCTTATTTCCTGGACAACCCTGATTTCTCCATGAAAGGCAGAGATCTTTATATCGAAATATACGGCCATTATGCTCAACTTTAACATCTTGTTGAATCTGTTTGTCTAGTGCAACAACCATATCAGAATAAGGCATTGTCAAAATATTTTTCCCCAATTCTTTTGTGCTCACTGTGACCTTAATTCAATTTCTTAAGAAATTTAATAATTTTAACCTGAACTTCCCTTGATTGTGTAACGGCCCTTCCTGGAATATAACTTCCATTAAAAAGTGGCCATTTATCATGAATAATTTGTCTTTCAATTTTTGATTGTGCGTTTGCCGGTGTAAAAAGATAAATGGCGTCAGTAATTGAATCTAAAGAGATAAAGCCACTAATGGCAAAAATTGTGATGAACAGAGGAAAAAATATTAATGGTAATGGATTATGAGCAATAAATCTGCCATAACGATAGAAAAGCTGCGAAAGAGGCCGTTCAAGGCAGTCAAAATTGTGCATCTCTTGCTATAAAATTTATTAGAAAAATTTTTAATAAAAATTAAAGCGGGTTATAAAAAAACCATCTGGTAGGAGTAAAATTTATAATTTTTAGTATCAGCCTCGTAATATTTTTGTAAATTTCTGTAAATGCCATTTCAGTACAAAAGTAAAAAATAATCTTTCCTCAGTCGTTTCAGAACAGAAAAATAATTTTACTGTTAAATTAAAGGGTAAGGGACGATTCATATTTGGATTGTTCAGAGTTTCTGTGTTTCTGAATTTTTTATTATTCTAAAGCTTTCGATATGAGTATTTTTTCAAATGGGACCGATCCGATGAAATCAGTTCACAAAAGTTACAGCATGATTAAAGTGTGCGATTTTCGTGTTTTCCAATCGTAATTTTCTAGAACAATTGATCTGATCAGACCATAGGTGAAAATATTAAACCTTTGGAGCTCTTTTGAATGACATTAAAATCATTTGAAATATGTACTTAAACACGAAAAAGGTTATGGAAGCTACTCTGACCGGCTGATCAGAATTGTTCTTTGCCGTTATTTAAATGGTTTGGTAACAAAAGGATAATAAACATTATGTCTGTATGTATTTATAAAACTATTTACCTAATTAAGTTAATGTAAAAAATTTAAGATTTGTCTAGTTTATTTATGTATTACAAATTTACAATACTAATTATCTATAGCAATTATTTTTTCAGAAATTTCGAGTTGTTCTTTCCCATTCGAATGGCGCTTCACTAGATTGTTCTGAAGGATAGCAATCCTTAAGATAAAATATTTAAATAACTTATAAATATTAATTCACCTGTATAATATCTCTAAGTTGTTGATAGTTTGGCATATCTGACCATTTCAATTTTTTGAGAGATTTTTCGAATTCACAGAACTGTGAAGGAAAACGTCTAGAAAAATTTTTATACAATTTAGAAAATAAAAAATTACCTGCTAAGTTCAGTGAACGAACACTTGCGTTTCACTTCCTCAACATCCTTTTGTCTTAGCTTCATTCTCCATGGAAGCGCTCCTTCACCCATTTCAATAATTGAATAGTATAGAGACCAAAGATCATCAACAGGACCCTGAATAAGAAAAGATTTAAAGGCATTTTTTACACTATTTTTACTGTCTCTTTCCGATCATGAACAGTTAATGACACATATCTTGTTGTGCCACGAAATGCTGCCCTTCCACGTTCTTTGCGGAGTTGTCCATTAGGTTGTAGGTATTTTCTCGCCATCCCAAAGTCGATAATAAATACATTGCGATGTTTCCCAAACTGAGCTAGTCCAATGCACATATTTGAAGGTTTTATGTCTCTATGTAAATATCCAACTCGATGCATAGTTTCCATTGCATTTACGCATTGTACACCAATACGAAGAGTAGTCCCAATACAGAAACGTCGAGAATGGGTTGATTTACGAAGATTTGCTAGACTTGGACCAAGCAATTCCATGATTACGTAGTGACACCTAGGACGACGTGGAAGATCCAAAATCCCACTGGCAACCTACAATGATACAAGAAAATACTGGTAAAATTTATTTAAAATGTTTCTATTACCATAAATGGGAAATGCTCATTGTCATTCAACTTATACATAACTCTTTGCTCAATAATCAACCGATTGCCTTCTTCCTCAGCTCTGCATATTTTTATTGCAAAATTGTGTCCAGTCATCTGTTTTAAATAATAAGATTGTTTTAAAATACAAAAATTTGACCTTGTCAGATGCCTTAAAGATTTGCCCAAAACCACCTGATCCAATAATGTCATGAACCCGAAAACGAGCGCGCAAAAGGAAACCAATTTCGAGATGAGGATGCAGTTTCTTCCCATCATGCGTCCGCATAATGCCATGCACTTCTGGCTTTCGAGTCATTTTCTTTATATCAAGTGGCTGCCTTCGATTTCGCATTGAGTTACGCAGGTCTGAACGACGTCTCATTATGGGAAACAATGCAGAACAGACTCAAGGAGGACAATTCAGAATAATTTCATTTTATTTAATTAATAACTTTTATACAATTGTGAGTCATCAGCATGGAAGAATTTGCTCTTCTTTATTAGCTATAACTATCAAAACGTGGAGTGTAAAACTTATGAGATACCGTTTGATATACATATAAACTGACATGATGAAACAGCGCCAATATTGGCAATGAAATAGCTACAATAGTGTCTCGTCTGAAGCAGGTCAACTGAGCGCGGGCAACCGTTGACACAAACCCATTTATAAGGTAAAAATTTTTAGATTTTTAACCCTTTTGTATTTATTTTTTTTTATTTTAGCAAGATGGGAAAGAAGTCTAAAGTTGGAAAACAACGCAAAGATAAATTTTATTTTTTGGCTAAAGAGGCCGGATTTAGATCACGTGCTGCCTTTAAATTGCTTCAACTTAATAAAAGATTTGAATTCCTACAAAAGTCAAGAGCTTTGGTTGATTTATGTGCAGCGCCAGGGGGATGGTTACAAGTAGCTGAACAAAATATGCCTGTTTCTTCTTTGCGTATTGGTATATTATATCTAAATAAGTTTGTACTTTTTATTTATATTTAAGGAGTTGATTTGGTGCCTATTAAACCAATTAAAAATTGTATTACACTCCAGGGAGATATCATTGAAGAAAAGGTTTTTTATAAGTTTTTTATTTTAAAAATAAACCCTATGAGCACTTAACAATTAATTTCTTTGTAATTTTAATCATAATTTATTCATAATTGAAGACTCGTCATGCCATTCGTAAAGAACTCAATACTTGGGAAGCTGATTGTGTTCTACATGATGGAGCCCCAAATGTGGGAACAAATTGGGCTCATGATGCTTTTCAACAAAATTGCCTTGTTCTTTCTGCCCTAAGATTAGCTACACAAGTTTTACGGCATGGTGGTTATTTTATTACTAAAGTGTTTCGATCTGCTGACTCTCAACTACTAATTTCTGTATTTGAAAAACTCTTCAAAAAAGTAAATTTTATTATTTTTTAATTAAAAATATTATTTTTAGGTCCATCATTGGAAACCTGCTGCTTCTCGTTTAGAATCTGCGGAAAGTTTCGTTGTTTGTGAAAAATATTTAAAGCCGGATAAAATTGACTCAGGACTTCTTGATGCTAAGAAAGTTTTCTCTTCACAAGTTAATGAGCAATCAGAAAATGTTAATTTGTTAGTAATTATTTTTATTATTGTTAACTTGGTAACTTAATTTTTGGTTCTTAAGTATATTTTGGTTTATAAGGTTTATGTGTTTCCATATTTTAGACTTGAAAATATAACTGAAAAATACCCTTAATTTTTCAGCCTTTCTCAACCTTTTTTAGGGATTTTAGCACCAAATAATTAACCCTATGTTTGATTATACTTTACTAAAATGATAACAATTCAATCTTTTAGGCAACGTTTACTTTTACATCCACGCCGCAAAGATAAAAAACCTAAAGCCCTCGGTTATGAAGATAATGCAGAAGTTGGTCAACATAAGCAATTACCTGTCAGTGAATTTCTCTCTTCCAAAAACTCGTTGGAAATTTTGGCTAAAGCATCAACACTTGTTTTGGACTCTGAAAGGGATGCTAATAGCAAGTATACAACCGAGGAAATACGTGAATGTTTGTCAGATTTAAAGGTTTTCCTTATTATTTTAAGTATAAAATATTGCTTTTTTAGGTCTGTGGACCTGCTGAAATTAAAAGAATACTGACATGGCGAAAGAAATTAATAGAAGAACAAAAATTGGCAAAGAAAAAAGAGAATGAGGATGCAGAAATAGATGTTGAAAAGTATTTAAATAAAATTTTGATTAATTTTCAACATTTTAACCTGACATGAGCCAATTTATTTTTTAAATATTTTAATTTTAAGGGACCCACTTCAAAATGAAATTGAAGAGATTGAGGAGGAACAAAGTCAAGAATTAAAAGAATTAGAAGAGATTAATGAACTGATAAGGAATGCTCAAGCAGATGAGAAATCACAACTAAAAAAGTTTTCACCTTTAAAATTAAAATTAGTTTTTTTTAATAGGAAGAAGAAGAAATTGTTAAAAGAAAAACAAAAATTAAATGAACGGAGAAAACTTAATATGATTCATGATGGAGATGAACCAACAATTGGGGAAGATTTTGAACTCTTTTCACTTAAAACAATTAGAAAAGCTGTAATTAAAGCAAAATCTAAAGCATTAGCAGCTGCTGAAGCAGCTAATGGTGGGAAGCAAATATTAAATTTCGAACCCGATAGTGATTTGGATGAGGATGAAAATGAAGGAAACGTTTCAACTAATGATGCTGAAGAGTAAGGATTCTTTAAAAATAAATTTTATTTTTAAATCAAAATGTATTGACAACGAGTCAGCCCTTTAACATCAACACAGCTAATTTCACTATTTAAATTTCTTCTTTGTGTGTTGATGTCATTGGTGGACCTGACATTTATTTTTATTTAATCTTAAATTTTAAAATAGAATTGATGAGCAAGATGTGAACAAAGTTCCTGAAAAAGAGAAGGTTGTTTTAGAGGATGAAAAAATGGATGAGGAAGAATTTATATCTGAAAATGAATGGGATGATGTTGAAAAAATGGAAAACGATGAACAAGGTTTAATAAAAAGGAAATTCTTTTAATTTTAAATATTTCAGAAAATAATGGAAAAGGAGAGAAATCAACTCAAAAGCGTAAACTTACACCCCTACAACTTGCAATTGGTGAACAAATGATTTATTCAAAAAAACGTTCTTCCGATATAGAAGATTGGGCTTGGAATCGGTTATTGTTAAAATTATTAAATTATCTTTTCTTTTTTATTTTTAGCCATTCAAATAATGATGAATGTTTACCTGAATGGTTTTTGGCAGACGAAAAGCGTCATAATCGTCCAACAGAATTACCTCCTTCTGTTGACTATTCAAGAGTACAATTTTATGCTCAACGAGATCCAGCTTTAAATACTCGTTCTGTTAAAAAAGTAGCGGAGGCAAAGATGCGAAAAAAGAAACGGCAACTTCGACGATTAGAGAAAGCCAAAAAGAGAGCAGAAGGAATTCTCGAAAATGAGCAAATGGAGCATATAGAGAAAGTTAAAGAATTGAAGAAGTAAGTAAATTATTTTTTTTAAATATTTAAATGTTTTTAGACTTTATAAGAAGGCAGCTAGACCAGAAAAGAAGGAAGTTAAATATCAAGTAGTTACAAAGGGAGAACGGGGAAAAATGACCAGACCAAAAGGACCTTTTAAACTTGTTGATAGAAGGCTTAAAAAGGATAACAGAAGATTAAAAAATCAACGTAAATCAAATAAAAATGTCAGAGAGAGAAAGGGTGGATCAAAAAGATCTGGAGGAGAAAAAAGGTCTAAAATGGGAAGTGGAAATGGACCAAATAAAAAGAGAAGAAAAAATTAAAGTATTTAAATATTTTGAATTGTTTTTTTTGTTATTATTCTTTAAATAAATTTAATATTTTTTATTGTTAAATTTTAGGAAATTCTACGTCGATATATTAAAGTTAATTTTAAATCCTTACTTAAGAGAAATAGTTTCGGTACTCAAATTTTTATTTTTCTCTTTTCAAATTTTCCATAAATGAGTAGAAAATTAATGACGTGTGAAATTTAATGTTGACTTTGTTCATTTCACAATTTTTTAATTATCTCTCCCTCATTTTGTAGGTTATTAATTGAAAAATTAATTTTTTAAAGCTCTAAATATTCTTTTAGATTTATAATTAATTTTCTAGTAAGATTTAAATTTATTAAAAAATGATCTTTTCTACTCGTTTCTATTTAATTCTAATATTATTATTATTATTACATTTATTTATTTTTTATGAAAATATTATTTGTTGTATATATCGAAGGAGGCGAAATAGAAATAAGTAAGTTTATCTAAATGATACATAATTACTAATAAAAATTGGAAAAAATTAATTTTAGTGGGCCTGTTTTAAGCATAGGACCAGGAAGAGGGTAAAATTGGGTTAGTTTTTTAATTAACAATTTTATTTTTTAATTTAAATTTTTTTAAAGATTTATTAAAGATTTGAATTAATTTAATATATTTGAAGGAAAAATTAATGTGTGAGAAGAAATGTATTTTATATAATTTAAATAAAGCCTTTACTTTTAATCATTTATAACTTTTAATTAACTATATATTTATTTATTATTAAATTAAACTTGATTAAATGTTTTAATATTACAATGAAAATAAAAAGTAATTTAAATAAGTAAAGATATTCCTATACATCAACACTTTGAAATAATTGACAATTGGGTGGTGACGTAAAGGTCATGATGTATTGGGTTATCTCCATTAAAATTATATTTAAATATTATTTTCCTTCATTTCCTGCTGTAAATCCTCTTTGACGATTTTGAAATATTTGTTCGACTCTTGTAAGAATATTTCCAAACCCTAAAGGATCATCAGGGTTTGAACATCTCTGCTCTCCAAGAATATTTGCAGCCTTAAAAGAGCAAAGACATTGACAGATACCAAAACGACATTCTGCCGCTGGATCTCCACATTGTTTATTACTAATACAACGTTCACCTAAAGCTGCATGTTTTAAGCAACGATCAATGGTAGAAGCCTTTTAAAAGAAAAAATTTTAATTTATTTTAAAATGTTTTGAGGGCATTTTTCACCTGAAAAAGAGGTTTTTTTAATTTATTCTTTTAATCACTAATTAATTAAAAAAGGGATGTTAATTTTATTAAAGAAGAATATTTTGGTTTATCTATGAAATCCTAATTATTAACATAAAGAAAGGAGATGTGCCAATCAGAAGGTATAGGCCTTCAGGGTTTTTAATTTAATAAAAAATATTTCTATTTTAATATTCCAATAACCTCATTTAATTCACAATGTTTCTCACATCCTGGAAAACGATGATCATTATTCTATAAAATGATAAATTAAAAAAAGAATTATTTAAAAATATTAACTGGTTGAAAGCCAAGTTTACATTCACATTGACCAAGAATACAAGCCATAGTAACACCTCCTTCACACTAAATATATATAATTAAATTAAAAGAATAAATTTAAATAAAGGCCTGTAAGTCATTTTGACAAGGATCATCTCTGTGTGCAATACTTAAACATTGTCCATTATAATATACAGGTGTTGGGTCTCTACAAGGTTTTGGACAACAAATTGATGTTTTCCAACCTGGTTCACTCAAAGTCATACAAAAATGGGTTAGAGAACGACACTAAAAAATGAAAATTAATTTAAAACATTTTATATACTAATATAATTAATTTTATACTTTTTGTTCTTCAGATGTCCCAATATCACAAGATTGATTTAAATCAGGTTCTCCATAAGGACAATAAATTTTACAACAATGTCCAATATATGGACTTCCATAGGTACCTAAATATTTTTATTTTTTAATTCAGTGACCCTTTTACACTTTAATCTTGTTGAACTTTATCAATTTCTTCACCCCATTATTTTCTTTTATTTATTATATTTTTTCTGTTTAATTTGTTATTTGTATGAAAGGATATTTAATTAGTTAGTCTAAATATTAGATGGTTATCCCTTTCTAAATTGGGAATTAAATACCCCTAAATTAAAAAAGATTATACTTTACGTTTCCCAATTGATAGTTTGAGGAAATAAATCCTTAAAAAATTAATTAAATCATACCACAACGATAACCAATTGGACAACTATCTGTTGTTGCTGCATTATCTAACATATCAACATCATTTATAAATAAACGTCGACATGTTTGTATTGGTGAATTACCATCAGGACAAACTAAAATAATAAATATATAATTAAATAGTTCACTCTTTGAACAAAACAAATTAAAAAGCTTGACAATTAAATTTAAGTTTCAAGTTCTAACCTAAAGTCAAGTTTTAAATCAAAATTTATTTTCAAACTCTATTATAAGGAAAGAGAGGTAAATTTTCTTTAATATTTAATTAAAAAAATTTTTTTTTTAAACAGTGGAATTAATCTAAAATAATTTTAAAAAATACCTGCAAAACATCTTCCTTTATTATAATCCCTGTGTGTCCCGGGTGAACATTGACATTGTCCATTAATACAAGAATTAAATGAATCTACACAATGAGAATCCTAAAAATAAATTTATTTAAATTTAATAATTTAATATTTTTTTCTACCTTTTCACATGATTGTCCCCAATTAGAAACTCTGGTACATTCAACACCATAAAGTTGTTGACCAGAAGGACATGCTACAAATAAATGAATATTTAATAAACTTGGTTTAAAAGACTATTTTAATTAATTCCCCTTGGAAACAATTTAATTGAAGGATTTCCTTTCCCCTCTTTCTAGTTAATTTAAAAATTAAAAATATTTTCCAATTTTCAATAAATTCCCCAAAAAATATACTGACGGACTGTGCAAACACCATTCACTATACTTCCACCCCAACATTCACATTTTCCATCTCGACAAAGCAAAGGTGGTTTACAATCTCTTTGACAATTATCACCAATTTTATTAGGTGCTTTTTAAATAAAAAAATTAATTTATTAAATTTATTTTTTAATTTTTACCAAGTCTACAAACTGTTTTAGTATCATCTAAATCAAATTCTTCAAAATTAGTTGGACAAGTACAACGGCCATCACGACAGACTGTATTAGTTCCATAACATTCTTCATCAAATAAGCATTTATTTCCAATTAATTTTTCTGTTGGAAAAAAAAAAAGATTTTTTAATTTAAATAATACTGGTCAATAAATATATTTATTTATTTAATTTAAATCAATAAAAGAATTAATTTAATTTGTTGAAAGAATTATTTAATTAATAAATAAAAATATTGGGGAAATTTTAAAATTAATTATAATTAAATTTTAATTTTAACTTACGAGTACATGGAACGTCAAAAATTGTATTTTCTGATTGATAAGGTAAAGTTAATAAAATAATAAAAATAAATTGAAAAGAAAATAAATAATAAAACAAATATTTTCTTCTTATTAAATTTTTAAATTTTTTTAAATTTAAGATTAAAAAAAGTTGCAAAATATGTCGAAATTGAGCAAAAATTTGTAGAATTAAATAATGGCAATTATTAAGGTTTTTAATAAGCATTTTAAATGACATATTATTTTTTTAACTTTAGCTAAAGTCACATAACTAATTTATTTTTAAATGGATTTGTTGACTTTATTTATTTTTATTATTTTAATTTTTTGTAGTTAAATAATTTAACTAAAAATAAAAAAATATTTAGTAAATAAAATTAAAAAAAATAATAATATTCCCTTCATTAACACAAAAGAATTTAAAGGTAAATAAATTAAATAAATAAAACTCTTCTTTTATTTAATGGTCAAAGTATCTATTAAATAAATAAATAAATATATAAAGGTATTTAGATTAAAGGAAATATTATTATTATTGAGTTGCGCATAAACACAATTTTGTTGTTCTTCTATAACAAAGGAAGGAAAAATAAATAAATAGAGAGAACATCCGCCAAAATTTTTTCTTCTCGTGACGGGTTTTTAAGCAAATCAATAAATCTGCAATAAATGAATTTAAATATTTTTAGAGATAAATTAAACGGTAAATTTAAAATAAAATTATTTATTTTATTTATTTGACTAAACAGGACAAAGACAGACTCTTCTAAAGAATTTTACTAATATTTAATAAATCTAGAAAAATTATTTTTTTTTACAATAAAACAAAAAATAAACTTTTATTTATACTTTGAATATATAAAAAAAAACAAAAATAATCTTTATAAGAATTTTCAAGATTTCTCTATAAAAATATTTACAATATTTAGTTAAACATTTAGACATGTTTATTAAAATTGGCAAGCATTGGATAACAAGACTAAAAAAAGAAGAAAGTTTTATTTTAATAAAAAAAAATTTTTTTAAATTTACTTTACTAAGACGATAATTATTTTCCTCTGCAATATTTTCCATTAAAGGATTCCTTTAAAAATAATTTTTATATTAAATTTAAAATTAAATATTTTATTACCAATGTGAAAATTGTTTACTACTACTACTTGATTGAATTTCAAAAACAAAAGGAGAAGAATTATTATTATTATTAATATTTAGAACATTAAAAAGTGAAGGAAGAGAAGCTTTTTGAGAATTATTAATTGAACTAGTATCAGCATGAATAAACTTTAAAAAAAAAATAAATTAATTAATTAATTATAAGATTAATTTTTTTAATTTTACCTGACATCGAGAACCATAAATACAAATACCTGTTGTTGCAAAGTTTTTACAAAGTTGGGTTTTATATTTTGGATGAAGCTTAAAAGAATAAAAATTAATTTTAAAATAAAATGTTTACCGGTCGAATACGTAATTCAGAAACATCATGGGCAAATCGACAAATATCTCCATAGGCACAAGAACCTGTTCTACGAAATTCTCTACAAATTTCAGTTCGGTAAGCTTCAGCTCTTCTAATTGCACGACCTTGTAATGACCGTTGAAAATCAGAAAGGCTTTGATTAAAATTCTAAAATATTCTAATTTATTTAAAAATAATTAAAAAATAAACAAAGGGTAATTTATTATTTCCATTATAATATTTGTTGGTATTATTTTCACCTTCCAAATTGTTGTGGTAAAACATAATTTACAAAATAATTAAATAAATAAATATATTCTATTTAAAATAATTTTAAAATTAAAAAATAAAATTATTTTAGAGCTATTTCTATTTAATTTTAATAAAATAATTAAAAAATAAAAATGTCTCAACATTTTAAGAAAGAATTAAAAAATAAAACAAAACTGTTAAAGAAAAGGGACGCTATATAAAATTAAAAAATAAATAAATATGTGTACATACATATTAGTTAATTTCCAATTAATAAACAAAACAAATTTGGCCTAAATTTACTGTTTTTTTCCCTTATTAGAAAAGTTTAATTTTCTTTTTATTACTTTATGTAATACATATACGTATGTAGCCTTCATCCTAGGTTTTTTAATATATATTAATAGACTTTTCACATTTTTTATAATTGTTAAAAAATTAATCTCTTGTTGATTTCCTTACTTGCCAAAAGCAAAAAAGAATTAAATTAAGGCAGAAAACTAAACAAAAAGATGGGTGGACCTTTAAGTTCAAAAATTCAAACATAATACAAAGTTTAACAAAAGAAATTTATTTAAAGTTTTCAAAATTTTGTGTATTTGTTTAATAATTTGGTGGAGAAAAAATAATTTGGCTCACAATATAAGGAAACTAAAATTCCTATTTTTATGAGTTTATTGATTGGAAAATTGTTTATTTATTAAATTACGAAAAATAAATAAATATATTAAAAAATATGCATAAAATATGTGTAGAATCTCTAGATTTATGATCTTATTCACATGGAAAAAATAAAGCCATTAAAACAAAAGACCTTTAAATTCTAAATTTTCGCGTATTGTCATAATGTTATTTTACAAATTTAATCAATTCGCATAACTATTCAAGGCGCTACGACACGGGCACAGTGAGTCAATTGCACAGAGAGACAACTGCACAGACGACAACTGCACAGTGGACAATTGCACAGTAATAATTTTTTTTAAAAGAATTAATGACGGACGGTAAGAGATAGTGCGCAAATATCAAAGTGGATTCTGTCCTCGCTGTTCGAATTCAGCATAAATTTGCTAAGTTTACATCTTTATTAAGGTATATTGTTCTTCGACGAAATCCTTTTCCCCTTAATATGTTTTAATTGTGTTTAAAAAATCTTAAAGTTATTCTTTGAAGTATCTTATACTATCAGCTTGAGAAATATGAAATTCTCTCACAATTTCTTCCCATCTTGTAAATTCCTTTAACATTCTTTTTACAAACTGGCTAAGACGAGGCGACCATGAAGAAGACCAGACCAAACATGATGCCAAGCCTAAGACAGAATGTTTCGAAATTTAAATTAAAATATTTTAAAATTTTTTATATTCAATATTTTTTAATTTCGAAACATCTTGCCTCAAGATTATTATTTGTCCCCTGAAAACCCATTTTCAAGGCGTTCAGTTAGATTCCATAACTAAAGGCGAAATAAAATTTAATTTTAATAAACTAATAATATTTATTAATAATTATAAAAGTAACATTTATTTCCTTTCCGAATCTAACACACTTGCACTTAACCACACTTACTGTGCAATTGTCCACTGTGCGGTTGTCGTCTGTGCAATTGTCTCTCTGTGCAATTGACTCACTGTGCCCGTGTTGTGTCACGCTATTCAATTGTGTTTTATTTACTATTTCAAATTTATTCTTTTAGTCTTCCTCAATAGGAATTTAATTTTTATTTTCATTTACTTAATTTTAGATTTACAAAATTCCAATTTAACATTAAACTAATAATGAATTACGAAGAAATTTACTCAAGAAAAGTTTTTATTGGTGGGCTTCCTTTTGATATAACCGAAGATGATCTTCAAAATAAATTTAATCGGTTTTTATATATTTTTATAACTTGTTATTTATTTATTCAGCTATGGAAAGTTTCTTATCGAATGGGATTCACGTTCTTCTGATAAAAAATACCGTAAGTATTTGGACCTTAACGCATTAATTTTAGACCTTATAGATGATGGACATCAATTTATTCGAAAAGGCTATGCTTTTCTTATATTTAAAGAGGAATTTTCTGTTCAGCGCTTAATGAATGAAGAAGCTTTTCGTGAAGGGAATCAATATTATTTGAATATTTCTACTGCAGGTTCACACAAAAAAGTGCAAATTCGTCCTTGGCGTTTAAGTGATTGTTACTACATTAAACACCCAACAGATAGTTTGAATCCGCGATACACAGTAATAATTTTTTAGTTATAATACATTTATTTATACATTAAGATATTCCTTGGTGCGCTTCCCAGGCACATAAAAGTAGATATGCTTGTTACAATTATTCAAAATCGTTTTGGTCCTATCTGTTTTGCTAATATAGACGTCGACCCAATACTTCAATATCCCCAAGGAGCTGCACGTATAACTTTTTGCAGATTCAATTCGTTTGTGAATGCAATTACTAACCGCTACATTACAATTCCTAATGATGGATGCACTAAACGTGTATGTTTTACTTGATGAATTTTCAATAAAATAATTTATTTTTAGTTGGAAATTAAGCCTTATATTTTGGACGACCAGCAATGCGATAATTGTCATGGAAAATTCTGTAGTCGGATTCCGGCGTCTCTTTTCTGCCCTAATGTTTCTTGTCTTCAATATTACTGTGAAGTTTGTTGGACAATAATGCATCGAAGCACAGCTGAGAATCATTTTCGGTACACTCTTCATAAGCCTTTTGATAAGAGATTTAACATTTGATTTAAACACTCACAATTAACTCTAAATTTTCTCCAATCTAGTTTGAATTTACTATTTATTTCTATTTTCATTTGCTTTACTTTAATAGTATTTTTACATTTTCAAAAATCTAGTACATTTCTTTTTCTCCGAAAATGAAAAAAATATTTATGCAAGATAATGGAATTACAAATAAAACCGAGGAAAGGGGTTTTAGAGGAGAGAGGGGTATTGAGTGAGTGCATTTTTTGAACTTAAGTTTTAGTTAGAAGCAGTGCCATTGTGAAAAATATCTTTAAGATGTGTCCCCATTTATTTTATATCACTAAATTTCTACATGAAATTAAAATTTAAATACATATTTGGTGGTGATTTGTATTTTTAAGTCCTTAAAAATAAAATGTTTTATCCATTAATGATTAAAACATTTCAGCCAAATATTCAATTAATAAGTCAGGCACTTAAATTAATGTAAATAGTAGAATATATAGAAAGTTTAATTAATTTCCATAAGAGAGGGTTAAAGGTGTGCGTGGCTTATCAAGGAAGCGGAACTATTCTTATGGTCCATCACAGTTCTGTACGCTTTTTGGTCTAGAGAATTTTTGATTCAACATAATTTTCGATATCCAACAATCACTTCATATCAAAAAATGTAACTTCCCAAAAGCTATTTTCATTTTTTTTTAATATTAAAGCGATTATACAAAAAGCGTCAGAGAAAATTATTAAAATAATCAAATAAATGAACGTTTAATATATTCCAAAGAAGGTCAAAGCAGAAAAATACAAAATTATAGTCACATATTTACTTAAAATTTCTTTAGTAAAGTCAATTATTCCTTTCACCTTTCCCCATCACCAATAACATATAAATATAGTTGTCTCTTCCCCCTTACGAGTTAGAACAACACGGCTTCTTTTGCTTATCTGCACTAGAAGAAAGCGTTATGTTGTTCTGACTATTGATTGGCACTGTCCGATCAGGTGGAACTTGCCTAAATTATTTAACTTATAAATTCTTTCCCAAAGCTAATATCTAATGTGGATAATGAGAACTAAATCGTTTCTTTAAACTAAATATTGAAAAAAAACCTAGTGCTAACAGATCGGTAAATCTCAGTCAAACTGTTAGTAAAAGCCGCTTCCACATTTGTCGAATCCAAAGCACTCGTCTCAATAAAGCTCAGCTGATTTCTTTCTGCATAAGCACGTGCTTCTTCAGTGGGAACTGCTCGTAAATGACGCAAATCACTCTTATTTCCGACCAACATAATAACGATATTTTGGTCAGCATGATCACGCAATTCTGTAAATTAATGACAATTTTATTTTTTAATATTTTGTAAATAATAGTATTAATATAAGCCGTTAAACATCGATTGAATGTATTCTAATTTAAACCATAAATTCTTCAAATATGTAAATTTATAACTTATAATTAGGACTTAAAAAAATTTAAATCTCCTAAAAAAATCAGACCTTTAAGCCATCGATCTACACTTTCGTAAGTTACGTGTTTTGCAATGTCATAGACGAGAAGAGCACCAACCGCTCCTCGATAATAGGCAGAAGTAATAGCTCTGTATCTTTCCTGTCCAGCTGTGTCCCAGATCTGCGCTTTTACAGTCTTTCCGTCAACCTAACAATTTTGAGGTTCTAGTTTAAAAGAAAAAACCTGAATGCTTCTGGTTGCAAATTCAACGCCAATAGTAGATCTAGATTCCAAATTAAATTCATTTCTGGTAAATCGTGAAAGGAGATTTGACTTCCCCACTCCAGAATCTCCAATCAGAACAACTAAATATATAAAAATAGTAAATAATTTAAAGAATAAACCTTTAAACAAATAATCATATTCGTCTTCACGTGGAGTCATCTTACATAAATTAGGTGCGTAATTAAACCACTATCTAAAATTTTTTTAATATATTTCAGAATGTTTTTTCAGATATATTAAAAGTTAGACTTTAGGCTTTATTATTATGTTAAAAATAAAAAAAAAAGAAAAACGCTTTCGTGGAGGTTGGAAATATATATATTTATATGTATATAATTGTTGTATTTGATGATGACTAGTTAATAGCGGAATGAAATCGAATCGCAAATCGGTTTAAGGCAGCGGTTGGAGAATCCTCGTAATAGGCAAGAGCGAATTATATTAACGTGTTTAGATGAATGTGTTGGAAATATATCGGGAATAAAATAGAGAAGTAAAAAAATAAAGAGGAAAAGTTATATATATTTATGTGAAAAAGAAAACGAAAATTTTTTACATTTGACATAGGGGCAATTTAAAAACGCATGGAGAAAAAGCCAACGAACTAAAAAGGCCACCTTGAAACATAAAATGCTAAATAGTGAAAAATTTAGACTTTTTAAAGTAAAATTTTGAGTAAAACATATAGTAAATGAACAAAGAAATTGATAATTATTTATTTTGAAAGGAGACTTAATAAGAAAATTTAAGTTTAAGGAGTAGAAATAATAAAATGTTTAATTAAAATTGGATATCAAAATTAAACAATAAATAAATTTTTGCTATCACATTTATGCTTATCCTGTTAAAAATATTCAAAATTTTCACAACAATTAAAATTTTACACGTATTTTGTAAAGAATTTATGTATAATTAGTAATTATATATAATAATTATAAAAGTCTTCATAAAATAAAATAAAAAAGAAAAATTAACTGTTGGGGCAGATAAAACTTATTAACCAAAAATTTTTAAATGTAAAAACGTCAATAAAAACAGATTGTGTGCAAAAGATTTCGTCCCTGATTTTCCAATTCAAAATCACTCAATACTTCATCAATTTCATTGTCTAAATCTTCACAATCTTCTAACTAAAAATATTTATGAGCAATTTTAAATTAATATTTTAAACCTTTTTGCACAGTTTTACAACAATTAAAGCACCAAGAGTTGCTTCCTCGTGATTATCTTGGATGTCAAAATTGATTATATGCACACAATCTCCGGTACTGTTTGCTGTTTCATTTGTCTGCAGAAAATCTACAATCTGATCATAGACTCTTTCTTCCATACAAATTATGACAGAAAAATGTTCTAAGCAGCTTTGAAACTTTTGGGGACATTTTCTAAAATTTATATATTTAAAGAATAATATGAGGTGAAAGTTAAGCAGACCGATTTTGTATAGTTATATATTTAAAAATAATCTAACAATAAGGTGAAAGTTAAGCAGACTGATTTTTGTCAAAATTATAGTAAGTAAAATAATAGTTATAAAATCATACTTTATCCTCCTATTCCTATCCAACATATTCAAAAGTCCATTTTGAGTATATCTTAACAGAAAATTTTTCAATAACAAAATTAAAAAAATTTTTAAAACTTAATAGAGCAAAAACCTACAATTTTTGATCTTTGTTTTTTAGATCCTGATAAATTTCTTCATAAGTAATAGAATCGAAATCGTATATATTTGGCTTGTCAATACTTGGACCTGGAAGCTTTACATAATTTCCTGAGCCAAAACTTTGAACATTAAATCCTCGTTGTCTAAAAAAATAATTAAAATTAAAAGACTATGAAACCTTACTTAAGAAAGTAATGCGCTTCCATACTTCTATTCATATTCGATGAGCAACTAACAGCAATTTTGAGTTTCCCATTTGATTTTGCGTTAATAAAAGGATCAAGCATCGGCAAAATTATAGTACTAAACGTGGAAAAAAATATTTTAAAAAATTAGTAAAGCAAAGGTAAATAAATGAAGATTTTGTTAACATTGAAAATTCTTATTGAAGAATGCGGACCTTTTGCCGCTGGTCGATTTATGTTGGATAAATTGTCATTTATTGTCAAAATGTTTAATTCCAAAAATTATAAAAATGGTTGCTTTTTATTTTTTTGATTTGTTTCCCTTCGATATATTATGTAGCGCTGTGAATATTGTTGTTTTATAAGATTCAAGCGTTCATAAGTTGTCCATTCAGTATTTTAAAATTTTACATCATAATCTATTGTATTTTTCTAAAGAACTGGTATTATTTTAGAATTCCCAATAAAAACATGCACATACCACATATGTAACCATACCTTACCTTAAATCCTTTTAAATCTAAAACTAACCAATTTAAAAATTTTTATATCAAAAAATAGTTTATTAAATTCTTATTATTTATTTGATTCGAGGTCATCCAATGTCGGTCGACAACACAATTGAGCAACTTTTGGCGCGTGCCATTTTGGACCTTGAACTAGTACGCATTGGCTTTAAGATTATTTTACTTATTTGATATTTTAGAAAATGAAACATGAAATACGCCGGAACAGCGCGCTTCATCTTGCACGAATTGAAAAACACTACCAGCAGCTTGAGAAGAGACTGGACATTATTGAGGCTAAGGCAATTTTTAATACTTTATATCATATAAAATATTTAGCTTGAAGCATTGATTAGTCGGGATAGCCATGGACATGCTCCTCGTAATTCTATGCAACATTTTTCGAGTGGTGGCAGGCATTCCCTTCACAATACTACGACTGGACGTCTCTCATACTATCCGCGATTACCAACTTTGGCAAACGGTCATCCTCATCATGGAGGCGGAGCTCGTCCTACATTAAAGCGTTTGCCAGCAGCAGGCAGTCCTGCTTCTACGATTGTTTATGGTGGTGGTTGGGGTCCTAATAGTGGGGGACGTGTTACTGGGGGTGTTCAACACAAACATGCTTATGAGCGTAAACAGTATCAATCTAAGCAACCTCTTGGCACCGGTGGTAATAGAGCAAGTCTTGGGGTATGGTTTGCTAAGAATATTCTCTATTTTATTTTCTAGGAAAAGCCAACTAATAAGACACCATGGCCTAACAGAGGTGGGAACTTCACTGATGATGTTACTGATGCATCGGAAGATGACAACTCTTCGCAAACTGGCAGCGAATCTCCTTATTCTGTGGCAAAACCAGCGATCAAACATGAAGATGCTTGCGTCAATAAGGAAAGCGAAGATGAAGATGTTAATGATGGGAATGATGAAGACTCGGAGAAGCTTAATAGTAAGGAACATGAGGTGTTAGAGGATGATGGGGAAGATGATAATGCCTCTGCAAAAATGAATGGTGGGAGTAACGGTGATTTCGAAGAGAAGGAGAACAACAACAACGATGACAACAAGATTGTGGAGTCGTCTGATATCGTTATGTCAACTATCGTTACTCCAGGTTTTTACTTTTATTGGCTAGATAGATCTAGAAAAACTAAAATTTGTTAATCATTTTAATAAATCTTTTTATTATAAGGTGCTATGATATCGCCAGTCGTTGGAGGCTTTGGTCGTAGCCGCCGTAATTAATTTGCTCGTGCGCTTTTCAAATTGGGGAAGTATATCTAAATAAAAATTATAAAAAACTTTTTTGTTGAATAAGAATAAAGAGTTAAAAAATATAACCCTTATATTGACAAGGGAACCTTTCGAACTATGACCAAAAAGTTCACTTCAGAATACATACCATCGTGTAGAGCAAGGTCGGTTTACTATTGCTAATTTTTGGGATTTTTGGCTGCGACCCCAAAATTACAAAGTTACAAACGCTCAAAGTTTGACACTTTTGGAGCGTTTGAGTCACCTTGTAAAATGCAAGTCTTCAGCATTTCTTTCATTACTATATAAGTTGAAAAAAAATTTTTCATTCCAAATTGTTTGTGGTGTAGTGGTAGTGTCCCCTCCTGGCAATTATGGGTCATTGGTTCGAATCATTTTGAGAATTTCTATTATTTGTATATAAGGAAAAATGGAAAGAAAAAACAACGAGAGATAAAGGAAGGGAGGAAAAAGAAAAAGGAATTAACTGAAAAATAAACTAATACTCAACAAGCCCAAAAGTGTCAAACTTCGAGAGCTTGTAACTTTGTAATTTTGGGGTCGCAGCCAAAAATCCCAAAAATTAGCAATAGTAAACCGACCTTGCTCTACACGATGGTATGTATTCTGAAGTGAACTTTTTGGTCATAGTTCGAAAGGTTCCCTTGTGAGTATTAAATGTAAAAACATAAACATCTAAAAATAAGAACTAGAATGATAAAATATTAAGGATATATTTAAAAAATTCTACTCCCGCTAGAATTTTCACTCATTTGCGCAAGACATAAAAATGGGGAAAAGCGCACAAAAAGATACCCAGTTATCTTTCTTTCCTCTTTTATCGGATATTGGACTATAATAAATCGCTCAATAAATAAAGAATTTAACTATTTAGTTTTTAAATGGAAGTTTTCTTGCATTTCTGGCAGTTGCTTATAGTATGAAACGGAATACTTTTAGCATTTGAAGTTTGGATGACTTAGAATATATTCTAAAAATGAAGCATTGATAAATATAGCTAGAAGGTTTATTAGCTGCGGTTTTGGCCACGATTTTCTTTTTTCAATTGCTAATATTACGTTGATATTGTTCATCCACGTTTAAATGTTATATAGGTATTTTGCATAAAACTTTATTGATACAGATAAAAGTCAAAATTTTAATTATTTTAATTGTGTTACGTTCATTTATACATATAGGATTAATGTTCGTTATTAATCTATCTATAGGCGTTAAAAAAATTTAAAGGATGGATAAGAGACCAAACACAAACGAAATTTATGAGCGAACATTAGTTCGCCATGTGGACTCGATGTGTGAGGTTATTACATTTATAATTAAGCCATGCTTAACGGTTTAAGATTTAGAGGGGTTTTCCACTTAAGCTAGTGTCTCCATTAATTTTATGTTAGGATAGATTAACTTTATGTATATCATAACAAGAAGACTAGTTTTTTTTATGTTGCAGGAAATTCATATGAAATGTATTGACTCAGTGACTCAAAGGCCTTCTGCTAATGAACAGGAGACTCACAGACCCGAAAATGGTTACGATGGCGCATTACATAATGTCGATTTAATGCTGGAAAAGTAAGTTATTTACACATTCCGATTACAATCCTCTTCACTCTAATGTTTGATATCCCTAAGCTTATTACACTAAATTTTCTTTATTTATTACTAGTGGATCCACTGAAGAGTTTTCCAAATACAACAACGAGTTGGACTTGAGCAAGGACAAAAAGTCTTTAGTTAATGGGCAACTCAGTCAACTTCATGAGAGACTTTGTTTGTCAAAGATGAAAACTGACGAATTGAATGAATTATCTGGAAAATGTTCTTCTGAGGCAATTTTTTTCAAAATTGATGAAGGTATGGACTAGAACACGGTAGTTAGAAAAATTGGTTTATTTTTGTTGATTTGGTTTTATATTGACTTTATTTTTAGGGATTAAGAGCTATCAAGAAGCCATTAATGAGGCCATGGATATTCGGGATCAATTTCGAGAACTTGAAAAGAAAGTATGTATTTTGTAACATTTAATTTTATTATAATTCTAAATTAGAATTTTTCTTTGATAAATATTCTAGATTGCAATAAATAATGATAATCTTTTACAAGCAAAGAGGACCAAACATGATTTATTAACTAATCTGGACTCTGTTGTGAAGGAATTAGCTCAATTGAATGATGATAATTAAATGATATAAATGTTCATATGTTAATTTAACTTAATAAAAAGTTTAATTAAACAAGTTCGTTATCTTTTTACTTTCTATGTTACGCCATGTAGATATTTTTTGAACCAACATTCATAAAACTTCTTTTAGAAAGATGAACCTTCAACAAAGGAGTGGCATAAGAGGTTTACTTCCAGATTGGCCTGAAGGTTACAAAGCGTACGTTTTATAATTATGCATTGTCAATCTTAATCTGTTGGAAATTCTAGGATTTCTGCTCGTGTTTTGCCCGGAATATCTTCAGAATATCCTTGTGTTGCTTGGTCATTACATGAGAATTGTACATTTCTTATCCCTTGGTAGGTAATGTTAAATTACTTTTTAGTGAGAGGAGTCCAAGAATGATCTTGCGGGAAGGTACGGACCGTGGTGACATTAACGGACCATTTTAAGAGCAGAATCCCCTCTTTAATTGCATATAATTTTGTTATTATTTTTCAATATCGTCGTAAATGTATAATGCTAGAAACTATTTTTAATATGTTTTCACCTTTTTTTCTTCTAATTAACTATTTTTAGTTCTATTTCTTGTGCTGAATCAAATTATAATCTTTCCAGGTCGAATCGTTCCAAGTCTGTTTATTATAACTTTAAAATTTTATTTTTTAGATTTGATTCGCACGGTGGTCCAAGTGTTGGGTTTTATTGCAGCTTTATTGTAAGAGCAGATTCTTTTGCTAGGAGAGATTTTACTGTTAAGGTTGATTTTAATCTTCTGAAATTAAATTTTTCCACAGGCTTTCCACATGGGAATAAAGGATTGTTCCAATCTCCCTACCAATACACATGTAGGTAAAATTAATATTCAGATTAGTATAATTGAATTTTAAATTGATAATATGTATACTTTTTTGTATGGGATAGAACTATTTATTATCGCAACTAGCTTGGTTATCAACAACATTTAATAAACATTCTCTTAAAAATAGATTAATCTAACTACCATATTGCTAGAATAATAAATTATTATTTTATATTGCTTAATAAATTATTTTTAATTTATTTAGTTGTTCAAAGTGAATGTCGTTATATCAGATGAGTTTCCTCAGCGATGTTACAGTAAAGAACTCGGCAACGTTTTTTTCCCTCCTCGAGTTTTAAATGCTACACCTATTCCAAATGTCGTTTATGAAGCATTTGTTGAGTGTAAAATATTTGTCAAAAACGATAATGGATCGAGGATTAGTGCAAGCTCCGAAGTTGAAGTTCGTCCTGAATTGGCCAGAATTATTCGGGTGAAGCCTCTTCAAAGCCGATTGTTAGATTTTTGACAATTTGAAATGATTTAAACTTTAAGGTACAATGAACGGCGCCTAATCCCGCCAATGTTTCGTCCCACCAACTTTCTTTCTTTCTCCCACCGAATAAATCCACCGTTAAAATTATATAAACTGAATGATTTTTTTTACTTTTTTATAATTCTGATTTTGTGATAATGTGGGACGAAATACAGGATTTGTTCTGTGGGACGAAACAATGTTTTTGGTGGGATGATATATCATACCTTCAGATATAGTGAACATGTCGATATCCTTCGCAGTTGTGTATGAGTTTAAATTATTTTATACGTTTAACTAACGATTTTTAGCCTTGGAATATCCATAAAGTTAAAACTGGTGAAATTGTCCCTCAAATTGTTTATTGGAACTACAGTGATGACGGAAATACTGAACAATTTTCTATTGGTAAATATAAACCAACTAAGACCAAACCTTCTTTTCCAACGAGAGCACTATCAAAAGTTCGTTTGTGGTATTTTGAAAACAATCGAATTATTCGAGCACGGTTTCCACGTACATTAGTCAAAATTACTTTGGGTATGGAGAAAATGGTTTGGGAAAGCCTTTCAAGTGATATTCGCCTGTATTACCCGCCATTAGAGGAAGGGCAATTTTTCTTTGGGTGGATAATCTATAATGGTAGTTTATAAAATTTTTTAAAATATTTTTTATGTATTTTAATTTTCAGAATTTATTTCTTGTTATTATGTTCAAAATTACCTTCTACCAAGGGAAGGAGAAGTACTACAAAACAAATTAGAGAAGCGAATTGTAATCGATAATGGGAATCCATTAAATGAGGTTTTATTCTTTTAACTTATAAGGATATTTGTTTCTTTAAATTATCTTGTGGGTTCCTGTTACCTTACTGTTTATTGTTGTATTATTAAAAGTTTTCTATCATATATTGCAAAAATCCTTATATGGATAACAGGAAAATGTAAGCCTCTTTTTCTAAATTTTATTACTTTAGTATTTTGTTCGAATCCGTGAATCAACATCATGCAAGGATTTTTATGTTACTGAACAATTTGAAAATATTTTAATAGCTGATCCTAAACTGTACGTTGTTTTTATTTCCTTTTTCTTATCAAATAATCTAACTACAAGTATATTGCGTAATATTTCATTGGATGATCATTGTGTTAGAGGATGCCCTGTTTGGATTAGATTTGAGACAGATCATGAACGTTTGGCACACTTTTCCATTTCAGAATTGAACAGAAGTTTAGGCGAATTTTCTGCTTCTGAGAAAATGATGAGCTATCCAAATGTAAATATTTAATCTAAAATAAATTAGAATTTAATTAAGATCTCTGGAATTGGAATACTTATTGACTTGGGAACAAATGCTGTATTTTCCGAAGATCACCCACAGAAGCGCATTGTCCTTATTAATTCAGATAAATATCAAATAAGTCTGGGGAATTTTTTCTACTTTTCTGCAGCTTATTGGCATTCAAGACAGATTTATTTAATTGGAACTTATCAAATGATTTCTACTAATCGGCGTCTTCCAATCAACACTTTTTATATCAAAAATAAGCTTTTAGTAAGTATTTGAATATATTTTACTTAATAAATAAAAAAAGGAAGTAAAATTAATATTTAATTGTAAATATAAAAATTTTAATTAAATTTAATTTTAAATACTATTTAAAGTTTGAAGACCATTTTTGTTGTTATATATGTCAAACAAAAGATACTCATATGAGCATGAATTTTGGTCCTATTTCTGATTCAATGGGCCTGATCACAAATAAAGCAAAGAAAGATAAAGTAGATTGGCCTAATAAAGGAAATGGTTTTGTTTGTTTTAACCCTGATTGGCAAGCAGGGATCTCTTCTCAATTAATTCTTTATTCATTGGATTTGGCTAAGGATGCAGTTAACAATTGTTATCATTTTAGTTTTTATATTGTTTTTTATTATAGCAATGCGTGACCAGTTCCTGTCTAAAACAAGAAGGACTAAAATGGTGGCAACATAAACATAAGGATGCTAATGGGCTTTGCCGATGTGATGATGTTTGGCATTTGCTTTATTCAATGAAAGGAAAAGATAAGGAAGTTTTTAACGAAGAAATAAAGGAGGTTTTAAAAACCACATTGAAGCAATATCAGGAGAAAGTCTCTCTAATTTAAATTTTATGTCATGTACAATTATTTATTTTACCTTTTGAGTCTTTTTGACGTACTCAAATATGTTTCTCCTGCTATTTGCGATGTACATATAATTGGCCTCATCTTAGAAAATCAGAATTTTAATATTTCTTGAGGTGGAATGAACTACAAATTTCGCAAATCCCAAATAGTATATCTTGTGTTAACTTCTTTTTTCATAGTTTACTGATAAGCTTATTTTATAGTTCTCTTCAATTTTTTAACTTAAGGCGCACAACTTGTTTTGACTCATTTACTAGTTGTGAATTTAAAATAAAATTGTCATAAATGCTGTAATGGATGGGGGGTTTGAGAATAAACTACATATGTTAATTAATAATATTTATTATATCTTTAGAGCATTTATAACAATTACACTTATTTGTTTTTTGTTGAATAAAAAATGAATTTTGTTGATCTAAAATTTTTAAACATTAATTTTGTATTTATTTATATAACCACTTTTTATATTTTTTAAACGTACACATTTTCTACCTTTCTAAAGTTAATTCTAAATAATGGTTGTCCTTTATTAAATCGATTTTATTTTTTATAAAATCTAGTGATCGATCTTATTTCAAGTTTTGTTGATTTTATTATATTAAATAATGGAGGGATCTTTTAAAAAAGGAAAATCCTTTAAACAATCCAAATTTTTAGATACTTAAATATATTTTTTAGTTAAAAATAAATAACAAATGGCTAGTAGTAATGGAGATGGACAACAATCAAGTAATCCAATATTGAATCGTTTACTTGCTATTTCTACTGAAGCACAAGGGGAAAGGACAGATCCTAATGTTGCACCTCTTTCTGATTCAGTTTGTTAAATTTGTTTTAATTTATTAATAAATTATTTTAATAACTGACAAAGGTTTATTTTAATTTATTTAAAAATTTCTCGTGTCTATTTTAAATTTAGGATCGTGTTTGGTTAGAGAATGCATTAGAACAAATTTCTTCAGATTCTGATCCAGTTAAAAAATTAAAAAGGTGGATGCAGAGATTAGAAGAAATTGTAGAGCCAAATGAAACAAATTTGGTCGATATTAATGATATTTTGGAAGAAATAGGTTTCTTAAGATTATTTTATATAAAACTTAAATAAGGTGATTTGGTCTGTGATATTGATTTGGCTATTATTTTTTGTAAAATTGATGGACTATCTCTTGTAAAGAAGTTTTTGTTTTTTTTTTTATTTTTTAATTCAAAATATTTAGATTTTAGGAAAAAAATTATGATCCTGTTAGTGCTCCTTTCACTCATTTAATTGCAGTTTTAGCACAATACAATAATAAAGTACAACAATTGCTTTTGAAGGAACCTTTTCTTGAGCAGTGTCTTACAACTATTGGTGATGATTCAAAGTCTTTGGTTTGTTTATATTTTAATTAAAATACCAATATTTTTAATTTTTAAAGGAATATAGGCACAAAAGTGTTGGTGCTCTTTCCGCAATGGTTAAAAGTTATTTACCTGCATTAATGTAATTATTAAAAAAAATATATTTAAGGATATTCTTTTTTTTAATTTAAAGTCGTTATGTACAGTTGGATGGCCCAGATAAATTATTTAATTGTTTTAATAAAGCTTTAGAAGATACTGATAGTGGAATGAGAAAGTTAGTACATCGATGTGCTGTAGCTGCTGTTGCAATAAAAAATAGTTTTTCTGCAGAGGGTAAAACAGTTTTTAAATTATTTATTTAAAAATTCTTAATTAAGTTTTAAATATTGATCCTAATTTCCGGAAGATTTCATTAGCGCCAGGAATGATGCGTTCAAAAATAGAAGAGAAGGGAGAAGATAATTTTATAGAAACAATTGAATTTTTAAAAGAATAAAAATTATCTTTCATTTTTTAGTTTTCTTTAAAATTTTATTTTAAAAATTAAATAAAAATTTAGTTTTTCTAATTGATGTTTTTGGCTAAAAGGTTATTTAAACTTTAAGTAATTTATAATATTTCCATTTGTATTTTTAATTCCTATGCTTATTTAAATTAAAAATTAATTTTGTTAATTAAATTAAAATTTTTTGAAAAATTATTTAATTAAAAAATATTGGAGTAATAATTAATTATGTTTTTTTAATAATTAATATTTATAAATAAATAATTTAATTATTTTATTAATCTAAAATATTTAAATATATAATTTTATTAAAGAATATAAACATTTGTTTTATTTTGCTTTAAAATTATTTTGCTGCCTCAATTCTTCTATTTATTAGATAAAAAAAAGTCACAAGAATATCAAGTTTCATTTCTCGACCCATTTCTAATTTTTTCTTGCTTTTGTGATGAATAAACAAAAAGCACTTAAATATATATATAAATGAGAGAGTAAAAGAGAGAGAACGAGAAAGAATTAGTTTTTAAAATATTTTTAAATAAAAAATAAATTATTTTTTATTTTTAAATAATTAGCTTTTAGTAGTAATTTTTATTTATTTTGAATTTTCAAGCCAAGCCATTTAGTATATAATAAATTGTGAACAAACAATGAATTATTTGTTACATAATAATTAACTTTCTTTTTACCCAACAAAACTTAACCAAATATATTTATTTATTTTTTTTTCCTTATTAAAAAAAAAAAGAGGGACATTTACATAAATTTAAACAATGCCTTACATTTTTTTTATTGAAATTTGACACTCCACAAATTTCATTTTTTCCTCCTTAATCCTTATATTTTATAATTTTTAATCAATTATATTTCATCATTTACATTTCTTGTATTTTATTAAAATATTTTAATTCTTTAAAAAAAAAAAGAATATTTTTAATTAATTAATTTATAAATATTTTGTAATTATAAGAGTATTAAACACTTAGAGGAATGACTGCAACAACTAAATTTGAGCCTGAATGTTAGTTTTAAATTAAAGGAATTTTATTAATTAATTAAATAATAAATATTCCAAGTTTTAATTTATTTAAAAAAGAAAAAACTTTCTTTTTAAATTTATATAGCAATAGATCCTTCTTCTTCTACTCTGTCATCTCCATTGTTTACTACAATGTCATCAAGAACTCCTTATTGGAATGATTGTGAATTGGCTGCAATGGCAATGGGGAGAACAAATGGTAATAAATAAATTAATTTAATTCTAATATATTATTTGCCTAAATTATACCATATTTTTTCTTTTGATGTTTAATACGTCGAAAGATAAAAAAAATAGAGATATTGTCTCTACCATAATTAGAGAATTATTTTACCAAATTTTATCCAGTTTTGAATAATATTTTTATCTAAAAAAATTTCTTTTAATTTAAAATTAAAAAATAAAGATGGAGGAGGACAATTTCTAATTAATAATAATATCCAACAACATCAACAACAACAACAACAAAATACTGCTGCTTATTATGGTCAAATGGCTGCAGTTATGTCTGCTGCTTCTGTTGTAAATAATGGAGGGAATCTAGGAGGAATTGGAAATAATATTCAAAATAATAATTGGTATCATCCAATACAAAATTCTGTAAATTATTATGGATTAGGAGGAAATAATGTTCAAAGAAATGTCCTTAATAATAATAATAATGGTTGTAGTTATCCTGGTGGTAATTATTATTTATTTTAAATAATTTAATAATTAAAAAAAGGTATTTATTTCCCAAATGATTATTATAATAATACAATAGCTGGAAATTATTATGCATCAGCAAAAGTATTTGCTGCTGCTGCTGCACAACAGTATGGAAATTCTCAACAACAACAAAATAATAATAATTGTCTTAATAATAATACTATTAAATATTCTTCTAATGTTTTAATGGTTAAAATTAAATATTAATTAATTAAAACCTAAATATTCATAAAATAATATATAAAATTTAAATTAATTTTTATTAGGACTCCCAATCAATTGCTACAGGTAGTGAATTAGATACTTCTCCTCCCTTGGTCAGATTAAATAATTTCTCTACCATAAAAGTTCCCACTTCAAATACTTCACAAAAATTAAATAATAAAACAAAAAATAAAATAGATAAATCTAATTACTCTACAAATTCAGGTAAATTTAATTAAAAAATAATTATTTAATTAATTTAATTAGGACGTTCAAAGAAAAAGAAAAACAATACAATTACAAATCATAATCAAGAAATTAATCAAACACGTGTTTTAGTTTGGGAATTGGTACTGAATTTTAATCAAATATATTTATTTATTTTAAAGGAAGATGTTTGTTCTGTTCTCCCAAATAATCATTCCTATAAGATTCCTTTAGAACAAATGTTAAATGATGAATTAATGAAATTATTAAAATATGGATTTAATTTAGATAATTTTGATGATTTTGATCAAGCTAATATTATGGATGCACAAATGGATGAGGTATAATAATTTTATAAGATGGGGGAAGAGAAAAAGAAAATAAACTTGAATTAAATATTAAAGCTTAAGTTTGAACTTAAATTTAATTTCTCTAGTAAGATTATAGAATAATTAAAGAAGATAGTTGCATAAAATTGTCACACTAAATATAATAAAATTAATTTTGACATGTCAATTAACATTAAAAAAAATTTTCAATTAAAGGCCCTTCAAAATGCCGCTAATTGTAATACAAATTCAACAACAATTAATATGCCCTCAACATCATCATTTTCTGAAGAATTATCTAATAATATAACAGAAAATAATAATCCTTTAATTTCTTCAAATTCTTTAAAAAATAGTATATCAACAGCCACAGATGGATTAAGAAAGTTAGCCGAAAAATGTAGAAATATACGTAATGTTTTTGAACAAACTAGAGATATAAATACATTTGCTGGTTAGTTTATTTTAATTGAAAAAAAAAATAAAAAGCTTAATATTTAAATTCTGGTATAAAAATATTAGGGAAGATGGAAATCTTTCGGGCGCTCCAATAGCTAACAAAAACGAATAAAAAACCCTCACTTTCTCTCCCATCAAATCACCTAACTATAAAAGGACAAACAATTTTCAATTAAATAATAAGATTAAAATTTATATAAAATAAAATAATACAATTAAATAATTAATAGAATTATTACAACGTTCTGGAATTGATTCAAATAAATTACTAAATGATATGAATAAAATTGAAGTTAATTCTTTTAATAATAATTTTTTATTTTATATTTCTAGGAACTTCCAGAGGCAAATTCTGCTTTATTTAGGGATTGTTTAAATGTAATTTGTAGAAGGTTAATTATTTAGAAAATTTTAATTTAATAAAAAATATATAAATATTATTCTTTTCAAGATCTCCATTACTTCCTCATAAATATGTCAATGTAATTCTCTCATTTAATCCTATAGAAGCTGGAGTAGCTGGTGTATTAGGTCGTTTAATGCTTTGTAGAATGAGTGAATTTGTAGAAGCAGAAAATGGTATTTATTTTATCGAAATAAAAGTTTGAATTTTTAAAGTTTTTTGTTTAACTCGAAATGGAAAAGAAAATGTTTTTGAAAGATTAATTAATCAATTTCAAAAAAAATTAATTTTGTTAATTACTACAAATGAAGAAAGCAGAAAAATAGCAAATAAAGTAAATAATTTTTAATTAAATTAAATATATTCATTTATTTATTTAGAACGGTATACTTTGTTGGTTTTTATATTCAAATGATGATTTATTCAAGTTACGGACAGCCTTAGATATTCTTACTGATAAAATCTAAAAAGATTAAATATTTAATAAAACTTGATGTAAAAAAATGACCCAATCCAGATTAATTAGAATAATTTTTCTTTTAAATTAGGCATTAAAATATTTTCTGTTTTTTCATTTTATTATGTAAATATTTTATATAATTTTTTTTTAAAATAATAATTAAAATTAAAAAAATAACAAAATAAAACAACAATATATAGGTACAAGTTAATAATGGATAGCAGTTCTAATTAATTCCGTGAGATCATCTATTATTTGATATTTACTCGTTCCTAGCTTTTTGGCCAAATCCGTCTTCTCTTGTGAACTTAAATTCATATATTGCATTACAAGTAACCCATCGATAATATTTTTTGCAGCACTTATTTGGTTAGTACCAGTTTTTTGAGGTCGACCAGCACGTGAGCCACGAGGATTTAACTGAAAAGAAAATTAAAAAAAAGGTTGCAGAAAACATTCAAAATGTCTTACCCCTGCGGGTTGTGGTACATGCATATTCATCATCTTAAAAAATAAAAGAATTTTATATATTATTTTGCTTTTTTACTTGCTGCAACATGTGTAGACGTCTAAAAACTTTTTCGCCAATAGGCCTAATAAATCCGAAAGAACCATCTAATGTAGCAAAATAGCAGGTTTGTATTCCTCTTTGGTGTTCCGAATCAATGAAGCATTCAGAGACATGACCTACAAATTAAACAAAAGTAGGTTAAATTTTTCTAATTTAAAAATAACAGATTACCTTTAACCCTAACAATTGAATTAATAAGGGAACCAATGTTTAATATTGCTCGGATAATTAACCGTTCACCTCCAATTGATTCCTTCATTTCAGGTAAATAATTAAATAAAGTAATGTTAGCCAATTCATCTGTAAGCATAAATCCAAGTTGTTTATGATCTATTATAAACTGAGCAGTCATGGGGACTGGAGCCATTGGACGAAGATCACGAGAGACAAGAGAAAGAGCTTTAAATTCTTCCTAAAATAAAAATTTTATTAAAAATCATTTAATTTATTAAAACTTGATATCGAATTAATGAAAGCGAGCGATATAAATCACAAGCCAAGGCAAAGTCACGAAAAGAAACCAAATGATGTACATAAAAATGCATGTCAAGAAAGGAAACACCTTGTAATTGATTATCGCGAAATTGCCAAATAAAAATCTATAAATTTTAAATATAAGTAATTATTTTAGCAAAAAAATACTTAAAAATCAACATTTTTATTTAATTTTTGTAATACCTTTTGACCCATTCCAGTAAGCAAAAATCCATTAATTGCGCATAAACTCGTTACAGGTCCTTTTTGTTCCTTATCATATATTGTTTTAAGTTTGTGCCTTGTTGTCGGCATTCCCTCTTCTGGTACTACTTCAATGAGTTCAAAAAGCACAATTCGTCCACGGGCGTATACTTCCTCACCATAATTATAAGCTGTCCCTAATGCCAAATAATTTTTAACACCAGAAACTGTGCTTTCAGATGTGAGCAAAACTTCTTCACATGCAGTTGCAACTTCAAATTCTTCAAGTTTAAATTCATAATTTGGTACAAATTTCCAATCTTCTGTCGAAAAAAGCTTAAAAACCAATAAAAATTATTAAATTATCAAATTTTATTTACTCTGAGAGTGTAGGAATCAATGCTTGGTAAAATAAAATTTTCATCACGATCATGTGTATCCACTTGTTTTTCTTCATTCACAATTGTACAAACAGTTTTATTTGGCTTTTTTTCGCTAGTTACCAACAATATTAGATCTGCTTGAAGAATAAAAACTGCATGGCTAATTGTTTGATTAAATGGAATTTTTCTATGTGGATAAGAACAATCATAGTCTATTTCTGACTTAATTTAAATAAAACCTTTTTTTAATAATAAAAAAAAAACGAAATTATTACGTTTAAAGTTGCCACACGCATCATATATTCTGGAGTTTTTGTTAAGTATAAGAAACCATTGTTGCAATTTGCATTGTTGAAAGGCGCAAAAGATGTTATTTGCCCATCAATCGTCATCGGATGAAGGCGAACTTCTCCACGTTTAATAAATAAAAGAGAAGGATATGCACCAGAAATGAAAATACCATTTGACTAAATTAATATATTTTAGTTAAATAATTTAAAACAAACAAACCAAACTATTTAATCGACCAAAAGAAAAAATTCTTTGCCTGTGCCTATCTTCAGCTTCATATGCTTCAACTGGCGCCCTACCATTAGGGCCAAGGAATCGATTTTCTCTAATTACAACAGTGTGAGGAAGTCGTTTAAATCTAATGGCAAGATGACCTTAAATTATTTATTAAAATATAAATTAACAAAAATAAATAGGGATTTTAGATAATTAAAAAATACCATTAATATTATCATCATACGGAAATAATTGATAAAGAAAAACCATATCATCAAAAAGAGCGGAGAGAATTGGTCGGCCACAATTAATTCCAAGACCACAAACATGTAATTCAAAAATTCTCTAGAAAAAGAAAAATAATGATAGAAAAATAAGTTTAAGAAACCTCTTCTGGTTTAACTATTGTATCAGAAGAAAAGCTCTCCATTGGCTGCGGTAGAATTATGGGAGTACTGATAAATGCCTGGTTTTGAGATTGTCCATTCTCATCATCGAATGCTGATTGCGAATCATCATAAAGAACATCATGAGCTAAGCAAAACTTTTTGACCTAATTATATAACAAAATTTTTAAAATAAAATTAAACAAACCATATAAACCAATTGTAGATTTGGCACATTATAAATATAAAGATTGCCATTCTCACGAGTAAAGAACAACCAAAAAGTTGCCGAAATTTTAGATGGAGGTTTAATACATTCCTCTGTATTAAGATTATTCAATATTTCATTTGAAGTATTAAACCAACTGGTTTTCTGTCTGTGAGAACCTTGTCTCTGTGGCTCCTGATGTTGATGTGCTAAAGTTTTTTACATTTTACTTATATAAATACTAAAGAATAACAAAAATACGCTTACATTTTTCAGTAGTTCCATAAAGAAATATATCAATGTCATCTTCCTCATTTTTGGAATCTTTTGTTGTTGAATAATTATCAATCTCATCTTTGATAAAAGAACTAGCTAAGGATTCTGATTTTGGAAAGAAGTTTTCAGTTTTATTATTAGACAATGAATTTTCTGGTTCATTTATTTTTTTGTTGTTTGAATATTGAATTAATCCGCTGCAATCCTTATAAAGCGAAATTGCTGTGATAGGTATTTTTTCGTGTTTTAATAAAGTCAAAATTGGGATCTTAAAAAACATAAGAAGAAAATTAATATTTAAAAGAAAATTAGATGTAGTAAAAAAATAAGGACAAAAAATCCAAAATGCATTAACCTGTTTAAGATGAATATTTGGTTTTGTAAATAATTGATAAAGAAAAAAACGTCCATTTAATGTCAGAAGAGCCAAATAAGGATCATTTAGAGAAGCAGAAATTACAGGAAAACTTGAATCTATTGAAATATAGTCGATTTGTTGATCATTTTCAACCAAAATAATGCTAGATAATAAGAGATAATATTTGGAAAGATTAAATTGAAAACCTTGTAGGAGTTATCTGTAAAAAATCAAACAATTAAAAGAATAAAAAGACCCAAACATAAAGAATTTATGTCAAATAAACATCATTAGAAAATGTCTCAAAAATAAATAATTATTAATGTACCTGTACAGCAACATTTCCGCCTGCTAAATCCCCAGCCATTAATGTTGATTCATTAGTACAGAAAAGAGGAATATCCAATTCAACCATATCATTGTGTAATTCCAAGGCTACAGTGCTTCTTTCACGGGAAATTAACAGATATTTCTGCATATCATCATGATGACGTCCAATAGTCCAAATTTGTTGAGCTCCATCTAAACTAAAAGAAAAATAATAAAATAGTTAAAAGTAGTAAAGATATGACAAACAATGTGCTCGTTATAATTTGTGGTCGAACTGAACGATGATAAAGACAAAGCGAAGAATCTTTTCCATGACCAGAAGCAGTCAACTGTTAAATAAATTTATAGAATATCAACAAATTATGATAAATATAAAAATTAAAACGCTGACAGACATTTTTAGATAGAATATAATATTCTAGATAAAGAAAACTGACTTTTGAGTAAAAAAATTCTAAAGTTACTATTTATTCCAAAAATAAACTTTTTTTAATTTGATTTACACAAGTCAGCAGCCAAATAGCTTTCCATAAATGTCTTACAATGGAAAAATAAATAATATTAATCATACCATATCGAAATATACATTCTTACAATTAGCCTTTTTAAGAAAAACATCGTTGATGTAAGTCGCATTACAAACTCTCAGCCATTTACAGGGCCCAACATTCGGAATAGTATCCATTATTTCAAATTTGTATGTCCGAACAGTTTGTCTAAGGGTCTAAATATATACACATATATATATATATATATAAAGAATAAAAGACTTCTTCAATCAAAAAACTTTTGCAAAAATCTTCTCCGTATAGAAAAATATCCTCATCATTGAAAAGAATACGAGAATGATTTAACAAATTTTGATTATTTAAAAAATCATTAGATCCACGTCTTTTCTCCAAGGTAAAACGTAATAATTGAGAATCACCAAGTCGAGAACCAACAAAAAGTAAATTTGATGAGAAACTCGTAAGAACAAAAGGGATAGACACTTCTGAACAATTCAATAAATTTTACAATTAGTAATATTTGAGCTCAAATCTTTTTATAAACAAAATTATTCTGTCTCAAAATAATAATTAAAAAATAACCAAATGCTTTTGTCAAATGCATATTCCTAACCACATTTGCTTGGTCAGTTTCAAGTGATAAAACAAATAATTCTCCATTAGCCAATACAACAAAAACATCGTTAGGAGTATTAGACACTCTTTCAACAGCACATCCTTCCAAAACCAAACGTAAATTTTGTTGTTGAGTATTTAATGGAAAACGGCTAAATTCTTCTGAGCATGAATTTAAAGAAATTCCTCGTGGAGGAACAGATTGATTTAGATAAACAATTTCATTGGCACCAAATAAACAAATGCCACCGAGTGGAGGATCAATCGCTAAACAACGATTGATGTTCATTGGAAGACCTAAAGAGAAGCATTTAAATTAAAATACATAAGGAAAATAACCGGAAAAATGCCAAACGACTGTATGAATTTTATCTTTCAAATTCAAAAAAACAGCCAAAATAGCAACAGTATCGAAACGAACTGCGGCCCTAAAATCAACTTTAATTGCTTTTGTTTTAAGTTAACCTGCCAGCTGTTGTTTGAAGTGGTTCATAAAGAAAAAGAAGCGTTGGCTCATAATATCCGTGCAAAAAACACATATCATGAATATTTTCAAGACGTTCATCAATCGACCTTAATTGGGTTATAAACATTTGATTAGCGGATAAAACTCAGAAAGTATAATAAATGAATTTTAATATTATTAATGTTAAAATAAAGGCTAGAGTTATCGAAATATTAAATAAGTGAAAAACTAAAAAGTATACCTCAATTTAATTGTATAACTTTGTAACAATAGTTGGTGTCCATCGTTGTTTGAATGTCCATCGGCTTCTTTATTAATTCTGTTAATCCGTTTAATAGGTACAACAGCTAAATGACGTCCATAAACAGTAAAAACACAACAACGACTTTCTGGATCAGCACAAAGCACTGGATGATTAATATCTTTTGAATAACCCTCTCGTAGTAATTCATCTTCAATTGAATGCAAAGAAAGTGTATTAAGAGACATTGTAGAGGGAAGAACATTAACAATGGAAAGTTTGGCATCATCAAAAGTTAAAGCCAACGCGTCAAAATCAGGATAATCTAAAAACGAGAATATATAATAAATTAAAGTGGATTGATTATTTTTGCAAAGATTAGTCGTAAATAAGAATATACTTACAAGAAAGTATATAATATTTAATATTAGAACGAAAAACCTTCTAATCTTATCAAAGCCATTCCACGAATTGGTGCCATCATTGTGAATGAAAGCAGACATTCTAATCGAGGAGAATCTAATGAATCAGAACAAGTATTCAACCGAAAAAAGCGTAAAGTTTTTGCTCCAGCTGTAACCAAGCAATTTGTGTTTTGTAAAAATTTCCCAAATAAACAAAAATTGACAGAAGTAGCGTCATCTGTTTCATGCAAAATAGAATACATTTGCAAAATATTAAAGGAATATTTATATCTTTTCAGAAAATTATGAATATTATCAAGAATTAAAAATTTATATTTTCCTTTTTATCCCTAATTCTCTTTATTTTAGATACTATTTCGCGTATAAATTTCCAAAAATAACGAAGAAAAAATAAATAATCTTTTAAAAGCATTAATTATTTAATAAAATATTAAATTATCATGTCTGACATTAGCGTTGAAAGCGATAATGATCATGAAGAAAATATCCAGTTAGTAACTCAATCCAACAAGCTACAACAATCGGACTCGTCCTCATCAATGTCTTCAACATCGTCGTCGGAGGATGAACCAGACCAAAATTTAGATGTTTATTCATCTCATCCTCAATCTGATCATCAACTTCATGAAGGAGATGAAGATGTTGATCCTAAAGTAAATTTTTACCTTTATATAAAAAAATTATTTTTATTTTTTAAACAGAACAATGAAGAAGAAAATATTTCTCTAGATAAAAATGCAGAGGATGATGAAGATGGTATTTTTACAACAAAAGATGTTGATGATGAGAGTGGTATGAATGATAATAATACTGATGAAAGAATGCAACATAATGAAATGGACGATGATGAAGTTGAACAACCTCATGAAGAAGAAGAAGAAGATGCACATTCACATCAAGATGAAGATGAAACTCAGGCAATTGCTGCAAGAATGGATGTTTCTGATGGTTTTTATTCTTAATCTTTAATAAAAATAATATATTTAGACGAAGAACATGAGGAAGAAGCTGATGTAGGTCCAACGACAATTGATCTAAATATGGCCCGTTGCAAAGTTGATCTGGGTGCCGAAGGGCCTTATTTTATTAAGTTACCTAATTTCTTGAGTATTGACACAAAACCATTTGATCCTGAAACATATGACGATGAAATTGAAGAAGATGAAACACTTGATGATGATGGAAGGACTCGTTTAAAGCTTAAGGTTTATTTACACCTTATAGGATAAACCCGAATAGGAAAAAAATTTTTGTTTTTCTGATTACCTGTCATGGATTTTTAACTTGTTTTATAAAATATTTCTTTAAAATAGTTAGAAAATACTATCCGTTGGAGGACTGTTTGTGATGATCAGGGTAACGAAAAAAGTGAAAGCAATGCAAAAATTGTGCGCTGGTCCGATGGAAGGTATAAAAATTTCTTTTAATTTTATAATATTTATTTGTTTTATTTTTTTTTATTGTACATTTTTAGTTAAGATAATTTTAGTCTATCTCTATATTTGGGCAATGAAATTTTCGAAGTTGACCGTCAGCGAATTATGGACTTTAATCATCTTTATGTTCGTCAAGGAGCGGCCCTTCAAGCACAGGCTTTATTTACAGAAAAATTTGTCTTCCGTCCTCACTCTACAGAAACACTTACTCATAGAAAGATGACAATGAATATGGCTGAAAAAACAAGCAAAGCACAGAAGGTTCGAATGCTTGCAAATGTTGGGGATAATCCAAATGCTCAAAGAAAAGTAAAAATATTTTAACAATTTTTGACATATTCTTAATTTGAGGAAATGATTCGTTTAGAAGAGGAAAAACTAAGAGCTACAGCACGTCGAGAAGCACAACAGAGAAGAGGTTAACTTAATCAGAATAATTAAATTTTTTATTTTTAGTTCGAGAGCGACCAATGACTGTAGGGCTTACATCTGGATTTCTTGAGGGTTATGACTCTGGTTTGTTTTAATTTTTAAAAATTATTTTAAAAACGAACTATGACTAAATAATAGTTATTAATATATTTTAAATTCGTTAAGATGAAGCTGTTGATTCATTAGCTGCTATCAAAAGAAGATATCAACACGCTCCGTATGGTATGGATCGTTACAATGAACGTTCGTTCTCAGAATCAGATGAAGAACAAGAAGAAAGAAAAAAGAAGGCTATAAATGAGGCTAAAATTGATAGTGAAGATGAAGGCGAAGAAGGGGTTGAAGAAATGGAAGCTTCTGACAATGTAATAAAATAGAATAATTTATTAAAAATATTTATCTTAATTTAAGGAACAGAGACAGAAAAAGCAATCACAACAACGTGTACAACAAAAACGTAAAATTGTTATTGATGAAGATGAAGATTAATTTTTATATTTATTTTTTTAATGTTTTTTATAAATAAAAATTATTAAAACCTTTTTAGTGACAAAAAGTGTCAATTATTTTCTTGAAAGAATATTTATCTATTTATTCAAATCGTGCCTAGCAACATTCAAGAAAATAGAAAGTTAGCTAGTAATTATTTGCAATCGAATAACGAGTTATTAAAACATAATTTTAATTAATTTTTTAAATTAAAATATGTACAAAAATAGTTAAAAGATAAATTATTAAAAATCATTAACAAAATCCCACAAATAATTTTCCAATTTAAATTCATCAGAGATTGAACGAGCAACTCTTTTTGCAAAATCTAATCCACAGAGAGAAAGATATTGTGGCAAGTCCAAATTTTCTGTTGCACTAACAATTCTAAGCAATCCAAGTACAACCAAATGTGTTATCTTAAACAGATTATATATATTTTTATTTTTTTAATAAAGAAGTTTTTAATTAAAATAATTTTTAAATTATAAAAAAGGAATATTTTTTAGAATATTAAAAAACCTGAGAAGTAAAGTCAATTTGAAAATCAGCACCAACATTTCCAAATACATTATCAAAATTTTTACAAAAAAATAAAAATATGAAAAGTGCTCGTTGATGATCAAATGGGCGTGGACCTTTATCATGAAATTTCTCCTTTGAATTATTTAAGGAAATAGTTCCTCGTCCTTTGCGTCGTTTATTTGAGATATCAGTCTTAAAAAGTTAAAAATATTATTTAGAAGTTTATCTTAAAATTACTTTAAAGAAAAAACGCTGATCTGACATGGGTGGATTGTAACTAGCACAATAAGTTGCTACAATAGCAAACCGTGTAAGAAATGGAAAATCCATATTTTTATTGTCATCTTTATAATTAGGAAAGAATGCTGAATCATCTTTAAGTGTTCGACATATTGGATCAATTTTTTTGAAAAATGATGGAGTAATTGAAGATTGGACATTAATTCCTTCATTCTTACACTTTTCAGCTACAAAAATAACCTTAAGTAATTTAATTAATTTTAGAATATATTAAAAAATAATTACAAACTATATGTTTCAAAATTTCAATATTATTATAATGAAGAATAACAGATTCAATAACATAATTAACAAATTGTTTAGGTAAACCAGTTTCATTAACAATTAGATCAAGATTTGTAGTTTTATTATCATTTTGAATTGAATGTTGAACTTGATTGACTAAATCATCTAATGGTAAATCCATTTAAGAGGAAAAAAATAACTAAAAAATTTATACCAAAATAATAAAAATTTTTATTTTTAGATAGTTAAAACATACATAAATATGTAAATGTAAAAATAATTAAGACAATAAAAAATTGAAAATTTTTTTTATTTGTTTATTGAAAAGAAAATAAAGAGTCAACGAAGGCAACTAACCTAAATACTCTTTCTATAAACAGACCCTTTTGAGTAAAAGAATAGAGCAAGTCATTCTGTTAGAGAGAATACAGTATTAGGTACATATTAACTCATTAAATTATGTTTATCTTTTACTATAAAAATGGTTTTAATCATTCAATCACTATTATCCATCTATTCAACTCAAAGACGTCTATATTAACACAAACTCGACATGTCGCAAAACTCTGTTTCGGAGGGATTTCTTGCTGCTCGGATACCTGGTCCTCGACGGCACAAGACAGAGAAGGAAGGAAAATACCATGAGTTTCGAAGCTTTCGCACTGTTCGTGAATATTCAGATTGGTGGCAGCGAGAGGAGGGAAAAAACTGGAAAGTCAATTCCCGGCAGTCTCATTCACGTGGAAGTGTTGAGTATTGGCGATGTAAGGTAAAATAATAAATATTTAATAACTCTTCAATTAAAATCTATTTTTTAGTTTCAACTTGATGGTTGTTATGTTTGTCCTGCTCGTCTTCGAATTCTGATTGGATTTGATGGTAGTGTTGTGTTATATCGTGCTTCTGGTTTTCTACATCAACATGAGAGAATAAATGTTCTTTTTTTTTTTAATTTTATTTCAATTTTATTAATTTTTAGAAAAAACTTCCATCAGATATTGTTGGTCAAACTGTTCAATTGGTAGCGTTTGAGGAGAAGATTGGTCGATCATTCTTTGTGGATGCACCTCCAATACCACCAGATGAAGAAGATGAACATCTAATACAACTTTTGCTTCTCAATGCTCGTGAGGTGTTGGTAAACGTAAGGGAATTGACCGGGACAGAGGACGGCCTTCTTCTAAATACACCTCAAATGCTTGTAAGACAAGAAAGAGAAGATCGACGAAATGATGACGATGATGAAGAGGACAGGGGACATTTAGCTAATTCTGAAGAATTTGTTGCACAAGAAGTTAGTGAAAAAAAAGAAATTTTAATATTTTTAATTTATAGGGATTCCAATTACCAGTTGTTCCTAATGTATCTTCAAATTCTCAACAGACAACACAAACTCAGATTGAACAACAAGCTCATCCATTAGTGACCAACCAAACCACTGTTCAAACTCTTCCAAGGCAAACAATTGAAGTAGTTAATAAAGAAGTCCAAGAATCAAAGGAAGTTACTAGTCAGAAGGAAATTGTTACAAAGGAGCCACCAATTGCCAAAGTTTGTTCTTCTCCTGTACAAATTACTACTAGAGAAGAAGGTTCTTCAGTTAAAACAAGGCCAAAACTTAGACCTCCAAGGTTTGCTATAGAAGGTGGAGTAATGGGAGGGACTTCTGTGGTATGAACGTCTAAATATTATTTGAATAAATATGTACCTTTTAGCCTAGACTTCCTTCAAGTTTTCCTCAAATTGAGTCAAAAAACTTGGTAGAGGATAATCCAAGAACTCAAAGTGATGAGAATGTAAAAAAGTCTGATGGGAAGTCAAACGTAGATGGACCAACTGATGTGAAAAAAGTACGATTTGCACCTCATAAACCGCCAAAATTTGCTACGGAGGGAGGAGTGATGGAAGGACCTTCTAATGTAAGGAGAAATTATTCTTTTAATTATTTAATATTTATTTTTGTATAGCTTGGAGAAACCCAAACAACAGAAGCAGAGACAGCAACTAGTAATAATCAATCTAATACTTCTGGTAATAATTCAGCAACAGACTCAACAGTTTCTACTACAAGTTCTAGTAATTCACAGAATCTTACTTGAAAAGAAAGAAGAAAAGAGAAGAAGAAATTCCCTTATAATATGTATTATTAGGATAAAATAAACATGTATATATTTTACTAGTTAATTATATTCTATGTATGTATATATGTATGTATTTGTTTTTCTTTGTATATAAAAATTAGAAATTAAAATTGTTTTTGTTTTGAGCTTAAATTTTAGGAATAAGAAAAAATTTTGTTTTGTTAAAATAAATGTAATGCTTAAAAAAAGGTTTATTAAATAATTATTATGTACATATGTATAATAAATAAATTAATTATAAAATTAATTTTTATTTAGCAAGGTAATGTGCAATATCTAAAATTAAATATTATTATTTTGTTTTAATTTAAATTAACCTAAAGAATGGCCCTTTACACATTAATGGATCTTTAGCAATACATTCTCTTGATTCAAATCCAATTACTTGACCATCTTTACAAGGCTGACTACTTGCAAAATGCTTAAATATTTTTAAATAAATTAATATTTTCTTTTATTTCTTTACTTGACATGTTCCATTCCATTTAGACCAAATTTCTTCATTATTTTCATTCTTTGATGTTAAAACACCAAATTGTTGTTTTTGTTGTTTATTTAACTAAATAATTAATTTAATAGAAAATATTAATTTTTACATTTTGTTCAGATTCATGTGAAGGTGGAGGGGTAATTCCAGGTGGTTTAGGTTCTTCTTCTCCTTTTTTTAAATTATTATTATTTTTGTTATTAAAATTATTTAAAAGAGGAGGGGAAATTGAAGATAAAACTTTAAATTAAAATTAAAATTAAAATTAAATTAATTAAAACCATTATTATTTATTTGTTGTTTATTTTCATCATTTAATATTATTTCTTCTTCATTATTTTTTATATTATTATTATTATTATTACAATAATCAACTTGTGTAAGAGACCCTTTACATTTTCTTAAATCAAGACATTTTCTTCTTCTTATTTTTCTTTCTCCAGGAATATTACAAGGAGTCCAAGGTCCCCAAAGACTAAAATAACCTTCTGACTAAAAAAATAAAGAATATTAAAATTTAATTAAATAAAAAACCCCTTCAAAATGTTCTTCAACAGATTGTTCATTATTTAATGATTCTCCTAATTCTAATGGAAAAAATTCTTCAATTTGTTTATTTTCATGTTTTTTATTTATTTTTTCTTTTAAAATAATAGAAGAAATTGTAGTTTTTAGTAAATTATTATTGTCATTTTTTAAAGGTAAAGAAGAAAAAGAAGTTATTGTTGTTGTTGTTGGTATAATATTATTTGTCTTATTTAATTAATTAATTAATTAAGTTAATAAATACAAACCTTTTGATTTAAATCTTTAATTAATTTTAAATGTAATTTTTTAGTTGATTCTGGTCCTTTTTTATTTTTAATTAAATTATTATTTAATAAAGAAGGAGATATTGGTAATAAAGAAGAAGAATTTATTTTTAATACTTTTTCTTGAAAAGACCCATCTGAGGTACGTTCCTTTAATTTTAAATTAAAAAAAAATATTTTAATAAAAAATTAATTTATTTATCTTATAGCTTAATAATTACGCAAATAAATAGAATTATTTTTAATCTAATTAAATATTTAATTAATTTTAATTAAAAAACCCTTTTTTTAATTATTTAAAGTATTTTTTTCCTAATAAAATATTATTTTATTTTTACAATAATTTTTGCTCCATATTGTCTTTGTTGTTGTTGTTGTTGTTGTTTTTGTTCTTTTTCTTGATATTTTTCAATATTTTCTTTATTTAATTTATTTTCTTCTTTTTCATCTTTTTGAGGTAAAAAAACTTTTGGAAGAATTATTTGTTGTTTTTTAATAATATTTTCAGTTTTTCCTTCTTTTTCTTCTTCTGGTGGAACAAAAACTGAAGAAGAAATAATTGATGGATTAATATTATTTTTTTTATTATCTTCTTTTAGTAATTGTTTATTTATTTCTGTTGTTGTTTTTTCAGAAATTAAATTACTTAAATAAAAGAATTAATTAAATTAATTATTAATTTTATAATGTCTTTAAATTAATTTATTTTTAATTATTTACTTTATATTATTTTCTTCTAATAAAAAAGAAGAATTATTTTCTTCTTTAATAATATTTAAATTATTTGTTGTTTCTAATAATAAAGGTAAAGATGTTGTTGTTGTTGAAGTAGTAGTAGTAATTAATTCTTTAAAAATTAATTAATTAATTAATTATTTTATAAAAACCTTCTTTTGTAATTTCATCCTGTATTAATGCAGATGTTGTTATTAATGAATCTTGTGATTGTAATAATTCTATTTGTTGATTATTATTTACTTAAAATTTAATTTTAATTAATTTATTAAAATATTACATTGACCATTTTACTTAATAATTAATAATCCTTTTTCTTTTTATTTAAATTTAAATAAAATAAAAAATAATTATTAAAAGGTCTTTATTAGAATGTCCCAATATTTTATTTAAAAAATAAAAAATATTATTTAAATAAATAAATATACCAAAAGAAGAAGAAGTTATTATTCCTCCTAACCCTCCTCCTTTGTTATTATTATTATTAATACAAGAATTATGAAAGAAAACAACTTTTTGGTCATCTTCTTCAGGAGGTTGAAAATCATCAGGTGCAGTTATTGCAGATTCTGTGTTTGTAATACATTCTCCTTCTTCATAAAAATACATTGCTGATAAACAATTAAATTCTTTTTCTTTAATACATTCATTAACACAAAGGGCCAATGTAGGTACAGTTGTTGTAGATTGGGCATAACCTCTTAATATATAATTATCTACACGAATAAATTGTTTATGAGCACATTCCATTGAAATATCTTCTTCCAAACAAAACTTTTCTATTAAACGATATCCTTCCTGTGTTTGTCTAATTAAGTCCCCATCTGGGAAGGTTGTACGTTTATATAAACGGCATTCTTGAATTTCAATTCGATAAACAATTAAAGAACCTTTTAATTTAATATAATTTAATTTAATTATCTTTACAAAGTAAAGTCCTTCCATTTTTGTCTCTATTATTTTTGCAATATTCAATACATTGTTGTTCATTTATTCCTCTAATAATACTTGATGAATGAATATTATCAATTATATTTATATTATCTAAAATTAAATAAATATTTAAATAATAATTTTTAAATTACCAACCACTAACAAAGAAAGCACTTGTTGAACCTTCACATAAAGCTAAAAATTAATTAATTATTTTAATTCAAAAGAAAAGTTAACCTACCAACTTCTACAGGTGTTTTTTGAAAATTATTTTGTTGTTTATTATTACTTTCATTTTTTGAATTAATTAATAAATTTTCAGCAAAAATTAAATTAATAAAAAATGTTGAAAATAAATAAAAATAAATAAGAAGAAAATTTTTTAAACATTATTTTTTAAATAAAAAATAAATAATTTAATTAAATAAACAAAGAAAAACTATTTAAAAAAATTTTTATTAAAATTCGGGAAAAGAAAAATAAAAATAAGGTCAAATCTACTACCTAAATAGTTTTATTTATTTAATATATAAATCCTTTAATCTATTCAACAACATTCACTGTGAAAGAATATTTTTTCATTTCTTTTTCACTTTCAATTCTTATAAAAAATAAATAAAAATAACCTAATGGGGCATTAAGCAGATAAAAATTAAAAAGAAAAAAAAATAAAAGAAAAATAAAAATTAATTAATTAATTAATTAAAAATTAGTTTAGAATTATTTAAATAAAACTAATTCTAATTTAATTTAAAATAAACAAAAGAGGGTATTTAAATTAAATTAATTTAAATAATTAAAACAAATTAAATATAATAAATTTAAATAAAAATATCCTAATTATTATTAGTCTATTATTAAATAAAAAATAAATAAATTTATTAAAGTAGTAAATAAAAGTAAAATAAAATAAAAAATAAAAGTTAATAAAATATATATAAAGGTATTTACTTACTTAGTTTCTTTGCTTTCTTTTTTTTTTTAATTTTTTTTACATCGCCGTGTTATCCGTAATATATTTTTCCCAAATTAAAAAAAAAAAAATCAAAAATCCGGGTCGTTGTTTCGTTTATTATTTTCAATGAAATAAACTCAGGTAAAAAAGGAAAGTAATCTTTTTGAACTGGTTTTCTTTTTAATTAATAATAAATGAGAAAATTAATTTTTAAAAAAAGGAAAAGCGTAAATTTTAATTTAAAAAATATGAATTATTTATTTAATTAATTATTTAATGAATTATTTATTTAATTTATAAAAATATTCTTTTTAATATTTAATTAAATAAATTATTTTAAAAGTACTAATTAAAACTTTATATTTATATTCTCCTTTCCTTTGGAAAATCAACAGTTATTCTAAATTAATTTTAGGGAATATCCCTAATAATAACATTGCTGACGTACCAAAGAAAAGGGAGAGAGAAAACTTTCAAAAAAAAATAATTATTTAATTTTAAATTAATTTTAATTTTTGTAAAAAATATTTTTAAAAGAATTAGTTTTAGGTAAATAATTGATTTACAAAAAATTAAAAAAGAAATTAAAGGGAAGGAGGAATATTTATTAAATGGCTCTTTTTTAGGATGTTAAAAAAAAGAATGGCCTTAAAGTTTTTAAAAATAATAAATGTTATTTATTGCTCTAAAGTTTTTATAATCTAAAAAGAAGACAACGCCCTTTTTTCTTAAAATAAATTTTATAGGTTCTATGGACATTATACAGATAATAAATCTGTAAAATAATACAGAAATAAAGGAAAAACATAAAAATTAAAATTTAATTAAAATTTAATTTTTTATTTTAAATAATTTCTTAATAAAATATTTAAATTAAAAACTTTTTTTTTAAATAAACTTTTTCTTAATTTTATTTCAATTTATTTAATTAAAGCTATATTTTATAGATTATTTTAAATAATTATATAATTAAATTTTTATTTAAAAATAATTTATTTTAATTAAAAGAAAATCAATTTATTTTTTAATTAATTATTTCTTTTTTTATTTTTGCAACATTTAATAAAATATCCTTTTATTTATTTATTTAAAAATATCTTTACACATTTATTTTAATTTTCTTTTATTTTTTGCAGCTGTCCAATTATTTCTTTTATTTTTGTAACTTTTTTATTTAATCATTTTTACTGATCTAAGAATATTTTTTTTTCATTACTTGGCTGCTTTTCCTGTAGTATTTTTAAAAAATTTTTTGTTCTTCAAAGCTATTATCCTCCCTTTTGTTTATTTTCTTTTTAATATTTTTAGAATATGTTTATCATTTATTATTAATCTTTAACTAATTATTTTGTTAAATAAATATTCAAAAAAAAAAAAACATTATGGCAAATATTTATTAATAAATTAAATTAATTTTATGTATTTTTGAAAATTAAAAATAATAAAATCTTTATAAATAAACAGAATATAATTCTTAAATATTATTGAAAAAATTAATTTAAAAAAATTAAAAGAACTCGAAAGAGATTTCATTAAAAAATAAAAGCCCTTAAATTGTTATTAAAAAATTTATTTAACTAAAAGAAACAAAAGATAATTATATTTTTTTACAAGTCAAGATGTTTAAAATAAAACCTAAATTTAATTAACAAATTAATCATTTAATTTATTTGTTTATTCATCGATATGTACGATAAGGCATATCATGATTACCCCAATATTCTGGATCAGAATCATCATCTGGTGGAATACCCAATTCTTCGTCAGTAAATTCATAACCATAAGGATAATATGCGTGACCCTAAAAATTAATTAAATTAAATATTATTATTATTTTAAAACATACAATTAGTAATGCATTGTTCCAATAAAGATTATAAACTAACCAAGACCTTTAAGAATAAAATTTAAAATTATTTTTTTTGATTTTCACATATATATTTGGAAAGTTTTAATTAACAAATCTTCCCTTTTACCTAATAATTTCATGTCTAATTATTATTTAGGTAAATTAAAAAATAAACAATAATTAAGAGTTTACTGCTAAATTTATTTAAACTTTTTTTTAGGAAAGTTTATTTATAAAAGTAATAAAAAAATAGACAAACCAAAAGACAGTTGCAAGTATTTTCGAAAGAAATCGATCTAAAAATGGAGGTTTATAAACATGTTCAAGTCGATAATTTTCCCTAAAAATATAAACTTTAAATAATTAGTGAAATATTTACTCAGGAAAATCTTTTTTATTTTCACCAAAACGAGGAGAACACGTAAAATATGCATCCATTGTTCCCCAAAATTGTGGATCATCTAAAATTAAAAAATAAATAGACTATATTTAATTGACTAGAACAAACCTAAATGTCCGATAAAAAACCTTCTGTTTGGATATTCTGGCCCCACTGGATTTTTTTCCCATCGAAATTTTATCTGCGTATTTTTTTTATGTTTTTCATATTCTTCTTTATCCTAAAAAAGAAGTAAAAAAATAAACAATTTAAAATTAAAACCTTAGTAATATAATGATAAAAAAGTTGACGTTTAGAAATAAGTTGATTGGAAAAAGCAGGCTGCCACACCAATATAGATAAATTTTGTGAATTCTGAAATGCAGACAAAATAAAACTCTTTTGTAGATTATTCATTCTAAAATCTAAAAAAAGAAAAAAATAACAAAATTAATGAAGTTTTATTTATGGACAAATCACATTGACTCTAATGACATAAATCTCAACTATTAGATTACAAATGGTAAAATAACAATTTGGTAAATGAAAAATATTAGGAGGACAATCTGACAATAAAGTTACAAAGTATTTATTCAAGCATGACTTCCCCTGTTCCTTAATTTTTTAATAATTTGAATGCAAACATTTTATATTTAAAAATATAAATAATTAATACACCTTAATATGTATGTAAACTATTTTCTATTTAATTTTCTTTTATTTAGAACAACAATCCTATAAAATTTACAATAATTATTTACAACACTTATATTTTGGGGAATAAAGGAATCTATTAATTAATATATATTTATATCAATATTATCATTTAATATTATTTAGTCATTTTTTATACCATTTTAACGTTAACCCGGACGGTAATATGATCCTTCACATCAACAATCTTAAATACTCCAGGGATCCCTCCATCCGGCAATGTTCCATCATTTATCTTAAATTAAAGTTTTTTTTTGTTTAAATAAATATTTCTCTAACCGGTGCGTAAATAATTTCAATTCTATCACTTCTACTTAGAGAAGGCATCCTTGTGACCTTTACCAGAGTTTTTCCGTTTGGTTCGAGTTTTCTGAAGACAGGTGCAACTTGGTATAAATTTGCATTAGTACTTTTGATCTGAAGATAAAAAATATGAAAAAATGTTTATAAAAATATTCTTTACTTTAACGGCAAGTGGCACGTCACCCTCATTGACCAACTCAAATGTTCCTTGCTGCTCGGTATTGGCTTTGGCCAACAAGTAGCTTATCTCATTTGGCACAACTTTGATTGCTAAAATTAAGTCCACAAAATTTAGATTTAAAATCAAAATATTTTGTTACCGCATTTCTTTCCGTTCAGATGGTCTTCACTCATTTCAGTCTTCATATCGAATTCACCCATTTTGCTGATCAATGATGGTGGAGGGACATCAAGTTCACTTGCTACCGTACCTTTAGTTTTTTTCTTAATTTGGTTCTTGCCTGATTGCAACAATTCATCGGTAGGTACCTCCACGCATCTTGCACTTTCTAACTCTAAATGATGAGGTTTATTTTTTAGAAAAAAAACTAATTTTAATTACGTTCATGTTCTCCACTTTCCAATGATTTTGGAACATCTTTTCGCATGACAGTTTTGTGTCCGAGATTTTTCGGTTTTTTCTTTGTCAAGCTTTGCATTGATGATGGAGGTCTGTTAGCAGTGTTCTCCGAGTCCCATGTATTCCTTTTCCCTTTCTTTTTGTCCTTTGATTTTTTACCAGGTTTGAGATCCTTCTCAGACGTTGTTCTTTTAATTGCTTTATCCTTTTCAGATATATTAAGACCCTTTCCCGGAGGAGTTCCTTCTAACGAAAGAACTTTGCCTGGAGTCGGTGGAAAAGGTTTGGGCTTCACCGGAGCTAAAGCTGGCTTCTTTTTGACGTCTTCTTTACTCATAGATAGATCCTTCTTTTCCAAAGACTCTTTCCTAAAGTAAGGATCCTTCTTCTCTACAGTAACTTCTTTTTTGCCTTTAATCTTGAGACATCCGACAATCAAGACTGACCCACATAATGCTCCAATCGAAGTGATGAATACAGCACTAGATAAAAGCATCCGGAACAGGTAAGGAACAATCATTGGCAAGTTGAACTATAAATTAGAAGGAATTTAAGCTTTTTAGAGGAACTTACTCGAGAAAAGCAGAACTGGAAAAAATGACAATTAATATGAATCCGAGACTTTTGGTTTAATATTTTAGAATAAAGCTTTTTATAGTACAAAAAAGGATTAAAGCACAACACTTCTCCTTCCGTTTAAACGCTGGTTGAATCATTCGACAAGAAATAGAAAACCGAGATCTTCTGAACTAATAAAAATAAAGCTTCTGGATTCAAACTTCCGGTTGAACTCATACATAAATATAAAATTAAGGAATTAAAATAAATTATGTATTGTACCAACTAGCCATTTGGTAATGTAGATAAACTCTTTTTTTAACTTGAGTCAGTATAGTAATGTTGACTATACTGATATATTACAACTACTTATTTAATTTAACGTTCAACATCTTTTGTTAATATTTGTAAAGCTAAAAATTATTCCAAATTATTTTAAATACGTAATATTTTCATCTAAATTGTTTCATATTTTTTTGAAAAAAATATTTTAAATAAAAAATATTAAATGGTGTTTGTTGTAGTTGTCTATGTTCTTAAAAAAGTCAATTTATTTTCTTTTTTTTTAACTCCCTTTTTAAACTTTACTAGAAAAAAATGAAACAAATGAAGAGTACCCCGTTAAGGGAAAAAAAAGTAAAACAGCCAGGAAGTATTTTATTGCAATTCCCCCTCCGTTTTCACAATCGTGGAGTCAGCAGTTTATTTATTTGTATAAAAAACTAAATTTATGTCCTTTAATATATATGTAGTCATTGAAAATGTTTTTAGAGTGATTTACTAAATGTGACTATTTTTTAGACTTTTCTCAAATATAAATTTAGTTTTTTTTTTTAAACTTAAAATTCACAAAAATGTTTTTTTAATCTCTCCAATAAAATTAACATTATCTATTAATTAGAAAAATTATTACATTCCTTAATAAAATTAAAGTTCTATATCATGGCATAACTCTCTTAGATGTTTCTCACATTACTGCTATTTATGTATGTACATATGTATATTATATGACTAAAAGCCTTTCGAACATAAATTTTATTTCAATACTCTTCTAAAATAATTTTTCTGTTTTAAAATTATCTTTGAATTCAAAGACCTAAAATTAAAAGTAAATATAATTTTTAGAAAATCCAATATAAAATAAAAAATATCATTAATTTCCTGTCCTAACAAAAAATAAAAATTCAAAAGACTAACACCAACACCTTTTAAAATTGTTATTATGTACATAAATATATATATATATTATTTACCAATAAATTTTCCGGCAAAAGAACCCTACTGGAGTGAAATAAAAATGCAATCATGAAAAAGACCGTCAAACACATGTGTGCGCGTTTAATGTGTTATTTATGTATATGATGTATATTTTTATTGATATAATCTTTTTTTTTTCTCCATCTAACAAAAATATATGGGGCGTAATATAGGTGGGGAATTGTTATATTTATATATTAGAGTGGATTCGACTGGACTTGTGTGTAATTGAGGGGGAGAGTTCTGGCCCGGCTGGTAGTGAAAATTATTGACTAGTTGTAAATGTTTTGATGGGGTTGACATGGAGAAAAAAGGGAGAAGAGGAGAAAGGAACTAACAATGGAACCGGTAGTATTTGGACAAAGGAAGAAAAAAATGAGGAGAAAAAAGTGGGATTTTTAATCACAAGAAAAAAAGACGAGTTGGAACCATAGAAAATACTGAAAATTTTTAAAAATGGCAGAATGGTAAAACAAATTAAATAAAAAAATAATACTTTCTTGTCAAAAAATTTTTATTTTCTAAACTTTTACAATGATATAAATTACATCAAAAAATTTCCAAAAGTCCAAACTTTCTGTAACAAACACTTTTTCTTTTTTTATTACCTTTTCTTCTCAAAAGTAAACCCAAAAAGCTGAAAATATGAGACATCCAACCCCTTTTTTTCAACCACAAAATAAATATTAAGTAGAATACATATGTAGTAAGTAGTAGTAGAGTTGAAAAAGCATTACTACTACTATTTTTTATTTTTTCCCCTATTTTTCAATGTTAACTAAAAGAAAAATATTTTATTTATTTATTATATATGTATATGTACTTACACCCTCCTTTTCTTCCTAAATAACACAAAACATCATCTTCGTCTTTACATTCATCATTCCCTTTATATATTTTTATAAACATTGGATATTGATTGAATGATTTTTTGTAGTTACAATTTACACCAGAAATCAGTTCCCTCATTCAATTAATCTCTTAATCTTTTTCATTATACTCTATTTTTAGAAAATATTTTGAGGGATTTAATGCCTTCCAGTAATTAAATTTTTAACATTAAAAATAAATTGCTTTAAATATATTTGTTTTTTTTGGAATTAAGCCAATATATATATAAAATAAAATTAAATAATTAATTTTATTTCTTTTTATTAATATAAATGTACCTTTTTTTAAATAATAATAAAAGATGGGAAAGAGCCAAAAGAGATAAGGATACGACAAAATTTCTCATTCAATTTTATCAGTTTTTGGTATTTAAATAATAATAATTTTAAATGAATTGTCTTGGAATAAAACGTTTTTATTATTTACTCATTTAAAAAATAATTAATATTATTTTAAGCTCTACTTGTTAGCTTATTATAGAAAAAAAAACATTTTTAGCTAATAATTAAAGAATATAAATTTATAATTCTTTGGAAAAGAAGATTTAAAAACTTTTAAATTAAAATAATTAAATAACTATTTGTCTGATTTTTGATCATTAAATTCCTAACAACTGCTAATTCCACAGAAAAAAGTGATATATTTAGTTAACTCTTTTTTTTGGTTAAATGAAATTTTATAATTTGAATGTTTGGTAAATATATACATAAAGAATAATTTTGGTAAACAAATACCAAAAACGATTTTTTATTTCACAATTTATAAATAAATATTTATATCTATTTTTAGTTTTCAAACATATTTTTATATTTTTTTAATATTTAGGATTAAAGCGGGGAACACGTGCCATGTCTAAAGAATTCCAGCAACGAGGAAAACAAGAAAAATTTGAAGAAAGATCTGAAGAGAATGTATTACAACAACAACAACCTCAACAAAAAAATAACAACGCTTCTATAACCTCATCATCTCTTATTGAACAACCAACGATAAATTCTTCAATAAAAATTACAACAACAATGGCCAGTGAAAATGAAGATTTTATTGGTTCAATAAACACAACAAATGTTATAAATACTACTAATATTACTGCTACTACTACGGGTCTTCATCAACAACAACAACCTCAATTGCTTCAGCATCAAAATAGTTTAAGTAATAGCAACAATTCTACTTCATTTTCAATGTTTAGTTCTCGAATTGATGATGAAGGTTTTTTTATTAAAAAATTTTTTTAAATTATTTTTAGACCCAATTTTTACGTTGGATGAAGAAGTTCATGCAAAGGAGATTTCAGGCGAGCGTACACGTCATTATACTGCTGATTTTGATCCAACAATATCTGACGATGATGGTATGGTTTTTTTTAATCAAGAAAATTTATTTTCAACCTAGAATTTCCAAAAGAGATAGAGAATTTGCACGGAGGAAGAGCTTATTCTGCGTCAAATCGGTTTCCTTCGAGAGTTCGAAACAATGCACGTTCAGGTTTTAAAGATTTATTACACTTTTACTTAGGTTGAATAACCGAAAAAATAATTTCTTTTTTGGTTTCTCCCACTTTAATAAATATTTATTCGTTTAAAGGCCCACTTTCGAATATTCTCCATAAAGTGCATGGACATTTCGACAGCGGTGGTATCTCAATGGTTCCCGCATCTCTTCCTATTCAGATAAGTCGTGGCTTTAATTGGCCTTCCCATGATTTGGTGGGCAGTCTAAGTGAGGAGGAAGATGGTGGAATTTCAAAAAATAAGGCTAAAGCATCAATTGTTACTAACGGAAATAATGAGGTTATTTATTTCCTAATTTGCTTTTACATTTCTTTTAAAGAAAGAAGCTTTTTTGACACAATTTGATGTAGGCAAACTGGCACAGCAAAATATGTCAGAACAGGAAGAGACGGAGGTTGAAAATTTATATGGTCGTATTCAGGCTTACTCACGTTCTATCCAACCAGAAGATGATCCGGTTAGTTTTTGCTTTGTTTGTACATTAGTTTAGGGTTCATATCGATTCTGTACAAGAGTCAAGTTTCAATCTAAATTTTGAAGGAACGCATTTTTGGCGAGAGGCCACACCGTCGTTACTCATTAGCCGCTAAATTCGGAACTGACACTGAAGAAGAAGATAGTGGAGGAGAGAATATTCCACCGATAACAATGACTGACACTCTTCTTTGCCGACGAAATTCTCAACAACTGACAACGATTACCTCAACTGACAACAACTCGGCAATGATCTCAAACATAATGACGCCGATTTCGTTTTCCAATACTATTATTCCCCATCAAGTGATGACGATTGCTAGCGGAGGGGGAATGCCTCATGTGATGGTGCCTACTAGTATGAGTGTTCTTGTAGAGGATTCAGGTTGATTAAGTTAAAATTAATTTAAAAATGAGTTTTTAAACAAACAACTTCAAAAGATTTAAAAGCAAAATATTTCCAAAGGGAAAGTCATAATCCTATGACCATGATGTAAAAGATCGTAGATTAATGGTTGACTTCTTTAGTTCAATCGATCTTTACAAATAACAATTCTTATTTTTAGGTCACAATGACGCATTATGAACCTTTCGAAAATGTTCGAGAATCATAGTAGTATAAAGAAACATTAGAAGAACAAATGCTGTTTGAAGCATTTATAAATCGTTAGTCATTCATTATTTGGTTTCATTCGTCCATTTTGTTTGGGAGCTTCCTTCCACTTTCCATTGAAATTCAATCACCTCATCTTCATTTTTTATTATTAATTTTATCATTTCGTGATTTAATTTTTGGTGACTTTTTGTGTTCATTTTAATTAACTCATTATGATTTAAGTAGTCAAAATAAAAAGATCTGAACATTAATTTAAATCTTTTTGTAATTTATGGTAGGCAAGGATTTTGACGCTCCTTTATGTACGTATATTAGTTTTTGTGGTCTACGAAAGTCAAGTCTAATCGATCCACCATAGTTTAATTGAACCTCATCTGCCATTGGAGGTAAAACCATTGAACCTTGGTTTGTTTTTTTAAATTCCGCTGGACTCTTACAAAAAATTAACAATGCTAAAAATATGTACCTAATAGTTTATTGGTTCAATTAAACAATATTTACTATAAAAAGATACCCAATTATACATACTGTATCACTACATCCACAAACTCGCCGTTCGTACAATCTCAATACCAATTAGCGGGTCCATTCTATCTTAATGTTTTACATAATGTTTTATCTTAAGGAAATAAAACGGCAGTGGAAATGAACATTCAAAATTCTGCTTTGGCAAAATGTGATGAGTGCAGATCGCCGTTAGTGGGCCATTGTATTTTCGCTGAGGCCAGACGAGTGCATAGGGGATGTTTCAAATGTGCCGGTTGTGGGGTAAAAAATTTTTTATTTTTAGAGAACATTTATAATTTTAGCTTGGTATTCCCTATGATGAGCATGATGGATTACAATTCATACGCTATTACTCTCTAAATGGAAAAATTTATGGCCCTAGCTGCTATGTGAAGAGGATTAGATGAAGGAAGTTAATATTCAAGAATCTAGAAGATCTCAAAAGTATATTATTTTTCGATACCTGGCTTTACATATATGTACTTAATTTAAAGTAAATAACCATTAAAAATTTGTTTTGTCATTATTTATAATAATAAAACTAGGGGTCACATATAATTTGCATTAGCCGATGTAAAATTTCAATCAGTTTTAGAATTAGATATTGATGATGTTATCTGACGCTTTTTTGTCTCAGATGTACTCTTGAAAACGTATGTTAAACCAAGTATAAATAACATTGTAAAATGGAGCCAGAAATACCTGAATATTGAATTATTTTTGATTTTTCTTAAACCCACATTTTCTTCCAAAGCCTTAACGTGTCCCAACCATCAAGTAGTAGAAATCCAGCAGCCATAAACTCGAAGCCACGCATACGAATAAAGCTCCACCTTGTATAAAAGTTTGAGAATAATTAAGAGAAAACATGCTTACAGAAACAGTAATAATTTTGGTCTATTCTCAGTTGGAAATGCTTGAAATAATCGACCTTCTACAGCTGTACAAAGTGGAATAGTTAAAAAAGATAGAAAATATCCTGGATGAATCCCATGCCAAAAAGCACTTACAAGCATAGTGTAAGGCATTCTACTTTTAATAGGTATTTTAAACAAGTTTATAAGATTTAATTACCTACCTAAATGATCGAGCTGTTCGCCGATATATAAAATTAGCAAGCCAAAATTGTACTGTTCGGTTCCAGGAACGAATTCCTGAACGAAAACCATCACTATGTTCCACATTTTTAATATCCAAGTTATTTATCGTTTCCGAATCAAAATCTACAGACTGATCGTTCCAATCGATAACACTAAACGAAATTTTATAAGATTAGCTGACATTCTAATTATAATGATAGTTTTTTAACTTTCTTCTAGGTAACAGATTGTAATCTATAAATATTTGACAGTAGTGTGAAGCATTCACAAGTTATTATAACAATACATATATGTACATATATTTATTTTAATTATACGATGACAATACAAAAAAGACTAATTTACATACAAACATAGTTAGGTATATGAAGGGGAAACAACTGGATGGAACAACAAATATACATATATTTACTATAATTATAGGTGAACGGGCTTTATATATTTATCAAGGTTTATCAACATTTGGTGGCCGTCATCGCTCTTCTCATTCCTATTCCTTCAGGTTCTTGTGCAGCATTCCTCGTCTCCACATCTCACATGTAGGCCGACTGGTCTCCACGAGGAGGTGGTGGTGGTGGTTTTCCACCAGACGGAGGAGCTGTGCCTGCCTCGAACTCGATCTGGTAGTTGGGGCCGCGAAGGTTCTAAATGAATAAAAAAAATGTTATTTACAATTAAAAAGATAACAGACCGGGCCTCCGGTATTGGGATTCTTGGGAACGGTTCCTGGCGAAGGCATGTAGGCGCTCTGATCTCCCATGATGTTTGTTGAAGAGCTCTTGCTTTTGTGTAGGGCGAAGATATTAGTCGAAGCTGGTTTATTGCACAAGAAAAAACTTGATTTTTATACTTTATACCGGCAATTTATAGTTACATAATATAAAAACCATGTTTTTCTCTCACTCATTCAATCAACTAGCTTCGACTACAACAACAACCTTCACATAGCAAGAGCTCTTCAACAAACATCATGGGAGATCAGAGCGCCTACATGCCTTCGCCAGGAACCGTTCCCAAGAAACCCAATACCGGAGGCCCGGTCTGTTATCTTTTTAATTGTAAATAACATTTTTTTTATTCATTTAGAACCTTCGCGGCCCCAACTACCAGATCGAGTTCGAGGCAGGCACAGCTCCTCCGTCTGGTGGAAAACCACCACCACCTCCTCCTCGTGGAGACCAGTCGGCCTACATGTGAGACGTGGAGACGAGGAATGCTGCACAAGGACCTGAAGGAATAGGAATGAGAAGAGCGATGACAGCACCAAATGTTGATAAACCTTAATAAATATATAAAGCCCGCTAACCTATAATTGTATGTATATTGCTATTGCTTCTATTGTTTCCCCTCAATATAATCATTTGTTTTTGTGTATTGTCATCAAATAAATATTGTTCTTGAAATAAATAAATTATTGTTTGTCTGATGCGTATTTATTTACAATGTTTTTAGCATCAACAGTATTTATGAGATAATAATTGTTTTTTATGATAAATGACATACAGAATTTTTTGTATATTCGTTGGCCCATTCCCTGGTGTTGACTCTCCTTCTTTTGGATATACTCCAATACCTGTTAGTAAACAAATCGACTCGGCTACCATCCAAGCACTATATATTCGCATTCGTAGGTATAAAAATGCAAGTGCACACCAAATAAAATCATAAAATAGATCACTAACGACGACGCGCTCCTTGCGAAGAGCCTTAAAGAATAATATTTTCATTTCATTTTGAGAGTGAATAAAGGTTCCTTCAAATAATAAGAAAAATATAAAGGAATAGATATATTATACAAAAACAAACGTTAATTGGGTCCAACCATGTAAGAAAAATTAATGAAGGTAATGACCAACTCAAAGTTATCATTTTTCCTACCATCAATGGTTTAAGCTTATTCCATGAAAGAGGTCTTTTCCACATTGTTAAAGAATCAGAATAAGTGCGATAAGTGAAATAGGGTCCTTAAGTTTTTTGAATAGAAAAATTATTTAAAAACCTGTAAAAAGGCCAGTAAAGTTATATAAATAATTGAATGCTTCAAATGCTGAAGGTTCTCTATCAATAACGAATATCTTATTGTCAGTTTTTTTTGATAATCGAAAATCAGCAATTTCGTAACTTAACCCAACCAACTAAAAATTATAAAAAGAAAATGAAAAAAAAACCCTCAAAGTAAGAATAAGTTGAATGGCATTTGTAACAAATTCAAGCCGTGGAAGGCCAATAAAATGCATTAAGCGAAGAACAGCTAAGAAAGCAAAAGTTCCATAGAAAGACAAAGATGTTAAAAGTCTGTTTACAAAAAAATGGTAGGAGATTAGCATAATAAAATTTTTTTTTAATAATCATTAAACATATTAACTAATCTTAAAGGCAGGATAGACCCCGAACTACAAACCTTGGATTTTTAATAAAGTGAAACATAAATAAATGTGCAAGTACAATTAATAAAGAGCAAAACAACATTCGACCAGCTATAAAAAGAGAAAATCCAAATCCGATGAGACCCTCAAGCCAACGTCTAGTATCAAATGATACAAATCTTCGTATTAAAAATGCCAAAACTGCTGAGATCAAAAGAAGGAATCCATAAAAAAGATCAGCCTAAATTTTAGAAAAATTGACAACATTTTTCCAGATAAACCCTTGCTTTGTAGAAAAATTCAGTAATTTGGTGCAGCATATTTAATTTAAAAAATGGAAGAGCTTTAAACGATTTAATCAAATGAATTAAAAAATAATTTTGAATATAAAAATATTTCTAAAGAGCATAAAAAATAGAAAAAAAATTTATTTAACTGAAAACAAAAATTTTAAAACGACTTATTAACAAAATTCCTATTGTGAACATTTAAATATTCGTCCGTTAAGTTTGAAATGTCTTTGGATTTGGGGTCAACACACCATTAAAATAAAAAGAAGTTGATGTTCAGAATCCACCTTTCAAAATTGGTTATTAAATTTGGAAAATAATTTTATTTAAAATCTAATTAGAAATAGACTAAATACTTCCATTATTTTAATAAAATAAAAGAAAAAACTTAATTTTCATTGCTCATTTGTTATAGTAAAATTTAACAACTAACTATAAAGATGTGAAGTAAATTTCTTATCACGTTCTGCTCTTAATGTAATCTCGTCATGATACATAAGGCTACGTCTAAACTCAGCAATCAATTTAGCTTTCCATAGCTGCTCAGGAGTTAGCTTCTCTTTGTATTTAAAATAATGCCACCTTAGAATTAATAAAATTAATTTCTTAAAAATGGTCCAGTTTTGCAGGAATATTTATCCGCAAGGAGTGGCAGGTAGTATGACAACAAAACTGCCATTTAATAAATTAGACTTACAAAATAAGATTGCATGGATGATTTGGACCATAATTGTAATAAATTGTTCCATTTATTAGGCCAATAACTGATATAGAAAGAAGTGATTTTAGTATCAACGTATTTCTAGTACAACGCAGAATATAATATTGAAGATTTGCCTTAAATTTATCAAAACGTCCCATCTTATTTGGATTAACAGGTATTTGTTTTGCAATATTTCTGCACATTTCATTGTAAGCTGAAACGTTGTCAGAATTTGAAGGTGACTCCATTTTTCATGCAAAAAATTTTTATCCAGACTAAATAATACAGTTTGAATACTATTAGTAGAAGGTAAAAATAAAAGCAGATTTGTTTGACTTAAGTATTAATTTCTACGAGAAGAAACACATACCTATGTATAATTTACATAAAGTGGAATAGCACTGTTTCAAATTATGAGGTAGATTATGCGGATGCGGAAAAATTTTATATTTTTATTAGAATACCTAATTAAATTTTTTCCTTAAGGCTACGACGATGGAAAAAAAAGTTTCTATTTGAATGCCGTCAGTTGAGTCTCTTTAAAGACATACATCTGTAAATATTTGTTCATCCATATTTCCCTGTTTTTTTCTCATTTCGACTATTTTTCTAAATTTTAGTAAAAGTCGTTAATTTTCATTTCTAATTTTATTCGAATTTTTTAGTTATGTATATTCCTCAGATATCAAACCGGTGCGATTCCAAAATCAGAAATATAAAATTTTTGGGAATTCTCGAAAATTGGGAATACATTTATCGATGCAATCCCTGGTATGTATAAATTCTATTTTAAAGAATTTTATGAATACTGAATTTATATCTATAGTCTACAACGATAAAGCTCTTATTGTAGTTTCATGGATTGCTACACTTTCATTTATTACTGCTACTTTAATCAGGAAACGACACATGCCAAATGGATCATCAATTATTATTAATTTTTATTTGGTAGGAATAGTTTTTGCCGCATATTTATTATTTTCTTGTCTTGTTGGATCTGATGTGAAGGAAACATTATTTATTTTGTGGTTTAAACTTTTTGATGGAACGTACAAACGGTTGCTGTTAACTTTTTCATTAATTATTTTTTTTTATTGTTTAGGTTATGCTTATTACTTTTTTGGTTATTATGTGCCTTTGAATCTGTTCTTTTCTCAATTATGATAAGTTGCCGTAAAAGAAAAGCATCTACAACACACAGAAAATTTTTTCACCTGACAATTTCTTTAATTGTTATTAGTGGGCTTTACTATGATCCTCTCTTCTTGGCACTTTCTGGGCATCTTATGTTGCAGATTTTTATAATAATAGAGGTTTGTTATTTAGAAATAAAAAATTGATTGATAAATCAATATAATGTATTATTTGATGACAGCAATAGGTAGACATCGCGGAATGATTTTATGTACCAATTACAGTTATTTCTATTAGGATCACCAGCTTTATTCACAAAATTTAATTATTTTTTCTGATTCTATTGATTTCAGGTTTTTCGGAATCAAAGAATTGAACCATGGTGCACTTTTTTGGATCAAATGTTTCTTATTTTTATTGATGGTCAGGATTCACATGATCTCATCCTAACACCTATTTTCTTACTTGCCGGGATGTTTTTGCCATTGTTTTTAGATTTCTCGATGCTTTACTCACCTAGTTGGGTGTTGAAGCAAAGGCATTTTTCTGGTGTTATCAGCATTGGAGTTGGAGACAGTTTTGCTGCAATTGTTGGTTCTAGGTTGTTAAATATTAAATTTAAATAAATTTTTTATTTCCTTTTGTTCAGATTTGGTCGTATTCCCTGGCCCTTTGGAAATAGAACTAAATGTTCTAAAACTATTGAGGGCTCCTTAGCAATGTTTTTTAGTCAGATTATTGCAATTGAACTAATTTTCGGGTTTTGTTCACTGAATCCTTCATTATTTCTTTCTGCTCTGACTTCGACTATAATTGAGGCTTATTTAACTTCTGGCGATAATTTACTGCTTCCTCTTTGTTTTACAACAATTATTTCTTTATTTGAGTGACAAACTGAATTTTGTTGTATATTTTTTAATATTTGATTACTAAATTTAAGTATATTCTGTGGATATTAAAAATTAGATCAGGTTGTTATTCTATTTTTTCCTTGTCTTTTGTTTTTGTTACCTCATTTTGTTATACTTGAGAACAATAAAACTTTTTTTTTTTAATTTTACAATATGATTAATTTGTTTTAGCATTAAATAAATCAACTTTAATTTTATTATAATTTTTATTCTTTATTTCCAGCTTATAGAATGTCTCGAAACTTGGATATTGACGAGTGTTTAAAGGATAAGGTTTGTATTCATTTTTTGTGAGTTGGATATATTTCCATTAACATAACATAAAATTTTTGATTCACTTTTTAGTCAAGTAATTCATTTGAATCATCCCCAGAGTTTGTTGAACTTGTTGCCCTTGTATGTCGTTATGGAGAGTTTTTATCACTTACTCCATTTTCATATTTTGATTTATCATCAGCTTTAAAGAAAGAGCAGAACGCATCGGTTTTTTAATCTTTCAATTTAATTTTGCTCTTTTGTAGTATAATTATTACACTTCTGAATCGTTAGAGAATTCAGCTTTGCATAGTGCATTATTGGAAAATCTGGTGGCAGAGATTTTACTATTTTTCAGTATTAAGTTTGACAGGTTTTGGAAATTTTGTCTAAATTTATGCAAAATATTTACAATTAGCTCTAATATCTACAAAAAATTGAATGGGCTTATTGTTTCTATTAACCGCTGGTCTGTGCCTAAATTCAGCGAACGTTTGTTGTTTCCCTCACAACTTATTGTTACTAGCAAGACTGAAGAGGAAGACCAAAGTGACAATGATGATGAAACGACTAACAGAACTAATTCATTAGGCAATGATTTTTCTAATGGAAATATGGACGTTAGTTTCAATGGTTTTCTTAATTATTAATAACATTTATTGAAGTGTCAGACTACCAAAAAAAATTCTATAAAGTGGGTACCTGACATTCTAAACTTATCGACAATTGATAAATTAAAACTATTTTGTTTTTTAATTGATGCACAGTTAGCTTGTGCCCATGATGCTAATCAATTAGATGAGGTAAATGTAATAAGTAAATAATTTTATTTTAATCTTTTTAGACGTTTTCGGATGAACAACAACGAATAGTTCCAGTCGCAATTGATTCCTCTGGACGAAAATTTTGGTATTTTGGTGGTACTTGGCTTTTTCTTGAAGATAGAAAGTTATTTAATGCAGTGGAGGAGGTGGAAAAAGTTAAAGATGTATTGAAGAATGTAGAGTGTTCACTCAAACAGTTTAATGAGAACATTAGTTCAACAAATCGCAAAAACAATAGAAATAAGGTTACAAAAAGTAGATTCAATAAAAAAAATACAAAGCCTGTTAACCGTTTGTCTACAAATAAAATTAAAAGGTTAAATTATTTTAATCTATTTTTAGTATTATGATAATTAAAGCACATTTAATCAAAATATTTTGGATGAAGCTAATAGGAATCTTTGTACTAGCTCTTGTTTTCAAGTTATTTGCAAAGATTCTAATCATTTATTTAATCTTATCAATGCATATAAATTACAGAAAGGGGTTAAACAAAATGCTAGTCTTATTAATCAATTGGAAGAATGCCTGCATTGTATTCAAACTATTGAAAAGGAGGTATTGTTTAAATGTAGTGAATCCACCCTGAATAAGATCACTTTAGAGACAGACTTTCCATTTCTAAGTATTTAAATTGTGTATTAGTCTTCAGTGTAGGCCCTTAGAATTTATATAAGATTATACTTTTAGAACATTGAAAAATTGGAACGAGAAGCTCAAGTTCGACAAAGTGCTCGGATTGTTATGTTGGCTGAAAAGAAAAGACAGGAGAAGGAAAAGCAAAGAATTAAATTATTAGAACTTGCAAGGCGTAAAAAAGAGGAAGATGAGCAGAAACGTTTAACCGATAGTGCAATGAAACTTTGTGAACAGGTAAAAAATTTTATTTTTAAAATTTTATTTCATAATTAATTTTAGTCACGTGAACAACGCCTTCTGCAAAGACAGCAACGTATTCAGGAACAGTTGGAACAGAAGGAACTTATTGATGCAGGAATAATTTTGCCTTCCTCCCATTCTTCTTGTAGAGATGATCTGAGTAGTATAGGATCAAGCACTGAAGAGAACGATTATAGGGAAATCAATAAATCATCTAATAAAATACCACGTTTACCAGCATATGATTGGTGGAAACCAGGTAATCTATATTTGGGGATGGCATTTTTTAAGATTTGTTTATTATTTAGTTACATCTTCCCCCTTTTACGGCAATGATGATGCTGGAATTTTTCGCACTTTATTTAAGTAATTTTAAGTAATTATATTCCTTAATTGTCACAATAGGCGAAAATCTTCGGATAAAAGACGTTCAAATATTTTGGGAAGAACTCTTTTAACGGATGATCGTCGAGGTTTGTTTACAATTTCAAACCTATCTTATAAAATATTTTTAAAGTTTCCTTAATTGCCTCACCCTCTTCGACAGCTACAAAATTATCATCATCCAGAAGTAACCAAACATTGCCAGAAGATTTAATAATTGGGAGAAATTGTGCATCTTCTAGAACATCTTTTTTGAACCCAAAAAAACCGTTAAATCCACAAAGTGACGATATTTTTACTTATTCTTAATTATTGTATTTTATTTATTTAGGTTTTTATGGTTCATCTACTAGTGGATTTGATAAAATTAGGAATGCTCTTAATTTACAAAAAATGGAGAGTTCTGATACATCTGATGATTCGGATTCTTTTATTAAGAGCTCGTCAAGAAAATGGGCTCCAGTTCATCCTGCTTCTTTGATCTGTAATAAAACTCGAGAATGTAATGACAATTAAGCAGTGAGATAAATTAGGAAAACAAAGCGTTTAATATTCTATTTTAATTTGCATCGTCAATTTTTTGTATGAAGGATATTGTTGTCATATTATATGAGATAATCGCGGATCTGCTATCCTAATTTCTTTTTTTACAGATATTTCTTACATGTTTACGTAAATTATCTGAATTATGATGGCACATTTTTATATTAATAATGTTGACTTTATCTTATTGTTAGTTAAAATGCATCAATTATTTATATAAATGAATGTTCCATTTTCCCCAAATATTTATAGTCTTTGTTTTATTATTTTTCATTTCTTGTTGAGACATTTCTTCATTGTTTTTAAATTTTGTTGATTTATTGAATCATTAACAAAAATTTGTTTATTATTTAAGGAAAGTTTTACTTTCGATATAAATATCTGTTCACCAATATTTTTGACAAATTGTTTTAAAGTACAGGGCTGCTGCAATGGAGCTGTCCGAATTAATTGAGAAGAACCGCATAGATGGTGTTTTTCTTTGTGAAGGTATTATTTAAAAAAAAATTATTTAACTGAATTGCAGGACCTCGACCTCCACAAAAAGGTTCGTTAGCCTTGACGGGGCATCATTTGATTTTTTCACCCGAAAAGACTCACTGGAATTCACGTCCAGTTGAAGAATCAGCTGAAAAATGTTCAGAAAAACTTGATTGGGACTGTCAGAGAATAGAGGACCAAGAATTTTGGGTAATTTGTTTTACTTTTAACAATGCTAATTTTATCTAGTTACTTCATCGTGCCGTTGATAGAGTTCTTATCGAACAGATTAATAGAAATCCAACAATTAAGCAGGGAGCTTATCTTCGACTGAAATGTAAAGTGAGTTTTAGTATTTGCAAATATTTTTTTAACTTTATTTCTTTGAAATTTTTAGAATTTTTTACATATTTGTTTCGAGCTCGACGATCTTCGTGACTGCCAACTTGTAGCTCGATCAATCGAAACTTTATCAAATCTGAGTAAATAGTTGTTAGGTTAGGATATTAATGTTTTTAAATTTCAGATGATATTGGACATGATTATCCTTTCTATTACCGTTGTCCATTCACTGTACTTGACGATGGATGGAGGGCCTATGTTTTAGAAGACAAGTTTTCTAAGCTACAACTGTTGACTGGAGAACGGTTCCGAATCAGTTCAGTTAACAAAGATTTTGGGGTAAAGAACATTTAAGTATTATTGTTATTGAATTATTTATGAGGAATTTTATAATTTTAAGGTTTATATTTATCTAATTCTTAAGGCGTGTTCCTCTTATCCTGAACAGGTAATTGTCCCTAAAGGAATTGGTGATGATTATCTCCGCATATCGTCCACTTTTCGTAGTGGTGGACGATTCCCGGTGTTAAGCTATTATCATCAAAAGACTAAGGTATTTTAACCTCTGTATTATATAATAACAAATTTTATTAGTCGACTATTTATCGATGCGGTCAGCCATTGATTGGGCCAACAAGCAGACGTTGCAAAGAAGATGAAGTTATCTTAAACTCTATGCTCTCGAACTTTTCTCAAGGATTAATTTATGATACAAGATCAAAATTAATTGCACAAACAAGTCGAGGGAGAGGTATTTACTAATTGCTATAATTATACAAATTTAAATTATAAATAGGAGGTGGCTGTGAAAGTCAGATGTATTACTCAAAATGGAAATACTTAAATGGAAATGTTCCAAGGCTAAAAGATTTGCACGAATCATTGACACGATTAATTGAAGGTGGATAAAAATTATAAAAAAATTAACTTTGCCTTTTAGCTTGTATTGAGAACTCAGTTTCCTTTCTATCGAGACTTGCGAATTGTGGATGGCTACAATATATTAGCGACACTCTAACTGGAGCAGCAACAGTCGCACAAGTTGTTCATTGCATGGAAGAAGGTATTTTTAAAATAATAAATTATTAACTATTATATTTTAATTCAGTTTCAGAGGTCCCTGTGCTCGTTCATGGAGGTGATGGCATTGATTCAACCCTTTTAGTTACTTCACTTGCACGACTTATATTAGATCCAGATGCTCGAACGGTTTCTTAACTGAATTTTATCTTTCTTATTTTTATAGATTCGGGGTCTTCAATCTTTAATTGAAGATGAATGGACAGGTGCTGGTCATCCTTTTAGTATTCGTTGTGCTCATGCGGCATTTGCAACTGGTGCAATTACTGGGCCATCTGAATCGCCAGTCTTTTTATGTTTTCTAGATTGTGTTTGGCAGGTGAGTTTTTTTTATAACAAAAAATGCTTTAAAGAAGGTATTAATCATGCCTAAATTTTTAGCTTATGCGACAATATCCATCTTGCTTAGAATTCAATGAACAATTTTTAATTTTTCTCTTTGAGCATGCATATGCGTCGGAATTTGGCACTTTTTTGGTAAAACATTTTTAATTATTTTAACGTAAAATTAAATAATTAAAAATTTTAGGGAAATAACGAACAAGAGAAGCGTAATTTTAATGTAAAGGTTAAGTACATATTTTTACTTCAGAATTTTATTTTAAATTTTTTTGTTTCAGACACATACAGTTTCTTTATGGTCATATGCGAATCACCCAGCTGTACTTCCTATCTTTCTCAATTGTCTTTATAGGCCGTATGACCAACCTATTTGGCCTTCAGTTGCCCCACAAAGCATTGTAAATATTTTTTTGGCTTAATTTTATTAATCTTTATAAAAAAAAAGATCCTTTGGGAACGAATATATTTACGTTGGCAACGGAACTGGTCTCAGTTTGACCGGGCACTTCAAACTTTGAATTCATGGAAGCAAGAAGAGAAACGTTTTATTTCAAGATTGCAAGCCTTACAACAACAGCAAAGGTATGAGTCATAATTTCATTTAATATATGTACAATATATTTATATATATTTAAGTGAACAATCTAGAAGTATTTCTGCATGTTCAACAATTACTTCAACAGAGGCTGCACAACACTCAAATTCTTCCCATTCACAATTGATACAGAATGAAGCTAAAATAATCTTGCCACATAATCCTTTTGCATTGGAAAATCTTGTAAAAATGGATCATTTAAATATCACAAGCTTTGACAATGAAACAGACGGAGAAGGTTTTGAGGTTGGTAATGTGGAAAAATAAAAACATACTCTTTAGTCTATTGATTCTTATCTAATTACTTAAAGGTAGTGGAAGATATATCGAATAATGATGGTAGTAGACGGATGACAAAGATAGCGGCAAATTCTTCCACAGCATCTATGCTGAACGGTGCAAAACAAACGGCGCGACAATTTCTTCAAAAACTTGGCCCTTCGTTTATATGATTTTCTTTTATTGTAAATTATATACATATTTAAATGTAAATTGCTATTATAATACTATAGTCATATTGGTGCTTAAGCTTAATTTAATATCATTTTTTGCAATTTTAAAAGATTCAAAATATTTTTCTGAGTATAAGTTTTTCTTTTATACATTTTAGTCGACATAAAAATTGATCATTTGTCTATTTAAAGCAATTTATACTTAAGAAAAACTTATAATATGTATCTATATTTATAAGCTTTATTTTTATGTTATTTACTGGATATTAATTGACATATTTTAATTTTACCTCTGTGATATTTATTTATAAAGTTCAATTGTCTTTTTTAAACGTCTTTACAATAACAATATCTTTTGCAATTAATTAATATTAAAAAAAATTTACATAAGGTGATGGCTACTGGAGCAGCAAAAAAATTCAACGAACTCTATCTTTATCCAAAAGGGCGTAAAACAATGATGCAAAAAACTTTGGACACTTTGTTCGGCAGAAGTGATGGGAAAAAGTTTGTAACACAGGGTCTTTTAGATCGTTTGTCGGTAATTTTTACTTTATATAAAATTAAAATACCCCCTCTATGATACACAGTGCCTATTTTTTCCTTACTCGGATCTGAAAGGCAATATTTTGGAGGATTTAATGATTTTGTTATTAGGAGAGAAGAAAAAGAGCTTTGGATCAAATACCAGATCAAGATTGGACAAGTGTTTGGCCTGCATCACAGAGCTTCCGCTCATCGGTTGTGCCACTTCCTGTAAGAATGGGTTTCCGTACCGATAAGGAAGCTAAAGTGAAACTTCCACGCGGAGCGTACGCAAACTTAGAATTAATGAAAATACCCAACTTTCTCCATTTAACACCACATCATATACAAAAACATTGCAACGCTGTTAAAAGTAAGTTCTTAGCTTACTATTTCTAACGCTTCCTTTAATGACCTGACCTACCCATCATTGTTTTTTCTCTCTATCTCTCTTCCTAATCAATTTTAAGATTATTGTATTCTTATCTTTACTGAACATTCTTTTAAACCTTTTCTTAAGATTAAATATGCAATTTTATAAGATTTATGTTGTTTTATTTTCATATTAGAGCTTTTCCTTCCTTTTTCGTGTATTTTCCACTTATACATAATTTACCCATAACGTTACTTCAATATTTAACTATATACATATGTACGTACATACATATATGTAACATCAATTCATTATTTTTAACATTAATCTTTCTTTTTATTAAGACCAAGATTTCCACAATCCAATAATTTTCCGCGATTTTATGATAAATTTTAGCCTGGGCCTATCTTCTTTCCGACACTGTACATATATATTTATTTCCTATTTTAACCAGTCCATTTGTTTTAATTTTCTATTAATCTGAAATATTTTAAAGAATTTTGTACAAAATTTCCTGATGAATTGAAAAGGTTCGAGTGTCAACAAAAGTATTTCCCATTAGAATTCCGCTATAGCGATTATGTTCATCAAGGGACCAACATCCGCGACAATCGTTCACGTCAAGTCTCAATGGGTTTACGGCTTGATGTACTTGAGTTAGATACACATTCACATCTCAAGTTTCGGCAACTTTCTGGTGACCGATACAATAAAGAAACTGATGTTTTTACTGTTACTTCCAATCGGTTTGTTTACTGTTGGATGATTTATTTTCCTTTTATTACTTTAAGGTGCCCGACTCGCAGGCAAAATCGTGAATATTCTGAGTATTTGCTCACTGCTCTCTATTTTGAGTCTAACAAGACTGAACCTTGGGAAGCTGATTTTATTAATAAATTTCAAGTTAAACAAGAGGCAAAAATATAAGATGAAGAAGTTGTTCTAGAATACAAAAATCTTTTAATTGAATAGGACCTGATGTTGCGATCTTCGATTAATTAGAACTATTTATATTTTGTTTACGTATATTTTTAATATAAAATAGTTCAATATTCTTTATTTAACTATCTAATGTTATCTGCATTCATTATTTATCATCATATTTTTAATTGCTAATTATTTTTTAGTTTTTAGATTTAAAATATTAGTTAATCAATTGATTTTTGGTTGAAAATATGCAGCGTCGTCAATTGCCTTTTTTGGATGTGCGAAGTGACTTTTTGGTATTTATTTTTAGTATTTTATTTTAAATTACTTCTGGTCAGGTTTACGTAACGAATGTACCATCAACACTTAGTGGCAAAGAGCTCAAAAGTCGTATCAATGCACAATATGGGATGGTTTGATTTAATGAATTGGATTTTCAATTTTAATTTTTAGGTTAAGTTTCTTGAAACATTTGAAGCGTGGGCTCGTCGTCGGATTGGTTGCATTGTGATAGAGTTCTTGACTTTTGATGGAAGTGACGCATTTATGCGCGCTGCAATTGAGCATCGGATTCCTTATCTTGGCGATGTTAATGTGCAGCATGTTGGAATTGTATGTACTTTAATTGGTTGGCTTATAACAAGTTGCTTTTGTTTAGGTTGGTCGTCGTCATTTCTTTGAGCTTATCCACCGTGACACTGATATTGACCTGCTTGACTGTAATGGGCAGGTTTCTCTTTTCTTTGCGTGTTTTTTACTTTTTTTTTATTAACTTTTTCAATTTTTGTGTTCAATATGACTTGTTATCTTTTTAGCCTTCCGACAATAACTGGAAACGTTATAAACGTGATAGACCTCAACGTTCAAAGCCATATACTAGAGAGCCAATTATATTCGATCGGGGAGAAAAACCAAAACAAATTGTTGATGAGAAGAGTGGAGATGGAGCTACTCTGCCACGATCACAACGTCACAACAGTCCATCAAGTGATGAAAGCGTTGGTCCTTTTCCAAGCAGCAGTGGAGCTTTACGCAAGGTATTTCAATTAAATAACCTAGTTAAGCAAATTTGAAGAACAAAGGGTTTAGCCTTAATTTACTTGTATTATATTGTTATGTATTCTAGTTTAAGGTTAGTTTATTTTTAGTTTTCAAATTTAAATCATTAAAGTCTCATATCACTTTTAAACAATTAATATAACAAAAATTTATCTATTCTTTTATATCCATTATTTGAGAGAGAGAGAGGATATAAGCACATGATTTATTTTATTTTGAATTTTGTATACATTTTTTTGGGTCCTCCCATGTTCTTCAAATTTGTCTTAATTAAAAATCTATTTTTATCCTCTCTCTCCTTAGCGCAACCGGATCTGATGGGTTCAATTGAATTGTTAAAAATGAAACTGAAATGTTGTTTTGTTGAATACATATTTTGAATTTACTTTAAATATATTTTCCATTTATTTTTACTCCGATTCTAATAATGTTAGACTTTTGTGATATATATTAGAGAATTAGAATTAATTCTAAAATTACATGTAAAATTATTTGGTCCTTAAAATTTTAATATATCACAAAAGCTTGCTTTATTACTTCATTTTCAACATTTTCTCCCTAAAATAAAAATTTTGTCTCCAAAAGTATTTTTTAAAATTTAACTATTTTGTTTGATTTTATATTCAATTTTCTAGTTGATTAAATTCTCGGTTTGGCAATCAAAAACAACTGGTCAAACTCATATTCTCACATTTGATCCATCAGTTAAGAAAGAAAAATCACCTTTTGGACAGCAACAAAAAAGTATTGGAAAAAGACCATTAATAGAGAAGAATAAAATGAAAACAATTTGTCTTGGAAACAACAAAATTATTAATCATAACCAAATTGTTTCAGAACGCTTAGACCGTCTTCGTGCAAAATATAATAAAGAAGCATCTTCCAAAAAATTATTTGGTGATGGTGGATGTTTCATCCCTCTTGCTTCTAAAAAACGAAATTCTATTGTGCTTCCTATTAAACCATCTGCTGCTGTTTTGCCTATGAAAATTACTGAAGTAAGGAATCTATTTTATATATTTTAAACTTTAACTTTTTGAGGATTTGGAAGATGGAGAGATCCCTGATGAAGAAAACTTTCTTGAAGATGGTGAACAACCTATGGAATTATGCAGTGACCAAGAGGATGACAAGAAATTAGTGCAAAGGCAAAAAATCAAAGTTCGTTCAGTAAAAGGTAAGACTTTGATGACTAAATTTCCATTCAAAAATGCAAACAAAGATGACAATCTTCATGAGCCTAAAATTACAAATGAGCCTAAAAAGGAGAACAAAGCTAATAAGACTGACAATGAAAATTATTCACCACAAAAATTGCAGAAGATTTCAAATGATTCAGGAAATTACAGTTGTACAGAGGACATACTAGACTTTGATTTTCCATTTGAATTGGTTGAAGGGGATTGCAGTCCTGAACCTAAAAAGACTTTAGCAACTACAAACAACTCTGTTTCTATGGGTTTGTTACTTTTAAATTTTTCAAATTTATGTAGTGGGAGGACCTAGTTTTTTTCGAAAATTAAAATTTTTTTAATATTAAATGTTTAAACATTAAATTTAAGATCTTGTGTCAAATAAAGTCGTTGAAAATCCGAGAAAGAGTGGCGATGAAATCGAGGACGAACTTATAAATGTAGAGGATATATTGGAAGGAGAATCAATTGCGGGTGATATTGATGAAAGCTGTTTGGAGGATAATTATGCTGCTCATTCACCTAGTACTGGTTGTGGAAAAATTCAAATAAAAGTATTTTTAATTAATTATTTAACAATATTAGATTTTTTATAATCTGAATTTCTGTCTTTTTTTGATTCAATTATTTTATTTTATTTTTGAGTTAGCATCAATCAACAAGCCATCAGGCAGATTTGCAACAATTGAGGAATTTTTTGGTGGAGAAGGGACACCCACTAAAATTGGAAATGTTCAACAACAATGGTCGTCCTCAGAGGGAACAACCACTGGGCTCGAAAATTCAATTTGCCGCATGTCAATTGGACGAAAAGGAGAAATAAATGGATCTTTAAATCAATCAACTATTTAAAATGTTTGTTTAAAATAAATTTAAATGCATACTTAAAATGGTTCTGTGTGTCGAATTTAGTTTTTTCTTTTCTGAATTCGCCCTTGGGAACCAAAAATAAAAAATAAATGATTTATTTAATTTTTGGTTACACAAATGATTAGTGACTAGTAAATATTATAATCAATTATTACATTTCTAAAATATTAAGGACATTAATTTTATAAAGATTTTTGAATTTATTGTTTTCATTTTATTGGAAAAATTTTTCTTCTCTGTATTTCTCTAGAATTTTGTATATTATTTAAAATATATTTGTTTATGCAATATTTTTTAGTGACACAACATGAACAAGAACTTTATAATTATTTATTTATTTGTTTACATGGGAATTTTGTTTTCGTCGCAACACCAATTTTGATACTACTAAATAAAGATATATTTTTTAAATTAACTTATACATATTTAATTAGTAGGCGACTATATTCTCTAAATATTAAAATTAAATATTTTAGATAATATACTCTTAAATTTGAAACATTTTCAGGGAAATTTAATTTCAAAGTTTTATTTATAAATCTCAGCATGTATTCTGACTATTTTCTTTAATAAAAAAAATATTAAAATTTTAAGAATAAGACTATGTAGAATATTTAATTAGTAGTAGAGTACATGTTAATTTATTTAATTTAGTTGAGATTAACAAATTTTTAAAATTTTATTTTTTTTTAACTTATTTTAAAGCTCAACTTGTTGCTTATCTTAAAAACATTCACATATTTTATTGTTTTACTTTTTTTTTGACAAATAAATTATTAGATGAACAATTTGTTTTTAAATGATTATTAGGGGGTTTATTTATAGAATCTGAAGGAAAACAGAAAATTAATTATTTTTAAAAAAATATTTATTAATTACTATTTTATATAAAAAAAAGTATTAAATTTATTTAAAAAATTTTTTTAATTATTATAATTTACAGAAAATATAAAAACTATTTTTATTGACTTATTTGAAAGAATTTTTATAACCTTGAGATATTTATGGAAAAGTAATATATGTATTTATATGTACACATAAGTAAATATATTTGCATGTTTTTGCTTTCCTTCAATGTCATTAAATCAGATTTTCTTTTAATTTTTAAAATTAATTAAATTATTATTAATATAGAATTAAATATTTAATTTTATTAATACTTTATTTTGTATTATTTTCTTTTTAAGGTTGTTGAACTTTTAAATAAAAATTAATTGATGTATTATTTTAAAATTTATAATATATGTACGGATAAGAGAATTTAAAAATTTTATTTTTGAATTTTAATATTTAATTAATTAATTTTTATTTTAATTAAATTTATAGTTAATAAATTAATTAAATTCTTTTTTTTATTTATTTTAATTAATTTGAGAAAATTTTATTTTTTAAAAATGACCTTTTTATTTAACAAAATATATTATTATAATTATTATTATTAAATAGTTAGGTTTAAAATAAATAAAAAAAAGGTCAGATTTTTGTAAGGAAAAAAGGAAAGGTGATTAAGGAAAAAATAATTATATATTTATGTACATATATGAATAAATTAATTTTTTCTAAAAAATTAATAAAGCGAAAAAAAATTCTTTTTCTTTTTTCTATTTAAAATAAAAAAGTTCCCAAATTAAAATTATTTTTTAATTAACTAGATTTATAAATGTCTTTTTTTTTTAATTAAATTAACTCTTTAAAATAAATAAAAATAAATTAAATTATTTAATTTATTTCCTCTTTTACATAAATACCACTCAAAGAAGATTTATACAAAAATAAGCTTTTAATGGGTACATGTTTTTATGTAAAAGTACTAGAATATATTAAATGGATAAATGGACTTTTTATGTTTTTAAGTACTTAAAAAAAGATAGAAAAAGGAAATAAATAATCTTTAATTAAAATATATTTAAATTAAATTAATTTTATTATTTAATTAAATTAAAATAAATAATTTAATTTTTGTTCATTAATAATTATAAAAGAAGAGACATTTTTATTTTAAAAAAAAATTATTTTATTCTTTTTCTCTTTTTTATTATACGTACAACTATTTATTTTAATTTATTCAAATAATCAAAATTAATTTTCCATAATTCTTTCCGCTCTTTTTTTTAATATTTATTTTTTCTATAAAATAAATATATTATTATTTAAATAACTTATTTAAGTATTCTTAAAAATTTTTAAAGAAAATAATTTTTATGTTGAATTACTTTTGCTTTCAATTTTATTAAATATCTACATAAATACATAATATTTAATCTTAAAATATTTTTAAAAAATACTTAACATAAAAATGTTCAATAAATATAAAAAAATAAAATTAATTTAGAATTAAATTTAAATATTATTTTTAAAAATAGATAAATAAATTTCTATTTTATTTTCATGGCCACTACTCTATATATACATACATTTATATATTTATTTTTCTCTAAATAACAAAAATATACTCTTTTCTATTTTCTCTCTCTTTTTTTAAATAAAAAAAGAAAATGTGCTTTATTTAAATAAAATATGTGACCAAAAGCATATAAATAAATAAATATATTAGCAACAAAACAACGTTTATTTATTTATTTATATTTAATAATTAATTAATTTTTTAAATTATTTTAATAAAATTTAATATTCCTTTGTTAAAAAATCCTCTTTTATTTTAGACAGAAAAAAATTTTATTCTTCTTTTTTTTTTAAATTACTAATATTTTAAATAAATAAATACTTTACTTTACTCTTTTGGAAAAATAAAAGACAAAAAAAAAGAATGATGCAATAATATTATGTCCTAAAAATGTTTTAAGAATTGATGCAATCTCTGCCAGTCATTTTCTTTTATTTTTTCCTTTGTCTGTTCTTTTATAGGAAAGAAATATAATCCTTAAAAAAATAAAGTGTAAGAACTTACTTTAATTTTAAATTAATTAATTAATTTTTAAAGGAAAAAAAGGAGAATATTTCTGTCATTAATAAATATACTTTTTAATCATTTTATTTTAAATTTATTTATTTTTACTTTTCCTTTACTTTAATCAATTATTTTTATTTGTAAAAATAATAATAAATATTATTATTATCATTTTATTTAAATTTAATTGATATAATAATTTATTTTAAATAAATAAAAATACGGAGAAATTTATATCAATTAATTAATTAATTATTTTTATTTTCATTTCTTTTATCATTAATATATAATATATCCATTAAATATATCCTTTTATCTCTTTTTAAATTAATAAATTGTTTCTTCTATTAAATTAGGGAATTTTAATTGATTTTTTATTTTATTTTAAAAAGCTAATCAAATAAATAATTTTTCTCTTTTTTCTTTTTTTAAATTTTATTCCTAAAAATGGATTTAAATATATTTAGGTATTTATTTATTTTTTATTAAAATATTTTCTTTTTTTTCAATAATTTAATTTTTATTAATTAATTAATTCATAAATAAATATTTACTCATTCCTTTGACTTTTAATAAAAATAATTGTAATAAAATAAATTATTAATATTTAGATTTATTTATTATTATTAATTTAATTATTTTTTCCTTATATTTATTTAAATTAAATTAATTTTTAGTTATTCCTTCAACAAATTAACTTTATAATTAATTAATTAATTTAAAAAAGAATGTCTTTAAGATTAGATTCTGAAGAAACTAAGCCAGTTTATGAATCACCAATAACTCAAAAAGAAGATTATGAAAATGTAATAAATATTTTAATTTTAATTAATTAATTTATATTTAAATATTTTAAAAAAGGAAGGAAAAGATGATGTAGCCTTAAAACCAAAAATTCGTCTTTTTGGAGGTGTTATGGTAATTGTTGGTTGTATAATTGGTTCTGGAATATTTATTTCACCAAAAGGAGTTCATGAAAGTAATTTTAATTTAATTTAATTTAATTTAATTTAATTTAATTTAATTTAATTTAATTTAATTTAATTTAATTTAATTTAATTTAATTTAATTTAATTTAATTTAATTTAATTTAATTTAATTTAATTTAATTTAATTTAATTTAATTTAATTTAATTTAATTTAATTTAATTTAATTTAATTTAATTTAATTTAATTTAATTTAATTTAATTTAATTTAATTTAATTTAATTTAATTTAATTTAATTTAATTTAATTTAATTTAATTTAATTTAATTTAATTTAATTTAATTTAATTTAATTTAATTTAATTTAATTTAATTTAATTTAATTTAATTTAATTTAATTTAATTTAATTTAATTTAATTTAATTTAATTTAATTTAATTTAATTTAATTTAATTTAATTTAATTTAATTTAATTTAATTTAATTTAATTTAATTTAATTTAATTTAATTTAATTTAATTTAATTTAATTTAATATTTAAAAGATTTATTATCTGTTGGTTGGTCATTAATTGTTTGGGTAATTTGTGGTTTATTTTCTGCAATTGGAGCTTATTGTTATGCTGAACTAGGAACGTAAAAGAATTTATATAATTAATTAATTTAATTAAATTTAAAGATTTATTCGAGAATCTGGTGGAGATTATGCTTATGGTAATTAAATTTTATTTTAATTTAATTAATTATTCTTTTAAAGTATTAGCAGCTTTTGGCCCACTTTGTGGTTTTCTTAGAATGTGGATTGAATGTATTATTGTTCGGTTATATTTATTTTAATTTAATTTAAATTATTTTCTTTTTTAGTCCTTGTACAATAACAGCAGTTGCAATAACCTTCTCTACATATATTTTACAGCCTTTCTTTACTAATTGTCAATTACCTCCATTTGCTCCCCAGCTTTTGGCTGCTGCTGTTATTAGTTAATTTAAATTGATTTTAAATAAATTATTTTTATTTTAAAGTTCTTCTTTGTTTAATTAATTGCAAAAGTGTTAAATTTGTTACTAAAATTCAAAATATTTTTACAATTGCAAAACTTTGTGCTTTAGCTTTAATTATTTTAACTGGATTAATTTTAATTGTTTATGGAGATCGTAAAAATTAATTAAATTAAAAAAAATAAATATTTTTTAATTAAAGCATATCGTGATTCATTTAAAAATGCTTTTGAAATACCTGAAGGAATTGGAGCTGGACAAATAGCCATAGCTTTTTATTCTGGATTATGGGCTTATAATGGATGGAATTATTTAAATTTTATTACTGAGGTATTTAGAGAGAGGAAATTTATTTATTTTTTAATTTTTATTTTTAAAGGAAATGGTTAATCCAGTAAGAGATTTACCCATTGCTATTTTAATAAGTTGTTCAATTAGTACATTGTAAGTTTTATTTTTATAAATTAATATAGAAAGAAAATAAATGAAATAAATTATTTAATTTTATATTTTAATAAAATAATTAAATTTCAGATTTTATCTTTTTGCCAATATAGCATTTTATGCTGGTACTTCTCCTGAAGAATTATTAATTTCCAATGCTATTGCTGTTTCTGTATTTTATTAATTAAATAATCAAATATTTTTATTATTTAGTTTGCAAATAAATTTTATGGAATGTTTGCTTTTATAATGCCTTTATTAGTTGCTGGTTCTTGTTTTGGAACAGTTAATGGTGTTATGCTTACTTCCTCAAGGCTTTTTATTTTATTTAATTTTATTTATTTAATTTTTAGATTATTTTTTGTTGCTGGTCGTAATGAACATATGCCATCAATATTATCATTTATTAATCCTTATTGGAATACACCTGTACCTGCTGTTCTTTTTACTGTATTTAATTATAATTAAATTAATTATTTATTTATTTTAAAGGCAATTCTTTCATTAGCTTATTTATTACTTTCTGATAATATTTATACATTAATTAATTATGTTCAAATAGTTAATTGGTTAGCTATTGGTGTTGCTACTGCTGGCCTTATATGGATGAGGTTCTTAATTAATTAAAATTTAAATTAATTTTATTTTATTTTAGAGTTTCAAAACCTCCAAGAGATTATCCAAGGCCATTAAAAGTTAATTTATTTTTCCCAATTATTTTTCTTCTTGGATGTATTTTCCTTGTAGTATTCCCAATGTAAATTATATATTTATTTATTTTTTAAATTTAATTTTAAAAAAAGGTATCAAGCTCCAATGGATACAGCAATTGGTATTGGAATAATGTTAACTGGTTTACCTGTTTATTTTCTTTTTGTTTATTGGCGTGAAAAAATGAAAACAATTTCTCAATTAATGGGTTTTAAAAAATTAAATTTTAATTATTAATTAAATTTTATTTTTTAAAGATAATTTTACATTATTTACACAAAAACTTTTATTGGTTATTCCACCAGCTAAAAAAGAAATTTAATAAAAAAAGAAAAGAGAAAAAAGGAATATAAAGAAAGTTTTAATTTTAAAAAAATAAACTTTTTTTTTTAATTTTAATTAGCTCAAAACTTTTATTTTTAATTTTTTCTAAAAATTCTAATTTATTTGTTTTTAATTAAAATAGAAATTAATGGCTTTTTATTAATTAAATTAAAACAGAATCTATCTAAAAAACAAATTATTTTTTTGAAAATATTTTAAATAAAATCATTTAAAGTCATTAATTTATATTTTCTTTAACTTTTCTTAAATATTTACAATTTCATATTTTTTTAAAGTTGTTTTTTATTGCTCTATTTTATGCTATTATTTTTAATTCATATCAAATTCCATTCTTTTTTAAATTTTGTTTTTTGAATTATTAAAAAAAAATTTATTTTCAAAATAAACGGATTTCCCTATCTATGGTATTAGGGAAATATATTTTGGTAATTTGACAATTTTTTAAAATGAGAAAATAGAGAAGAACAAATATTGAGGAAAAAGCAGAGAAACAAAAGATTAGCTAATTTATAATTTTTGCGTTTTTTACTAGATTGTAAAATATTTTGGCGCACACAAATTATAAATATTTATTTGTATTGTTAAGAACGCCAAATACAAACACTCTGTCTACAATACACATTCTCCTGTTCTCTTACAAAATAATCCCCCATAGTTGTAAAATTAAATAGTTTAAATTATTAGGATCGGTGTCAAAGCAGAGACTGTTTCAACTCTTCCCTTTTGTTTAAAGAGTACTCCCTGGTTTTTCTAAAAAATAAAAATTATTAAATGGCAAAGTCAACGAGCAAATAAAGGTCAATAAATATATTTAATTTAAAAATATTTATTTTTTATTCGATCAAGTATTTTTATATTCTTTTTTTTAAATATGGCGTCGTTTTTGCTTAATTGTTTAATATTTTATATTGAACATTTTGCCCAACGCCATGTACGCCCTTTCATTTATGCGGCATTAGTTTATTTAAGAAAATATACTCCCCCCATTTTTTACTCAAGCTTTTTACAAAATTCTTTATTCATTTGTAATTTTTTTGTAAATATTGAAAAATATTCTAAATAAAAACTTTTTATAATTTTTATTTATTTTAGAAATTAATTTTCAATAATGAATCAACAAAATAAAAAAAGAACAATTCAAGATTCAAATCAACAACAAGATATATCAGCAGGTTGTGCTGCTACTCATTTAAAGAAACAAAATATTCGGCAAAAACGTTTCAATTTTATTAAACAACAATCTTCTTCTGTTGATAGTTTGAGGGATAAACAATTAACAACTTCTTTTTATGACTTTATAAATTTGGTTAGTATTGGATCTGGAGCTTTTGCTCAAGTTTATAAAGGCTTTGAAAAAGTGCCACCAAGCTTACTATCAAAAACACCTCTTCGTACACTCAGAGAGGTTGCTATTAAACGTATTAATGTAAGTATTTAATTGTAAATATTAACTAGATTCTGTTATTTAAAATAGAAATTAAGGCCTTTTTTATAACACATGTTAAGTAATTATATTTAGGTATTTGTTGTTCCTCCATTAAACTCCCAAAAGGGATTAAACCTCTAATCCCCCCTATTCAATAGACCAGAACACCAATTATTTAGATCTATTACCTTCTATATATAAACTTAAAAATTAAAATAAAAATTGATAAAAAACATTTATGAGACAGCAGAAAGGAAATTATTTAACAAATAGGAGTATCTATTTTGAGATTTTGGGACAAATATGTATGTATATACACTGATTTTTGGATGACCAAAATTAATATTTATTTTTTAATTTTTAAAGCTTACTGCAATAACTGATCCAGCTATTTACAAAACTACAATTAATGAAGTTAAAATTTTTAGTGCTTTAGACCACAAAAATATTGTAAAATGTTATCGTTCTTTTGAAGAGGTCTCTCCTTATTCTGTAAAATTAAAATGTTTTTTTAAATAAATTAGAATTATTTTTATTTTTAGCAAATCAAATATCTTGTAATAGTTTTGGAATATATTAATGGAGGTGATCTTAATTCTTTAATTCAGGTTTTATTTTTAATTAAATAATTGAACATTTATTGAAATATATTCTAATTATTGTTTTTAATTATTTTCTTTTCTTTTCTTTTCTTTTTATTTTATTTTTATTTAAGAACCAAGCAATGGTTAGGTTAAGTCTTCTTCCCGAACATAAAATTTGGTTTCTATTTGGTCAAATAGCCTCTGCTGTAGATTATATTCATTCAAAAAAAATTATTCATCGTGATCTAAAACCTCCAAATGTTCTTTTAAATATTATTGGTTTTGTCAAATTAGCTGATTTTGGCCTTTCTCGTTTAAATTTGGCAAATGGAGGTGAGGCACAAACTGTTTGTGGAACACCTTATTATATGTCACCTGAAAGAATTGTTGAAAAACCATATACTTTTGCTTCAGATATTTGGTCTTTAGGGTGTATTTTGTATGAGGTAATTTCCTTTTTAAATTTATTTTGAGATAAAAAAAAAAGAATGTTTTAATTTTTTTAAAATTATGTAGATGGCAGCACTTAAATCTCCATTTTTTGGTGAAAAAGAAAATTTTCAGTCATTAGTATCGAAAATTCTCTCTGCTGATTTTCCACCAATAGCTGATTGTTATTGTTCTCAACTTGAATATTTAATTGACTCTTGCATGAATCCAACTATGGAAGAAAGACCAACTGCTTTTCAAGTATTTATTTCAGCACAACATATGAATAATTTATGGGGAAAATGGTTAAATGAACAAAAAATTAGTAATGACAACAATAAAGATGAAGAAAATAAAATGATGATAGATAAAGGTAAATTAATTTATTAAATATATTTATTTTAAAAATAAATAAAATTAAAAAAGTTTATTTATTTTTATTTAATTTGCTCAGAATTGTTGTCTTCACCACTTAAAGCAACTACTTCAACATCAACTAATATTCCTTTTATTCAAGAACTTGGTTGTTCTGAATTAGAAAATTTACAGAATAATTGATAAAATAATTTATAATTTATACAATTTTTGTCCATATAATTTTTAAGAAATAAATTTTATATTTTTCTTTAAATATTTTAAATAATAAAATGAGATTCTTTTTATTTTCTAATTAAATTTCTGTTTTTTCCTTCAAATATATTTGTTGTTTTCCTCTAGTAATTAAAGGTGTTATTGCTTTTTATTTTAAATATAAAAATAATAATACTTCCATTAATTAATTAATTCCTTTTAAATTTAAAAAATAATAAGATTATTTAATTAATAATAATTACCATAATCTTTATTTAAATTAATTTGGTAATTATTAAAATAATTATTTAATTTATTATATTTTTGTTGTTTTTTATTTTCAAAAGAAGAAGAATTAGATGAAGTATTATTTAAAGAAGATTTTTGTTGTTTTTGAGAAGAAGACTGGGAATTAGAAGAACAAGAATTATTATTATTAGATGGTCTATTTTTTTGTTGTTTTTTTATTAAACTTTTTTGTTGATTTATTTGTTCTTGAAAATTTCTTTAAGGAAAAAAAAATAATTAATTTTTAAAAATTAATTAATTTACTCAAATGTCTGTTCATTTATATAATTTGAAGGTAATCTTTTTGTATTTTTTATTAATGTTGGAGGTGAAAAACTTGGTGGAGGTAAAAGAGGTGGTGGTGGTGGTGGTTGACTTGTTGGTATTAAACCTATACAACCATTTTGTTGTTGTTGTTGAATATTTCCATTAATTTGCTTTAAAATAAATTAAATAATTAATTTAAAAAACTTACAAAAAATCTTTCAGAATTATTTAATTGTTTTTTTAAATTATTTTCTTCTCCATTATTTGAAGTAAAAGAACGTTTCTTTTTTATTTTATTTTTTCTATAACTAACCTTTAAAAATAAAATAAAATAAAATTATAGAAAAAAGAAAAACAAACATAACAACAACAACATCCTAAACAAAAAGTTAACCAAATAAGTAATAAAGCTGCACAAAGTAATAAACGTTTAGGTCCAGAATTAATTAAAACACTTAAAGGAACATTTGGAATATCTGAACATTTTAAATAATTATAATTAAATTAAATTAATTAATTTAAATAAATAATTAATTAATTAAATAAATATTTTATTTAATTAAATTAAAATATTAACGTTCACATCCATGTTTTAATTGTATTTGTGCATCCAAATCACTACTATCAGAACAATCTGCATATGAATTACAACCTAATTGTGAAGGAATACATTCACTAATTTGTGAAGAATTTAAACTTTAATTTAATTTAATTAATTTAAATTAATTTATTTACCTTCCAATACATTGAAATTCTTCTAATAAATTTAATGAATTATTTTGTTTTTTACAACTTTCAAAAGAAGAATTAATTGTTCGAAATGAAGACCTTTTAAATTTAACTTAATTAATTTTTAATTAAAAAAATTAAAACCAAAGTAATCTAAATCCTTGAGCATTTATTCTTGAATTAATTAAATAATTTTTATTAGTAAAAGTACTTGTATCAATAATTGTTTGTTTTTGTTGTTTATTCTAGAAAAAAGAAAATTGATTTAATTTTAAATAAATTTGTACATTTTCTTCTTCAGTATGCCACCAAAGGGTTAAAGCATTTTTTGAAGATTCAGCCAAAATTAAATTAGAACCTTTTAAATATATTTATTTATTTAAATTTAAATAAATAAAATAAAACTTTTTGTTGTTTTTTGTGGGTAATTAATTCCATTAATTTTACCACAAAATTCTCCTAAAAGTTTTCCAGGTGAATGACCACCAATTGGTAATTGTTCATTAATAACAAGTGTTTCTGGTTCAAGTTGTTGATCATGATCAAATATATGTCTAAACATAAATATTTAATTTTTATTTAATTAATTAATTTAAATAATTTAATTAAACCTAATTAATTAATTAAATTTAATTTATTTAATTATTTAAAATAAACTAACAATGTATCTTCTCTTTCACATTTTCCCCATTGGCCTTGGACATCAAAATCAAGTGCCTTTTAAATTTAATTTAAAAGAATAATAATAATTACTATTATTTAAATTACCTTTAATCTAACCCGATATCCTATTGGAACAGCAATTGTAAGAAAACAATTTCTACTTGAATTGTAAGGAAGAGAACCATAAAAGGAATGTGAAAGAAGTAAACCTTTTTTTTTAATTTAAATTAATTTAAATTTAAATTAAAATTAACCAGTTAAAGCACTTAATGATCTTTTTAATCCAGGTCTACAATTATCCCAAGGCTGTGAACCATCAACATAAACTTAAATTTAAATTAATTAAATTAAATTAATTTAATATACCAATTTTAGGCTCTGTTAAAAAAGCAAAAGAAAATAAAAAATTATTTTTAAATAAATTGAAGAAAATTAAAAAATAAAAATAAAATAAATGCATTTTTATTAAAATTCTACAAATAATAAATATTTTAATATTTTTAATTAAAAAAAAATATAATAATTTTATTTTTTATTTTAAATAATTATCAAAATAAAAAATAAATCATTTCCTTTTTTTAAGCCTCTTTTTTCTCTCTAACAAATATTTAAATAAATGATTAATTGTAAAATAAAATGATTAAATAAAAATAATGGCCATACATACATAAATATAAATAAATAGCAGTAAATAATAATAATAATAATAAAAAGAAGAAATGGACAAAACAACTTTTGAGAGTAGTTATTATTAAATATTAAGGGAATATATTTAAAAAATACTATTTTAGTTCAGATAAGAAAGAGAAGGTCAAATAAAATAAAACATGGCACAATATAAAAATAATTATAATTATTATTATGCATTATTATTTTTTTTTTTAATAAAAATAAATGATTGACTGACGGATTGTAATTAAATTAAAAATAAATATATTTTCAAGGTAAAATAATTATTTTTGTTATCATTTAAAAACATTGTTATCATTTTAATTAATTTAAAATAAATTAATTTAATTAATTATAATAAAGGTAAATAATTATTTTCTTGTTTTTTTTTAATTTATTTATTTTAAAAAATTAATTAGGTAATAAATAAATATTGTTTTAAAGTAATAAATATGCGAACATCCTTTCCTTCCCTTCCATTATTTAAAATTTTATTAGCTAAATGGAGGAAAGAAAAGAAAAGAAAAGAAAAAGTTGCTAAAAAAATGTTTAAATTAATTTAATTTAATACTTTAAAAATGTTGCTAAAAATAAAATAAAAATAAAAAATTAAAGTAAATTATTTAAAAAGAAAAGAACTTTCTTTTATATAAAAGAGAAAATAATAAATAACCAATTGAGAGAAGAATAAAAAAGGGGAAATATTTAAAATATAAAAAGAAAGAAAAAATAAAAAGATGCGAAAAACAATTAATTAATTAATTTCTTTAAATCCATAAATTATCAAAAAAAAAAAAAAAAAGAAAAAGAAATGTCTGCTGTTGACTATAATAATTAAATTAAAATAATTAAATTAAAATAAATTTTAATTTTAAAATAACAACTAAAAATAAATTTAAAAAAAAAATACTAAACAAAGTATGTACTTTTTTTTTGTTAAAAAAGAAAATATTTTCTGGACCCGAGGGAACGGCTGCTCTGATTTTTCTTAACAATTTGTATATAAACACAATATCTATTTTTGTTTAAAAAAAATAAAAGAAAAGAGAAGAATGAAAAAAAGAGTTAAGTCAAGCCATGAAGATTAATGAGATTTAATATTGTAAAAATATTTTGGAAGAAAAAAAAAGATTTAAAGTAAAAGCTGATAATCTGACTTAAATAGAAAACAAAAAATATTTATAAAATAAATATTTATGTAAAAATAAGTATTTATTTTTTACTTATTTAAAGTCCTTTTCTTCTTCTCCAAATTCGGAAGATGGATGGATTGAATTGAAGAAATAAAAAGAGAGAAAGAGATAAAAGAAGAAGGGAAAAAGGAAGGGTTATATAGAGAAAAGGGGGGTTAGAGGCCAAGATTCTTTTTTTTTTTTTTTCTCTTAATATTTTAACTTTTCAAGGGAAAAAGGATTGGAAGAATTGACGGATTGGATGAAGAGAAAAATAAAAAAGAAAAGCTTAAAGGGATGATGAAGGTACAAATCAATGTTTTCTTTTTTAATTTATAGCAAATAAATAAATAATTATTTTAATTAATTATTTTTTAATTTTAAATATAATTAATAATAAAGAAAAATAAATAAATATTTAAATAATAATTTAAAATATTTAAATAATTAAAATTAATTTAATTAAATAAAAAAGGTGTAAAATCATTAGAAGAAAAAATTATTTATTTATTTTAAATATAAATTATTTGTCCAAATAAATGACCAACTGCTTCACAGAATTTTTAGTTAACAAGAAGAAGAATAATAAATATAAAAGAAAAGAAAAGAAAAGGGAAGGGATAAGAGTAAAGGAAAGTAAGTATTATTTATAGAGACTCATTTTTCATCTATGGCCTCACATTTTTTAAACTTTTCTTTTTTTTTTAAATGAATGTTTTGATATATAAGAAAAAGTGCCAAAAAAAGTCTTTTTTTATTTTGGGATAAATGATGGATTAAAAAGGGTAAAAAATAAATAAAAATAAAGCTTAAAATAAAAAATAATAATATTTATTTATTTATTTAAATAATTATTTATATATTTAAAGACTTCTTAATTAATTATCTATTCTATTAAATAAAAAAGATTTGTATTTTTAAAAAGAAAATTTAAATGTTTATTTAAAATCAGAACTTTTAAAATAAATATAGAAAAATTTTGAAATTTTTAAAAATGTTAATTAACAAATAAAAATATTTTTAAATATTTAATTTATAGAACTTTTATTCAGAAAAATCTTTATTTTAATTGTTTTAAAAGAAATATTAAATAAAAATCTGTTGAAATGTTTGGTCTTCTGTAGAGGATATATAATGGGTTTTTAATTATATACATAAAGAATTAATTAATTTAAATGACAATTTAATAAATTAAAAAAGATTATTTAGAATTTAAAAATTAAATTAAAATATTATTAAAAATAAAATAAGTACAGTAAATTAAATATTTTAGAAAATATGTGTAAATATATTTAATCACAGCAGGAAATTATAAATAAATAAAATTAAATATAATTTAAATAAATGTATTTCTTTTCCTTAAAATAATTAAATACGATAATAATAATATTATTTAAGTTTAAAAAAAATAAAAGAAAATAAATACTTCATAAATTTAAAGGGTCAGTGCATAAATTAGCCAAGAAAGAGATTTATTTGAGTAAAAAAAGAAAAGAAGAGGAGGAGAAAAAGTGTTTAAAAATATTATTAAAAATAAATAAAAATAAATTTAAAAAATATTTAAATAATTTTAATAAATTAATTAATTAAATGATATAAGAGTTAAATTAAAAATTAATTTTTTAGGTTTTTATTAAATAATTTACTTTATATTAATACTAGCGGAGTAGGCCGCCTATCGGCGGCCTTCTTCGCTAGCAAAAACTTAAAGAACCTAAAAAATAAAACATACAAACTTAAACACATTTCCAAACTAAACAAAAACACAAAACAAAACAACCATCATCAATATAAAAACATCTAAAACATTATAACAATAAAACTTCAGGATATAAAATAAACAAAAGTGTATAGAACATTTTCATCAAAAAATATACAAAGTTTAACAAAAATAACTTAAAACTAATCAAACTTTAAAGAAAACCTCATTAAAGTAACTAAAATTAAAAAAAAACAAACATAAACAAAATTTTATTCAAAACAAAATAAATATACAATTAAAATGATACAATAAAAGAGAGTACAAATAAAAGGGGGGTATGTATGTATATATATGTATGTATGTATCGTAAATGTATAATAAATAAATTAAACAAAAAATTTCAAAGCAATTCTATATCTTTAACTCGCATATATATACGCCTATTTTTCTACGAAACTAAGATTCTAATCTCTATCATCTAGGATCTCTTTATAAACTACATTCTTGACCTTACGGTCACTACTACTATTATCTAATTTAACTTTTATCATATTCCATGATCTCGCTCTCGAAAGAGCCACATACAATTGTCCATGTCCGAAGACCTCTTTTCTAAGATCTATTCCAACTCGCTCAAGGGTTTGCCCTTGAGCCTTATTTATCGTCATAGCAAAAGCTAACACCAATGGGAATTGGTGCCTATGCAAATCAAATGGGTATTCCTCGGAACAACAAAGTGTTATCCGAGGTATATACTCAGTTTGACCTGCCTTATCTCCAGTCAGAATCCTGCAAACAATTAAGTTTGCATTCATCTCCTCAACTCTCATTCTCGTCCCATTACAGAGACCTTTTTCTATATTCAGATTTCTAATTAACATGACAGTAGCATGTTTCTTTAATCTAAGCTCATGCACTGAAAAACCATTTGGTCTCAGAGCATTCAGATACTCATCTAGGTACTCATTGACACGCTGTCGATTTTCATCCTCAGCATGATCAATGCTAGTATACAAAATCTCTTTTCCTGGCAGCATAGCCAGGACTTTACTATTAATCTCAGATACATCTATATTCTTTGGTGCTAAAATGGCACTATTGGCCATTTCTTGAAAATTCTCAGAATCAATACTATGTGCAAAAATCTCTTCAGCTAAGTCTCCAAAACTAATACACTCGGATGGTAATGTAATGGAATCATTTTCATCATTCCATTTACCATTCCCTATTTCTATTAAATCTCTTGCAAATTCTTGCTCCATTTCTAGAGCTCTCATATTTCTAGATAACTTATATTGCTTTGCAATATTCCAATACTCAGATCTCTTAATGGTCGAGTTGACCACCTCTGCTCTCGTAGCATGTTTCTGAATTGGCAGGGTTTGACGAAAGTCACCCGTCCAAAGCATAACTTTGCCACCAAATACTAAATCATTATTCATGATTTCTTTTAACTTTTCATCTAGTGTTCGCAATGCACGCTTATTTATCATAGGCGCCTCATCGCAAATGAACACCTCGGTTTCTTTTAACTCAGTCCATGCCCTACTTCTAGGGCCTATGTTCGAATTACTCATATCTAATGCTAATCCAAATCTATTATGCAAAGTCCTACCGGCAGGCATTAAAGTAGCTGCCATACCGGTAAAGGCCATAGTACTAAGTTTCTTTTTCTCTCCTCTAAGCATATGAACAATTGTATTGTTCACATGCGTCTTACCTGTTCCACCTGGTCCACTTAAAAAGTAGAACGCAGGCTCAAGAACAGGCCTATGTACTCTATTCATAATCTCATCAACTATTAATCTCTGCTCATCATACATATTATTATATGCAGATAAGCCTAATTCCTTCTCTTCTTTAGCATCGAATGTAGCTTCTACATCCTCAGCTAAATCTATTTGCTCCATGGTAGGAAAATCAGCAAGTGATTTCCCACCCTTAACAATACTAAAAGCTATTTCTCTATATGCTTTCGCATATGCTAAATCTACAGAAAAATTTCTAATAAAATCTTCTGCTAAGAAATCTCTAAACATCAACCAAAGCTCCTCCGGCTGAGCCGGGTTGCAATGGACTAAGATCAAAGCAAAAAAATCTCGCAATTTTCTAGGCATCTCAAAACTAATTGCCTCTTCCAAGGCCTTTTTCCACTCTTCATCATTTCTAATTAACCCATGTTCAAGACATGCTTCAGAAAAGGTCGTACAAACCTTAAATGAGCCATCTGAACGTCTAATAGTCTTGAGCTCTTCATAAGAAGAAGCTCCTCTAACATTCAACAACAATAGCCGCAGGTGGTATCGCTCTGGTTCTGCCGGTGACACTTTAACCATACGACCAATTGCGTTAAAATGTTTCTTACGCTCAGACCAAATTCCTTTACTAAAGCAAAACTTTTCAGGCAACTGATGGTACAGTAAAGCCCTAGAAGAATCACTTCTCTTATTCAAATCAAAATAAGCTAATAACTCAGAACAATTACTTGTCCTTTCTAAAATCTCGGCTTCACTCATAGTCTCATCAAAATAACAAATTTGCTCGCCTTCCAGATGAACTGGCAAGGCCATAATACTATGACTTCTATCATACATAGGCAATTCTAAGATCCGCCAGACTGCCTCCTGAGGGCAGACATATCTAGCGTCTATGAACTCTTTGACCTCATCATGGTCATTTCTAGGCTCTAGTTCTAATCTAGCTCTATCCGGTGGTTTATGCACATACTTATGCAAGTATTTCACCGAACTAATGCTATTAACTTTTTCAAGGTTAATATGGCATCTAAATACTTTCAATAGATAAGGATTGTGAGGCACAACCCATCTATTGTCCAATTCTATTCTCTTTCCTGAGACTAATACTTCTACTTTTCTACCATCATCTGGTCTGGCGTATAACGTCAAACCCTTCTCTAAGACCAAAGTCTTATCTTGAAATGCTTTAGGATAACCCTTAGAGCACTTCCTAATTTTCTTTCCATTTTCTAAGATCTCTTCCATGCATGGGGAGTTTGGATTCAAACTTCCACATGGGCCATGGATCATAAAACTCTTTACTAAATCAAATAACTCAGTACCCTGTTCAGGTATTCTAGCACTAATGCCTCTATTATCAACATCTTCCGATGTCAATAACTTATCCTCTTCACTAAGCGTCAAAAGCAAATGAATATGAGGAAGGCCTCTGCCTTGATTCTCTACAGGATACATCCAGGCATTGACACTTCCAAATATTCTCTCTTTTACTATTTGCTGCATAACAGCCTTGACTTTCAAATGAAAGACTCTAACAACTAAGTCTGGTCTATCGCTAGGAACTTGTCTAGAAAACAAATTATCTAAAATCTCAGACCATCTAGGATTACATGTCATAGTCAAGAAGAGATCTGGATTACCAAACCTTCTGACTATGGCCATAGCATCTTGGAAATGCTTCTCAACATATCTAGGACTGTTTGTTACACTTGGTGGAAGTATTACCTTCCGACCAAGGGGCAAACCTAATTCTAAGGATCTATTAAACATAATGTTATCTATATTCTTATATGCCTCAGCACATATCTTTTTTGATTCATACGAATCCATCTAAGTCTATCTCCTTCTATTTTCACATACTCATCTACGCAATACTGTTGAAAGAGTTTGCCTCCATGTAAAATGGGATTAAACTCATTTCGTATTGCCAAACTACAGCAGACATACTGCAGCCTAGTAACTCTTCTAGTACTATTACTCTGCTTTAGCTCTGGATGCCAACCAAGAGTACCACGCGGATAAAAAAGCGGGTAAGTCATTGGTGTCACCATTGCGTCAGCACTATTCAAAATCTTTAACTCTTTTCCATGTTGTCTTACGACAACCTTTGCATCTGGTACTTCCCCGTCTGCGCCGGGTACATACACAGCTGCAATCTCATTTGCTCTTGGTACATTGTACCCTAATCTTCTATCTAATTGCCTTCCGGTTTCAAACAAAAGTTTGATCTCGGATGGCTCTCTGTTCTCTAATCTAGCTCTTTCGAATTCAGAAGATTCCTCTTCCTTCATCATCATATAAGCCTCAGCAAAAGGGTTTCCCCTTCTAATAATCTCATATACACATCTAAGCAATTCAGGGTCAACTCCGGCATTAGCCTTTGTCATCGCCCTCATTGCCTCAGCGGTATCTACGATGAAGATCTGCCCGTAAGCAGGTTCATCGCCTAAATCTGGATTCAAAGCTATGTTCAGTTTGTGATATACTTGACCGTATATGCGAAAGCAATACGGCCCTCTTCTGCTAGGAAATCTATGTCTAAGTGGATTCATTGAAGCGAAGGACACGCACTATTCAAATGACGAATATTGTCAAAGAAATTCACATGCCTTGCATCAATTCTCAGAAACAAATTTTTCAATTCTTCAGGAAAATCCTGCTCTGGTATATTCAAATTAACAACTTTACCATGATGGCAACAGTCATTAAATGAATTACCTCTAGTCTTCTCTTCAGCAAAATGCAAAGCACCGCAGTGCATGCATTCAATACTAAGATTACTAAGTTTATTCTCAATTGCTAATTCTAAACAACCTGCTTGATACTTTCGTACAGCAGGTTGATCTAAGCTCTTTCTCTTTTTTCTCTTATCTTCTAGTCTTTTTTCTCGTTCTTGCTCAGATTCAAGCGATCTTTTAATTGCCATCCTCTGTCTATTTTTCTCAAGTCTAAGATTTCTATGATTCTCGTCCTCGAGGGACCTCAGAGACTGTTGCCTCTCTTTTTGACTATTTAATCTATGATTTCTAAGATTCTCATCCTCAAGGGATCTCAGAGACTGCTGTCTCTCCTTTTGACTATTTAATCTAAGATTTCTAAGATTCTCATCCTCAAGGGATCTCAGAGACTGCTGTCTCTCCTTTTGACAATTTAATCTAAGATTTCTAAGATTCTCATCCTCAAGGGATCTAAGATACTCGTGTCTCTCTCTATCACTGTTTAATCTAAGATTTCTAAGATTCTCATCCTCAAGGGATCTCAGAGACTGCTGTCTCTCCTTTTGACAATTTAATCTAAGATTTCTAAGATTCTCATCCTCAAGGGATCTAAGATACTCGTGTCTCTCTCTATCACTGTTTAATCTAAGATTTCTAAGATGCTCAGGTTCCTCAGCACGGGATCTTCTTTTCCTGGCGGCGGCACTGGAGAAGCTTTGTTCGTTGACGGCACTGAAGCAGCTTTGGTCGTTGGCAGCACGTGAGAAGCTTTGGTCGTTGGCGGCATTGAAGCAGCTTTGGTCGTTGGCAGCACGTGAGAAGCTTTGGTCGTTGGCGGCATTGAAGCAGCTTTGGTCGTTGGCGACAGTTGAATAGCATTGGTTGTTGACGGCAATAGAGCAGGTTTGGTCGTCGGCGGCAGTGGAGTAGCATTGGTTGTTGACGGCATTGGAGCAGCTTTGGTCGTTGGCGGCACTGGAGCAGCATTGGTCGTTGTCGGCACTGGAGCAGCATTGGTCGTCCTCCATGAGCAAATTCAGCAAAGGTGTCGGCAATAAAGCGGGAACAGAAGATTTTGAAAATACAGCGTTGTTTATGTAGTATGAAGAATGTGTGGCGGTTGAGAAATGAAAAAATGCGGGTTTTTATAGTATCAGAGACTGAGTAAAATAACGGTTTATATAGTGAAGTTCTAAAGCAACAAAAATTAACTTGTCATAGTCATGTATCTTAAACTCAAGCGGCACAGACTTAAGTTCAAAGAATCAAGTTCACGGACTCAAGTATCACAGACTCAAGTGGTACAGACTCAAGTGGCACAGACTTAAGTTCACAGACTCAAGCATCACAGATTCAAGTGCCACGGACTCATGTGGCACAGACTCAAGCGGTACAGACTCAAGCGGCACAAAAATAAGTCCACAGACTCAAGTGCAATAGACTCAAGTGACACAGACTCAAGCGGCACAAACTCAAGATCGCAGACTCAAACGGCACAAACTCAAGTCCACAGATTCAAGTGCCACGGACTCAAGCGGTACAGACTCAAGCGGCACAAAATTAAGTCCACAGACTCAAGTGTCATAGACTCAAGTGACACAGACTCAAGCGGCACAGACTCAAACGCCACAAACTCAAGATCGCAGACTCAAATGGCACAGACTTAAGCGGATCAGACTCAAGCGGCACATACTCAAGTGCCATAGACTCAAGTGGGACAGACTCAAGTTCACAAACTTAAGTATCATCCCCGACTCTACCTTATCACACTTGATTTTATTCCACCTTCCTCTTCCCTCCAAAACTTTACTATAAAAGCCTTCATTTTCTTTCATTCCACACAACATTACTATAAAAGGACAGACAAACAAACAAACACACACCTTTTCTCAATTATATTATATTAATATTTTAAATATTAATTTAATTTTATTATTAAATTAAAAATATATTAATAATAATTAAATAGTTTTAAAAGAATAAAAGATAAAGGAACTAAAAACCTATAATTTTCATTTCAAATGACTCTTATTCATTTATTTAGAATGGTTAAAAGATTTTAGTATAGGGGAATATATATATTTTTAAAGTAATAGAAAATTTGTGGCATTTTTGGGACCATTGGGGATTTTTTTTGATGCCATTGACATCTAAAAAGAATTTTAAAAAAATAATAATAAAAGAATAAATATTAGAGTAGAAGTAAATGTTTAATATTCAAAAAGGAATTTGATGGACAGTTGGCATTCAAATATAAGTAAAAATTAAAAATAAATATAAAAAATTAATAAATGAATTTATTTTTAAATAAAAAATAATTAATTTATTTGAAATAAATTATTTTTTATTATTAAATATTTAAAATTTCTTTTTGTTTTTTTAATTAAATAAGAATTAATAAAAGGTTTTTTATAATTATATCTAAGCATTTTAATATTATTTATTTTAATTTAATTTAAAAAATATTCTCTTATTTCAAAAGATTGAAAAATAAGAAAATATTTGAATTAATGTACTCTCTGCATGAATTTATTTAATTTAATTTTAGAAAAAGATTGATGTTATTTTTGTAGGGTTTTTATTCCTTTAATCTTTTGATAATGCTTTATATTATTTGTATATTATTTGTATAGTATACTTTATTAAAAATTAAATATTTTTATTTTTAATTTAACTAATAAATATATTTAAATAATAAAAATCTTTTTTTTTAAATAAAATAAAATAAATATATACATTAATGATATGTAAAAGTATTTTTATTAATAAATTTAATAAAAATAACAAATTTCTTGGGGAAAGTAGATGCTTTTAAGCAATTTAAAAAAGACAAGAAAAAATAACAAAAAAAAGATTATTTTATGATTTAAACAATTAACTATATATTTAAATGAATAAATAAATATATATATTTTAATTAATATTATATATAGAATATTTTAAATAAATATATATGTATATTAAAATATTATTTTTTATTTTCTTTTTAAAATATCATCTAATGTTCGGTAGCTTTGCATAAATAAAGCAGCTGCAGAAACAGCAGTCATTGCAGCAGCAACAGCAGCGGCACCAGTTTCCTTATTTTGGGTATTTTCTTCTTCTTTAGTTATAACATTATTACAATAATTAATTTCTTGTTTTTGATCTTAAAATTATTAATTTTTAAAAATTAATTTAAAAAAATTGCCTGAATTATTTCCAATAAATGAATTAATTATTGGCATTCTGTTATTTCCAAATTGAGTTAACATTGCCGTAGAAGAACAAATTTTTAGCCATTGTTCTCTAAATAAAAGGTCAAGGCCTGTATTACTACCAGAAGAACATTGACTTGGAGAAAGCTAAATATAAGTAAATAGATAAATACTTTATTAAATTAATAGAGATTTAGAATAGTGGAATTAAAATCTTAAAACTAAGGTAATTGGATAGGAGAAGGATGTGCAACAACATAATTTATTATTTATACGATGACAATACAAAAAAGACTAATTTACGTACAAACATAGTTAGGTATATGAAGGGGAAACAACTGGATGGAACAACAAATATACATATATTTACTATAATTATAGGTGAACGGGCTTTATATATTTATCAAGGTTTATCAACATTTGGTGGCCGTCATCGCTCTTCTCATTCCTATTCCTTCAGGTTCTTGTGCAGCATTCCTCGTCTCCACATCTCACATGTAGGCCGACTGGTCTCCACGAGGAGGCGGTGGTTTTCCACCAGACGGAGGAGCTGTGCCTGCCTCGAACTCGATCTGGTAGTTGGGGCCGCGAAGGTTCTAAATGAATAAAAAAAATGTTATTTACAATTAAAAAGATAACAGACCGGGCCTCCGGTATTGAAATTCTTGGGAACAGTCCCTGGCGAAGGCATGTAGGCGCTCTGGTCTCCCATGATGTTTGTTGAAGAGCTCTTGCTTTTGTGTAAGGCGAAGATATTAGTCGAAGCTGGTTTATTGCACAAGAAAAAACTTGATTTTTATACTTTATACCGGCAATTTATAGTTACATAATATAAAAACCATGTTTTTCTCTCACTCATTCAATCAACTAGCTTCGACTACAACAACAACCTTCACATAGCAAGAGCTCTTCAACAAACATCATGGGAGATCAGAGCGCCTACATGCCTTCGCCAGGAACCGTTCCCAAGAAACCCAATACCGGAGGCCCGGTCTGTTATCTTTTTAATTGTAAATAACATTTTTTTTATTCATTTAGAACCTTCGCGGCCCCAACTACCAGATCGAGTTCGAGGCAGGCACAGCTCCTCCGTCTGGTGGAAAACCACCACCACCTCCTCCTCGTGGAGACCAGTCGGCCTACATGTGAGACGTGGAGACGAGGAATGCTGCACAAGGACCTGAAGGAATAGGAATGAGAAGAGCGATGACAGCACCAAATGTTGATAAACCTTTATAAATATATAAAGCCCGCTAACCTATAATTGTATGTATATTGCTATTGCTTCTATTGTTTCCCCTCAATATAATCATTTGTTTTTGTGTATTGTAATCATGTAAATAATATGTATATGTAATTGTTAATAAATACCTTGAAATATAAATTATTTGTTTTTGTTCAGTTTTGTATTACCTAATTAGAGATTATTAAAAAGTTTAAGTTGTGTTATATGTACGTATTTTAATTGTCCTATTTTATTTTGGTTAAATATTAGCTAACTACATAACTCGACCCTCAGTTGAAACACATTAACAACCTTACCAATTTAAGTAAAGTTATCGTTCTAAGTTTATTTATATGTCGTAAACCTTAATATATAAGCTTTATTATCAAATTAAATAAAAGTATAAACTCTTCTTAATTAAATAGAAAGACTTTCTAGAATATTTTTTAAAAAATCTATTAACTTTCTAATTAATTACCGTTGAAGTGAATATTGTGGAGATTGGAAGATGTTGTTCTTTAGTTGATAAAGAAGAAGATGAAGGAGAAGAATAATGACTATTTGTATTATTATCACTACTATTACTACCAGAGCAATCTAATTTTAATAAATCTTCAACATTATAACTATTTAAAGTATTATTATTAGTTGAAGAAGTTGTAGGTGCATCATTGAAGGTTGCAGAAGAAAATGTAATAGAACCATTGACAGGCAAAACTTTCTTTAAATAAAATATATTTTATTTTAAATAAAATTAATTTAATTATTTTCTTTCAATTTCTTAAAATTAATTTTATATAACCGTTTTATTTTGTATTGCTAAAATATTTGATTGAAGATAATTATTATTAGAATTACTACAATCAATTATTATTGGTTGTTCTATTTGTTTATTAAAAGAAATTAAAGAAGAATCTGTAGAAGAAGGAGAAGGTGTTGATAATAATCTTGGCCTTTTTCTTGATTTTTTCCCAATTTTTGTTGATCTTGGAAAAGGAAATTTTTGATCATTTTGTTGTGAGGATTTTTGTGATAATTCTGAAGATATTTTTGTTAGTCCATTACTTAATCTTTTCACCGGCGATTGTCCTTCCTAATATTTTAAATTAGAATAGGTATATTTAATATTTAAATTACTTCAAGAACGGGTGAATCATTACTAGCATATTCCTCATGTTTTGTTTGATAATGCATTAACAAACGACGAGCATTTGAAAATTGCTAAATTTAAATAAAATAATTAAAATAAATGATATAAAAAGGTATTTAATTAATTAAAATAAATTTTCTAACCAAATTACAAAGTTTGCATTGTCCCTGCAAAGAAGGGGAAATTGAATGTTTTTGGTCCAAATGTTGTTTAAGTAAAGTATGTTGAGAAAATTTAAATGAACAACCGGATACCTTTTTAATTAATTAATTAATTAAATTTTAATTTAATTTTTACCGGACAATCAAAATCATTTCCTGTTTTTATATGAGTCATTGAATGTTCTTGCATCTAAATAAATATTAATTTAATTATTAAAAGATTAAAAAAAACTTGATCTTTTCTGAAGAACCGTTTTTGACAAAATCTGCATTCATAAGGCTTTACCTTTAAAAATTAATTATTAAATATATTTTCTTTTTTTCTTTTAAATAAAAATAAATAACAAACTCCAGAATGTGTTCCTCTATGTCTATGCATATTTGCCTTTTGAGAAAACTAAAAAAAAAAAGAATTTAATTTTTTTAATTTTTAATTAAAATACCGCCATTCCACAAACATCACAAATATACATTTGTCCAACAAAATTATCATGTGCTCTCTTTTAAATAATTATTTTAAATAATTATTAATATGAATACCAAATGACTTTTCATATGTTGAGACATAAATGTTGTAAATGTACAATGAGGGCATTTATGGGTTATTTTACCTCCTCCTGATTTTCCTCCATTATTTAATTTTTTATTTAAATATTTTGGTTTTTTAATTAAATTTAATTCATTTAAATTTTGTTGTTGTTGATTATTACTAAAAATATTATTTAAAATATTTAATTATTTTAAATAACTTACATATTTATTTCTTCATTTAATTCTAAAATATTATTATTTTGTTGTTGTTGTTCATTTAAAATATTAAAAATTAAATTATTTTCACATTTTTCTTCTTCTTCTTCTTCTTCTTTAATTATTAAATCTTTATTTGTTAATGTTTCATTAGCAGTTTCATTTAAATATTTTCCCAAATCAGTTAAATGTTTAAGCATTTTATTATTATTTAAATTATTATTTTCTTCTAATTTTAATTCTTCTTCTGATTCAAACTAAAAAAAAATTAAAAAATAAACCTTTTATTAATATTTTATATTTATTTTTAACCTTTAGGCCAGAAAAAGGCGGTCGTTAAAAACTTTTATTTAATGATAAAAAGAGGTTAACGGCTAAAATTATTTTTACAAAAAAAGAGGGTAAAAATAATAAAAGGGCAAAATTTTATTTTTATTTAATTATTTAATAATTGTTTTATTTTCTGAAGGCAAAAAATAATTTCTAGGCAAAATTATTTATTTATTTAATTTTCTAAATATCTTCTTTATCATTTAATATAAATTTACTGTAATTTATTTTAATTTAATTATTAAAATTAAATTAAATTAATTTAAAATACCTTTTCATTATTTAAATTATCGATAGAAAATATATTATTATTTTTTTGTCTTCTTTTTTTCTTTTTTATAATAAATTTATTTTCTTCTTTTAATTTATCAGAATTTAATTTCTTTAAATCTTCTTTTTCTTTTCCTAAATTTTCATGCCATTCTACATGTCTAGTAAATTCATTTAAATCAGCTGTAGTATATCCACATTCTGTACAGGCATTTTGATCCATTTTTTAATTAATAAATTAATTTTAATTAATTTCTAAAAAAATAAATATTAATTAATTTTAATTAATTTCTAAAAAATAAATATTAATTAATTTTAATTAATTAATTTAATAGCTTTATTTATAAATATTATCCTTAATAAAATTTAGAAGTTTATTTTTTTTAATTTATTCTAGCAAGTTTTCTCCTTTAAATAATTATTTATTTCTTATTAAAATTATTTTAAAACTAATTAATTAATTATATTTATATTTATTTAAATAAATTGTTGCCCCATCTCATGGTCATTCTCATTAAAAAAAAAATATATATTAATGTTTAGGTATCAATTTTACTGGATATTTATGTTCATTTTATTTAACTAGTTTAATAAATACTTATAGTAATAGAGATAGCGAAAAAATATGTAAATATATAAATGGACATTTAAAATATAAATAAATAATCCAAGAACTTCTTCCTTTTTTTTTATCTGACCATTTACTTTAAAAATAAATAAATATTTTTGCACAAAAATGTCCCTTTTCCTTCCTTTTAATTTCCCTATTTTCCCCTTCTATCCTTATTTTTTCTTATCAATGGCCTGGATCTGTTTTATGGCTTGGTCCATAAATATATATATTTACAAAACAACCACTATCCTATTCAAAACAAAATATTTTTTTTTTGATTTTCTAAACTATTTTCTCCCCCAACTTATCTACATAAATATGTACATATAAATAAACGGAAATGTTATACTAATATTAAATAAATAAATAAATATTATTTTTTAAATAATTTAATTTAAAAGAAAATATTATTAAGTTTAAAGACCTTTTACAATTTAAATTAATTATTTAAAAAATAAAGCCTAAAAATGTTTGGAATAAATAAAGGATTGAAGATAAAAAGAATAACAAATAAATACTACAATATTTAATTTTATTTCTATTGTAGAAGATTAAGGAAAAAGAATTGATATTTTTGTTGGGAAACGCCGAGGGGAATCGGCACATTTATTTATAAAAAGGAAATAAAATAAATAAATAAGTAGACCTTAAATTTAGTTTTAAATAGAAAATAAAGAGATTTTAATTTTTAATTAAATAAATAATTTAATTAATTAATTAATTTTAAAAAATTAATTTAAATTAAATTAAATTTAAATTTTTATGGAAAAAGTAAGGGAATTTATTTACTAATTCTTTTTTTATTTTCCTCACTCTCCTCCTCTTTTTATTATTGGCCCTTTTTGTGGATTTATTTTTTTCTTCCAATCCTAGAGCTTTTTAAATATATTTTAATGAGTTCTTTCATTGGTGGATTATAAAAATAAAATAAAAGAAAAATTAATTAAAAATTATTAATTTTAAATAAAAGAAAATAAATAAATTAAAATAACCTTAAAAATAATATTTAAACAAAAAAAAATTTATTGGTGCGCGAGTGAGGAAAAGTAAAGAATGGGGAAGATAAGCACTGCCGCAAACAATTCAGAAAAAGGATGGCACCGCCTTAAGAGTCCTTTATAAACTTTCCTGGGTTAAAATTGAAGAAAATATAAACGAAGAAAAGGTAAAAAGGATAACGGTCTTTTAAAGAAAAATAATATAAATATTTGAATAGAGAAAGGGAAAAGACAAGGAAAAGTTAAGAGAGACAAGACATTGAAAAAGAAATAAAAAGGAAATCTCACTCATCTTTCTCTCTTTTCTTTTCTTTTTTTAGTTTTTGTGATGAAGAGGTGTAGAAAAATAATTAGTATTTAGTCCTGTAAATGTTTAAGGAAATAAATTTAGAGAAAACGGTACTAAACAAAAAATAAACTTTCGAGAGAGAAAATATTTTTAGATAAAAACAAACAAAATAAATAAATAAAATAAATATTTAAAGAATGCCGAAAAAAAAGAAAACAAAAAAAAATATTTTTTTTAGGTATACACAGGAAAGGCATAAAAAAAGAAAACAGATTGGATGACATTTATATAAGGAAAAGATAATCTCTTTGATAAAAGTGTTGAAAAATAATAATTAAAGCAGCCTAAAATTAAAAATAAAAATGTAAATAATTAATTAATTATTTTAATTTTTTTTCCTTTGAATGCTTTTTCCTTTTAATTTCATCTTTTAATTAAATTAATTAATTACCTAAAAATAATAAAAAGTCTAAAAATATATCCCCAATTCCTTTACTTTTATTTATTTATTTTTTCTCAGATAAAGCTTATCCTTCTTCTCTTTTAATTTTTATTTGTTGTCATCTAAAAAAAGGAACACAAAAACAACGATTACCCACTTAACCTTTTTTAGTTTATATATTTGCTTCCCCTTTTTTTTATAAAAAAAAGGGGAAAAAGAGGTTCTCGAAGGACAAAATAAATAAAAATAATTAAACAAAAAAATAAATAAATAATTAATTAATTAATAAAAATATTTTTATTTAAAAATATGGCCATCCCTTAAAAATAATAATAATATTTTTTTCCTCTTTTTAAAAATATATAATAAAGTTTATGGGCAAATGCGCAGTTTAATCCGGTGGTTGTTGCGCCATCACAGCCACACAAAGTTTTTAGTATTAAATATTTTTAAAAAAATATTATAATAACTGGGATTGGTTGGAATTGTTTTTACTGGAATTTTAGAACAATTATTATTTTATTTAGGGGGATTATAAATAAATATTAATAGTAGTAATAGAGAGAATTAAATAATTGATATATAGAAGAAGAGAAAATTAAATAAATAAATAATTATTTAAATAAATTAAAAAATATATTTAAATTTATTTTTATTTTCTCATATCAATATAAATACAACAACTCCTTTTAAGATATGTCTGGATGATCTTCTTTTCCCCTATCCACTCTATGTATATATCAACTCTCTTTCTCTTCTTAGAATTATTATTCAAATAAGATTATAATCTTCTAAAATATATATTGAAGGAATGGATTTGCATCCATGAGAGTACTTTAAAATGGCAAAATAATATTTATATGTATTTTGTAAAAAAAAAGGAAAGAAATTCTTGACTAGAATATATAACTAACTAACACCTTTCTTTCTTCTATTTATTTATTTATTTCCCTTTTATTTAATTTAATTAATGTAAATATATATTCTTGAATATATATCCCCATACTTTTTAATTATTTTTTACTATAAACCAATCCTTCTTTTTTTCCTTTTAATTTTGGCCTTGGACTCCCCTATTCACTCCGATCATCTCGCATTCCTATAATTTTCTAAATGACACACCCAATAAAATTAAATAAAAATAAAAAAAAAGTATTTTTTTGATTAAATTAAATTAAAAAAATGTTTTTTTTGTAAAATATTTTTTGATTCTTTTAAAATTAATTTAAAAATTTTTGTTTTTATTTACCTATAAATATATATGTACATATAAATATTTATTCTTTTTTTTTATCGTTTCAATCTCGTGTATGTACATAATATATATATATTATCTAACTTTTATTTCTTTCTCATTCAAAATATTCCAAATAATTTTTTCCAGGCAATTAAGCCTCAAAATATTATAAAAAATATTAACTAAATCGACACTTAAATATTAATAAAAAATAAAATAAAAATATTTAGTTAATAATTAAAATAAATAAAAAATAAATATTTTATTAATTATTAAAAATATATTAAATAAATAAAAAAATATTTTTTATAATAAAGTTTTATTTTTATTTTATTTAATATATTTTCTATTCAGTAATAAAATTATATAAATGGTTAAATGCCAAGGACATTAAAAATTATGGAAATATTAAAAAATAACAAATTGACTGTAAAAAGGACATTTTTTAATTTTAATAATTATTATTATTTATTAGTGTTATTTTACTCCTTATTTCCTTATTTTTAGAAAAATAAAATAATTCTCATTTTTACCTTAAAAATGTAATTTAATTAAATTTTATAAAATTAATTAAATTAATTGATTAATTAATTTAATTTAATTTAATTTTAATTAAATAATAAATTAAAAAAGAAAGGGAAGACTAAAATATAAACAATATTTGATTGCCCATATATTTTATATCTTTCCTGATATTTATTTTCTCTTTTATTTTTAATACTTTTATTTTCTTTTTTTTTTAATTTAATTTAATTTTCCTAATAGAACTTCAACTAACCAATATTTCTCTATTTATTAAATTTTGTTTTACCCCTAAAAATATAAAGAAAAACCATTAATTGAGGAAAAGGAACGGGAATAAAATGAAGGGGGGGATGCGCAAGGAAAGAAGAAGAAAAGAGAGAAAATTGGGGAAATTTTAAAAAATATTAAAAGAAAAACGGGAATTTTAGAAAAAAAAAGAAAATAAATAAAAATATAGCCACAAATTATACCAATCATTCCATTTTTTTTTACTTTTTTTTTCTTTTAAATTTTATTTTGTGGGTAAGGAATAAATAAATAAATAAATATAATGTCAGGAGTATTTATGTAGTAAAGAAAAAGGAGATGTTTATTAGTAAAATAAAAAAGATTTTTTTTTTAATTTAAATGGCTCAAATAAAACTTGTCCTTAAATTTAAAAACAATTAAAAATAAAAATTATTTAAAAATAAAAAAAGAAGAAAAAAAGAAAAAGAAAATAAATAATTTAAAAAATAAAAGAGCTTTAATTAAAATAAAATAAATATATATTTTTATTTTCTTTTATATTTTTATAAATTAAAAAAAAAAAAAAGAAAGAGAATTTCTACGTAACTTAAACAAGAATTTAAATTTAAAAATTAGAAGAAGAATTTGAGGAAATTTGAAGAAAAGAATTGGAATAAGAACGGAAATTATTTAAAGGAAATGAGTAATTAAATATTTTGACTTTTTTTTTTTGTGACAATAATTATTTATTATTTAAATTAATTTTTATTATTTAAATTAAATAAATGAGATTTTAAATTAAGAATAAATAAATATATTAATAATTAATTTTATGTATTTTTTTTTTTAATTTTAATAAATAAAAATTACCTAAATAAATTTATAAATATTTTAAAAGGAATATTCTCTTACAATTTTAAATTAATTAATATTTTGTTTATTCTTAAGGAAAATAATTATTTAGAAAAATGCGCGATTATTTAAAATATTTAATATTTGGGGGAATAAAATAAATTTAAAAAAAAATAATAAAAAAGTAAAATAAATAAATAAATAATGTGTATGTATGTATGGATACGTTTTATATATATAGAAATGAAAATTAAAAAGGAAGGATAGAGGAAGAGGAGGAGGAGTAGAAGTAGTTGTTAGTATTAAAATAAATGAAAGGATTGGTTGTTGTATATTTACTATTATGTAGTAAAATAAAATAAAATAAAATAAAATTGTTGGTTGGTTGGTTGGTTAGTTGAACAGAAAAAAGAAAAGAAAAAGCAAGGAATAAAAACTCTAAAAAAAAAGGATTGGTGTGTGTTTGTTGGCCTACGGTGGCCTTTACATCTTTTCTTTCTTTTTTCTTTCTTTCTTCTTTAAATTACTCATCTCCCCTTCTTCCAATCTATTCCCGCCTTTTGCCAATTCTCTGTTAATTTAAAAACGGAAATAAAGAAAAAAAAAGAGTTTTTTTATCGGGAATAAATTGTTGGAAGAAATTGGTGGAAAGGACAGAAAAATTTAAAGAAATATTTTGGTGGAACGAAGAAAAGAAAATATAAGGGAAATAAATAAATAATTATTTAAAAATTATTATAGGATTTTATTTTTAAAATTAAATATTAATTATTTAATATAAACTGGTTATTAATTAATTATTTCAATTTAATTTTTTAAAAACTGTCTCTTTTAATTATTTATTTAAAAAATAAATATTTTTAAAATAATTTAAATTAAATTTATTTAACAAAAAAAAAAGTTTATTTTTGACGATTTCCGAATTATTTACGTCATTAAATAAAGAAAATTCGGAAATTTTTTATTTTTTATTTTCTAATATTTTTGTAGTTTGATTATTTTTAAACAATAATTAGGCAAAGAAGAGAATTTTAAAAAAGGAAAAAAACTAAATAATTTTGGAAATTTTTTTAAATTTAATAAATATTTAAAAATTAAATTGAATAAAAAAATAAATATTTATTTAATTAAATCCTTAATAAAATAAAAAATAAAAATCACAGACAGGCACCAAAAACTTTTTTTTTTTAATTAAATTAATTTTCTTTTTCTTTTATAATAATTGTCCATAATTCATCATTTTACTAAAAAAGAAAGATTTTCGGCTAATTAATTAATTATATTTTTTTATAGTAAAGAAAAGAGAATATAAATATATGTAGATGTACTAAAATAGAGGTATTATTATTAATTGGCAAGAAAATATTTTTTTATTTAAATATAAATCTTCAAATAGCCTTTAAATTATAAAAAATAAATTTTTTTTTCTTCCGCGGAATTTGCAAAACAAAACAAAAAAGTTTGTTTCTTTTTCTTTTCTAAATATTTTTTTTCTTTTCCATTAACTACTTACAACCACAAAACTTTAATTTTTATCCGTGACAATTAAAATAGTATTTATTCTTTCTTTTAACCTTTTTCCTTTTTGGCAGTCGGTAAAAGAGAAAATAAAGGAGAAGAAAGGTGGCAGCAGTCGGCCTAGTCTTTTTATTTTTTAACAAATTAAATTATTTGAAGGATATAATACTCTCTACATACTCTATACTCTACATACTCTAAGTAGTATAACGGAGAATATAAAAAGAAGAAAAGAAAAGAAATGTTTTGTTCGTTCGTCCTTGCCATTTGTGTTATATAATAAATAAAAATACTTATTTAAAAGAAGAATAAAAAGAAAAGAGAAAAGTTATCCATATTATTTAATTACTAATTGGTGGTAAAAATACAAAAAAAAAAACGCGATTAGTGGAAGAAAAAAAATTAAAAAATGAAAAGGTTGGAAAAAAAACTTTTTTTTTTATATTTAAATAAATACAAAGGATAAGAATTAAAATATAAATATTTAGTAGCAGCTGTTGAAGAAGATAATTAATTAAAAGAAAAAAAGGAATTAGAAAATGGTTAATATATTTTAAAGAAAAAAGTATTTTTAATTAAATTTATTAAAATAAATAATTTTAAAAAATAGTAACTACCTAACATTGCCTATAAATAAATAAATAAATTATTTAATAAAATAGCAACTTTTCTTTTTTATTAATTTATTCCTTTCCTTTATTTTAAATCTACTGTTTGGTTAATAATTAATAACAATTAGGTTCTCTTTTAAAAAGAAAAAAAAAAGTCTCAGACTTGTTCACAAATTTTAGAAGAATTAAATAAATAAATATATACTACCTATAAGTATATATACTCTTATTAAATAAAAGAAAACACTTTTACATATAATTATACCGACACATTTTAACTTCATTTCCGGCTCTCAACAATCTCTTCTACCTTTTCTCTTAATATTTCTTCTTCCTCTTTTATTCTTCTTCTACATATTAGGACCATTTTTGGATTTAAAATTAAACAAAAAAGAAAAGAAGGTAAAAAAGGTATATATTTATTTATTTATTGGATATTCTTTTTTTTATTTTTTCACTTTCAGGTAGCGGTTTTTTTCTTTTTATTATTTTCTGATTTGTTTGTTGTTTTACATAAAAAGAGTGGAATTAAAAAAATAAAAGAAGAAGAAGAAGGGGATTGTTGAATTAATCCTGAATGAGAAAATAGTAATTAAATAAAAGGAAATTTAATAAAGAAAATAAACTCCAAAAAAGGTATTTTATTAGTGGATATATTCCTCTTTTTTTTTTAATTTTATAATGTTTTTTTTAATCCCCTCCTTTTATTTGAATTAATTCTTTTTTTTTGTTGTTGTTGTTATATACCGACCGGTCATCAAATAATAAAAATTTTATTTAATTTTACAATTTAATTAAAAGGGAACTTTATTTATCTACATTTAGTAAAGAAAATAGTTTAGAATTAATTTAATTAAATTTAAATTAATTTAATTATTTTTTATTTTTAAATAATAAAAACTAATATTATTTATATTTAAAATAATTTAAGCAAACAAATAGGTATCTTTTTTTTTAATATATAGTATTTACTAATAAAATTTAGAAACAAAGAAAGAACAATAAACCAAAACTAAAGAATATGTTTTTTGAGTATATTTGTAACTTTTCTTTTTATTAAAAAATAAAGTGTTTTGTTTTAGCTTTTTAAGGATGGCATTTTTAAAAAAAGAAAAAATACACGGCGGGAGGTCTAAAAAGAAAAAATAAAAATATTTTTTAAAAAAAAGGTGTAAAGGTAATTCTGTTGAGAAAAATGAGAAGATTTTTTTTTTAATTTTAGTCAATTTTGGAAAAACTTTGTTTAGAAAAACACAGCAGGGATATGTGTATATTATATAAATATTAAATAAAAGAAAACAAAAAAGAATATTTTGGAAAATAAAGAAAAAAGAAATATTAAATTCGAGATTTAATAATTAAATTATAAAACAAATAAATAAAAGAATAAATTAATTATTTTAATTAAAGGAAAAAAAGAATTATTTAAATCAAAAGAGAAAGTGAAATCTTGATTAGAAAAAAAATTAATTTAATTTAAATTTTATATATTTTTTTTTCTTTAAAATAGGCATTGAAATAAATATATATCAGCAACGATCTTCTTCTTTTTTTTTTTAATAAAAAAAAAAGTTATTTGTGGAGGATTAGTAAAAATAGTTAATTAATTAAAATACTTCCAATGACAGTCTGTCAGTTTTGTCGGTAACTTTTATTTCTTTTTTTCTTCTTTCCCTTTTTTCCCTTTTTTCTTTGTACATCTTTCTCTCTTCTTCTTCTTTTTTTTCTTAAGTTAATTTTGCGCATTTTTCTCATTTTATGCTGATTCCTAAAAACTTTTTTTTCTTCTTCATTTAAATTTGTCCTTCTTTTTTTATTTCTTCTTTCCTTGGATGATTATTGTCATATTTAGAAGTATTGAAAGTAAAGAAGAAAAAACTCTTCTTCCTGTTTTTCCGTTTATTGACCTTGACTTTACTTTTTATTTTCTCAATTACTTTTCCTAAATAAACGGCCGTGATCAAAAGAAAAAAAAGGGAAAAAGAGCTTTTACCAAAAATTTATACATTAACTGAGAGAATAAAAATAATTTAATTTATATATTATTAAAATTTGGCATAAAATAAAATTAAAATAAATAATAAAAAGAAGAGAGAGAAATGGCCAAACAAATATATTTCTAGTAAATAGATTATTACTACTGTATTATTTTATTTTATTCATTTTCAGGAATTTAATTAATTAAAAATTAAAGAATTATTTAATAAAAAAAATTTCTAATAAATAATTAAAAAAAATTAAATATAAGGATTTTTGATTTCAAAAAAAAAAAAATAAAGGAAAAATTTTAATTATTATTGGTTTTAATATAATCAGGCAAAAGAGTAAAGAAATATGTTTAGTATGTGTTTATTGTTTTTGTATGTGTGTGAATGTGTGTTTATTGTCCTTCTACGGCTGTCAAGCATATGTATGTGTGTACATTGGATTTGTTCAATTTTATGAATAAATATATGGATAAATGAAAAGGCGTTATAAAAAGCGGTAAAAAGTAATTGGCAATCTTTTCCACGCATGCGCAAGTAAATTGCCATTGACACCCTTTTTCTCAATACATTTTTACTCAATTATTCCTTTCTTTTCCCTTCCTCCTCCCAATTTTCCTTTAATTTTATTGGTAGCAATTTCTTTTATTATTTTTCTTTAACTAGTTATACATATCTAGAGAAAGTCATTATTAAATATTTATCCATCTTTTTATACCTTTCCCATTATTTTACTTAAATACAAATTGTCCAAGAAATAATAAATGGAAACTTTAATATTCTTTATTTAAAGAAATAAATATAAAGTAGTTTATACATAAGTTGATGTAAATAAATAATTAATATTTTAATTAAAAATAGAGAATATATGTATTAAGGATTTTAATTTATTGTTTTTATTAAAAGTCAATTCTTTCAAAAATCTTTAAGAAAAGGAAACAAACTTATTCAAAAAATAAGTCTTATTATTTATAAATATTTTGATTCTTTTCTCATTTCTTTTTTACTTTTTTTTTTTAATTTAAAAAATTATTAAAAATCAGAGCGTAGAAAGCCAAGTTATGGTCAAGGTTCTTCTTTCTTCCAACGCCTCCTTTTTCCTTTCTTTTTTTATAAAGAAATTTAACGGCTGAAAAATAGATATGCACACCTACAAATTAATGCGCGTGCCGTTTATTCAGTCAGGCGCAAAATTAAATGTGTTGTTCCTCGAACCATGAGGGGCCTATTCTTCCTAATAAAAATGGCAACCGAGAAATACATAGCAGCTGGATGAGAAAAGATAAAATCCAAACAAAATTATATTTCCATAAGGAGCTGCAATATAAGGAAAAAAAGACCGTCACCAAATTTCCCAGGTAACCAGATTTGTGCAAGAAAAAATAAAACTGGCAATAAAGTGCCAGGAACGAGAATCTGACAATCTTATAATTCCACGGCTGGAATTAATACAGAAGAAAAAAGGCCGAGAATATCTTTTTTTAATAAGCAATTATAAATAAATGTATTTACAGGTTCTAATACATATTAGATTTAAAATAAAAGTAATAATTAAATAATAATTAAAATACTCAAAAAAATAGAGAAAATATTAAATATAAAGTTTAAATTATTTTTAAAAAACATTTAAAAAATAGTTAAATTAATTTATCCGTATAATTGTAAAATTTAATAAAACTCTAAAAGTGAAAAAAAAATATGGCAAAAAGCAATGAATAAACAAACAATTATTTTTAACTACTTAAATGCTAAAAATTTATAGTTTCTAATAAAAAAAGGTTAAATTACAAACGTATTTGAATAGAATTTTGAATCAAAAATAATAATTTAATTGTTTTATATGCTATAATTTAATTAAATAATTTTTAACTTTTGTTAATTTATTTTATAGCATATACAAATATAATAAACAAAAATATTTAAATAATATCCTTCTAATGAGTAAATGGTAATGAACACAGAAAAAATTAGTTGATACCCGAAATCCGATAAAAACGCTTCAAATATTTTTTACAAATTAAAAAGATATAAAATAAATTTATTTTAAGCGTTTTTAAATTTTAAACAGTTCAAGTTGGAATAATTTAAATAATTTAATTTTAATCAGAAAAGTCAGTTAAGTTTAAAATTCTTTAAAAAAAACTCTAGAATTATAAATGTTAAAGAATCAATTTAAATTATATATTAATTAATAAAATCACATTTCAAGATTAAATAATTAGAGAAAAATGAAAAGGATTTTTTAGTAAATGTGAAGATTAAAGATTTGAAGGGTTTTTGCCCAAATAAAAATCAGAAAATAAAATTTAAATTAATCAAATATTCTAACTATGAGAATTAATTTCTTAAATTTTATTTAGAACTAATTAGGATAAAGTCACTTAAAAGTTTTTATATAAATAAAATATAAATCTAATAAATATAAAGCAAAAATCTACTCTAAAAGAATACAAAAATTAAATTCCTAATATAAAATAATTTAAAAGGTCAATAGGTTCTGAGAATCTATGTCATCTGTCTCAGAGAAGGAAGTGTATCGTTGGTAACGTTGAAAGTATCTATTAATAAGACTTAAAATAAAATTAAAGAAAACCTTTCTCGTTGCATATCAATCATTTTTGCAGGAACTTTGTACCGTTTTAATTGTCCATCCCATTCCAAATCAACCAAACCACCACGAACAGCTATTGCTTTTTTTACACGATTTGCAAAATCAATTGCTGATTCATCAGTCTAGAAATTATAAGTATTAATAATTAAATAAGAATACATTTCTGCGCATTGAAGGCAAATACCAAACATTGCAAATTAATGCCCATGATGACATCATTTGCATTAAATAAGCAAAATAACTTTGTTCACTAGAATTCCAAAAAGCATCACCAAATCGAGAATCATATTTCATTGCTATTGGATAAATGTTTGCATCGATCTGAAAAAAAAATATAAAATTACATGAGTAAAACAAAAAAAAATAAAGATTGCCTCAAATGAGCCTTTTTTAAACATCATAACGGAAGTGTTATTGATACATGTTCCTTCAGGAAAAATAAGCACGGGCAATTTGGTAGGATCATTAACATGGTCGTGCAATCGAAAATAAAAAAATTAAACAAAAAATTTCATAATGACAACCTTTTTGCCACTAAAGAACGGTCTTTTGCCTCAGATCGTTCAAACCAAATATGTGAGCTTGCCCGGCTTAGTGCTCTTTGAATGGCGCCGAGAAAGCCATCATGGCTTTGTCCAATCAACGCATAGGCGGCATCTGTTGCCAAGATCATAACATCGATCGGTGAGGTATGATTTGCAACACAAATACCTAATAATAATTAAGAAATAATTAATTAAAATAAATAAAAGATAATAAAGATTTTAATAATATTACCTCCACTTGTAGCCTTGTTTTCAGTGTCGTGAAAGTAAATAATTGCAGAAAAAGCTCTAGATCCAATCCTCATACAAACCTAAAAGTCAAATAGTTAAATTTAAACTCTTGAAAACCTTCATTAATTTTTCGTTCATCCAGCGTTTTAGGCGTCCACCAGGAAAAAGTCCAATAAAAGCAGTACCAAAGATAACAGTAATAAGTCCAACAGAGAACACAATTAAACGCATAGGAAGTAAAAAGAAATAACGGAACAAAAAGCCTAAACCCCAAAGAATTGCCAACTTCCAACTAAACTATTATTTAAAGAAGTTCAATTCTGCTTACTTGACAAACTGATAAAAGTTGACACTTGTACGGGTTAACATATTCCAAGAAGCTAATTGCTCAGCTCGAAAACGACTTGTCACTTCATCCTCAATAATAGCCTCAATCCCGGCCTAGAAAATAATTGTAAATAGTAAAAGATAAGATACCTTCATAAAATAGAGTGAATCACGAATGACTTGCCAGCCCCGAGAGTTAACCAATGTCCTTTCCAGATGCTCATCTTCATCAAGATGTATTGCCGTTTCACGGATAATAATTGATTGAGTAGATCCATTTCGCATTCGAGCGCTTGATGAGGAACAAAGACCTGAAAAAATATAAATTAGTTTAAACAAGTTTTTAATAAAAATAATTATAAATATTATTAATATATAGTAATATAAATATTTACTTGTTGAACTCCCATTGTGTGTAGAGGATTTGCGAAGACTTGGTAAAGAATTTAGTGATCGGGCCATCGGGGAATCAAGTATAAGACCTGAGTCTGTTGGACTTTGGGTAGAACTAAGATCTAGAGAACAGTAATGACCAGCATCAAGAGTTTCAAATAAATCAAAGTCATTTTCATCTTCTTCCGTAGCTCCGAGATCAAAAGACATACTTCTAGTCACATCTTGAGAAGTTTGGAGTTCACCGGCACCCCACTTAATTTCATAAATTTAAAAATAAAACAGAAAAAACCTCAAAAATTCTCAATAATATACTGACATAACGCTCACGCAATCCAAGTGATTTCCCAAAAGTTGCAAGAAAAATGACTAGAGCAACGATGAAAAAAACAGGTGGAAATAAAAGAGCAATAAGATAAATAAAATGCTCCGTAATCGCGAATAGCGCGGTCATTTAATTATTATTTGATCAACGGTCTAAAAATACTGAAATTTAATTTAAAAAACACCTTATTTTTATCAAAAGATTATTCAAATAAATTCCAAATTATCTTATAAAAAAACGAGAGTAATGCTTTAAATAATAGAAATGATAGAAAGAGAGAGTGACTTTTTCTAATCATATTGTAAAATTGAAATATCAAAATTTCTTGAAATCTAACTTGTTTTTTCGCAAATTATAATTTATTTCTTTGTTTATAAACTAGGTATGTTTAGGAACAACTCTAAAATTGGTTAAAGTGTTTCAATATGAGGAATGAATAGGCCTGAGAAAATAAGTAACTACTTTCCCTTGACTCAGACGAGGTGTTTGAATAACAGACAAGGTTATTTGGAATCCTCATCGAACTCAAGGTTATTTTTATCAGTTTTATTTTGAGAGGTATGTTTAAATGGGATTTTATATTCGCAGGTATTTGTGGGGCATTTCTTATCTTTTATTTGTTCTTTCATAATTCATTTTAGTATCTCATCTAACGGCGAATGCCATCAATGGTCAAAGTACGCTTTACTTGGAGCAAATATTATTTTTATGGTAACTTCTTTTTGATAATAAATCTTATTGTAAATACTATTGACGGTTTTATCTCTTTTTCCTTTGTTTACGGCCTGTTTTCATTTATCAATATTGTTAAGATAAGATCGGGTTGCAAATTATAATGTATTATTATTTTTTAACGTCATCAATTAAGGTTGTTGGTTGCATTGTTTTGGTTACAGGCATTTGGCTAAGGTCAGACAGTCATTTTCGTGGATTTTTAAGTGAAAGATATCGACAAGCTGTACATGAAGCCTTTTGGGAGGCACCTACTTTATATGCTTTCTCTTATATTTTGATTGTGCTTGGCTGTACACTTATTCTTTCAACGATTTTTGGATGTTATGGAGCTGCTAAAAATTCGAAGTTATTACTTGGTATTTATGGTGCAAGCACGTTTGCTTTGCTTATTTTCACATTAGGCTGCGGTTCTTACATAATTTACAATAAAGATTCGGTTACTTTTATGATTTTGTCTGTTCACTGCTGCCTTTAATTATTTAGATTGATGTTGAGTTGGCAGATGCTCTTAACTATATGGTTCAACATTACTATCAAGGTCCTGGGATTGTTCAGGAAAGCTTGGATCGTCTTCAACAAGCATTTCGCTGCTGTGGTGATTATATAAATTTAAATAACATTTGAAATCGTTTAGGTAACGCCGGTTGTTCTGATTTTCGAGTATTTCGCCAGGATCCTCCGAGAACATGTGATTTGCGTTGTGATGGATGCCATTATAGGATTTGGATTTCTTTGAGAATTGGTTTTTCTGTAGCATTGGCTATCTTTTCCCTTGTCATTATTGCCCAAGTAATAATAATATTCTACATTTTATTTTGTTTTAATCATAATTGTATTTATTATATCTAGATAGTTGCGATTTCCCTTTCTTTAACAACGATTTTAAATTATCAACAATCTGATAACCGTTTGATTTTTGATACTACTAATCGAAAATTTGCTAAGGCTGCTTCGCGAAAACAAACAGCTATGGGCTATGAACCAACTCTCAAAAAATTAACGAAGGAAAGGCATCCATACTACTTTTGATCTTTAAATAATTGAGAAGCTTTATACAGTTTTTTAACTTTTAGCAATATACCTACCTACATTATTTCACTTTTATATTGACGGACATCTTTCATGCATTTAAAGCTATAATTTTATTATCCTCCTTACCTTATAAAACTAATTAACTTTCATTAACAGATTTCGATTTTTAAATTGTTTATAGTACATTTATTTACTAAATAATTTTGATTACTTGCATATATATCATTTACTAGATTGTTTATCTTGCAATTAGAATGAATCAGGCGAATACTGGTCTAGTCCGACAAACAAGTTTAACATCAACACGCCACTCCCATGGTGTTCAGCAACAGCAACCATCAAATGCTGGTGGAAGTTGGCGTTGTGAAGTTTTTGTTGATGTTAGTTTTTTGTTTAAATATTAATTATTTTCCTATGTATTATAAGACTCCTCTTATGGATGGCCCTCTGAATATTCACCTTCCGTCTCTTCCTTTGCCTAATGTTGCCAGAACATTTGTTGAGCATCTTACTAATAATACGCAGACAACAGACCGTCAGGCCTCTATAGCTGCAAGACCTGATGTAGGGGAAGAGGAGAAACCACATCAGCCAATTGAACAGTATCAGAGCTCAACTTCTGTAACACCAACTCATGGACGTGCCCATTCAACTCCAGCCGCATTGAATTCTAGCGATGGGTCGAGCAGTAATGAGAGTGGTAGTTCGTTTGTTATAAATATGGAAGATGATTTGTCTCACAATCAGTCGAACAATGTTAGTATTTATTTTATTTTGGTAGATTAAAATTCATTTTTTTAAATTCATACATTTGGTTTACATAGTACTTTTTATGAAAAATCCAAAATAATATTTTAGTTACTTCATCGACGACGTTCTTCATCACCTCTTCGGAGTGCACATAATGAAAATGCTTCATCATTTAATAGTGTAATTCCTTTATTGTCTCCCCAACTTACTCAACGAATATCAACAAACAATGCGGTTTCCGAATCGAGACCAGCGGAAAATGGTCAAAATGCTGTCAATGCAATTGCATCTGACGCAAGTGGAGAATCCGATGAGGATGAAGACCTCATGCTTCGTAATTTGAGGGTGCGCTTACGGCAGTTGCTTAGACGACGACATCAAATTTTAAGAAATTTTATTCAGCAGATGGGCGAGGTAAGAACTATTCATTACCATTTTTTACATTTTAATATTATATGTATAATTCATCCGTTTTCAGTTCCCTAGTTTATATGTATTTGGTGTTCTAGTTTGTTGGACACTGGTAATATTATCTGTGTTATTCCAATTTTTTACTATCGAGTTTACTTCATGCCTTGCCCTTTTATTTTGTTTTTTTCATTATTCGGATGTTCTGGCTTTCAAACGGTAACCAAAGAATTTGAAATAAATATTACTTTTAATTTTCTTCCTGTTATATCTCTGGTACAGGAAATGGATGGTTTATTGCTGGGAAGATTGCGCTCCGCCAGTTTATGGTTCTTCAAGTGTTAGGACAATCAACATTTGTTTTTCCTGTTGCGATTTTCAGTGAAGCAGCTGTTTCAGTTGTCCAAAATTCATCTTTTTGGTCGACTTTATATATTGTTTTGGTCACTGAATATTTCGTCCTTGATTGCTTACTTGGGGCAAAACTTTTAGTAATTTTAAACAATTTTTTATTTTTTAATTATAATTAATGAACTTGAGTCCATTCCACAAAGCCTACACTAAAAAGAATCAGCTAATTCCTATAACCGTTGAATTTAACTAATAATGAGCGTAGACCTTATGGGTTGACCCCAAAATTATTTACAGCTAGGGTTATCATTATTTTTGAATTTATTTTTAAGGTAACAAACTTACCCAAATGCTCAACGGTTTACAAAAGAAGATTATACCAATGGTTGGAGTACAGTGGTGCACTTTATCGCTTCACGTTTCCATTTGTCCAATGGAATGCTTATTTAGGAACTCTGTGGTGGACTGTTGTCTATGGGGGAATTAAGGTTTTTATTTTTTTTAATATTATAAATAGTTCTATTTTCGATTCTTCTCTCCTTTACAATGATTTGGGGTTGGATTCTGACAACAATTCGTATTTTTCATTTCACTCACCTTGGAACTACACCAACTGCTGCTGAATGTAAGAATGACAATTGCACAATTTGTTTTAGTGAATACACTTCACCGGTTAAGGTTAATGCTTTTATTATAAGTAAAAAAAGAATCATTGTTTTAATCCGAGAATAATAAATAAGACTCTAAATTCTATCTATTTTAGCTTAAGTGTTCGCACATCTTTTGCTCTGAATGTATTAGAACATGGTACAATTTTTATAATGTCCTACTGTTCTAAATTTTGATTATAGGCTTGACCGTGAACATACTTGCCCTATTTGCCGAACAATTGTGACAAAGGACGATAATAATTATCGAAATGGCGAATCCATGTTTCCTTGTATATTCTGATGATTTTCTGACAATGAGACATTTCTTAACGAGTCAGATAAAACTATTATTTCACATAATCAAGAAAGTAGTGGCTTTTAGATTAATTTTTTACGTCTGTCTTTTTTGGCTGCCTCAATGTATTCTATATAAAATCATTATGCAGTCACTTTTATTATTCTATTAAATGCCATTCAATGAATTTCCATATGTACATTTTCTTGTTGAATCGGCCAAACAAGCTCACTAATAAATATTATGTCACTTTGCCTAAATTGTAGAGAACCTTTAAAATTGTACTTTTATTATACCTATCTGCTCTCTTGAATATATCGAAATTTGTAGTTCTTAAATTTTTATTTAAACATTAGTATTTCATTGAATTTTATGAAAAAACGTTACATTGTTTTTTTTATATTCATTCATTTTTATATGAAAGTTATTTTATCAATTTATGATTTTTTACCCTTTTCCAAAAATTTTTTTCTAATCTTTACAGCATTGTTTGTTAAAGGCATGTCTGCAGAAGCCCTACAATGTGAAGAACAAAATGTAGAACAACTAGAAAAGAATAAATCTCAAAGGAAAAATTCTTCTAAATCTTTATTTGGAAAGCAACAATCAATTGAGGATTCAATTGGACTGAAAGGGGAATCCCTCAATCGATCTTTGAGTGCTGATGATCTTCACCTTCTTGGGGAAATGCTTCAAGGTCGAATAAAGCATCGCAATTTGGAGCAGTACTGTCATAGGTCATTTAGAGCGTTAGTTCTTTATTTAATCGGGAACTTAATAATTGTTGTTTTTCAGTGTTAAATTGAGGCGACTTTATTTAGAGGAGCTCTATCGCATTTCTTTGAGCAAACTTCCTTATGAGAACTATAACTATGATGAGGTTTCTTTTAGTTAATTTGGTTAATTTTGAAATGCTAACCGGTTCAAAATTTTAAATTCGCATCTATAAATCAAGGAACCTAACCATTCTCTAAATTAGTTTTCTCACGGTAGATGCAAAATAATCTAAATATCTAAAGCTTGATCGTTATTTGTATAGGTTACAATTATCGATATGACATAGTTATTTACATAAAAATTTCACTTTTAACCAACTTTATGTAAAAATTTTTTTAACCTAAGGTAAGAAATGCTTGCTGTGAAAACGTAATCGGTTATATACCTGTTCCCGTTGGTATTGCTGGGCCTTTGTTCTTTGATGGTGAAATGGTTCCTATTCCACTAGCAACAACCGAAGGTGCTCTAGTTGCTTCAGTTAGTCGCGGATGTCTCTGTCTTAATGTGAAAATTAATTACTTTCTTTAATTTATTTGTTGCTTTTTTAAATAGGAATCAATAAAATTGTTAGGTGCGGATGCATTTTATTCCCAAGTAGTACGTGATGGGATGAGCAGAGCTCCAGTTCTAGAATTTGATTTTATTAAGGATTGCTAGTAAGTATTTTATTGTTTTTAAAAAATATTTTCAACTTTAGTGATTGTTTCAATTGGGTCAATCAAAAAGAATCATTTGACACAATGAAATCACATTTTGATCAGACCAGTAGTTATGCAAGCCTTCAAAGAGTTGAACCACACATTGAGGGAAATTATTTATTCCTGAGGTTCGTGGCAACTACTGGTGATGCAATGGGTATGAATATGGCGAGTTTTTTACATTATTTAATATATATATTCTATTATTTAAAACTAGGTAACAAGAGGTACTGCCAAAGCAATTGAATGCCTTCGATTGATCTTTCCAAAAGCCCGCTTATTGTCTATAAGTGGGAATTTATGTGTTGATAAGAAGGCTAGTGGACTGAATTGGATTGAAGGTCGAGGAAAATCTGTTGTTTCTGAAGCATTTATACCAGCGCATATTGTTGAAAAAATATTGAAAACAACTGTTGTATGTTTTCTTTTATTGTTGTTTTTATTATTTAAATGTTTTAGGACAAGATGGTCTCAATTGGTCATGCAAAATTATTAGTTGGATCTTCAGCTGCATGTACAATTGGTGGATGTAATGCGCATGCAGCAAATATTGTTGCCTCTATTTTTATCGCTACTGGACAAGTATTACACTTAATAAAATTTTAAATGCTAATTTTAGGATGTTGCACAAACAGTTAGTAGTAGCATGTGTATGACCCAACTTACCAAACGGGCGATTGACGGGGCATTGCATATCTCTTGTACAATGAATTGTTTAGAAGTTGGTTCCATTGGTGGTGGTACAATACTAAGTCCTCAAAGTAAATGCCTTGAGGTTTTTTAACTTTATTTTGTGTAATGATTTTTTAAATAAAATAGTTGCTTCGTTGTAGACGAGTTCTTTTAAAACCTGGTCAAAATTCTGAGCGTTTGGCTAGAATAGTTTGCAGTGTTGTCCTTGCTGGTGAGATTTCTTTACTTGCTTCACAATGCAATGAAGGCGAGCTAGAAAGAAGTCATTTGCGATTAAATAGGTATTTTGATGTATAGTCATCGGTTTTTATTTGTTTTCAGGTCCAATAGGAATCTAATGTTAAGTGACAATTCAATTACCCCTCCATATACACGAGCTAGCTCAACTGTTGTTATTCATCATTCAATTCCCGAAAATCAACCAACTGCATCAGGATCGAATGCGCTCACAATTCTTACTCAGACTGGCAGCAGATTGTTAAAAAAAGCAAGTAAAGATCATATGCCTTGTGGACCTATTTGATCTTAATTGTTGACACTTATTAGTTTATATTCTACGTATATGGACGAATATTATTAGTGTTTCTGTGATTATATTTTTGTAATTAATAAATTTATGATAAATTTTTAGGAGCTTTGTTTGTTTCTTTGAGTATTTTAGTCGTTGTTTTGCTAATTAATAAATGAAGAATTTGATTTATTACCTTTAAATTTAATAAAAATTTAGGGTAAAAAATTGTAACTTATGCGTTCATTGCCTTTAATAGAAAAGTTTACTCAATGGGTAACACTAAAAAGCGGTACAAAGATTCGTTATTCAATAATGGAGTTTAATTGGGATGATTTCGATTATGAAGAAAATTTTAATGCAAATGAAGATCCAGTTGTATTTCTTTGTATTCCAGGTTAATTTGGCTAATTTAATTATAGAAAATTTAAGGAAATCCTGGGAATGACCGCTTCTACCAAATGTTTGGAGGGTTTTTGTTGCGTGCTTTTGCCTTGGCATCAGCTTATAAGCACGTCAAATTTTTCTCTATTGCTCACGCTAATCATGTTCCTTTATTACCAGGTTTTCTTTTTGCCAAAGTTGAAACTGACCGAATAATTTTAAAAAATAGGTGATACGCAGTGTGATAAACGGCACAGTTTAGACGATCAAATTAAGATAAAGATGGATTTTATGACAGAATATTTGCCAATAATTGTGGGTAATAGAAGAACTCGGATTTTCCTTATCGGACATTCAATTGGAGCTTATATTGCTTTGAAGTAAATAATTTTATTATTTTAGAAGGATGTATTGAAAATTCGAATGAAAATTTAAACTTTTAATGAGCACTTTTTCGTAAATTTTAGTGGAAAGTTAATAGAAAATTTAATTTTATATTTTAAAAAGAATTCTTCCCAAGCTTTTGGCCGATGATTGGAATTGTGTTACTTGTTATTGTCTCTTTCCCACAGTTGAGGATATGGCATTGACACCAAATGGAGCTAGAATGGGACCTATTGTAAAAGTATTTTTATTCACATTTTATATAATATATTCTATCTTCTTTAGTTTATCAATTCCTTTGATTCAATTTTTCGATGGATTCTTGCTTTAATTAATTATTGTTTGCCTGAAAGTTTTAAACTATGGGCCATGAAGAAATTTCTTGGGGATCTAATGGCTGACAGTACTGTGGAAGCAGCAGCTGAATTAATTAATCCACTAGTTGTTAGGAATATTGTACATATGACTGTTCATGAACTTCAACAAGTTTGTTTTTATAAAAAAGCTCCGTCATAGAATGTAATATATCCTAAATTATCGGGAATATATTTACAATAGGTATCGTGATGAAGGATTCAGGTTAAAAAAGTAACTCAACTTCAAGGTTAGCACTTTTGATGAGTCTCTCATTGCTGCACCTCAGTGTCATTACGCTATGTTTTTCTATGGACGCGAGGATGGTTGGGTGCCTTTAGAATTTGCAACTAGAATGTCTGGACGAATGCCGAGAGGCACTCTTCAAGTTTTGGTAGATTCTAGAGGTGAATATGAACATGCTTTTGTGTTAAAAAATTCTCGACAAATGGCCGAACGGTTAAATCGATTGATTTTGTCAAGACTTGGCATTTCTTGTTTTTAAGTTTGTTTAATCTTCCTCTGACTACTTTATTTTAAATTCATATGACTTTCTGTTAATTTTCTAAAATTCACTTAAAATATTATATTTATTGCTTTTAGTTTTTACTTTTAATCAAATATAATTATCAAATTAGTGATTCTCTACATATATAGTCTTAAATGATTATTATGACATTTGCGATAAATTTTTTATTTTTAGTTACAAATATAAAAGGATTACATATGTGGTTTAACACTTGCTATTTAAAATAAAATTTTTTTAAATACAATTTATATGTTTCTTATTAGCGGAAACGTATTAAAATTTTGTCAATACACTGGTGATCATCTGGGTTTGTTCGCAAAAGGAATAGCCATCAATTTATTAATTTTTGTTTGCTAATGTAGGAGTATTAGCATATGCACGCCTAGATTAGAATTCATTTTGATAATTTAGATTTTTTCTTTTACCATTTTATAGAATTATAAAGATAACGCCTGATAAAATTACACATATCATTAGAACAATGATCGAATTATTAATATCATTTTCAACTTATTAAATATTTACGGGTGAGCTCCAAGCTTCTTTGATGTGTGATTTACAATTTTGCGATTCACAACAACACTTTGGTTGTGCAAATATGTCTACGATTTCCTCAGCTGCTATTGCGGAATCATCAACAACAGCAAGTGTAATGATTGCTAAAAGAGAAAGGCGACTTCGGCTTGAAAAAGTCGGTTCTTATAGAGTTGGACGTGTCCTTGGCAGAGGAAACTTTGCCCAAGTACGCATTGCTTATCATGAAATTGCAAATGCCAAGGTTTTTAAAATATTTTGTTTAATAATTCTGGATTTAAGGTTGCCATGAAGGTTGTTGATAAACAAACATTAGATCTTGAAAATTTGGCAAAAATTGAACGTGAAATTAAAATTCTTCAAAAGCTCAATCATCCGTTCATTGTAAAGCTCTATGAGGTGATACGAACCAGTCGATATTTGTATATTGTAATGGAATATGTGAGTAATGGAGAGCTTTTTGGTAATGATTATTTTATTTTATAATACTCTGTGTATAAACAGATATGTTGATGGATGGTGGTCGACAAACAGAAATTGAATCGCTTCGAATTTTCCAACAAATAGTTTCTGCTGGTTTATTTTAAATTACAAATTTATGTTTTATTTGTTTTTAGTGGCGTATTGCCATTCAAATGAAATTGTTCATAGAGATTTGAAGGCCGAAAATCTATTACTTGATAAGAAAGGAAACATAAAAATAATTGGTTTTTTCCTATTTTATCAAATTTCAGTTTTTCCTTAGATTTTGGCTTTAGTAACTATCAGCAACCATCACAATTATTATCTACGTGGTGTGGTTCGCCACCTTACGCTGCTCCTGAATTACTTTTAGCTCAAGAATATGATGGACGTTTGTCAGATGTTTGGAGTCTTGGAGTGATTTTGTATATTCTTGTTACTGCTGGTTTTCCTTTCCCTGGTGATTCTGTTGAAAAACTTAAAAGAGCAGTTCTTAGTGATCATCTAAAAATCCCATTTTGGGTCTCTGTTGGTAACTGGAATAAGTGTTATAATTTTAATAAACTCCTTTAGAATGTGCTGATTTAATTAGAAAAATGCTAACAATTTCTCCAGCAAAACGTTATACTTTACATCAAGTAGTTCAACATCGTTGGTTTTGTGCTGGGAAAATGCCTGACCAAATAAGGATGCTTTTACTGTCATCAATGAATAAAGGACAAGCAGTTGAGGAACAGCTTATAGCTTCAATACCTAGACCTGCTTTAGACCCTACAGGTTAATTATACTCATAATTTTTATCCTATTAATTTTGAAAGTGTATTATGATTTTGAGGTCGGATTAAGATTGTATTATTAATTAATTTCGCTTAATTTCTTAAGTTCTCGTCTTTATGCAACAACACACTGGTTGGTCTGATGAACAGATTTCTGAGGTTTTACTTAGTTTCATATAATTTTTAATAGTAAACGATGAAGATAACGTGCCAACTGATGTCAGTGACATCTTTTTATGATGAATAAAGGGCACAGGGGCCATCTGAGTTTATCAAAATAAAAATAGATACTACTAAATTTTCTATAACTAAATATATATTAGAAGGAATAAATATTATTTTTAGGAAGTTCTCTCTCATAATTATGAATCGCCAATATTTGCTACTTATGAACTATTGCTGACACGTCTTTCAGAATTTCGAAGTGCAGAGGCTGCTCTAATTAATAATAATATTTCAACTGCAACATTCGCTGGAATTGGCAGTAATTTTGCAGCTATGGAAAATGAACAGGCACGGCGTGGGTCTCGTGGTTCAATTATATCAGGGAAAGCAAACATAGTTCAAACCGAGACTCATTGTACTACTATTCCGACTCATCATTTGGCTAAATTGAGTCTTTCTACTAGTCCAGATTATGTAAAATAATTTTATTATAATCACATAATTTATTTTGGATTATTTTTATGTTTATTTAAGGTCGGTTTGGTTAATTAAAATATTAAAAAAATATAGTACCTAGCAATAAGAGTTAATGTAGCTCACTTTTGAATACAAAGATTATTTTTAAACTTAGGACTCTGATGACAGCGATAGTACTAACGATTTAGTTGATTCAATCTCTAATGACGATATTACTTCCCTCTCTTCTTCACTTCCATTTATTCAATCACAACATACACAACAACAACAACGGTCACCAAATATTTATAAATCTAGGCGTCGTGTTTATCGGCGAAGCCAAACAACTACTGAACAGAACCAATTACTTGAACAACAACAGATCCAGCAACGACAACGTTTTCCTTATGCCTTAGAATATCAACAATTAAATCCTTTACTTAATGCTGTTGCTCAACAATTTGCAGTTGACACAACAAGGGCATGGGCTAACGCTGCTGCTGCGGCTGCACTGTTTGCCTCTCAAATTCAACAACAAAACAATAATGGTGGAAGTGCTTCTGGAACAGCAGCATTGCAACAAGCAGCCGCATTAAATTTAGTTTCGTTACAGAATTTCCCATTTGTTGATTATGCAAGAATGATACATGTCCCTAATCGTATGAATATATTAAATAATGTATTTAATTATTTTTATAGAAGAACGGCGTGCTTCCGCAAATGAAGCTTTACTTGGATTGAATAGTTATGCTCATTTATTGGCTGCTTGTTCTACAATGGGTGTTGGAAGTGGTGGTGGGAATGGAAGTGGTGGTGGGACTGGAAGTGGAGGACCAGATACTCGTTGTTCTTCTAGTCAAGGGACTTCTAGCAGTCCAAGACAAGCACCAGCAACTCAATCACATCGGTCCTCATGTCAACAACAACCCAGAAGAAGCGTTGAAGAGGAAGGTGAAAGCTATTTAGTTGGACAGAGAGGCTCTAACAAACGAAATACGGTTTAATCTTACAATTAGAGGTATATTTAATTAATTAAATCTTTTGTAGGTTCATTCCATAACTAATGGATTACCTATTAGTGGAGGTGTTACTATTGGACCTGGCACCTCAGGAACCCCTGGGTCAGCATTTCAACAACGTCAAAATCGTACTATGCCTTATTTTAAGCAACTTTTGGGAGATGAGCGTCGAAGTAGTTGGGCATCTTCTTGCTCTTCATCATTTGCTGCAGGTTCTGTTGCAGCAACAGCCGCCGCATTAGCGATTAACGCGCAACAGCAAGCACAACTTGAACGGCTCTATCGGCAATCAATTGCACAAGCAAATGCGGCTGTGGTCGCTACTGCTGAGGCGACTGGTTCTTCTGCTCTTTCAAGTGTTCAACAATTACAATTAGAATTTCAAAAATTATATGCAAGCACAAAAGAAGGTTCACCAGGGCCTGTAGTTGGAGGAGGGAAATCTGCTGTTGCTGGAACTGCTCCAAATTCTATTATTATTGGGTATTAAATTATGTTTGTTTAACTAACTTTTTTTTGGCAATTTCAGTGGTCTAATGAATGTAGACCAAGGAGCTTTATGTATGAACACTGCACTTGTACAGCAACAGATGCCAACAATTAATATTACAGACGAGAATAATCAAAATATTGAGTCCTTAGATTCGAATTCGCTTTTGGTAAATACTAAAATTCTACCTTGCTTCAACTTTATTTTCAGACAAAAACTGACCAAAATAGCGGTGGAGACGCTTCACAACAATCAACCTTATCAAATGTTTTATTAGGCAGTCCTTCCGCGTTTTTTACTCCTCCAACTGATATTGTAAATCAAACGTTAAAATTTGTTTACATTCCCGTTTGTATTGAAACAGCAATTCAGAGATTACAAAAATTTGTTCAAAATAGTCGATTTCTCTGTGAAGTTCAATATGATGATCAAAAGGGTACACTTATTCAAACTGGTATTTTTTTAATTAAATAATTATTTTTTTAATTATCTATTTAAAAATAATTTTTTTTAGTTAATTCTGTACGTATTCGCGTTGCATATTCCTCAACTGAAGTTAATAAAGCAACAATTCTTGAATTAATTCTATATCGAATGGACCAATCACCCAATATTAGTAAAGCAGCATTTACTCATATCCAAGGTGAAGATGTTAACGAATATGAACAATTACGTATTAATCTTTTATCTATTTTCAACGAAGTTGTATGAATATTTTTATGTATTCTTAAGCTCAATTTAATGTTGAAATATTTTTGAAGAAACATTTCCTAAAGGTTATTTTTTAAACATTTTTAACATTAAACAAATAATATTATTTTTTTTAAATTAAATTTCTTTAAATTCTCCTCTCGGTATTAAATATTTATTCTAGTTTAATAATATACTTATATTAAAAATGCCCCTTTATGCCAATATTCCTTTTTGTTTTGCTAGTCTAAGTTAATATAGGTTTTCCTTGATAGGTTTTATTTAATCTTTTTTAATTTAACGAATATATAATTGTCTATTTTAATGTGATTTTTCTTTTTGCATTAAATTTATGTCAAAAAATTTCTTTAATAAAATATACAAAATTAATATTTTTTTATTGTTTATAATTAATTAAGTAAACCTCTAATAAAGGTATAAATATAAAAATAAAAATAACTTTCTTTATTAAATCATTCCTAGAAAATAAAAACAATTGGTGGAACTTTCGCCTTTTTTTATTTATTTATTCTGTCTTTATTTTCCCTTGATGTTTTTAACAAATTAAAAAATCGTTTGATGTTATTAATTAAATTTAATATAAATATATTTATATGTATAAGAATATGATTTTTTAATTAATTTTTAAAAATTTTTATTTTTGCATAGAAAATATTATACATATTTAGGTATATACATATGTAGAATTAATCTCGTTTCTTCCATTTGTTTGGCTCTAATTTTTGTTCTATTTAGATGCGTAACTTTTATTCAATGAATTAGGGGTAATTAGTGCTCTAATTTTAGGTTTTAGGAATTATCGGAGCAGGATTTTGGGGGTTCCTTTGCTTTTTATTATTACACGCAAAGCTCTAGCTCTGCTAATCGATGTTCTTTTTTAATCTTTTCATGCTCTTATTTCTTTACTTTTTAATTTTAACCAGTTCTAAACTATTGTTTTCCTTTCTATTAAAATAATTTTTTCCTTAATTGGTCCCTTCTGAAAATATTTATTTAGGTAAATAGGTGGGAACTTATAGGACTTATTTTTAGACATTTTTGAGTATTTATATTATTTTCTAAGCAATTAAACAATTTAATTAATTTAGAAAAAATTTAAAATTGAAATAGCAATGAACAAAATTTTTCGACTAAAATGAGAAAAACAAAAAATATTTTAATTAAAATTGCTCAATTATTTATTATTTATTTATTTCTATATTTTACCTTGATAAAAGCTGAATTGAATAAAAACAACGAGAAACTTTCTTGGATTGTTGGTTAGTAATTATAAAGTTTTTTTGAAAGGATAAATTATAAATCTTTAAAATATTATTAATGGCACTTTCTTTAGTAAATTCTTAATTCTAATTATTTTAACAAGGTAAATGGCGTTCTGAATTTTCTGGCAAAGTAGTTTGGCCAAGTATTCCAACAATGACATATGGTGAGGAATTAAATATTCAAGAGGCACCAATGGCTGGAACTTCTGGTGCACAATTTCTTAATTGGAGGTAAATAATGCTTGGGGTTGGATAAATGTCCTCTCATTTCTAGTGCTAGAGCTTGGTCTCATTCCACAAAAGACCATTTCCACGATGAGTGGGGATTTATTACAGTAGAACCAACTGGTAACGCAACTTTAATGACAGCAGGCAATAATGGCAAGATCTTTATTAGAATTCTCAATAATTCTTGAACATTTTTCTAGGCTTTACTACTTATGAAGTAGGAGAAGTAACTAGAAACAAAATGATTTTGACATTAAAAGATATTGGACGTATATCATTTTCCAGAGATCTGCCTGTTGAAGATGTGAGAATATTTAATAAATGATAATTAGATAATTTTTTAAGCTTCGGAGAACTTTTATTAAACATGATGATACTTTTATGGAACAAATTCTGGAAATGAGAACAGCAACACATCCTAGACTTGGATATTTAGAACATACAAGAGTTGTCTATACAAAGATTATTTAGAAATATACTAAAATTGTTTAATATACATAAATATATATTGTAAACATGTATTTGTTTAATGGATAGAAAAAATTCTGAAAACAAGCAAAAAAGTAAAGCTACCATCTATAGTATTCACATCTTAGAATAAATTCAAGTCTCTATTTTAACACGAAATCTTTTATTATGTCTGACGTCTGTTGTTACACGCTACACATAGATAATTTCTAGAAAAATATTAATTATTATTTTTTATTTAAGGATTTTCGTGATTTTTTATATTTAATTTTGATCTGCTTTATGGTTTTTATTCGATTATTATTTTAAATATCAATTTTTCTTATTTTTTTATTTAAAATTGATTCTCATTTAATTTCCTTGTTTTAAGGTTATAGTAAAAATTTTAATGCTTTTATTGTTTATAATATTTGGCTTGTTAAATATGGCTGGTAAGAATTTATTATTTTAATAACTTCTAATTATTTCAGACTCTTCTGTTCGAAATGCAATGTCTATTGATTTGGGTGTTGAGTTTATGAAGTTGGCTCTGGTCAAACCAGGGATTCCTATGGAGACTGTTTTAAATAGGGAATCTCAGCGAAAAACACCTTTTGCTTTGACTATTCGAAATGATGAACGTTATTTTGGTGATGAAGCATTAAAAAAGGTTGATTAATTTAAAAATTTATTCCTATTTTTACTTCAGGCTATTTCCTCTCCAAAGCAAACTTTTCTATTCTTTTTGGATTTAGTTGGTAAGCCTTTTGACGATTCGGCTGTTGTTGACTACCAGAGAAGGTTTCCACATTTAATATTGAAGAGGAATGAGCAACGGGGATGCGTTGATTTCGTTACTGAGTTTGTATTTCTGAATTAATTTTTTATTTATTTAAAGGATCTTTTTCTTTAATTTGTCAATAATTGATTTAATTTCATTTTCTAGTGCTGGTCAACTCCCAATTGAAACTTTACTTGCTATGGTGCTTACTAATGCTCGTGCTGAGGTTGAAGCTTATGCTGGTCAACCAGTCAAGGATGCTATTATTGCTATTCCTGGATTCTTTGGAACATCTGAACGTAAAGCTATTGAGGCAGCTGCTAAAATTGCTGGAATTAATTTAATTCGATTATTAAGTGCTGGTGCTGCTGCTGCTTTGAATTATGGCGTCTTTCATTATAAAGATATTACTAAAGAACCAATTGTAGTTTTTACTATCATTGTCAAAATTTCATTAATTTTCTAGACTCATTTGATTTATGATGTTGGATCTACTAAAGTTCAATCTACGTTGGTTCGACTACAGCTTTACAACGAGTCTTTAAAGATTTCGGTGCCAGAATCTGCCGGTAATGAAACAGTAAGTGCGGAAACCAACAAAACATCGTCTGCCGAAACTAAATCTTCTGGAGGAGAACTACAACCGAGACTTGAAGTTGTGGGTCATGGTTTTGATGCTAATTTAGGAGGATTTCATTTAACTCTTAAACTTCGAGATTATTTAATAGAACAATTTCAAAAACAGCATTCAAATCTTAAAGATGATATTGCTGAAAATCCACAGGCAATGGCAAAAATGTTGAAGGAAGCTGGAAGAGTTAAACAAGTTATTCGCTTTTATTGTTTGTGTTTAATATTATTCTTATAAAGGTTTTATCTGCAAATACTGAAACCTTTGCTCAAATTGAAAGTGTGTTTCAAGATTTAGATTTTCGGACTAAAGTTACTCGACAGCAATTGGAAGAAATGTTTGTTCAATTTGAAGAACGTTATATGTTGCCAATTAAAAATGGGTTAGAAATGGCAAAAATGGAAGTAGACAAATTAGATAAAATTTTATTAATGGGAGCTGGAACACGAGTACCTAAAGTTCAAGAAATGCTTACAAAATTCTTTGATGGGTAAATTTTTTTCTAATTTAAAATTTTATATTAATATGTATACTTTATTGTTTTTACATTAATTTTTATTTAAGTAAACAGCTAAGCCGTAATTTAAATACGGATGAGGCTGTTGCTCTTGGTGCTATCTATCAGGCTGCTCGTGAATCCAAAGTTTTTATTATTAAACGTCGCTTTGAACTTTTTGATATTCAACCTGAACAACTTTCTAATATAACTCAAGAAAAAATGGAGGTTGATGAAGCAATTATACCAAAGCAGATGACTAATGAAGAAATTTCTGAGGCAAAAAAACTGTTGGAAATATATTTTATTTAAATTACAATTCTATCTTTTAGATTATCTGAATTTGAGAAACGTGAAAAGGCTAGAATTGAAAGAGATGTTGCTTTAAATTCTTTGGAATCTACAGTTTTCGATTATGCCTCAAAATTGGATGAAAATGAAGAAGAATTTACTAAATTCGGTACAGGAGAAGAACTTACCGAAATTGGAAAAAGGATCGCAGAATTACGTGAATGGCTTGAAGATATTCCTCCAGAGACTGATGCTAAACAATTTAAGGACAAAAAAAGGGAGCTCACAAAACCGGTGAAAAAGATACAGAAACGGAAACAGCAAAAAGAGGTTAAAAGGGAAATCTTTTAATTTTTTTAATATTAAAATATTTTTATTTGTTATAAGTTCTTCTTTAATTCAAGGAACGTCCTCAACATATGAAAACATTAGAACTTGCTTTGGAGGAGGCAGACAAACACTTTTTGACTTTCCGAAACATGACAGATGTTTTTATTGCAGGTGAATTGGAGACTTATAGTAAGCAAATGATTGATCTGAGGAATTTCTATCAATCTGCTAAAAATGAAGCTGAAAAATTGGCTGACAATAAAGATGCCTCTTTCACTACAGATGATTTGAAAACTAAGGTTTTATAAATTTTTTTATAATTTAAAATAATTTATTTATCTTATTTTTAGGCTAGTCTGTTAACCAGAGAGACTAAATTCCTTTTCAATAAAGTTCTCACAGCTCTTCGAGTGAAAGAAGAAGCCGAGCGTGCCGCGAAGAAAGCAGCAGAAGAAGCTGAAGCTAAATTAAAGGCAGAAGAAGAAGCTAAAGATATTGCTGCTGGTGAGGATGAGGGGGAGAAAATAGAAGCTGAAGTTGTCCCTGAAGGGGATAATATTAAAACTACAAAGGAAGGAGGTAAAAGAAATATTTATATAAAAAATATTTGAATTAAATAAATAATTTTTAGATGTAAAACAACCAGAAGAGGTTTTAAAGGCTAATGACACTGAAAAAATGGATGTTGATAAAGAAATTAAGAAAGATAAAAAAGAGGGTGATAAGAAGGAAGAGCTTTGAATTTATTATTTTTTCTGTAATTGTGTAGTTATAGTCATTCCAAACATTCTTGTTTTCTTAATCAGAAAATGTTTTCGTTAATCTTCTGATGAGAAAGCATCCTCTGAATAATTTAAATGACTTGAATAGAAAATTCTGTCTCACCATCTATTATTCTCATCAAACCATTCTGATTGACATTTTATTGTTAGTAGATTGTTTCGGTAATTTTTGACCAATAAATTTATTCACTCAATTATTTTTTCCTTTTTTTTCTTCGATTATTATGATAATTATTTATTTTTTTTTTGATTATTTTGTTTGTTTATCCCCAATTCCTATTGTTTTGTTATATTATTATTATTATTAAATTTGGGTCGAAATTATTATTTATAAGCTCTATATAGTTTAAATAATTCTCTTTTACTTTTTGTTTTAGTTAATTATTTAGAATTTAAAATTACTAAATAGTTTTATTAAGTTTAAAAAGAAGAATAATAAATGAGCAACAGTTCTGAGGAAATTTCTTGGATTTCTTGGTATTGTGGATTACGCGGGAATCAGTTCTATTGTGAAGTAATATTTTAATTAAATATTTTTTTAAAATTTTATTTTAATTAGGTGGATGATGAATATATTCAGGATCGTTTTAATTTAACTGGTTTGGTTGAACAGGTTCCTTATTTTCGGCAGGCACTTGACATGATACTTGATTTGGAGCCTGAAGAAGAAGAACCTGATGATGCACAGGCTGATTTGGTAGAACAGGCTGCTGAGGTTTTAAATTAAAATTTTTTTAAAGTTATGTTATGCTGCTAAAGATAATTTGAAGATGGGTTAAAGTCAATGAATATATTTATTAAATAATATATTAAAATTTTTAATTTCTTTTTTATTTTTTAGTTACTTTATGGATTAGTTCATGCTCGTTATATTCTTACTAATAGGGTTTGAGTTTTTAAACTTTTTAAGGCCTTATAATATTTTAGGGAATTGAACAAATGATTGAGAAATGGCAAAATGAGGTTTTAATATCTTCTAAATTTTTAAAATTTTTAAAAGGATTTTGGCAATTGTCCAAGGGTTTATTGTGAAAATCAGGCTATTCTTCCTATCGGTAATTAAAATTAATTTTTAAAAATTATATTTTGTATGAAGGCCTTTCTGATGTTGTTGGTGAAGGTTCTGTTCGTCTTTACTGTCCTCGTTGTTGCGATATTTATTTACCGCGTTCAACAAGACAAAGAAGAGCAGATGGTGCTTATTTTGGTACTGGATTTCCTCAAATGCTTTTCTTTGTTCATCCACATTTACGTCCAAGACCTCCATTTAAATGTTATCATCCAAAGTATTTTTTAAAATTATTATAAATATTTTATTAATATTTTGAGGTTATTTGGGTTTAAAATTCATCAATCGACCTATAAACCAATTTCTGAAGATGTTAATATTGCTGGTCCATCTGCTAATAATGGAAATATTCCATCAAATTTAAATAATAATAACAACAAAATGAGAGTTGAAAAAGGAGGAATTAAACAACAAAATCCTTTAAAAATATCTCAACAAACAAATTCACCAGCAGCTCATTTAGGCAGTTCTATGGAGGATGACGATGACGAAGGTTCGAATTGGAATTTTTCTAAAGCAAGAAGACGTTTATTCCATTAATGTTTTTTAAATTGTTTTTTTCAATTTTTAGTAATTTTAAATAATTTATTTTTGGAAGAAAAAAAAATAGGGAAAAGATATTTTGGGATTTATGTCTTTAGCTTTTTTACTGATTATTGTGGATTTTTGTTAAAATATGACATTTTGTCCCATACAGAATGCCATCGGTGATCTTCTCAATCGAATAGATTTGAACAAAAATGACTAAAAAAAGGAAGAAAAGTGACAATGCAATAAAACATCAATTTAATTTTAAACATAAAAATACTCAATTAATGTAATTATATATGTATTCATTTTAATTTAATTTAAATATTTACTTTTCTATTTAAAAAAAATTTTTTTTAAAGTTAATTTTGTGTTGTAGATAGTAAGAGACAAACATATTTCATTTCTCTCTTTCTCTCTCTCCCTCTTTACATCTCCCTATTCTTTCATTTATTTATTTAAATTCATATATAAAATACACATTTTTGACTTTAATTAAATAAAAATATTAATCATCATTTAAATTGAAATAAATAATTATTACTCAGAATTTAATTTTCTCTAAATAAATTAGTTTATAATTAAAAATATATAAATAACATTTAATATTATTTTGTATTATTTTTTCTAAAAATTAAATTATTAATAAAAAATGAAACTAAAAACTTTATTTTTATATTTTATTTATTTTATATTATTAATACCATTTTCTTATTTGATGGAAGAATATGATTTGTAGGAATTTTAATTTAATTAAATATTTAATTAATTTAAGTAATTCTTTAATTGGACGTTCAGAAATTTTTAAACTTGATTTTGTTGATTTAATAGATAACAACAATAAATCAAAATGTTCTTATAATTATGGTAATTTAGTTTTACGTTTTTCTTTACCTGAAAATATGTTTTGTGAAAAGTAATAAATATTTAAATTAATTAATTAATATTTGTTTAAGATTTTTATTATGTTTTGTTAGTAGACTTGATCCAAATTTAGGGAAATCTAATTCATTCTTTCATGTAAAATATTTAATTAATTAAATTAATTTAAATAATAATTAAAGATAGAGAATCGTAAATGTGATGGATATCAAATGGCTGAAAATTGTATTCCACAAGGAAATGGAAAAACTGCATGGCATGCTATAGAATTTAATATAATTGAAAATATTGAAGAAAATAAAACAATTAATAATAATAATGTTATTTTACGTTTTTCATATGGAAATAATAAAAGGTTTAATTAATTAATTAATTAAATTTAATTATTTCTTTTAGTCATTCAATTAAATTTAAATTACCAACAAATAGAACATTTTATTTAAATATTAATTTCAATTCACCATTAAAAGCAATTATTTCATCTGATAAAAATGGACAAAATATTTTAATTAATGATGAAGAAAATCGTCCATCAATTAAAAAATTAAAAAATGGATTTTCCTTTAAATTTATTAATAATTTTGGTTTATGGCAATTACCTTTAGAATGGGCATGGTTAAGACCTAAAAATTTATTGAAAAGAAAAGAACTTGAATTTAATAATTTTAAACCAATTTTAAGAATTTTTAGAGATAAAAAGTGTAAAAATTTAAATTTTTCAATTATTGGAGTCAAGGTATATTATTTAATTTATTTAATTAAATTAAAAATTAATTTTTAAAAATATTTAAAATAAATTAAATTATTTTATTTTAATAAATAGCCTAAAGTATTACCTGAATTATCACTTAATGAATTAGAAGCTTTATGGATTTTACCTGAAAACAAAAAAACATTTTATGGCCGTGTAATTCTTGTTAATTTTACTTTAGATAATTATTTCTTTTTGGCATCATTTATTGGATTTATTGAATATTCAAATAATTTAAATAATAATAATAGTGAATGTTTAAATTATATTAAAGTATTTTTAAATTAAAAATAAAATTAAATATTATTTAAGGATAATTTAAATAAACATTATAAAGGATGTGAAAGAATGAATAATTTAACTAATCAATTATTAAATTCTACAAAGCCTAGATTTATTGGAATTCCAATAAGGTAAAGAAATAAATAATTTTAATTAATTAATTTAAAATAAAAAGGAGTATAATTAATAAAAATTCTGTTGGAATGTTCTTTATTCAATGTAAACAATTAATATTTGGATTACCTTTACTTGAACCAAATATGTATGGAAATGAGAAAGAAAAAGTTACAGAATGGAAAATAATTTATAATTGGAGTGAATTAAAAATTAATTTTGATAATTTTAATTGGGAAGAAGGTTGGCCATAAATTAAGAAAAATTAATTAAATTATTTATTTATTTATTCATAAAAATATATTTAAACAAACAAAGAAAAAAATCTTCTTCCATAAATAAATATATGACATTTTATAAATATATAATATTTTTAATTAAATTAATTATTAAATGTTTTATCAAATATTTCAGTGCTTTTGGATTAATTACAGTTAAAAATATTATATTAAATAAATATTAAATACCAGAAAAAAAAATTTAAAATAATTATGTCCCTATTTATTTAAAATACAATAGAATAAAATTAAATATTTATTTATTTCTAATTAATAATATTTCTTTCTTTTCTTTTCCTTTCCTCTTTTTGTATTATTATCATTTGTTTTTGTTGTTGTTGCTGCTGTACTATACATTTTAACATTTGTTTCACTAGTTGTTTTATTCAAAAACATTGTTCCATTATTTTTTTCTTCTTTATTCTTACTAATCATTAGAACAAAAATAAGAACACCACCAATAATTAAAAGCCTTATTTTTTTAAATTTAATTTAAATTTAAATAAATAAATAAACTTACAATAAAATAAATAATATAATTCCAATAATTATATACCATTTTGTATAATTATTATTATTTACTACTTCATTTGTTGTTTTAATAATTATTGTAGTAATTGTTGTTTCAGTTTTAATTAAAGAAGAATTATTCAAATTAATTGAATGAGTTGTTTCTGTTTTTTGTAACTCTTTTGTTGTAGTTGTAGTTTTAATATTTCCTCCTTTTTTAGGGTCTAAATAAGTATATTTTGAACCAGACTGAAAAAAATAAAATAATTATTTTTAAATAAATTATTTTACAAATTTTATTTGAAGATCCTTGCAAAGTGGCCCATTAGGTTTTTTTCCTTCTATTATCATAAATGGTGATGATTGTCCAATATGTTTTGTTATTAATGTTGCATTTTGTGGAAGTAAATAAAAAACAAATAAATATTTAAATTCTTTATAATTCTTATCAGTAATTTTCCAAACTTTTGGAGCAATATCACTTTTTATAACACAATTTACATCCCTGTATTTAAATGCAATATTTTGGTTAGCTGAATTATGAAAAGCAGCAAAAAAATATTTATTATTAATGCTGAACTTATTTTCTGATATTTTTTCTTCTAAATTACCGCCAAGGTAATTCTCACGTGGTATTGGTTCTCGTTCTCCAACTAATAAATAAATATATTAAATAAAATTATAATTATTTATTTTTACTTATGTCTATATGCACAGTAAGATAATTACCATAGTTACTCCAAGAAATTTCAAATCCAGTTTTTCTCATACATCTTCTGTTACTTATAAAATTATTACAGTCATTGCAAAGGCCAAAATTATATTTAGGTCCATTAATTAATTCTTTAAATTCTGTTGAATTAATACTAAAGGCAAATGGAAGTCTAAAATAAAAATTAAATTAATTATTTAATTAATTTTTTACTTATTAAAATTAGCTCCATCATCTTCTTCTTTTCCTCCTTTTTCAGCTGTTACTTCTGGTCTTTTTCTTTTAAGCATTGTTTTAATTTTTTATCATTATTTGTTACAATACCAGTAAATTCAAGTTTTTTCCCAACATTTTCATTTGTAAATAAATCTACAACACAACCAGTATTTTTAATTTTTCCATCACTTTTGTAATGCAAAATACTTTAAAAAATAACTAAATTAATTAATTAATTAATTAACTTACATATCCTTATTTTTATCAATGCTAACATCACAAGGAATAATAGAAGGATCATTATTGCCAAAACCAATTTTAATAATTTTTTCATCTTTTTTAATATGTCCTCCATATCCAACAATTTCCTCAAAACAATTGACATAATAATAATAATTAAATAAACCAAATAAAAGAAGAAAAGAAATAAAAGGAAGAACACCAAAACGAAACATAAATTTAAATTGTTGTTGTTTGAAATAAATTATAATTAAAATGTTTTTGTTGTTTATATTAAAAAGAATAAAAGAATATTTTGGCTTTTATAGTATTTATTATTTAAAACATTTTTTAAATTAATTTTTAAATAAATAAATAAATTATTTTTGGTAAATTATCTAACAAAATTTAAATTATTTTAATTATTCATTTATTTATATTTATTTTTGATTTTATTCTTAAAAGATGGTTCTTAGGTCTTATAAAGGTTATATTGAATTAGAATATTTAAATAATATGTAATAAACTAAAAAATAAATTATTTAAATAATTTAGCTTTTAAATTGTCTCTTTTTTAAATTAAATATTTAATATATTGAAAACTAAAAATAATTAAAAAGTTTTAAAAATATTTATTTAAAAATAATAATTTTAAATAATTAAAGTATTTAATATAAACATTTGGTTAATAAATTAATTTATTTTAATTTTAAATAATTAAATTATTTCTTATTTTTTAAATTTAATTTAATTAAATGCTCATCCGATAATAAAAAATATTATTTTATTTGTACAACAATTAAAAAATAATTATTTCCTTTCTAATAAATATTTTAAACAAAAGTGTTAAAAATTATGAAGCCTTTTAATTTTTATTTTTACTTTTAATTAAATAAAAAGTTTAACAGAATTTAAGGCTAAATTTTTTAAACAAATATTTTTATTATTTTACCATCTGTTAGGCTTAATTAATTTTTTAATATATTAATTAACACTTTTTTCAAAATTAATTTTATCACATTTTAACAATACAATTTAAAAACAATAATATTATAGAAAACAACAACAATAAATATATAAGGGAAATAACATTTTAGATACATACACATTTACATATTATTTAATTTTGTTGGCTTAAGGGAATTATTTTATTTAATTACTATAATACCTAACTACCTATATATTAGCATGATTTATATATAAAATCAGCAAAACTTCCTAATATTTATATTTTAGAATAAGTACTGTCATCACCACCTTTCTTTACTTTGGATTTCTTTCCATCATTCTTTGTTTTAGTTTCATCCCCTTTCTTCTTCTTTTTCTTGTTCTTAACTCGATCTTTCTTTCCCTTCTTCTTGTCATCCTCTTTTGTAGAGCCTTCTTCTTCATCATCATCATCACCATTTTTCTTAGTTACATAAAGAACAATTGCAGAAATTACAATAAGACTAAATTTGTTTAAATATTTATATTTTTTAAATAAACAATTATTTAAAGAAGAAACTTACATAAAAAGAACAATAACTGCTACAATTATTATTATAAGTGTATGACTACTCTCAGTTTCTTGGATTGTTGTAGTTATTTTGGTAGTAACCATTACAGCAGAACTACTTGTAGTAGTAGTAGTCGGAGGAGGAGTATAGTTCACTAGAAGTTTATATTCAGAACCAGGCTGTAAAAAAGAATTAAATATTATTTTAAACAAATAATTTAAATACAAATTTAATATTGAGGTCCTTGCATTTAACTTCTGTAGAAATATCACCAGAGCAGTTTCCATTTTTACGAAAAACGGATGCTTTTCTCGGAAGAAGGTAAAAAACAAATAAACGATCTCCTCCTTTTCCCAAAGTTTGTTGTAGTTTCCAGGATCTTGGAAACATTTTATCCGTGTTCTCCTTTGACATTGATTGGCATATAGGTTGATTAATGTTATTAGCTGCATTTGGACAATCTCCTTTCATAATATTATGTATATCTTCAAACTTTAGATCGAATTTGAACTCAGATTGCTTAGAAGTCACCTGATCATTCTGATTACATTGAAAATCTATACCTGGCTCACCAACTAAGATTAAAAAAATAATTAAATAACAAAGATTTAACCTACCGGTGAACACAGTTTTATAGATATTATTATCCTTATAACTCCAAGCAACTTCTAATCCACTCCATTTAACTGGGCGGCAACGCTTAGTAATACATTCAGACGCAGGTTTATTATCCCAACTTACCCTACTAAACTGATGCTGTTCAAAGTTATAGCCGAAGGCAAATCTTTAAATAAACAAAATAGATTTTTATTAAAATTAATTATTTTCTCACATGTTTGCATTGATTCCATTTTCATCAAAAGGTTCAAGACAATTATTCAAAGGTCCATCATTACTCAATGTAGCGGTGAAACGTAAAAAGAAGTCATTATCTGTGAGCAAATCAACAACGCATCCATATTTACTGGTATTTGAATTCTTTCCATAGTTTATAATACTTAAACAAAGTAAAAATAAATATAAATAAATATTTAATTATTTTACTTACATATCTCCATTGCTTTCATCGATGGTTACATTGCAGGCAAATTCACTTCCTTTGTAATTCTTGAGTTCCTCATTTTTGCTCACAGTCCAATTAGAAGCCAATTTTCCGATGTCCTTCCAATCTTTAAGGTGACCAGCATGACCAACGAGTTCAAGAGCAATAAAACAATCAGACGAAAACAGTAACAGAATGAGAAGATGAACAACACCACAGAAGATCATAGCAATTGTATTGATAGTTAAATAGATGACACGTAGTATTTATTATTGTTTGGAAGAAATGTTGAAGTAATTTATAATTATGTTTTGAATGTTTTTAGTTTTTATACTATTAAATATTTAAATTTATATAATGATTTTAAATTAAAGTTTAATTATTTATTCTTATGATATAAATATTAGGTAAATAAATGTTTAATAATTAATTTTATATATTTATTTATTTAAATGATTAATACAATATTAATAAATATTCTTTTAAAATCTTCATCAATTTAAACCTTTTATTTTTTAATAAAATTATTTTTAATTAAAATAATTAAATTTTAATTAATTTCTCCCTTATTTCTTTATTATTATTCTATTTTAATATTTTTTTTTTATTTTCTCGAAAATGAAAGGCTTCATAAGAACAATTAAAATAAATAAAGGAATGCCTTGGTAACTACTACTACTAAATACTTAACAACAACAAAACCTGCGTAACTAAGAAAAATTTTAAAAATTAAAAATTGTTGTGAGCAGTGAATTTTGAATTTTGTGTATTATTTTTTAAAGTTTAATTTTTAAAAATTAATTATTGCTTTAAAGGCATTTAATTATTCTATTAAATTTTATTTAATGTATATCCAATAAAATATTAAATAATTTAAAAATATTAAATGCAGTACTTTTTAATATTAAAAATAATAAAGTTAATTAATTTCGTTATATATAAAGTTAAATATATTTTTTTTTAAAATTATATTTTAATTAATAAAATATTCCTTTATTTAAATAATTTATTTTTTAAGTTAAAATTTATTTTGTTTAATTATTATTCTCTAAAAAAAGAAGAAATTTATATTAATATTATTTATTTTATTTAAGTTTAATTTAAATAAGATAAATTATAGAATTAAATTTTAAAAAAATAAAATAAATTTATTAGAGATTTTTTTATGAGAATTTTTTTATGAGAAGAAATTAATTTATGTATTTAAAAATACCAAAAAATTATTTTAAATAATTTTCAAAAAAAAAAAAATATTAAAGAGAAAAGAAATGTCAATTCACCAACAACAACAAATAATTAATTATCCAACAACATCAACATTTATATCAGAACCTCCACCTCCATATAATACAACATGTAATAATTATATAATTAATTAAATATTTTTTATTTTTTAGTTAATAATAATAATATACAAAATAATAATAAATTAATATCAAATAATATTCCATTTAATAATCAACAAATATTAGAACATTTAGTATATTCTAATCAAACAACCCAACTTAATTCTAATCAACAACAACAACAACCACCACCTCCTCCATTTCATTTATTACCACCAGGAGGTTTATTAAATAAATAAATTTAAAAATTAATTAATTTAATTTAAGCAGTTCCACAACAAACAAATTTTATTCCAAATATTAATTCACATATTAATCAATCAAATAATAATAATAATAATATAGGACAATATCAACATCAACAACAACTTAAAGTTATTTATGCTATTCCTTTAGGTCCACATGAAGCTAATTTAGACTGTTCAAATTGTAAACAACCAATTAGAACAAAAGTGGTAAATAACCAGAATATTTATTTAATTAAAAATAATTAAATAAGAAAATACATAAACTATTTAATGTTTAATTAATATAAATATTGGAAACTATTTATTTTTTAATATTCTTAATAATTTTAGTTTTATCGTCCAGGACTTCTTTCCTGGTTAATTTGTGGGGCTTTAGCATTATTTGGATGTTGGCCTTGTTGTGTATTACCTTTTTGTGTAAAGTCTTGTCAGGTTAATAAACATTAAATAATTTAATTTTTTAATTTAAATTTAATTAAAAATAATTTTTTTTTTTTTTTTTAATATAATTTTTAATAATTTAATTTTAGGACACAGAACATTGGTATGTAATTAATTAATTAATATATTTAATATTTTTCTATATTTAAATTTAGGTGTCCAAATTGTAATGCATTTATAGGAAAATATTCAAGAATATAATCTTTATAATTTATATAGGTAAATATAATTAAATACAATTAAAATTAATTTTGTATTTTTTCTTTTTTGTAAATATTTACTAAAATTGTAAAAAAGTTTTCTTTTCTAATTGTTTAAAAAAACTTTAATTTTACCCAAATTAAATTATATAGAAAAATAATGAAAATAAATTTCTGAATAAATTTAATTATTTATTTATCCCAATTTAATTTTTAATTTAAATTTCTAAATTTTTAATTTCATTAATAAAACAATATTTAAATCATCAGAAAATATTTAAGTAGAATATTTAAATTAATTAATTATTAGAAAATTAACAAAACAAAAGTACATAAATAATTAACTAAACAATAATTATAGCAACAAATAAAACCGCACGGATTTTAAATGATAGACATAATAAAGAGGCCATAATAGATATAAATATAGATAAAAATGTCAAAAAAGAGGAATTAAATTTTTTTTTTTAATTCAAAATTCTAAAGAAAAGAAAAAAAAACAAAAATTAATAAATGCCGTATATTGTAAAAATATTTTTGGGATAATTTGGGGAAAAAGTGAAGCCAATACTTCTTGCCCTAAATAAACAAAAATATTTAAATAATTAACAACTTTTGCAAAATAAAATTCAAAAATAATTAAATTAAATTATAATAATTAAAAATAAAAATTATAATTTAATTAATTTCCTTTGGTCACTTTATTAAATGAATTTCAAATAATTAAAAGATAAGAAGGCCAATTAACTCAAAAAAAACAAAAAATGATTTTACTTATGAAAGAAATATAAAATAATTTCCCTTAGAAAGCACAAAATATGCAAATTTATTTTCACCTCTTTTTTTTCTTTATTGCAAATAAATTTTAATCTTTTAATCTTCATTTGTAGGGTAACTAATTGTTGTAGGGTAACTAGTTGAAGTTTCTGATTCAACAATATTTATAAATGTAGATTTAGATTTAGGTGTAGATGTTGCTGAAGGAAGAGTTTTTATTGTAATAATTGTATCCTTCTAAAAGAAATTAATTTAAAAAATATTTTTTTTTTTAAATTAAAACCTTTGGAGGACTTTTCTTTTCTTTATTTCCTTTTTCTCTATTACAACAAGTAACTAAAGCACTTTCTTGTAATTTACAATTATTAGGTAAACAAGCAAAAGCACATTCTGCTTCAGAATTGTTTTCTGATGTATCCATCTTTTTTAAAAAAATTTTAAAAAAATAAAAATTAATTTAAAAACAAACTTCAGCAAATTCTGGTTGAATTGTTGTTGAATGAATATGATTAGAATGAAAGAGTAAACGAATTCTTTCAGAAGCCAATATATAATGCTTTAAAGTTAGAAAACGAATATGAACAGTTGCAATAATACATTCACCAACAAGACGCCAAACATGAAATTCGTGTATAGCAACAACACCCTCAATCTATTTATATAATAAATTTAATTTAAAAAAAATTAATTAAAATAACCTCTAAAAGTTCCTGTTGTAATTTATCAATATTAACAAATTTTGGAGTAGTTTGAAGCAGAATGAGTGCAGTTTCACGAACTAAAATATTAAACTATTTTTAAAAACAAAAATTTACCTAAAGGCACAGTAGTACAAACCATTAACAAAACAAGTAAAATACTTTAAATTTATGAGAAACTGATGAAAACTTCTTAAACAGAAAAAATAACCTTAAGGTTGGATCCATATAAAGTTTAAGTAAATCATAACCATCAAGTAGCCAAGAAACAAGTGCAGTCACAATGACAATTACAGAACCAACAGCATCTAACAATAAGAAATTTAAAAAAATATTTAACAATTTTAACCGCTAAGAATATGAAGAAATACTGCTCGCATGTTTAAAAAATCACCACCTCCTTTTTTACCTAAAAACGGAATAATTAAAATTAAAAAAAAAAATATTTAATTATAGAATAATTAAGCACTTGAATTATTTTCTAATTTAGGAGTATGCATCATTAAAGACTCCTCCACAGCCTCCAATTCAGCTATAACCATAGCCCTGTCCTGATGAGATTGTAATAAATGTCTAGACTCTGTTCCATCAATAGTTCCACAATCCTTATCAAGAAGTGTTGTCTTGGCAATATCCTCAACACCATGAGAACCATGTGAGTGTCCTGGAAAAGGAATTAAAATATATTTAATTAAAAATAAGTAAAAAAAAAGACCAATATGTCCATGATGAAACATCGCCATTCCTATAAGATTAATTATAAACCCAATAGTGCCAACGACTAGAACATAAAGTGGATTTTTAATTGGTTCAGGCTCAAGGAGGCGTTGAATAGACTAAATTTTGAATAAATAATGTTAATTTAAAAATAAAAAAAACCTCAATAAAAATAGTAAAACAAAGAGCCAAAAGGAATACTCCATTTACTAAAGCTCCAAGAACTTCAGCTCTAACCCAACCAAAGGTATTTTTAGCACTTTTACTGCGCTCTGCAATCTTAAATAAATAATGAAAATTAAACTTTAAATATAAAAAAAAACTTTTAGACATCCAAATGCAATAGTTAATGCCATAACATCACTCATCATATGGAAAGAATCAGCAATAAGAGCCATTGAATGAGATACATAACCAAAAATAAGTTCAATTAAAAAATAAAGGAATGTCATTGCCAACATAATTAAAAGACGATTAGCTCTAGAAAAAAGACCTCGAACCCCACCATCATTTGAATTAGAATTATCTTTCGTTGAATTAATTTTATCAGATCGTTGTTCACAATTATTAACTTTAACTTTGTTTGATACTGACTTTGATCGATTCTAAATAGATTTAATACTAATTAAAATCCTCTAATACAATCTCAACATGTTCATAATTAAACAAAAACCAATGAATCATACCTTTTTATTCTTGACAATTTCACCATCCTCATCAACGTAATGCACACTTGCGAATGTAAATGGCAGCTGTGAACGATCTTCTTCTGTATTAAGATCATCATAGGAAATCATATCTATACTAGATAAAAGTAAATTAAATCAAATTGTTTAAGTAAAAATTATTGAAAATCAATTAAAAAAAGATTTTTAAAAAACTGATTTTATCATCTAGAAATCAACAAATTAAAAAGAATATGATCCTTTACGTCGCCCTTTTTTCTTGTTAGAAAGCCGTTCTTTAGCTTCAATCCTAGAAATTCTAGCTTGTTCTTTTCTTAAATTTTAAAGAAAATTAAATAATCTTTTTCTAAAAATTAAACCTTTCCTCAACATCTTCTAAATAATCTTCAGAAAGAAAATCTCTTCTTCTTTCCGTTACAAGTTCTAGACTAACTTCTTTTAAGATATTATCTAATTTATCAAAGCAATCATCCATATTCTCAACCTAAGAATATTTTAATATGAAATAAAATATTTAAACCGCAGATCTAGTGCGCATTGAGGTAAGAAAAAATTCTTTATTATTATTTATATTTCCTGAATATTTTTGTTGAAGACGTTCGCGGACTTTTTTAGGTAACCAGTCTGCTTCCGCGAGTGAAAATCTAATTTCAGCCTTTGTTGAATCTAAAAATGGAAAAGTACAAATAAAAATAAATAATTTGTATTATTTACTTGCATTTACATTAGAACCACCAGGACCGCTAGCTTTTGTCCATTTTCTTGAAATTTTATCTAAAAAAGGAAATTATAAACAAATAATATTTTTACTTTTGGGGATTTCTCCATCAAAATAAAGTCCTTTAAAATAGTCAGGGCCTAACTCCTAAAAGAATAATTTAAAAAATAATAATAAATAAATATTTACATCTGTCTCAGATGAAGTACTTGAATAATGAATAATAGAAGAATTATTAATTGATTTTATTGGAAAAATTAATGAGCTGCTAGAAGAAAACACATTTTGTTGTTGAGCAGTAATTGGATGCTTTAAGGCATTAATTGCTCGTGAAATTGAACGAATAAACATTAAAGTACTATCTTATATAATTTCAGAGGGATTAAGAGTATCCTAAATTTTGGACATTTTCAAATTAATGTAATAAATTTAGGAAAGAAATTTCTAAATGTAAAATAATCTCTCAAAATGTTTATTTAATTTAAGGTCAAGTAAATTCTACAATTAACACAAAAATAAGAAACAATTTTTACAAACATAATACATACAATAAATACAAATAATTACATATACAATAAATATACATACATATATTGTTATTATAATTAATTATGGAATAACAATAAATACCTACCTACCTATACAATATATTTACATTATTTATTTATTTATTTATTTTCTCTTCTATAATGCTGTCCCACATATAACAGTTGACATCTCATCAGATGATTGAGAAATAGATTTAAATGTAGCTTCATTAGAAATCAAAGTATCATGTTCCGAAATAATATCAAAATTAACCATTGGTTTCACATCAACTTGACTATTTTGATTAATATTTAACAGAAAAGAATTCACCCAAGTTGGCTCCCTTAAAAAATATTTAAAAATTAGAGAATTATTTTGAGATAGTTTTTTGTACTTTTTTGCCAAATTTTCATCATTAACAGCCCAACCATTACATAAACGTTCTTCTACTTGTTTTCTAATTTTTAATTTTTGATATTCAGGCATATTAATCATTGCAAGACCAAATTTATGGTATTCCTCACATTCCAATTGCCAAAGACTTTGACGTTCTAAATTCTTTAATCCATATTTCTCAGCTAATATTAAATGATTAAAAAGCTTTTGTGGACTATCAATTAATTCGTTAATAAGTAACTAATAAATTAATTAATTAATATATTCTCTTTAATTATTTACCTCTTCCATTTCTTTAACAATTTCATTCATTTTATGGTTATTAGCAAAAATAAGACAAGCCCTTACAAGATTAGCTTGGACACAAATATCAACACCATAAAGTAATTGAAATAATGGAAGAATTACTTGAATAAGACGGATATTCTGATACTTCATTTCATCTTTTAAATCATCGGAAATTTTAGGATGATAAACACCTAAAGATTTAATTAATTAATTAAAAATATTTTTTTAACCATTTTTATAAGAAAAACATTCCAAAGACCCAAAAGTTCGTAAAATACCAATATTTACATAAATTAATTTTCCATCAATTAATAAAGAAATATTATTTGGATCATTTTCTTCACTTTGAGAGTCAAAAGTTGGAATTTTAAGTGGATACTTTTGTTCATATAAACAACCATTGTTATAACCCAATTGATCTTTAATAGCCTAAATTATAATATTTAATTTTTAAAAATTATAATCTTTTTCTCAAACCTCAAGAATTGAAGGAACAACAATTGAAGAATAAATAAAATCACCAAAAATATATCTTGGATTAAACCCCTCTTTTTGAAGATTATTCCATTCTCCACTCTTAACAGCATTATAGCATAATTGTTTAGCTGCATAATTTAATCCTAATTTAATTGCTTTATTAACTTTTTGAGAAAATTTTAACTAAAAAATAAATATTTAAATTATTTTAAAGAAAAATCCTTACCGAATTGTCATTAATAATATTTTGATATAATGGCCATAATAACAATTCATTCCCTAATTTACTAGCAGCAGAACAGAGTGCACTAAAGTTAGCATCATTCAGAGGACATTTTGAACGATAAATTTTATATAAGAGCTGAATAAATTCTTCCCTTTCCATATTATAATCAGGAAAGAAACAAGTATGTGATGGCATAACTTCACCTGAAATAACTTTAAAAATGTTAATAAAACAATTATAAATTAAATTACCCAATTTTGGGGTATACAAAGCCATAAGGGCCCTATCCATTAAAGTTGGAGAAGTAAATGGAGAAAAATAAACACTCATATCTCCTTTATTGAATATTGGTAATTCATAATAACACTTTATTAAATGAAATATTTAAATTAATTAATAAATAACCTGATAGATATATTTAATTTCTAATTTAAATCCAATGATATTTTGCCCAAAATTTAACATCAAAGGACTAACAGATCCACTAGAAAGGTCAAGAATCTCCGAAAATGCTGGTTTTGATTGCTCAAAATTTTCAGATACATAAAAACGTGCTTGCACAACAGAACGCCAAAAAGCCCCAGAAACACGAACTTGAGGTTCAACCAAAAGAGAAAGATCAAAAATATTCTAAAAATAGAAATATAAATATATTCTTTAATTATATTTAAAAAACTTCATTATTTTTAATTTTTGTTGTTTGATGTTCTTTAACTACTTTAAATACCAAATTAATATTCTTCAATTTAAATTTAATAGAATATCCATCATCACGAATTGAACCATGTAGAATTCCTTCTTCATTTGTTTCCAAAGAAATACTCAAAATACGCAATCCAGCATTACCCATAATATTAATTTTGTTTCCACGAGGATTGTCATTAACTAAAAGAATATTTGGCCATTCTACTACAACATTAGATTCTTCTCCATCATTACAAGAATTAATGTCAGTCTAAAAGATTTTTTTTAATAAAATGAATTTAAAAATAAATACCAATGAACAAGAGCCTGACATTGAAAACAAAATTTTAGAACAAGAGAAAGGTCTTTTTTGAATTATTATTTAAATAAATAAATAATTCAAAAGTCTTTTATATTTTACATATTTATGTAGTTTTAATTATTTTACAGTAATAAATAATTATATTTTTAATTTAATTTTAAATAATTTAAAAATAATTAAAATTCAATTTTTATTCTGACCTCAGATTCTTTTATTTAATTTATTTTTTTTATTAATTTATTATTTATACCTACCATATTAGTTAAATTGTTCAGATTGTTTACTCTTAGAAATTGTTCATTCATTTAAAAATAAAATAAAAAATAGGCGGAAAATATAAAAAATAAATATAAAAAGGTATATATTTATATATAAAGCATCTGTTCTCTTTCAAATCATCAATTTATGCCTAATAAAAGGGGTAATAATGGTTACTTTTTATTAAAATAAATATTTTTGGCTAAATTTAGTAATTTTTATTTATATTAAAAAGAAGATCATTCTCTAATTTTAAATATAATTAATATATTTATATATATTAATTTTAAATAAATACCTATATAATTTATTTAATATGAGAGAACTTTTAATTAATTGTTTAAAAAAATTACTCCAATTTCTTTTATTTATTTATTATTTTTTAATTAAACCTAAAATTAACTATTTTATAAATTAATATTATTATTTTATTTTCTCAATTAATTGAGTGGATGTTGTTTGTTAATTATTTTATTTTAATTTTTTACCCTTCTTAATTGTCCTTAAAATTAATTCTTTTTTCTTATTATTTTTAAACAATTTTTGTCAGTTATTTATTTAATATAATTGTTAGTTTAGTTCTTTTTTTCTTTAAATTTATTTAAAAAAAAATTCTAATTTTATTCAATTATTTTATTTTTATTAATGAAAATTACTAAAAAAAATTAATTAAATATTTATTAATATTTTTTATTATTTAAATAAATATCCAAAAATATTTATTTATTTTTAAATTAAAATAATCCCTTTAAATAAATTATTTAATTAAATTTCTTTTAAAATAATAAACTTTTTATTTTTTAAATTAAATTTATTTAAATAATTTTATTTTTCCTTCCATTTTTTGTTCTCTCTCTTTTCCCTTTTTCTTAAATTTTCGATTAGATTTACTCTTTTTTATTTTCTTTTTTTTTTTGCACATTTATTATATCCCCTGTGGGAACTTTGGCCAATTTTATTCTCTGAATAAAAAGAAATTTTTTAAAGAAAAAAAAAGACCAATTGGACAACAACAACAAATAATTCTTTTTAATTTTATTTTTTTAAAGGAAAAGAAAGAAAGAAGAAGCTTTTTCTTCTTTTCCTTAATTTTCAGATTCTTCTTTACTTTTCACTATTTATATAATTATTTTATTCCTTTTCTTTTTCTTTTCTTTCTACCAATTGGCCATTCATTAACCCTTTTTAAATAAATAAAAAGATTTTTAAAAAAAAAGTTTATTTTTTAACAACTTTTTTTTTTAATTTAATTTATTAAAATAATATTTAATTTATTTTTAATTAAATAAGAAGGCTATTAATATTATTATTTAACTTTTATTTTTTAAACTTTCTTTTCTATTTATTTATTTATATGTCATAATTAATCATTTATTTATTTCTTATAATTTAATAATTCTTTTACTATTCTCTCCATTAGATTAATAAATAATTTTTAAATTCTATTAAAATGTTTTTATTTTTTATAAAAATATATCTATTAATTAAAAAAACCCTTTTCTTTTATAAAAGCTAATTTAGTTAACTTTTCTAAGAGTAAAGCTTTTCATTCATAAAAGGCCAAGTCGAATGTGGATATTTTTTTAAGAGGCACCACTCATAAAAGCTTTATATCCCCTAAATAATTTTTATTTTTTCTTTTCTTCTTCTCTTATCCAAATTTGAGGGTTTTTAGGAAATTAAAATAATTTTTATTCTTTAATTTTATTTATAATAATTAATATTTTTATTTAATTATTTTAGTTAATTTATATAATAAATGCTTAATTATTTATTTATTTTAATAATCTTTTTTAGAATATTTGAATTATTTAATGGTAAATAATATTTTAATTTTTAAAATTTATTATTTTTTTTAAAGCTGAAATTCGTATAAATCCACCAGGAATTGGAAAAAATAATTCAATATATATTTTAAGTGCTAATTCTGCTCTTCAATTAGATTGTGAAGTTGAATTGGGTGATTTTAATGATATAGAGGATATTAATGCTTTAGAATGGATTAAAGGAAAAATGAAAATTGGACAAAATTGGTTAAGGTAATAAAAGAGAGAAAATATTTATTTTTAATTTATTTTAATAAATATCTTTTTATTTTTTAAATAAACTCTAATAAAAAAGAAAATATATTTAATTATTTAAAAATTAATTAATTAATTTAAATTAAAGTATTTATACACAACCAAAAATTGATGAAAAACATCAATGGCTTCGTCAATCACTTTTTATTCAAAAAATAAATGAACAAAATGCAGGGGAATATAAATGCCTTTTCTTTGATGATTTACAAAAAACAATTAATTTATTTATTTTAAGTAAATATTTTTAATTTAAATTTAAAAATTAAAATTAAAAAAAAAAGAAAATTTGGAATGGAAAACAAAAAATAACAAAATTGGTGCTTCTCTAGGTCAGTCATTAACAATTAATTGTGGAGCAAAAGGAATTAAAAATGAAAATATTAAAATACTTGATTCAAAGGGAAAATCAATTGAAGAAAGTTTAAATAAAGAAAAAGTTTTAATTACTGGAGAAGAATTGACTTTAATTAAACTTGGAAAAGAACATAAAGGATTAAAAGTAATTAATTTCTTTTTAATTTTAAAATAAATAAAAAATATTTTAATTAATTAAAAGATTCGTTGTGTTGCTATTCGTTCAATTAATTTAAAAAACTTTGGATTAACTGAGGATTTATTAAATTATAATTCAATTAATTCATTACATACAGATGAAAATGAATTAATTATTGATGTTTGGAGTAAGGAAATTAAATTTAAATTAATTTAAATTTTAAAGTTCCTCCAAAATTTGAAGAATATTTATTTTCTTCTTCTTCTTTTAATAATTATTATTATTATGCAATTCCTGGTTCAAAACAATTACTTCGTTGGACTATTATTGAATCTAATCCTCCTGTTAAAATCTGGAATTTAAAAAAAGATGGAGAAATTTTTTTAGAAAATGAAAGAATAAAAATAATACAAAAATTAAATGAAACTACTAAACCTTTCTTTGCTATTTCTGTTAATTTTAATTCTCTTAAGAAAAGTTATAAAGTTTATTTTAAGATAGAAAATGTTCAAGATGAGGATTATGGTCGTTATACTTTAATTGCACATAATGGGAAATTAGAGTCTCAACAAACACAAATACTTGTTATTACACGTAAATATCTTTATAAATAAATAAAATTAATTAATTAATTTAAAAAAAGAACCTCCAAAACAACCTCATGTTTCAATTGATTGGGTAAGTAGTAATGGTTCAGTTAGTTGGAAAATAGAAGAAGAAAAACAAAATAATAATAATAATAATTTACCTATTTCTTATTTTTGGATTGTTTATAAACCAATTAAAAGAATTGTTATTCCTTCAATTATTCAGGTAGTAATATTTTAATTTATAAACATATAAAATTAAAAAAGAATATTTCAAAAATAAATGAATTAAAAACAACAACAACAATTCCTTCTAATATTTCTTCTTCTTTTTCTTCTTCAATTAAATCATATCGTGTTAGAAGAAGAAAGAATTTAAATAATTTATATGAAATTGCTGGTTTAGAACCTTTTACTGAATATGAATTTATTTTTGTTGGTGGAAACCAAGCAGGGGAAAGTGATCCAATTTCAATTAATTTAACTACAATTGATAGACAAAGAAATGAAGAAAAAGAAGAAAATAATTATGGAATTAATTTATCTAATTCTTTATTTAAAAATGGAAATATTTCTCTTTTATTATTTATTTTTATTTATTTATTTTATATGGATGCATAATTAAATAAAAATTATTTTATCCAAATAAATTTAGGAAAAGGTTACTAATTTATTAAAAATATTTCAAAATTAAGGCAACCATATAAATGAGCTTTTTATAATTTTTTAAAAATATTTTTTTCGTTTTATTTATTAATATACATTTTACAACAATTAATTTTTCTTTAGATAAATATAATTATGTAAATATTAAAAATGTTTAATTCTTTCCTAATTAATAAAATATTAAAAAGTAAAAAATTAAAGTAAGGAAATTTTAATAAATACTAAAATATTTTATCAAAAAGAAAATCTTGTGCACCTTTAAAATGGTTGTTGTTTTCACAATTAATATTTTATAATTTTTAAATTGTATACAAAATTGCTTGTAATATGTTTTTATTCCAATGATTGATAATTGACTGTTTCTGAGGTTTTAGTTTAAACCTAAGTTAACAAGAAACTTAACCTATTGGGAATGGAAAACTTTTACCGAATATCTTATATTTCCTAGAGCTTACATAAGAACCTAAGATTAATCCTTTTCGTCCCTATCCTTAAGGAAAAAATCTAACAAAACTAATTGAACAATTTCGATAATTTAAAAGGACAAAACATTTCATTTTTAAAATTTATTGAAGCAAATTTAATACAATATATAGTACATACAAATAACAAAAGGAAATTATATACAATCAACTATACAAATAATTTAGGGAAACAATAGAAAGGGATATGAGGGAAAAACAAATATTATATTTAGAGATGATTATTGTGCTTCGGGTATCTTTTCCCTCTAAACTTCATCCTCTTCAGTTGTTTCATCCTCAGTCTCTGCAGCAATAGGTTGTTCATCTTGCCGTGACCCACCATCCCGAATTGGTGTACATACCAGTGCCTTTCCATAGTCGTCAACTGGCAACTGCTCGACATGGACCTCACGCTTGTTGAACACTGAAAAATTATAAATTAAATGAGTTAGTAATATAAATCGAATACCTCTCTGGGGTTTTGCATCATCCTCATCAATTGCTCTGAGCCTTGAAGGACGATGCCAAAAGCCTGCATTTCGGGAGAGGATCGTTCGTACATCGTCCGCCGGAGTTGCGATTGTCCTTGCAGGGGTGACATCCCGTTCGAGCTTCACCTTGACGGTGTTCTTCTCCACTAAGCTCAGCTTGATGGCCTGAAAATTGAACGATAATTGAAATTATTTAAAAAAAAACAACCACACCTTTCTAGTCTCGCTGACTGCCGAAACTTTCTTGTCATTCACTTCAAGAATGATGTCCCCCACTTTGAAGAATCCCGAAGCCACGGTGTTTGGCTCGACGCTAACAATATAGATATTCTGTCCCTGGAAAAAAGGTCGTTGTTATAAGAAAACGTGTACACTGTATTACCTCCTTATCCACTCGTATTCCTACAGCTTGCTCAGCCCTCCAACGAATCTGTACAGTGACAGCATGTCGATTTGCTTTGCGTTTGATTGCAGAGAGCTTGACCACACGCATCTGGAAGAAGTTGTCCCGTCGATAGCGTAGTCGCACAGTCTTGGGCTCGTTTCCGTTTAGCTGGGTAGCATCAAAGAAGTCCTTCACTGTTCTTATCATCTAAAATGATGACAACTCCTTTAAAAATATATTGATGCTGCTTACTCGTCTGTCGATCTGCAATATTTCGTCTCCAACGATCAGCAAGCCAGCAAAACACGAAAGGTTGTCGAGGCTTTGAACACGTGGTGGTGAAGTCCCTTCAGTCAGCGCTAGGCCCACGTCCCGATCCTGGATCTCGACGATGATGTCGTTCTCTTCGAGATATTTCTTAGCTAAAAAAAGTTTCTATAATTTAAATATAGAAAATAAGTAAAACGTACAAGTCTTCCGTTCTGCCATCTTATTGTGAAGTTTTGGAGAGTCGCAAGCAAGAAGAAGAATCCAAGAGCAGTCCTTGCAGAGTTGAGTCCTTGATGTGAATTTGTTGTGTTTGGAGATAAACGTTATTAAACGGTTTTTATATTAGTTTTTAGTGGAAAAACTTCATATAAAGGTAATTATTTTTTCAATTAATTGTCTGTCCCAACAGACTAAACCGATCGTCTACATTTCCAGGTGCTCGTTTACTACAAGGTGTGACAGTTTACCAACAATTATTAATTAAAATTTCTGTCCGGTCTAATGAAGGCGTGAATGCCAGCACTGGCTTCATGTTCGAATCAAGATTGCACGATTATAGGTTGAAGGAGTCGACTGGTGACTGTGGTTATGTACGGGAATACAAGTCCAAGCATAAAGTTAAAATCTCTTCTCTTTTTTATCTTTCATAGCCTAAGCGCTAGTCTTTATTTTCAGTCAAGTTAAATTTTTTAAATTCTGATCTTTAAGAAAATCCTGATTTTATTTATTTTCTTTTTTAAATTAATTAGCCTAAAAGCCTAAAATTCTACTCAATCTTTTTTATTTAATCAAATCTTTTCGATTCTGATTTTTAAAAAATTCTGATTTTATTTCTAATATTTACATTTAATAATTAAATAAAGTACCGTATTAGCAAATATTAATAATAAAATAATTATTTAGTTTTCGTATCAAAAGGTTTGAACCAATCTATCGTTGGTCTTTCGATATTTTCGAAAAAATCATGAAGGAATAATGAGAAAACACAGCACTTTCACTTATTGGGCGTACGCGTGAAAACTTTGTTTACTATCTAATTTTTTCTCTTGTTCTCTAACCAACTCTCTTCTTTTCAAACATTCTTTTCATCTTAAATCCGATGTAATTGTCTTTAAAACCAATATCTCAAGTTTTTGCTAGCAACTTTTAATTTAAGTTAGAAAATGTCGTAGATAATAGTTCAAGGAATCATATTGGTTTATAGGTTCATTCTTTGAAAATTCAACTTTATCCATAAGGAAATTTGTTTTATTTACATTTCTTTAGTCTTATGGTGTTCTTCGGCGTATCAGCTTCCTTAAAATTAAGTTGTTTCAAACTTAAATCTTTTTTTGTAAAAAAATAATTTTTTTTTAAATCAAGTACTTGACAAAAATCCAAGATTACACAAAATCAGAGTTCAGATTCGTGATCAGCACCTAAAACTGCCCCTAGAAATGTGTTTTTAAAATTTTTTAATTTATTTTCCGCGGGACCGCAATTCGACACGATTGCCGCTTTTTTATTTACTTTAATTTCCAGAAAATATTCATATAAACATAAATAAAGATGAACAACCAATCCTTCAATCAATCTTCAAAAAGTCAACAAACTTCTGGCAGTTTTGTGCCTAAAGTAATTAAGAAGCCTTGGTATATTACTGAAGATATTCTTTCTCAACGGTTTTTTGTTTAAATATTTTTTTTTTATTTTTTTAGTATTAAAAGTGAGAAGCGTCCTGTTTCTTTGAGTAAGAAAGAGAAACGTGAACATAAACGTTCTTTAATTGCACCGCCAATTCTGACAGAGAAAGAATAGTTTGAATTCTTTGATTAAATAATTTCCTTTTATTTTTAGTTTAAATCAATTAAAAAAACAGGAGGAATATTATGCAGAAAAATGTCGAGTTAATACTGCAAAGAAGGTTCGTGAAGAAACTTTGGGCGGAGGTTCAAGTTATTGGACTTCATTTAAACAGAAAGAAGTGCCGGAAAGTTCTGTTGAAGAATGGGAAAAACGGAAAGGAGGTTGGGATTATATTCCACCTCATATGCAATAAATTCCTTTTATTTTTGATTTAATTAAATTTTAAATATATTTTTTAGTGTAGAAAAATTAAATTTTTGTTTTAGAAAAATATATCTTTCAATTATTTATTTACTCAAATACATCATATATTTTTCATCATTTGTTTATTATAAAAACCTCACTTACTTTCATGCACAATGTGTAAATATAAACGATTTTTATTTATTTTAATCTTTTGTTTTTTGATAAAAAAATAAATAAAATATTTGAAATTTTTAGTAATTAAAATAGATGTACATATAATAATAATAATTATTATTTAATTTATAAATATTTACTTAAGTTGTTTTAGTCAATTTTTTTAATTCTTTAAGTTTTTCTTCTTTAATTTTTTTTAAAAATATTTAATTATTTTAATTTAAATAAAATATTATTTTAAATAAAGAATAATTAACTTTCCAAAATAAACCTTTCATTTAATAAATAGACTTTCAGGTATTTCTAGATTAATTTAATTTTCTCGAAAAAATAAAATATTTAATTTCATTACAAAGTTCCTCCTTTTTTTTTATTTTATTTCATTTTTTTGTATATTATTTATTTTATATAAATTCATATTTTTCTAAAAATATTTTAATTCTTCCTGATTTTATCTTTCCTTAATAAATTAATTTTGTTTCTAAAAATGGCAAAATAAATAAATAATTATTTGTTCTCATTTTGTTTAAAAATTGTTAATTCTTTTGTTTTGTGCTCTTCTTTTTTTTTTTTCCTCTTTCAAGAGTTTATTTTTATATAAATTGTTTGATCATTTTTAAGATAATTATTTTATTTTTATTCTTTTGTATAAAAACCGGAAAAAGAGTAAAAATGTGTACAAAATATTATTTAAGGTAAAAATAAGGTAAAAATATTTATTTTAATTTTAAATAAATATAAAAATTAAATTAATTTATTTTATAATAAAAATAATTTTAAAAAATGTTTTCTTTTAATATTTTCAATACAAAATTAAATAAAGCTGTTGGAGGAGCTCTTTTTTCAGAAAATAATAATAATTCATTTTTACAATTAGAAAATGTTTATTCTACAACAATTTACCAAAATAAAGAAAAAGAAGTTTTTTTTTAAATTAATTTTTAAACTTTTTTTTTAAAAATATTTTTAAGAATAATTCTTTTCCTGTTGGGTTTGGATTAGCATATAAACATTCACCTAATCAAGTTTTTTAATTAATTTAATTAATTATTTAAATTAAATAGTTATATTGTTCATTAATTGAAATATCAAAAGAATTAAAAAAAGGATTTTATAATTTTGAAGAAATAAAAGAAAAAGAAGAAAAAAATAATAATAATAATAATAAACATAGCTATTTAAAGGTTTATTTAATTTTAAATTTAATTATTTAATTGTTTAAAAAAGATTAAAAATTTTTATAAATCATTGCCTGATTTAACTACTCTTCCACAATATTTTACAGCATTTTCTGAACCTTTAGGAAGTCCTTTATTACAATTAATTATTGAACAATTAGCTAAACAATGCTTTGGAAATACTTTTAATGTTTTTATTCTTTTAATTTAAATTATTTTATTATTTTTAGATTGAATTAAATAAAAATATGACAATTGACCTTTATGAATCAGATTTAAAGTAAAATAATTAATTAAAATTAATTAATTAATTTTTTAGATTTGAAAATAAATTATGGAGGGATTATGCTGGTTTTTTAGTTACCGATCATTATCGTTATTATGAAATAAAAATTAAAAGGTTTAAATTAAATTAAAATTTAAAAATTAAATTTTTAAAGATCATCATTAATTGAATTATTTAAAAATAAAAATAAAGAAGAAGAATTAAATAATTATTTATTAATTAAATTAAATTCTTCAACAAAACAATTATTTTCAATTTATGACCAAAATATTTGTTCAATTAATAGAGAAAATTATTTTGAATTTTTATTAACACTTAATGGAATTAATGGAATAATTGCTTTAGATAATGAAAATAAACAACCATTAGGTTATATAATTGGATTAAAAAATGAAGGAAAAATATTGCAATGTTATGCAGAAAATAAAAAAATAGCAAAGTAATTTTTTTTTTTAAATTAATTTTTTAATTTAAAGTTCTCTTTTATATTCTTTTATTTTATCTAATAAAAATATATTAAATTATTCAATGTTTATACGAATAAATAATAATGAAGAAAAAGAAGAGGAATTAAATAATTATTTTGGAATTAAATTAATTGAAAAAGCTGATAATGTTTAATTTAATTAAATTTTAATTAAATTTTAATTTTTAAAGGTATTTCGTATTCATCGTTATCATTCTAGAATTTTTCCAACAAATATTCAATGGGAAAAAATTTTTATTTTAAATATTGGAGCAAATCTTTTTTAAATTAATTTTAAATTTTATAATAAATTAATTAATTAAATAATACATATGTAGAATAAATATTTTTAAAAAAAATTTAATTTTCTTTCTTTTTTTTCCTTTCAATTAAATATTTATTTATTTTTAATTATTAAAATTGATTTATTTCAATGATCTCTTTTTTCTTTCTTTTTTATTCATTTTTTCTTTTAAATTATTCAAAAATAGTACAAAAATTAATTCTTTTATTTTTTTACAACAATTAAGAAAAAAAAATATTTTTTAAGGAGATATCTCTCCAATTATTTTGAAGGAGAAGGAATAAAGAAAAAAGAAGAATTAGGGCATTGCCGGATAAAAGAAGAAAAGAAGAAAAAACAATTTTTATTTATTTAAAAAAACCTTTATTTTTAAAAATAAAAAGAAATGAAAATAATTTTATTTTTATTAATTAATTATTTAATAAAATTAATTAAATCAAATAATAATTGTTTTTTGGGTAATATTCCTTCAATTATTAAAATTAATGATAATGGACAACCAGGTAATTTAATTTAAATTTAATTAAATTTAAATAAATAAAAAAAGAACTTTATTGTCAACCTCCAATCTGTAATATTTTTTCACCAAATTATGAAGAAAATAATAAAAAAGAAGAAAAAGAAGAAAATAATTTATTAATAAATAATCAAAATATTGTTTGTTTTAATTTTAATTTAATTTAATTTTTAATTTAAAAAGAAATGTAATAATAATTTAATTTCAATTAATTATTGTAATAATTTAAATGAATGGATTAATGAAATAATATTAATAAAAGAAAAAGAAAATAATTTAATTTTAAAACAAAAATGTTGTTCAATTCCTAATTTCTCTCAATTTGCTGCTCCTTTAAAAAAAAATAATTCTTAAATTTGGAGAAAAATATGAAGGAGGTCCTGTACTTCATAATACTAATATTGTTAAGTTATTTTATTAAAATTTAAATTATTTTAATTTTTAGATTGCCTTTGATTTAATTAAAGAAATAAAAATAAATAAAACAACAGAAAATAGGTAATTTATTTAATTATTTTAATTTATTTATTTAATTTAATTAATTAATTAAATGTTAATTTAATTAATTAATTAAATATTAATTTAATTAAGATTTATTTATATTTTATCAATTTATCGTGCATTATGTTTTTCAACTAAAAATTCTCAATTAAATAATAAACGTTTTTATAAATATGGAGGAAAAGATTTAAAAAAAATATTTAATAAAACCACAAAAAAGAAATAAAAATAAAGAAGAAAAAGAAATAAAAAATAAAAATATTTTTATAATTTCTTCAATAAATGCTACTAAAATGTATTTTTTAAAATTAAATTAAAATTAAAATTATTTTTTAGAAATTCTGATTTAGAAAATGAAAAAGAATATTTAAATAATGAAAAAAGAAAAAAACAACAACAAAGAAAAAAAATAAATATTCATAAACCTTTATTGTCTTATTATTTAAAACAATTGGAAAGAATTAAAAAAAATTAAAAATAAATTAATTGTAATTAATTTTAATTATTTTTTAATTTTTATTTTTAGAATTTAACAAATAATTCAACAGAAAAAGAAAATAATTTATTAAATAAAAAAATATTTGAAGGAAATATTAAAATTAAAAAATTAAATAATAATAGATTAATTAAATTAGGAGGAAAAAAAGAAGAAATTACAACAAGAAATATTCCAACTTTTTTAAATAATAAAACAACTTTAAATAGGTAAAAATAAGAGAAAATAAAAAATAAATAGAAAAATTTTTTAATTAAAATATTTATTTATTTTTAATTAAAAAATAATAAAATTTTCATTAATTTTAATTTAAAAAAAAAAAGTCAATTATTAACTAATAATTCTTCTCAATTACCAATTGATTTTGATCCTATAAAAAAACCTCGTTTATATTCTGATGGATCTTTAATTGAAAAAGAAAATTTAAATAAATTACCAATTCCAAAAATAAAGGAAAAAGAAGAAATAACAACAACAACTAATAAATTAATAATAAAATCAGAAGAAGAAGAAGAATTTCAAAAAGTTTTTGAAAAAGAAATTGAAGAATATGAAACAAAAAAAGAAGAAAATAATAAAGAAAAACCCCCTTCAATTGCTGGGGCTGCTGTTGTAACTGTTGAAGAAGAAGAAGGAATAGAGACAACAATTATTCCTAATAATGAAAATATTGAGGTAATTAAATAGGGAAAAGAAAAGGAGTTTATTATTAAGAGAAAGGAAGGATAATAAATAAATAAATATAATTTAAATGTTTGTTCCTTTCACACCATAATTGTAGTGTGAAAGGAACAACCAATGTTTATTTTAATTTTTAAAAATGTTTAGTTTGAAGATGGACAAAATCCCTTTGAAATTAATAATTATGTAACATTATTACCAACACAAAATTTTTCCCCTTCTCAAGAGGTTTTTTTAAATTAAAAAAAAAACATACCTATTAAAAAAAAGATTTCTTATCCAATTGTTTCTAATTCATTTATTCCCCCACCTAATCAACAACAATTTATTGAAGAAAAAGATTGCTCTAATCCTTCTTCATGTCAATATGAAAATACTTTAAGTGAATGTGATAATGATGGTAATAATTGTGTATTAGATAATTCACCTACTTCATTGGTATTTATTTTTATTTATTTAAAATTATTTTTTAAAAAGAATGTTAAATTATCTTGTGGTTCTTGTTCTTGTAGTGTTTGTCAATGTTCAGAGTATTATTTTTTTTTAAATATTATTTTTATACATTTCATTTTAGCTACCCAGTTCCTTGTAATGGTCAAAATTGTGGAATTTGTCCTTCAATTTGTAATTGTCCAGAAGAATGTGGATGTAATAATCCAATAAATGACCAAAATATTAATTATCAACAACAATATAATCAATGGTATAGACAATATGGTCAACAACAATATAACCAATATTATCAACGAGGGGGAGGAAGTGCCTTTACTACATTACAATGTTTTAGTGGTGATCAATTTGTAATAACCCCTAGAGGTGAAATTAGAATGGATAAATTAAAAATTGGAGATATGGTACTCTCTATAGAAGAATCTTTGGTTAGATTAATTTTATTTATTTATTTATTTTTTTGTTAGATAGCTTATTCACCAATAATTATGTTTTTACATCGTTTACCAAATGAAAAAGCAAAATTTAGACTTATTACAACTGAAGGAGGAAATAAATTAAAATTAACACAATTTCATCTAGTTTGGGCTGGTTGTAGTAATTTAAAATTAATTAGAGCAAAAGACCTTAAAAAAGGTGAATGTCTTTATAATGTAAAAAACAAAAGGAATAATAATAATAAAATAATTAATCAATCAAAAGAAATGTTAAGATTGTCAAGTACAAGAATTAAAGAAATATTTGAGGTAAAATTAAAAAAAATTTAATTTAATAATTATTTTAATTTAGATTGAAGAAAATGGTATTTATGCACCATTAACTGCAAATGGGAATTTATTAGTAAATGGGTAAAAATAAATATTTATTAATTAAAATTTATTTTTTTTAAAGTTTATTAGCTAGTTGTCATTCTAATATTGCTGCACAAACACTTCAACAAACATTTTTTCAATGTTGGCATTTTCTTTATAAATTATTATATAATGGAGAAACAATTATTAAAAATAATTTTGAAAATGAAATAGAAGAATTTCCTGAAGAGAGAGAACTTCCGTTTGGAGTTAGATTTCTTACTTCTATTTTAGATATTTTATTACCAAAAGCATTTTTATCTACTTAAATTATTATATGTAAATTATTTTTGAGGAAAATTTTTATTTTATTAAATAGCAAAATTATTTTGATTTATTTATATGTGTATTGAATAAGACTGGGAGAATTAAAATCATCATGTCTTATATATTTAATCTTTGTAAACAAAGAAATTAAGGTTATACATACTAACAAAAAGTAAAAAATTCCATTTATCAAATTACAAAAGATCTTTATTATAAAAAATTAATTAATTATTCTAGCCCAATTTTATCCATGCAATTAGAAAAAAAAGAAATACAAACATAAAAAAATTACAAAAACAAAATACAATCATCAAAATGATGAGAACCTGGTTAAGGGCAATAGAGAGAGAGAGAGAGAGAGATAGATAGATAAAAATAGGAAGAGAGAAGTCTGAGGATCATCATAAGCTGACTTTGTCTGTGTGTATGTGTTAATCTTTACAAATTAATCGTGCAGTAGTGTGCTTTTTTTCTGTTTACTATTTAATAAAGTAGAAAATACCAATTTTTTACAATTTGTTGCTGATGCAGTTGTTGCGCCCGTCTCCTCTTCATTTTTCTTTTCTGCCGCTTCGGCAGCCGCTGCCGCAGCAGCTGCCTTCCGGAAATGCGTTTGAAGCCGACGAATACGGTTTCGTTCATGATGCTGCAGACGTTTGGCTAGAACCCTGAGAAGTTAAATTTAAAAAAAGAATAAAAAATAAAAAAAAAACCTTCGTTCTTCTGTAACTGTTTGAATTTGTTGATGCAATCTGGTAAGTTCATCAGCCAAAGCACCATTTTTCTATAAAATAATTTTTAAATAAACAAATTTGTATAAATTTAGAAATAAAATGACAATTAGATATAAAAATATAATAAATATTTTATACAAACATAAACTAAAGCTTTTGTTGTCCTCTGAAGATGATAGAGCTTTATGGCATATTTGTGACATTTCAACTCTTTCGAGTGTCGAGTAAGTAATTGTGCGCGACTTAATTGTGCTCTAGCTGGTTGTGGCAGAGGTGGTAACATTTGTGACGAAGAGGAAGAACATCCAGCAATATTAATAGGCCCTGTTGGAGTCACCGGACAAACAAAGGGCGACTGATTTGACGTTGTAAACATTCGAATTTGTTGTGGGGGTGGTTGTTGCGATGTATAAACATTACTAGCAACATAAGGAGGAGGAGGAGGCGAAATAATACTGGGTTGTTGTTGAAAAGAATGATGCTGCATGTGATGTTTTTGTAAAACAATCGGCTGTTGTTGTTGTTGATGTAAAAGGGGAGAATTCGGCATTTGTTGCTTTAAGTTAACTTGTGAGGATTGATGTTGTTGGGACAAATAAATGCTATGATTTGGAGGAACGCATAAAGCAGGCTGATTACCAATGCTCGAATTATGCTGTTGTTTAATAGAAGAGAACTTAAAGAAAACCAATTTTATAATAAAAATGTTATTTAATCAGTAGAAAAAAAATTAAAATTATACCATTGGTGATGGAGGGGGATGCATATGTTGTTGAATTGGCAGAGGAGCCGTTGGCCTTTCTATAGGCATTGGTGTTGATTCTAAATGAAGATATTGTTGTTGATGCGAACGGAAATGTTGTTGGGGTGTAGTAGCCGGTGGTTGAGTTTGGAGGTAATGAAGAGGTAGTTGTTGTGGTTGTTGATGAGTTTGATTATAAAATGGAATTTGGTGTTGTTGTTGTTGTAAATGTTTATGGTAAATAGGAGGTTGAAGTTGTTGCTGCCCTGGCAATGACGCTTGTTGTGAAGAAAATAATGCTTGCTGATTAAGATTTTGGCCTCCAAAAGAAGCTTGAGGCTGAAGACTCACATTTTCTGTTTGCTGCAAATGAGGGCCTACACTCAATATTTGTGGCGGTGAACAATGATGAATTTGTTGAGTTGGAGTATTCTGATGAAACCGGTGCAGAATTTGCGGGGATGGAACAGCAGAAGTTTCGGCAGAATTTACTGATTGTATCGGAACACTCATAGGAGAGTATTGTTGGTGATGATTCTGACGAATCTGTTGTTGTTGACTATAAGGTGAAGAAGATGGCATTGCCAATAGAGAGGCAACATTGCTGTTCACAGCATTGCTACAACCGTTTTTTTCTATTTTCTTTTGTAAAGTAAATTGATGTTGTGGCGGTTGTGGGCTAGCTTCTGCAGACATTGTAGTTGAATAAGGTTGTTGTTGAGGAGCCCAAAGAGGTGAAGGAGGTGGATAAGAACTGCTGGTATTACAGCCCACACTCATTGGACCATTACCATTATCAAGTATTGGGTTATGATGCTAAATTACTTTTTTTATTCTAATTAAAATAGAAGTAGAAACCTGATGATAATTTGCACGATGTTTTTGTTGAACCTTTTGCAAGTTTTGAACTGACTTTGCACCAACAACACAGCCCGGAGTTGGCGGCATCATTGAGGCTGCAGGCGATAAGGCAACTGCAGGAGCCGGAGATGGTGTTGCCGTTGCAGAGGAAGATAACATCATATCACCAGAAACAACTCCAAACAAATAATTAATTTAAAAAAGTTTCCCAAAAAACCTCCTGTTCCACCGACACCGCTCCCATAATAATCCACTCCTGTTGAAGAGAATGGAGTAGCAGGTAATGAATGATGTTGAGTGTGTTGTTGATTAGGATGATAATGGTTAGAAATTATAATTTCATTTTGTTGAGACCGAGTTGGAGGTAACATAGTTCCAATACTTACATAATTCTGTTGCTGAAGTGGGGAAAACCGTGGTTGCTTTAAATACGAAATTAATAGAATAGCACATTTATTATAAAACAATTGGACAAGAAATAAAAACCTGTTGAGGCGACTCACAAGCTCCTGTTGATAATGAAGAGGATGCGGCAGGACTCGGTTGAAAATGGACAACTTGGATCTTAGTTCCAGTAACAGGAAAATCTCCATGAGTTTGAGGTGGATTTTGAACATGAATTCTACACTGCTGTTGTACCTGATTAATAAAATATATGAAATAGCAAATATATGTTTATACATCTAGTTAAACAAAAAATAACCTCTTGAATATGATGGAACTGTGGAGAAAGAGTTCCAATTTTCTTATTCCTATCACCTATTGCCCCCATAGGGACACTCGATGGTGAATCTGGAAAACCTTTAAATTTTTGTTTTCTAATTCTAGAAATTAAAAACCTGCAAGTAGCAATTGATTAATCTTTTGATTACTCTGAGTTGAATTTAAAGCAGATATGCCCCCACAATTCTTTCGACGTTTTATTGAAGCTGGTGATTGAGTGATATTTTGTGACGCTGAATGTTGGTCTGAGAATGAAGAAGGACCAGGATGAACATTCAATGAGTTGGTAAATAGAGAAGAAGGAGAATTTGATGCCGATCCTATTGATGTTGCGGTCGATAATTTTTCAAATTCTTCAAGACTCCCTCCACCGGATGCTACCGAACTGAACAAATTAAGTTTAGAAAATTAAATCTTCTTTTAGTATTAAAATTTACGCGATTGTGCTAGCCAATGCTTCTGAACTCGATGCATCACCAGGCGATAAAGCAGAAACTTTGCGTTGTGCTTGGCCTCCTCTGCTTCTGTTTGGTGTCTTCTTCTGAGGTGATTTTTCTTTAACAGCAACCGGCAATTTATGATGACCAGGTGAATTATTAGCGACAATTGAAGATGAAGATGCTGCCAAATTTTGGGGCGGAAATGATTTATTACTGGCTGGCGAATAATATGCCATTTAGGATCACTTGCAAATTCCCTCGTTGTGAAGAGGCAGAAATTGGGAATGTTGGCACTAACGGTCAACAATTCCAATGATAAACAAAAAAGATGCTTCTTGGCATGTAAAAAACTAAAAGTGAAATATAATTTTTAAAAAAATGTGCAAAAAATATATACAGAAATTACATAGAAGAAAAGTATCAAAACCCTTTACAACTAATTGTAAGAAAAATATCTTCATCTAATACCTAGAGGTTGCTTCTAAAAACTGATATTAATTGATGAAATGAATAAAACGTTGGCAAAAATCCTTAGTTATCGAGATCCTGAAACAAAAAAAAACACGAAAAGAGATTTTAAATGGACTTAATGAGGAATTCGTTTTCTCTTTTTCTCTAATTTACTCTCTCGTTTTAAACATTACTCTTGTTTCTCATTTTCGCTAGAAACTTTGAAATTCAATATCTCGATTAAAATATGTTATCATTCTTTAAAAATATCGTAAAAGCTAAAAAAATTGAATAGAACTTCAAATTCTAATCAGAAGATTTTAAAAACATGTAAATTTTAAAAAATAATCTGCGTTAAACCGTACTGTTCAAAAAAATCCTCCTCAAAAATAGTTAATGAAATTGAGAGAAAAGAAAAGATGAAAAACAAAAAACCTAAACAAAAAAATTCCAACTCAAAACACCATTTGATAAATACAATAATCCAAGGAAACCAACAATAAAAATTTAATATTTATAAATCCTATAATGATTACAATTTTTTGTCTTCTAAAAGAAATAGCACAAAAAAAAATATAAAAAGTACAATAAAGATTAAAAATAAACAAAGTCGTAATTATTTTTTACTTTTCCTTTTTGGACTCATTCAACAATTCTTTATCAATCTTTGTATTTTCTTTATCATCAACATGTTCTGAGATTGCTTTCAGTTCTTGTTGTATTTTCCCATTCTCGACAGCAGCAGGTTGGTCTTCACCGGAAGTTCCATATTCATTAATCCTTTTTGGATCTACCCGATATATCCACCGTTGATAAATATAAATCTTTTCAATGTTTTATTTTTATATTATTACTAAAAATAAAAAATACCAAGAAAATAATATCATCTCTAAAGCAACCCAATCGATATAAAATTGGCATTTTAATTACAAAAGCAAAAAGGTCATCCTAAAAATGATTTTAAATGATAAAATGTAGAAAAAACAAACAATAAAAGTGTTAATGAATTTGTAGGTAAGCATTCGCCATGGGAGATGTGCCACAGATTTAAGCTTATAATTAATGAAAAGCTGCGGTGTCATCTGTTTTAAGAAATAAAAATATTCTTTAAACATTTATTTTACCATAATAAATCCAAAAGTCAGTAAAAATCCATAAAACATTCCCCTATTTTAATAAAAATAATTTAAAGTTAAAAAAAGATAAAAACTCACAATATCCAACTATACCAACCCTTTTGTTCATCGTAGACTAAAGAATAAATTGCATAACCACCAAGTAACGGAAATAGAGCCCAAGAAAGATATTTAAAAGCCATCTGAATTAATAAAGTATTAATAGTAAAATTATATTAATTTTACTAACCTGGTCATATTCTTTAGTAGCTGACTCTACATAAGAGCCTTTATCACTAAATTGCACTCGGGGAATAAATCCAAAAATTGGTTGGTCATAAACAATCTGAAGAATCTTTTCTTAAAATTAAGATAAATTTAACCTTAACATCCAGACATTTTGGAATTTTCCAAATTTCAATAAGTAAACCAAAGCCAATTGACATTCTGATAACCCAACTGCTGTCGTTGTCATAAACGTAGAGAAAAACAATCTGATAATGAATAAACTTTAAATTTAAATCAAAATACCAATGATTGAAATATATTGAAGAGAACAGATCGAACAGAAAGACCTTCAAGACTTTTACGAGAACGCCAAAACTGAATGTCATTTTTAAATGCAAGCATTTCAAGGACAGTATGTAAAATAGAGACAATAATAGTAATTGCCAAAAGAATTGGACTTGTCTCAATTAATGCCTGTTTTATGGCATCCTGGTCAGAATCGCTTTCTTCAAACAGTTCGCCACCCAACATTTTTGACCATTTATTACGCATCTAGAAAGGAATAAAATTTAAAAAATAATTTGTTTAAACCTGTTGTGATGCATACAATTGCCACTTAAAAAGTGAAAGGGGTGCAAATGTTATTGTTAAATTCAATTGCTCAACTGTTTCATTCAAAGGCTTATATTCATTACCCAAATTCCAATATGTATTAAAGAAAACAATTGGATAATAACGATTGGTTTTTCTATCAAATCTGATCGCCTCATCGAGTGGAGATGGTACCTGACCTTAAATTATTTTTAATAAATATAATACTTGTTAGGAAAAAAGGAAGGATTAACAAACAATTAAATTATCAAAAAACCTCTGGTCCAAGCAGAAAAATCTGTGACAAGATTGATTGTAATATTTGGATGCCAATAATTAAGAATTTCCCATTTAACACCTTCTTCTGCCTTTTGTTGCTCAACAACGTTCTGCTCGGTTCTTCCCGTTAAAAGGTTCGTAGTTTTCCGATAGTATTTCTTTTTATATTTATTTAATTGTATATTGGAATAAACAACCTAAAAATAAAATAAAAGACTTTTTAAAATCATTCGTTCAATTTTCTACTTCTTTTCCAACGTAATTTGAAGCTCCTGAAAAATGAGAAAGACCATCCTTGACAAGGAATACATGTAAATAAATAGAGCCATTCCTTTTTAAAACATCAGGTATAGGGAATGACAAAGATTTAATGTAAGAACCATCTGCTTGTGGACCAGAGTTCCAATCGTCATAGAAAAGATTCCGTTGCTCCCAAATAAGAGAAGATTTAGACCTTTCGTCATCAAATAATGGAAAAAGATTTGCCTAGAATATAACCAAAGATTACATAATATAAATTAAAAACCTGTGGAGATAAATACATATGACAATGATATCGCTGATTTGGTACAAACAAATTATATGATTGGGAATATTGCTTGTTTGGAGAAGCAACACCGCTTTCATTATATTCATTTGGTTTTGTACCGAAAAAATTCCGAATAAACGATGAGATTAACCAAAAAATTAAAAGGCGAGTAAACATTGACTTGAGAAAAGGCCAAAGTTGAAAATTCTTAATTAATAAAAATTAAATTTTTTTTTATAATCTTAAGAATGTTTTTAAAAAAAGAAGACAGCGTTAATATTAAACCTGTTGTTCTAGATTTCCTCCCGCCTCTGATACTACAGGAGCCTCATTTTGCTGAAGTTGATTTTCTGTTGACATTATTCTTCAAAAAAAAAAATTTAAAAAGAAAAAATATTAAATGCGTTGCTTTTTGTTATTAATTAGCTTTATAAGAAATGCATATTTGTTTTGAAAGCTTACCATTTTTACAAAAAAGTTAATTTACATAATAAGGTAAATTTTTCACTTCACCAAAAATTCATTTAATTTTCTAAAATTAATAGTTAACAAATTTTAGATTATTAATATCTAATTAATTTGTTTTTACGTTAGTTATACTCTTTTTGCTACAAACTTTAACTAACAATAAAATGAAATCATCAGGGACTGGAAGTTAGTTTTAGATTTTTTGAACTTTTTTAATTATAAAATTTACAGAAATAAAAAAGTTGGAAATAAAGATGCCTGATTTAACTCCTCCACCAAGTATGGCCGACAATTTAGATGATAAATTTGTTATGAAGTTTTGTTTTTATAATTAATTTAAAAAATATTTTATTTATTAGAATTGATAATGGATCTGAAGTTGTTGTTTCAGCAAATGAATTAGAAAAGATTATTGAATTGGGAAGAGGGGCTTATGGAGTTGTTGAGGAAATGCGACACAAACCAACTGATCTTATATTTGCTGTTAAGGTTTTTAATTTTTTTCTTTATTTTTATTTTCTCTATTTTTAGAGAATTCATTCCTCAATAAATGACGAGAGCCAAAAACGAATGTTTGTCGAATTGGATGCTTGCATGAAGAGTGGATGTTGTAAGCAAGTATGTTTATTTTAAAATATTATTTTATTATTATATTTTTTATTTTTATGTTTATTTTTTCTGATTTTCCGAAATAATAAACGGATTTTTAAAATTAAAATTTTAGATGGTTCGTTTTTTTGGTGCAATGTACAGAGAAGGAGATGTTTGGATATGTATGGAGGTTATGGATATTTCTTTAGATAAATTTTATCGTCTCTGTGTGGATATGGGACGCCTACTTCCAGAACCTTTTATTGCAAGAGTTGCTTATTCTGTATCTTTTTTAATCTTATTTAACTCTTAAAATTTATTTTTTTATTACCCCAGGTAGTTTCTGGTTTGAATTTTATGAAGGAACAAATGAATTTAATTCATAGAGGTTTTTTAAATAAATTTATTGAATTACTGATTGTTCTATTTTTAGATGTAAAACCATCTAATATTTTATTGCAAAGGAATGGTGAAGTAAAAATTTGTGATTTTGGAATTTCTGGTCATTTAACTAATTCTGTTGCTAAAACTATTAATGCTGGTTGTAAACCATATATGTTAGTTATTTTTAATACAAATAAATTATAATTGAATTTAAAGGCCTCCTGAACGTATTGAAGGTGAATCAAAGGATGCATATGGAGTACAGGCTGATGTTTGGAGTTTGGGAATAACTTTGGTATTTAATTAAATTGTTTTTTTATTTTTTATAAAATTAAAGGTTGAAATTGCTTGTGGTCAACATCCTTATGGAAAGTGGAAAACTCCCTTTGAACAACTTAAACAAGTTATTCAAGAACAGGCCCCTTCTGTTGATCGTTCATTTGGTTATTCTGATGATTTACATGATTTTATTGCACTTTGGTATATTTTCTATTTTTAATTAATTATTATTTATTTTTATATTCTAGTTTAACAAAAGACTTTCAAAAAAGACCAAAACACAAAGAATTGTTAGGGCATTCTTTTTTAAAAAATTGTGAAAAAGATGATTTTGATGCTTCAGAATTTATTAGTTCAATACTAGAGTATGTTTTTTTTTATTTAAAAATTAATTTTAAAATATTTAAATTTAAAGTGTCTCACAAATTAAAAAACAGCAGATTTTGACAGCTTTAAGTATTGATCAAACATAATTATTTTTTAATTATTTTTTCTTGTCATTTTTATTCAATTAAGTATTACTTTTTTTAATTTTTTTATTAATTAATTTACAATTCTCTTCATAACTTTATTTTGTTAAAAAAATTTTTAACCTTCTTTTTATGGTTAAATTTCAAATATTTTTTATTCTTTAAAATTTTGTTTTTTCTTTCCTTTTTTATTTTTTCTAAATTATTTTATTAATATTTGATTGAAATAATTTTGTTTGTAAAATGTTATTCTTTATTATCTATATTTATAAAAGACGAAATATTATATAATTTCGTCATTTTTGTGATCCATTTAATTTTTAAATTAAATATAAACTATTAATATTTTAATATAAAATTAATAATTATTTTTTTGTTCATTTTTTTGTATTATTTACATAAAATCTAATCACCTTTATTTCATCTATTTTATGCGATAAGGCCTCAATTTTGATATGTATAAACATATATATTATTTAATGTGTATATTTATATCTAAATATATTTTGTTGTTTGTGTATTTTATTAGAAATAATTTTGATAAATATTATCATTAATTAATATTTTTTATTTTATTTTTTAAAAATTGAAGCAACATTATTCTTAATAATTATTAATTATATTTATGTTCTTTAATTCTTTTTTAAATTTAAAATTAAAGATATTCTTTTTAAAATTATTATATAAATTAATTGAATAATAAAATTGAAAATATTTAAAATAATTTTTAGTTAAATAAATAAAATTAATTTAAAAAATAATAAATGCTTGGTGTTGTACTTTTATCACCTCAAAATGAGATTATTCATGCTTTTGGAAATAATCAATTTAAAACACATTTTTTTGGGGATAAATATATTTTTCAAGGAAAACAAAGTGCACGTCCAAGTAGTAGTAGTGGAATTTCTTCACCTAATTGTACTTTATATAATTATTCTTCTTCTTCTTCTTCTATTTCTTCAGTAAAATTCTATTATAATTATTGTGAGAAAAAACAAGAAAATTTAAATTAAATAAAAGAGAATGAAAATTATAAAATGGTATATTAGAATAATATTTTTAAATTAAAAAAAAAAAAAAGGAGGGGGTTAACATTGAGAATTAAATTAAAGTAAATAATTATTCTATTTCCTTTTATTATTTTTTATTTTAATAATAATTTACTATAACAGGAACAATTAAAACAAGAACAATTAGTTTTTAATTCTAGTATTAATGGAGAAGAAGAACATTTACTTTGTCAGCTTTTACCATTAATAGCAATTTGTCGTGTTAATTCTAATAATGAAAATCAACAATTATTTAAAAATATTCAATCTTCTTCAATTAATGGTTATCTTCAAATAAGTATTGCACATTTGGCATATTCTTTTATTTTAATAATGATTTATAATAATAATGAAAAGTATTTTTATTTAGAAAATTTTTTATTCTTTTTTAAATAATTTAGTTCATTAGAATTACCAGAGATTCTTTTTTCTTCTCTTCTTAATTGTATTAATTTTCATTATGGTTATCAACAACTTCCCCTTCTTTCATTAAATACTCCATTTGTTAAGCAATTAAAAAGACGCTGTGAATTTAGAATTAATTTATTATTAAATGAAAATAAAGAAAAAATTAAAAATATTTTTAATAAAAATTATACTCTTTTAAATGATAAATTTATTAAAAATGAAATTAATTTTATATTAATTCCGGCATTGGAAGAATTAGCTAAAAATGTTGCTCAAAAAATTGGTAGCAATATTGAGGATGTTAAGTAATTTAATTAAATTATTTTTTTAATTCTGATTTTTTTTTCAATATTTTTAGTTGTTTAATTATTTGTTCTGATCGTTTAATTGCTTCTTCTTCTTCTTTATTAAATATTGAATTAGGATTAATTTTAAATTTTATTAGACAACCATTAAATAAAAATGAAAATAATATTTTATTAAAATATCAAACAGAACATTGTTTTCTTTCAAATAAACAACAAAAACAATTATTATATAATATTTTTAATATTTCTTTAAATGAAAGAATTGAATTAATTTTATTAGCACCATCAACAGGTTTTTAATTATTTTTAATTAATTAATTAATTAATTAATTTTTAGATAATTTATTTATTATTTATAATATAACTGAATGTCTAAAAATATTTGAAGATATTAGTAATAATTATTTAAATAATAATTTATTATTTTTATTAAATAAATGTAAACAACATTTAGAAAATATTAAAATACATTTAAATTTAATTTCAAATAAATTACCTAAAGGTTATTTTTATTATTTAATTAATTCAACATTAACTATAGAATATATTCAGGTAATTAATTAAATTTAATTTTTAATTATTATTTTTTTTAAAGAGGTTATGGAATCGTTTTAATGATTTATTAAATAAGGTGATTAAAATTTAATAAAAGAAAGGGATTTTCTAATGAAATTTAAAATAATTAAATTAAAAAGAGGGGATATTAAATATTTAAAAATAAATTTTTTTTCTTTAAAGTTTATTTTATTAAATAATAAAAATTCTTCATTTTGTTCTTCTTCTTCTTCCTCAACAATTTCTGAAATTAGTAGTAATTATTCACAACAAACTTTTTATTCAAAAATATCAGAAATGGAAGAAGAACATAACCAAATAATTATTTCTCAAAATTTAAATTTATTAAATGGAAATTTAAATAAAATTAAGGTAAATATATTTATTTATTTAATTTAAATATTTTTTTTTTAAAGAAATTATTAATATTTTTATTAAATGAAATATTTACTTGGAATTCCTTAAAAACTAAAAATAAATTATTACCTCTATTTCGTCATTTAATTAATAATAAATTAATTAAAATAATTAATTCTTTTGATTATAAAATTGAAAAAATAATTTTAAATTGTAATAATAATAATGAATTAAAAATTGCTCCATCAAATTTTGGTTTAGAAATGATTGGATATAATTTTAAATTAATTTATGGAGGAGCTCCTTTCTTTTTTCATTTTGTTGAAGGTTTTATTTTTTGTTTAAAAATTTTTTTTTTTAAATATATAAATATTTATAGAAAAATATTCTCAATTATTTTCTCAATTAATTGATGAATTTTCTGTACAAGAAACCCTTAATAATTTTACAGAAGAAGAAGAAGAAACAATGACTGTTATTAAAACTTTAGAAAAATTAATTGTTTTACAGGTATTTTTTAAAATAAAAATATTTTTTTTTTCTTAATTTTTATTAAAGTTTATTATTCAATGTACTAATAATAACAACAACAAAAATAATAATAATAAACAAAATTTTAAACAAAAAATTACTAAAAAAACATTAAAATTTCTTTTTGGTGATTTACAAGAAAAGAAGAATATTTTTAAATTTAATTGTCTTTTTTTATTTCCTTCACAAATTAATATTATTTTAGCTGTTAAACAAACACAAATACTTATTAATATATTACAAAAACAAATATTTGAATAAATATTTAATTTTTAATAAAAAAAAGTTGTTATACATATTTCTTTAAATTAATTTTAATATTTTTTTAATTCTGATAAATCAAAGTTAAAAGTTATGGAACATTTAAAATTATTAGTTAAGCGTTAAATATTTTTTTTCTCGACGGACTCTCTTTGTAGGGTATTAAATTGACTGCACTCAACCGGCGAGGACAGTGACTCCTATTTTCTGCATTTTGTTGTTAATTGTTTTACTTTTAATGTTTAATTATAACTTTTTTCATTTAAATGATTATAAATTCTCAAGATGGATTTATTCTGATGTTTTCATGAATACATAAAAATGTCTGATTTTCATCATTTAACTCGAACCGTTGATAATCAACAACAAATGCAGCCACAACACCATCAACAAGCTTATTTCCTTAATCTTCAACAACAGCAACAACAAAGAAATCAAGCTATGCAGCTTCAGCATCAAATTCCTAGTTCTCACAATATGTCATTGGTAATTAATTGACTTATTTAAAGTTATGTTAGTTTATGTTAGCATACCTTTCTTCTTAACTTATCTAGTATCGATAACTAAACTTTTTTTCACCTTTTTCTTATATTAAAGAATTAGAAAAATTAACATAAAATTATATTTTTCAATTAATGAGCAAAATCTTTTTCAGCAGCAAAATTTTATGACTCCAACGCAGCATCATCAACAAATTCAACAGCAAATTAGATCTCCAACACCTCCACATCAAACAATGCTTCAACAGAGACAACAAGGTATAATAAAGTGGTTTTAACTGTTATTTCTAACTTAATAATCTCTAAAGTAAAAATGTTCAAATTATTTATTTAGCATTTCAACAGCAACATGGAATGATTCATGGATTGCATGGAATCCAACAACAAAACTCTCCTCAGCAACATTTTCAATCTCAACAATCTCCTCGGCCTATAATTAGGCCAATGAGTGTTACTTCACCACAAAGGCATCAGCAAATAGTTGCCGTTACCCAACAACAGATTCCACAGCAGCAACATTACACACAGTTTGCTCGTCCTACTGAGTTTACATTTTTTAAATAGATCATCAAAATTAAGAATATTTTATTTAATTTTATACAATTATTTGTTTTTAGAGTACCAATGTCAACCCAAGCACAATTTATGCAACAATCTTCATCACAATTCTCTACTGGAAACAACATTGGAACTATTCAGGGACAACATTTAAGGCAAATATTATTACCTCAACAAAGCTCAGCTTCTCCAATTTTTCGTCACAATATAATACAACGTGAACAGCTACCAAAAACTGTTTGTAATACAATTCGATTCCCTTCTCAACCTACTACTACATCATTATCTTCTACAGATAAATTATCTTCCCATCAAGAACGTCGTAAATTTTTTATAATAAATTATTATATTAATTATTTTTGGCCCTTGTCCGTGTTTATTCGTTCATCTTTTAGATATTCTTCAGCGAAATTACTCAACTGGTAGTCATATTACTCATCAACAACAGCTTCCTTCTTATTCTATTGATAACGAACAACAACAGCGATTTCTTCAACAGCAATTGCCTCCTCGTACTTCGGTCGTACTTTCTCACCATCAGCATTCTCCTCAACAAACTTACTTGTCAACAAATATGGGTATTGGCCTTAATAATCAGGTTTTATTTTTATCTTATTATTTGCTTAATAAAATATAAAATAGACAAATGTTGCTTCGGCCATATCTTCTAATGGGCAATTGATGGCTGGCAATGTTGCTGGAGCTACGACAAGTAGGAACCCACTTTTTGTTTCTTCTCATAACCAACAACAACAAGTTTATGTTGTTCAACAACAACAAAAACAATCAGATGTTATAGATAATACTGAATGTTTTGCATCCCCGTCTTTTATGAATATACAGGTTTCTTTTAATTATCTTATTTAAATTTTCTTTTTAAAATCAGAAGAATGGGACACCGATAACTGCAATATTGCTTAATGAAGATGGGTCAACTAATACTGGGCTTTCATCTGCCAACAATCAAACTTTAATGGAACAATCTTTAAATTGTTCGAATGGAAGTGGAAACTATGTATTTCTAAATCCCAAGACAGATTATTTAGTGGGACAGCATGGTAGCAATAGTGGAGAACCATCACCATCAAATAATATTGAACATATACAGGTTTTTTTAGAAATAATTTTTTATCTAATTTCCTTAATTTCGTTTTTTACTTTATTTTTAGTCTGACTCACCAGGAACCTCAACAACATTTGAAGGAACTTCAATTTCCAATAACTTAATTTTATCTAATACCAAGAAGAAACCAACTTCGAAACAATCGTTATCCAAAACATGTCAACAAAAGAATATCTTCAATGTGGGAAATTCTTTAGGAAATACTCCCAATAATATTATTTCTTCTACAAAACTACCAGAAAACAATCTGAATAATGACTTAATTAAAGCAAGCATTCCATGTCAATCAATCATTAAACTATTAGATCGTGAAGCTCTTGATCTATTTGTTAAGTCTGTAGATCCAAATGAAGTATTGGAAGATGAAGTAAATTTTTAAAATTATAAAATTATTATTTAATATTAAAATTTTAGGTTTCCGGTGCTTTACAGCTTCTTTTGGATGATTATGTTGATGAGATAATTCGGAATTCTGTTGAAGTATTTTTATACTTAAAAATTAAGCCTTAAAAAACCACATTTTTAGCTATGTAAACATCGAAGTTCAACAAAGATTGAGGCTCGTGATGTACATTTTGTGTTGTCAAATCAGATGAAATTAGCTATTGATACAGAAACTAATGGAATTAATTCATTATTAAATAACACTTCTTCTTCTGGAACAACGGTTGGAGGAGGTACTTCAACTTTTTTTCAACAGTCATCAGCATCTAAACGAGCACCATTAGTTGCTCATCAACAGCGAATGGCATTGATCAACAAAACAATTAAAAAACTATAAAAAGTATAATTATATAAATATTTTTTGGTGAGATTTTTAGTCTAGTTTTACTCTTTTATTCTAAAATTTCTTTTTTATTTTTAGTAGAGCTAATTTTCCTATATTTTATCATGTTGTCATAAATCCTCGCCTTATTTTTTTTAGTCACACCAAATAATTTTGTGCCTCTACTTATCTTCTATTTGGTACAAATTCCCTAAAATTGTAAAGTTCTTTCATTTAAATTACTAAAAGGTTTATTCATTTTTTATATAGGAATCGGGATTTAGATTACGTTGAAAGATTTTGTCAAATTTTTTATGTGCAAGTGCAAGTCTTGTTTAGTCCTAATTAAATTATTTATAAATAAAAACATTTAGGAAATTATTATTAATTTGAGCAATTTATGTAAAAAGGCTGAGACTTGTGTTTATTTATTTTAATATTTAAGCTCTAATTGATTCATTCTTTTTCTAATAATCAACCCTAAAAAATATGTAACCCCCTGTGATATTCACTCCACTTTAATAGTCCAATATCCTTTAATGTTTTATTCGCAAATATTTTATTTTTATTTATGTGATTTAAATGTAAAACCGTTGTTTATTTGTAAGGAGCGAAATTTATATTTTTAATCCATTGTCAGTAAACTTTTAACTAATTGTACATATATAAAATATTTATTCATTAGAAATCTGTGAATTGTTTTACGATAATTTAATGTAGACTAGATTTTGTAATTTGCTAGATTGAAAAAGTGCTCAATTGGCATTTTGTTTTCATTAAAACATAAGAAGGGTAGAGAAAAATATCGATAAAAACACTACTATACTTATTAAAGAAAAAATGTTTTCGATTGTCTGCCTGGTTTATCGACCGTTGTCTGGCGAATTTCCCAACACTAACATCAGCATTATTTATTTTTACTAGTTCCAAAGCAGCCGGGAGTATTTGTGCCAGCCTCTCTTTATATTTTTTCCCCATTCATATGACTGAGGAGGGAGCTTTGTTAGTTTGATTGTCATACATATGCATTCCGGAAGTCTATTTTCCTCGCACATGTTTTAGTAGCGTTGACAATGGTTTTGTGCAAATTTTTACTAATACTTTAGTCGCTTTTTATTTAATTTCAATCTTTTCAGGTATTAATAATATGGATAAATAATCATTGAATAAGCCCCAAATTAGAAACTTGTATCAAATTTCTTTGTATCGTATGAAGAACTGCCGTGAATGAAATTAATCCGTAAGGCGCCCCGAAGTCACCATGCCAAACGGAATGGAAAAAAGTAATTGTTTAATTAATTAGAGGAGATTTTTGATTATACAGATTTTAACTTTATTTTTTCTCTATACTTTTCATTTGTTCAGGCCTCTTCCTGGTCTCTCCCCTTTCTCAATTGATGCTTTTCACCCTAATCTGATGATGACTGGTGGTGGAACAAAAATTTCAACGGGTGCTAATTCACATCACCAAGGTGGTGCTTTAGGAAGTAGTTTTAAACCATCAAATTTTGCGCCACTGATGAATGGAGGATCTGGTCCTTCTGGAACTTCCGCAACAATGATGAAACCTATGCCTGTCCAACAAATGTTACCACCGTCAAATACTACTGTTCTTAGTCACCAAAGCGCGAAACAATCAAATCACAAATCAAGACAGAGCACGGAGGGAGAATATCAGGTTTTTTTAGTTACTATAGTTTAAAATTATTTTATTTGTCTTTAGTTAATAAAGAATGAAGTACTTTCTTCTTCATATGGAAATCAATATGAAGTCCTTGAATTTCTAGGTAAAGGCACGTTTGGTCAAGTAGTGAAGGCTTGGAAAAAAGGAACTAATGAAATTGTTGCTATTAAAATTCTCAAGAAGCATCCTAGCTATGCACGTCAAGGTCAGATTGAAGTTTCAATCCTTTCGCGTCTGAGCAACGAAAATGCCGAGGAATTCAATTTTGTCCGTGCGTATGAATGTTTCCAACATAAGAATCATACTTGTTTGGTTTTTGAAATGCTCGAGCAGAATCTTTATGATTTTCTCAAACAAAACAAATTTACTCCACTTCCATTGTCGAGCATTCGTCCAATTGTCCAACAAGTCCTTACAGCTTTGCTTAAACTTAAGCAGCTTGAGCTTATTCATGCGGATCTAAAGCCAGGTTTATCTTTAAATTGATTTATATTGTGAGTTTAATTTGTACTTTTATAGAAAATATTATGCTTGTTGATCCAGTAAATCAACCATTTCGCGTCAAGGTTATTGATTTTGGTTCAGCGTCTCACAGGAGCAAGGCTGTTACTAACACATATTTGCAATCACGTTATTATCGGTATTTATTTAGAAATGCCTGTGTTTTAATGTCGTAAAATTAGGGCACCTGAAATAATTCTTGGTCTTGCCTTTCGTGAAGCTATTGATATGTGGTCGTTAGGTTGTGTCATAGCTGAACTATTTCTTGGCTGGCCTCTTTACCCTGGTTCTTCAGAATATGATCAGATGCGCTTCATCGTTCAAACTCAAGGATTACCTCCTGCACAAATGCTTGCAGACGCTGCCAAAACGCATCGTTTCTTTAAAATTGTTAACCTTTTATATTTTTTATTAAATTTGTTACGCCTTTTACTTATCCGAATTGGTCAAATATTTTACAGATTAAAGACATGGCTTCATATTGGCGACTTAAAACTGTGGAGGAATTTGAATTGGAAGCTAATTCAAAGAGTAAAGAGACACGCCGATATATTTTTAATTGCCTTGACGATATTGCTCAGGTTTTAAATTTTATATCTTTAATTTAATTAAAAGGTACACTTACCGCGAGATTTGGATGAAATTGATTCAATGGTTGAGCGTTGCGATCGTCAGGAATTTGTTGAAATTCTTAAGCTTATGTTGAGTATGGATCAGGACCGACGCTTAACGCCACAGGGTGGATTGCAACATAAATTTATAAAAATGACTCATCTAATTGAATGGGGACGTACAAAATATTATCAGGTTTTTCATTAACTTGTATAATTGAATGTGTTACATGTACAAATTTATCTAAAGGTTGCTGCACAGCGTATGGAGGTTTGTTATCGCAATCAGAACGCACGAGCTTCTTCAAACTATTCATTGCGTGTCGCTAATAATGGAGCTCTTCCCAATACATCAATTGCTGGTTCACAATCTCAACAAGCTCAAAATCTCATTTCTGCACCATTGCTTGCTGCCGCAAATGCAATTTCAAATGGTGTCGTTGGTTCTTCTGCGCATAACTCGCAGCATCGTTCAGCAGCGACTGCTGCTTCTAATGGGCAAATTGGTGCGACGAATGGTCCACAAGCGGGAACTAATGCTTTAGGAATTCCCTCAGAATTTTCAAATTTGTTTCATCATTACCAAGCGTTAACAAACACAAATAATCAAAATGTAGCTGCAGCTGCCCCGTATCTTTGCCAGCCTCTTGTAACAACGGTTCTTCCTTATAGTGAGTTTTTATTTGCATTTAATATTCACAACCAGTTCAATAAAAAAATGATAATTGTAGATCGGCAACCGCAACAATTCAACTCACTAACAAATTTTGCCGCTGCTAATGCAGCAGCACAACCACAAGCTGCATTAATCTCTCAATTTGTTCCAATTGCTTCATTTGTTGATCCATTATTAGCTGCGGCAGCTGCTGCTGCTTCAGGTGGTGGAGGTATTTTTAGCACTCATTTTTAGACCTTGTTTTTAAATCAGTATTATATGTATATTTAGTTACAGGAGCTAATGGGCCAGGGGTTAATGTTCCTGCCACAGCCCAACATCATCTTCTTCACCAGCCAGCAGCTAACGGTGGCATTACTCAAAATGTAGTTTCTGCTTCTCAACTGCCTTCAAGTTGGGGCTGTTCATCTTCTACTTCACAAAATCCGTCAGCATTCGCAGTTGCCGCGAATAATCTCTTTCCTTGGGCAATAGCTGCTGCTGCACAACAAGCTGCACTTCTTCCGCAACCTGCTCATCACCAAAATCCAAATGGAGGGAATGAGTTATTCCTTTCACAAAATGCGGCAGCAGCGGCCCATGCCAGGCAATTGGCTGCGACTGCAGCATTTCTTCAGCAATTCCCACATCTCTTCCAAGCTACATCATCCAACACATTTCCGCAACAAGCGGTTGCACATCAACAAAATGCTGCTGCGGCAGCAGCCGCTGCAAAAAATTATTCACATCAATTGCAATTGTTGGCTCAAGTTCAACATCAACAGGTATTCTATTTTATATATATTACTGTTAAATTCCTATTTTTAGGATGAATGGGCTGCACAAGTTTTCAATGGAATCCATCCTTCTGCAACGTCAGTGAATAACCAACAACCTCATCAACAACAAACTCCAGTTTATGCTAAATTGAAAAATGACTCTCTCCAACATTTAATGCAAATTTCAGCTAACGATCATTACAATGATAGGTTCATTTTTGACTAGTTTTGTTAGTTTTATCTTATTATCAGACAAAACTTGGAGAGTGTTCATCAGCAGCACGAACAATCACTTAAAAAGTCTGTTAATCATTCAAATATTATTAATTCTTCATTTTCCTCAAACAACGGAGCACTTGATTCTAGCTGTTCTTCTTCCACTTTACCAACGACTGCTGCTTCTTCATCATCTGCAAGAAAAACTTCAAATGCCAGATGTGCAATTGTACGTCCACAGCCACATACTCAACCATTACAGATTACACAACAACAACAGTTTAATCAAAATCAGAGGCAACATCAACAACAAGTATTTATTAAATTAATAATTTTTTAATTTAATCATTTAAATTAATGAATAGGTTGCCAATGCAACGGCTGCATTCCTTTTTCAACATCAACAACAACAAGCAGCGGAAAATATTATTTCCTCAGGAAATGCTGCTGCTGGTGGAAATCCATTCTTCTCTATTATCAATGCTTCGAATCCAGCATCTGGAATTGAGCAAAACATTGTCGGAAACAATAATGGGTATGCTCCTTTTATTTCTTCAAATCGTTCAAATGCTGGAACTTCAAGTGCTACAACTACAACTGCTTTGAATACAGCAAATCCAGCAATGTTAGCACATATGCTTGACTTAACGTTAGTTTCTTTTTCCATATATATAAATTCTTTTTGTTTTAAGAAATTCCCTTTATACTGAAAATGGAAATGGTGGTTATTCCACTACTAATTCTTATCTTTGAATTATGAAAAAAACAATTTTACAATAAAGTTTGACGGACATTGTATACATTTATTTTGCAATTAACTGATATTTGGACAGGAAAATTTTATAATTTTAAAATTTGCCCCAATGGAGGCTATATTATAAAACAGCATATTAGCTGTTTCTAATAATTCATTGATTATTTTTATCCTTCATCCAATCAATTATATAGGTACCAAGTAATTATTTATACCTTTTTCAGGTTTTGCATTTACCTTTAGTTCCTTATTCAAAAATTAAATTTTGATTAGTATTTAATATTCATCCTTTTATCACAGTAAATATTCTATATTTTTTATATTATATGATTAATTCCAAGGACATCTTTTTCTAAAAAAAATAATTTGATGAAAAGTTTTTTCTTTTGTTAATTTGATGGAGGCGAAAGTAATAATAATCTTAAAAACTTTTCAACATCAATTCTATCCTAAACTACCAAATTATCAACTTTTATATTGTTAATATTTTATTCTTTTGCTTTCCTTTCAATTATATTTGATTGTTATTAAATACATATATTAATTGGATTGAAATTATATTTTAATCTTTATTTATATAATTATGTTTTATAAGTATTATAAACGGTGTTTTGCATATAAACCGTTTTATGCTTCGATTTTAAAAAGAAAATTATTAATTTCCCTGGTTAATTGATATTTCGAAGCTCTTATAAATACTTCTTTTTCTGAATATTATTTTATATTTAAATTGTAATTAATGCCAAAAAATGTTTCCGTGTGAAAAAAACTTTTTTCTTTAGCCTTCCATCACTATTAAATAACCACTCAATTATTTTACGTTTTAAAAATAAATAATCTTTCTGTTATGAATTAAAAAAGTATATTTAATAGACTGAAATTTGTCACAAGAAATTATGATTAAATACATAACAGAGTTGTTTATTTGTTTTATTAAACTAAATTCAAAGTTCTTTAACTTTTTCTTAAAAAGAATTTTTTAAACTATTGGGTAATTTCCATTATATCAATTAACACTTCTTTTTTGGGCGCACGTAAATATACTACTAAAGTTAATAAATTTGTCTCTAATTATATATTATTTTTTTTCTCTACATATTTAGCCTATTTTTCGATTATAATTTAAACTTTTGTATAAAATTAGTTTATATTAAATTGTGGATAAAGTTTTCTTTAAATTATTTTTAATATACATATTTATGTGTATGTATGTAACTCATATTAATATATTGCATAATTACATATATTACTAATTTTAATATTTTTTAGCTAGTTGTGGAAATTATTTTCTTTTATATAAATGTTCTTAACTTCTTCCTGTTGTAAGATAGCTATAATTGGTGAAGGTGTTATAGGAATTAGCACTGCATTAGCTATTCGTCAAGCATTTCCAAAAGTTGAGGTATGTTTTTGCCGTAATATATTTTTAATAGCGATGTCTGATATGCTTCACTCGCTAACAAAAACACAAAATAACGATAGGGAAACACGCATAAACATTTAAAGCTTTGTTATTTGATCTTTCCGTCCGCAAGTTTTTTCTTCAAGTTATTATATTTAGCCAAACATGGTTAATTTATATGATAAAATGGATTATTTTTGGGCATAAAATCGACAATTTTTTCTAAAATATTAATAAAAGCATTAACTTCTCTCCTTTTACAACTTCCCTAAAATGTTTATTTAGAATTTCAGCACATATATCCCTAATATGTAGATAATATAAATTCAGTTTTATTTTATTCCCTAAAATACGTTTAAAAATATTTTCTTTTTTAATTTTAATTTATATTCACATTTACATACATATAATATTTAGATAAAGATTTTCGTTGATCGTCCATTTGAGGAAACAACAAGCTTTGGACCAGCTGGAATTTTTCGTTTTGGTGGAAAAGGTGAAGAACGTTATATTCCTCTTGCAAAGAAAACTTTTGATTTTTGGGCAAAATTAGAAAGGGAAGAACCACCAATAAATACGGGAGGTAAAAAAATATTCTTTTTTAAATTAAGGTACTTTGTGTTTATGCGACCAAAGTCCGCAAAATTTTCTCCGCAAGCGATATTTAACATTTTTTCACTTAAAAAGAAAATACTTTATAACTTATTTTTATATAATCAAAATTTTTAATAATTCTACAACCTTATATATAGTTAAAGATTTATAATAATCCTCTATAAAATACTTTTTTTAATTTAATTTATTTCTTTTAATAGGTAAATTTCAGTTGTATATACACTGCAAAAGTTATCCTTTTCTTTTTATGTAAAAAATATTACTTGCGGAGAAAATTTTGCTGACTATAGTTGCATAACCGAATATACCAAAGAAATATTCTTTTTTAAATTAATTTTAGTTCATCTTTTGAGCGGACATATCCAATCAGAAAGCAAAGAATCACTTGAAGATATTGTAATTTAAAATTATTTATTTTTAATATTATTTAAAAAAAAGGAAAGATCAATTGGTGGTATTGCTTACAATTTTCGTTGGTTAACTTCTCGTGAACTTTCTTTAATTTTTTCTAATCCAGCAGATTAAGTTTTTTTAATTTAAAAATATTCCTTTTTCTTTATGAAGAACTTTCTTTTTTAATTTAGATTTGGTATTCATTATACGGCATATGCTGCTGAAGGTCGTCGTTATGTGTCTTATATGAAAAATATGTTAAATAATAGTGTTGAATATAAAAAACAAAAAATTAATTCACTTTTAGAGGTTTTCTTTTTTTATTATTTTATTTATTTTATTAAAAGTTTGAAAATCAAGAATTCTCTTTAATTATAAATTGTGCTGGTCTGGAAGGAGGAAAATTAGCTGGGGATGATGAAAATGTTTTTCCAAATCGTGGAGTAGCAATAATTGTCAAAGCTCCTGGACAAAGACATTTTTGTTATAAAGATGCAGATACTTTTTGTATTCCATTGTATTTTTAATTATTATTTAAAAAAAGGTTTTTTTAATATATTTAGAGTAGGTGATGACCGTGTTTTGTTAGGAACTTTACGTCAGGATAATCGTTGGGATAGAGAAATTAGTAAAGAAGATTTGGATGATATTTGGACTCGAATAACAGAATTAATGCCTTCAATTAAGGTTTTCTTTAGAATTTAATTAATTTTTTTAAATTTAATTAATTAATTGATCATATTTTTAATTTAATTAATTAGAATTCTGAAGTTGTAAGTAAATGGTGTGGACTTCGTCCAGATCGTATTGGAGGTGTTAGATTAGAACATTTATTACTAAATAAATTGAATAAAGAAAATAAACAAATTCATGTATAAATTAATTTTATTTTTTTTTTATTATTTATTAATTTTAAGGTAATCCATAATTATGGACATGGAGCTAAAGGAATTTTGTTAAGTTGGGGTTGTGCACAAGAAGTTTTAAAATTAATTAAAGATAATAAAATTTGTGATTAAATTAGAGATTAAAAGACTTTTATTTACATTCTAGTAATTTTAGAAAATAAAGATTAGATAATGTTAAATAGTTTTAATTTATTGGATATGTTTGGACTTTTAAATTCTTCCAAAATGTACATAATTGTTTTGTTTCTTTTTTTTTTTAACGGAAAGGGAGCTTTACGTCCTACTTCTCCACGCCCCTTAAATGTACTTTTATAGTTTAAAAAAAAAAAGCCTTGTAATTGGGGCGGGAATTAATTCTTAACAAATGTATTATTTATTTAAATTTTTTCATCAAAGATCCACAGTATTCAAATAAAAAGGTGTTATTTTAAAATTAAAAATTTTTTTGGTCTAATTTAAAGAAAATAGACATAAATAATAATGACAACAAAGACAACATCAAATAATAATAATTCTTATTTTCCTTTAAATAGAAATATTTTTTCTAATAATTATCGTTTATTTCCATTAATTTTAATATTTATTATTTTGGCTTTGGATATTTTAACAAATAATAATTATTTTGTTAAATCAGAAATTATTAAAAAACATGAAGAACAAAATTTATTTGAAAAATTAATAAATAATTTAAATAAAGAAGAAAAAAAACAAAAATTATTTTAGAGGAAAAACATCAACAAATATGTACTGTACGAGTTCAAATGGTAAAAAATAAATAAATAAATATATTTAAAAATATTTAAATGAAGAGCATTTTTTAATTTAGTAATTTGTTTATTTATTATTTTTAATTAAATAAATAATCTTATTAATTTAAGTTAAATTATAAAAAGAACTTTTAACCTTATAATTAAATATAATTTATCTTTATTTTATTTTTTTATTGAACTCATAAGAGTCGTTTAAACCTTAAATCTTATAATCAAATTCTTTAAATATTTTTAATTAATTTCTAAAATTAATTTATTTTTCAAACTAAACATTTTATTTACTTTTAAATTAAGGAAAAAAATTTTCTTATTTATAACTAATTTACTAAATAGTTATTTAAGAAAATATGGAAATAAATTTATAAAATACATATCTTCTTTAAAAATTAAAAAAGAAAGGTTCAAAAGATTAATTTCTTTACTAAATTTATTTTTAATACTTTGAATATTTACTACATTTTAAAATTAATTAAAAATTAGTAAATAATATATTAAAACTTAAAAGTATTATTTTATTTTATTTAATTTTTTTTAGATTTCTTTTAATTTAAGACTAAAAAATAAATAAATGTTTATTTTTAAATTTCTAATCTTTAAATGAAATTTAAGCTTTTATTTTGAAATACCTTTTATATACGATTTTTATTTATTTTTTAGTGCTAAAAATTTAAAAAAAAAGGTAAAATTTTTAATTAAAAAAATTTCTTCTTTTCTTAAATATTTACATTTATTTATTTACCAAAAGTGTACATTTATTTAAAAAAAATAAGAAGAAGAAAAACCCGTGAAAAAAAAAATTTAAAAAAAATTAAATTCAATTTTTCTTAATTAAAAAAAATAATCTGATATTTTTGATACAAAAAAATTTTAATACGGTTATTTTTCAATTTAAATAAAAAACAACAAATAATTTGTAGTATTTATTTTGTTGCGATTTAAATATTTAATTCTTTAAAATCTTTTTTTTTAATATTTAAGATATTATTGGTTCAAAGTCCCATTTTTTTTCTTAATTAAAGAAAAATATTTCTTAGAATAATATAAAAGAGATTAAAATTTTTAATTTAAAAAATGTATTTGAAAATTCTAAATAAATTAAATAAATTAATTAATTGATTTAAAGGTAAAAAATATTCCTGGAAAATGTGTTCGTCTACATGGAGGAATTTCTGCATGCCAAACAGATAAATATTTGGATGTTAAGAATGAGGAATGTGATTTTGATGCTTAAATTAATTAATTAAAAAATATCACAAAATTTGAAAAAAATAATAATCTCATTTTATCAAATTAGAATCTCGTTAAAACAATTTAAGTATGATTAATATACCTATGTATGTATGTATGTTTTATTTCCCTTCATAAACGTAAAATTATTATTCCACATGTTTTTGATAATTAAATTTAATAAATGTTTGAATTTTTTATATTAAATATTAATTTGGCATAATGTAATTTATAATTATAGAACATTACTGACCGACGATAAAGAATGTTCTTATGGTCATTAAAAATAACGTTTTTATTTTCGATAATTGTTGATTTTATTGATCTTTCTATTATTTTAGAGTTTACTTAAAACTATTAATTTTTCGCCATTATTTTTTAAAGTAATGTTCTGTTAAATTTACTGCTTGTTTTTAAAGTTTCTATATTTTTATTGAATAGTTTATTATTACAAGTTGGATGCCGAAATATAAAAATAACACACAGGTTTAATTATGAAATTACATAATTTTTTGCTTTACTCTTACTATTATATTTCTTTTCTTAGGTGTTTAAACTAATGTTCAGATTTACTTTATACATTTTAGGGTCGCAAACGACGAAGTCGTCACGATTCCCACGAAGACAACAGGCTTAGACGTGAAGAAGAACGGCGTAAACTTAAATGCGATCGTGAAGAACGAGCGCGTCGTCGATCTCGTAATAGAAATTATCAATATTATCAACAGGATATTGAAAAGGCTTGTGATATATCTAAGGTTTTAATTTTAAATTTTTGACCTTGTTAGTTAATGATCATAAATTAAAGAATTTCCCCCAGAAGAATAATACTGCTTCCTCATCCAATGCCGACAACCAAGCTCCTCCAAAGAAGAAATCTAAGATAAGCAGTCGAGCTGCTGAAAATGGCAATAGCCAACAACATAAATTATCTACTGCAATATCTGCATCAGTTACTGTTGTCATTCCCTCAGCAATCCATAGTAAACCTCAACAGGTAGTTGTTCCACAACCAATTCAGTCTCCAGTGCATGATGACAAAGAAGGGCATTTGATCTATTATAATGGACAAGTCATTGATTCACGATGTGATTTTTGCTTTTAATAATTTTTAATTACTAATATTTTTAGTCGAAATTGTAAAGACTCTTGGTGAGGGTACCTTTGGAAAAGTTGTACAAGTAAAGGATCTTCGTCGTAATGATGCAACCAAATCGGCACCAAAAGCCTTAAAAATCATCAAAAATGTTTCAAAATATAGAGATGCTGCTCGACTTGAAATTAATGTTCTTAGAAAGCTTAGAGAAAAGGATCCCGAGGGAAATCATTTGGTTATTCAACTTATTGACAGTTTTGATTATCATGGGCATGTTTGTGAATTTTATAATATTTATATTTTTTCTAATTTTAGATGTGTTTGTTATTCAACTTATTGGGTCTCAGTGTCTTTGATTTTATGGTTTACTTTTTAGTTAAATTTATTGAGTTTTCTTATTAAGAAAATGAACGATTATCGACCTTATCCGATGGATCAATCAAGATATATTGCCTATCAAGTTTAACCTTGTTTTAATGTTTTATAATTAAAGTTTAGTTGATTCATGCTGTTAAATTTTTACATGACAACCGTCTAACACATACTGATTTAAAACCCGAGAACATTCTGTTTGTAAACAGTGATTATGTAACTCTTGGGAGTGAAGATGGAAGGCGTACTCGGAAGCCCGCCCGAGTGTTAAAAGTATTTCTTTATAAAATAAAATTAATATTTCTTCACTAGGATGCTTCTGTCCGCTTAATCGATCTTGGTTCTGCCACTTTTGATCATGAACATCATTCGACAATAGTCTCTACTCGTCATTATCGGGCACCAGAAGTCATTTTAGGTTTATATTATTTTAAATATTTATAATTTTATTTTTAAGAACTCGGGTGGGCTCAACCATGTGATGTTTGGTCAATTGGGTGTATTATGTTTGAGCTCTATACTGGACAGACTTTGTTTCAAACACATGACAATCGAGAACATCTAGCTATGATGGAAAGAATTCTTGGCAAAATACCATACAGGATGGGACACAAAACAAAGTAAGACGATTCTTATAATCTTTAAACATTTATTATTTTAATGACTTTTCTAATCCTTTAGAACAAAATATTTTTATCATGGTCGTTTGGAATGGGATGACAGAGCAGCTGGTGGTCAATATGTAAGGGATCATTGCAAACCATTAATTGTTAATTTTTTAATTAAATTTTCTTTTAATATCTTTTATTATAGCGTTATATGCAGTCTAATTCTGATGCGCATCAACATTTATTTAATCTTATACACAGAATGTATATTTTTATATCTCTTAATTACAATTAACTAAATGTTTTTCTTATAATTTAAGGCTCGAATATGAACCAAACTCACGTATTCAACTGAGTGATTCACTTCGTCATATTTACTTTAGTTTGTTAGAACCAGCTCAACGTGCTAGGGTTGATAATGGAAAATTAAATGATTTTATAAATGGTGAACAAATTGGGAGGAATTTATCTAATAAATGTACAACTTCCTCGTCTTTACGTGATTGACTATTTCTTGTTTTATTTATTGGATGGAGACTTTTGTTATAATTCTTGTGATTTAGATGGAGGTTAATTTTGCTCTTATGTATTTTAAAATTTAATTTTTTGGATTATTTTTTTTGTCTAATTTAATGTATAAATTAATAAATTATTGAAACTATATTGGTGAAGGTTTTGTTAAAAAAAACTTTGGGTTTTACCCTCTTTTATCTATTTTTACTTGCTACAATACATTTAATTATTTTTGGTTATATTCTTGTCATATTATTTACTCTATTCAAATCCATTTATTTTTGCTCATTTAATTTGAAATTAATTTCTCTTTAATAATTTTGTTATAAATATATTTCAGAATTAAAAATAAATTATTAATTTTGAAATGTCCTGAAATTTCTAACAATAAGCTTAAAGAGAATATTATCTTTTTTGTTTTTTTATATCATTTCTTCATAAACTGCTATTTATATATTTGTATATATATTTAGAAAATTAATTTGTAGATTTAAAATGTTCTTTATTTAATGTTTTATTTTTAATAATTTACAAAAAGGAGACTATTAGAATTTTATTTTTGAATTATAAATATTAAAAAAGAGCAAATATTCTCCTTTGTTTATATTTTACATTATAATATATAATTAGTGGATTTAGGGTAATTTATAATAATTACATAAATAAATAATATGAGCCAATGATTTAATTTAGAAAAAAAAGATTATTTACAAAGCATTTTGATTTTAATTCAAACATTGGCTTTTAAAATAAAGAATAAACAAAATAATTAAAAAAGAATTTAATTTAATTATCTACAATAAGGATTATATAAGTCAACATATTTTGAGTTAATGCATATATATTTATCGCCAAATAAGCTTTCGCATTTTCCATCAACATAGTAAAACTAAAAATTATTTAATTAAAAATATTATTTCTCTTTAACAAAAATACATCAAAATAAAAATTATTTAAAAAATTTTAATTATTTTACCTCTCCTATTTTTACAGCAATTCTAATCCTACAATAAACTTCAACATTTTTTCTTTCCTTTTGTTTATGTTCTTTTTGTTTGAATGAATTTATTAACCGATTTATTGAAGATTCTTTTGTTGATAATTTTTCGTTTATTTCTTTAGTAACTGGTGTTAATCTTTAAAAAAAAAAGAAAATTAATTGATTAAATTATTTTTACCTAGTAAAAGTACGCCGAACTTTAATTCTTCTAGATTTACAAATATTTATTATTAGGAGAAGTATCAAAAATATTTTAATTTTATATATAAATGAAGACAACATTTTTAATTATTATTTTTCTAAAAAATAATTCAAACAAATTAAAAAATAAAATAAATAACAAAACATTATTTTCCTTACAAATTTATAGCAATTTTTCTAATATTTATAAATGTCTGAAAATAAACTATTTCTGTTATTACCTTAATTTTCTTTTTAGGTAAATTTAATTATTTTTTATATTTATTTTCTTTTTTAAAGTTTATATTTACTAAAAATAAGTAAATTATTAAAGGTATTTATTTATTTTCTTTACTCTTTTTAAAGTTTCTTTTTCAACTTTCCACCTTCTTTATCCGGTTTCCTTTCCAATCGTGAGAAATTAAGCTTAAAATAGTAATTTAAAAATAGTGAGTGAGGATATGTATGTTTTTTTTATTTTTATTATTATATTTTTATAAATGTTTTTAGGTTATTTAAAAATTATGCAAAATTATTAAATATATTTTTTTTAAAGAAAAATATCTTAAAATATGATGTATTTTAAATTAAAAAAAATATATATAAAAAATAAATATAAATCTCTAACTATATTTAATAAAAATTAATTTAATTTAAAAGGGCGTATCATTGTATTTATTTAATCTGCTGTTTACATATTAAAGTACATTTTGTTAAAAAAATATTTTAAACAAAATTATTTGTTAGAAATTAAATTTAAGGTTAGTGTTTTTAATCATCAAATCTTTTTATATTTTCATTAAATTCTGATATACATATTAGTCAAAAAATAAATAAATAAAAATAAACTGTGAGAAAATATTTGGCATATTAAAGAATATACGTTGAATAAGCTATATTTTAGTACAACCATTTAATTAAATAAAAGATTTTATACCAAAAAAAAGCAAAAAATGGAAATTATTAAACATTTAAATATAGCTAAATGTAAATGTGACAACATTTCCTGGTTGGCACAAATACAGCCTTTATGTACATGACCTAAATTTAAATTAATAATAAACTTTAATGTAGACATATAAATATAATAATTGAAATAAAGTTTTAGTAAAAATCAGATTCTAAGGTCTTAATATTTAAATTTCAGGATAGCCTCTGATACATAGGACTATTATTAAAAAAGTCCTTAAAAAATTAAATTTACAGAATTCTATAAAGGACAAAAAGTTGCTTTTTATTTTGACCAGTCAATTGCAGGAATGCGATAATGGAGTTCAATAAGGAATTAATATATAATGAGATTATAATTTAAAAACCTTATCTAATACATGAATAAGTATATTTCCAAAAATTCAACAGCTCCTGATGAACCTTTGAATTTCGCGACAAAGTGGCTTTTTTCTTCTTGTAATTGCGATATTTATTTGATTGTGAGTGTAAAAATTTTTATGTGTAAATATAATATTTTGTTTTATTGAAATAAGATTATTAATTTTGTTTCTTTTTCATATTTATTTATCAGATTTAATTTTAGCCATTCTAAATAAGTTTTTAAATATGACTGATGCAAAATATTTTACTACAACAAAGAAAGGTAGTTAAAGTTTTAAATCTATTTAAATTATAATTTCTAGGTGAAATATTTGAGCTTAAAAATGAATTAAATTCTGATAAAAAGGAAAAGAAGCGAGAAGCTGTTAAAAAAGTTATTGCTAGTATGACAGTTGGAAAGGATGTTAGGTATATTAATTTAATCTATGAGATTTTCTTTGAATTTTTTAAGTGCTCTATTCCCTGATGTTGTTAATTGTATGCAAACAGACAATGTAGAACTAAAAAAATTGGTTTATCTTTATTTAATGAATTATGCAAAAAGTCAACCAGAATTGGCTATTATGGCTGTAAATACATTTGTAAAAGATTGTGAAGATCCTAATCCACTTATTAGAGCACTTGCTGTTCGAACAATGGGTTTTATTTACTTTTTATTATTTAATTTTTATTAAAAAAGGATGTATTCGAGTTGATAAAATTACTGAATATTTGTGTGAACCACTTAGAAAATGTATTCGAGATGAAGACCCTTATGTTAGAAAGACTGCAGCAATTTGTGTTGCTAAATTACATGATATTAACTCACAAATGGTTGTTGACCAAGGTTTTGTAGAGATGTTGACTGATCTTCTTAGTGATGCGAATCCAATGGTTTTCTTTTAAATTATATTGAAATAAAAAAATTTTTTAATCTAAATGGGAATGGAAGGTTTTGTTTAGTTAAATAAAAATAATTTTAATTATTTTTTTAGGTTGTTGCAAATGCGGTTGCTGCTATCACTGAAATAAATGAATCCCACAATCTTATTGAAATTAATGCCCAAACTGTTAATAAATTATTAACAGCATTAAGTAATTATTTATATAAATATATTAATATTTAAATGTTTATTATTAGATGAATGCACTGAATGGGGTCAAGTTTTTATTTTGGATGCTCTTGCAAATTATCAACCTAAAGATGAACGAGAAGCACAAAAGTTTTTATTTTTTAGTAAATTTTAATTTTATTTAAACAAGTATTTGCGAACGAATAAGCCCAAGACTTGCCCATGCAAATGCTGCTGTTGTTCTTTCTACTGTTAAAGTTTTAATGAAATTGCTTAATATGCTCTCTGAAAGTTCAGACTTTTCTGCCCAATTAATTAAAAAATTAGCTCCGCCAATGGTTACATTATTGTCTGCAGAACCTGAAATACAATATGTAGCCCTTAGAAATATTAATTTGATTGTTCAGAAAAGGTTTTATTATAAAAATAATTTTATAATTTATTTTTAAAATTTTAGACCTGACATTCTAAAACAAGAAATGAAAGTTTTCTTTGTTAAATATAATGATCCTATTTATGTAAAAATGGAGAAATTAGACATAATGATTCGTCTTGCTCAACAGAGCAATATTGCCCAAGTACTTTCTGAATTAAAAGAATATGCTGCTGAAGTGGATGTTGATTTTGTGTATTTTTTAAATCTATTTTATGTATAAATTGGTATATTTTTAATTTTTTTTAAGTCGAAAAGCTGTGAGGGCAATTGGCCGTTGTGCAATTAAAGTAGAACAGAGTGCAGAGCGTTGCGTAAATACTCTTTTAGAATTGATTCAAACAAAAGTAAATTATGTTGTGCAAGAAGCTGTTGTTGTGATTAAAGTAACAAAAAATATATTATAGTTCTAATCTTTTTAGGATATTTTTCGAAAATATCCAAATCGTTATGAGGGCATTATTTCTACTCTTTGTGAGAATCTAGACACACTTGACGAACCAGAAGCTAGAGCTTCAATGATGTAAGTTTAAAACTTGAGGTTTTTAAACCTTTTTAATTAATTATAGTTGGATAGTTGGTGAATATGCAGAACGTATTGATAATGCTGATGATTTATTAGAATCTTTTGTCGATGGTTTCCATGATGAAAACACTCAAGTTCAGCTACAATTGTTAACTGCTGTCGTTAAATTATTTTTAAAAAGACCTAATGATACCCAACAGTTGGTACAAAAAGTTCTTACTTTGGCTACACAGGTTTTGTTTAAATTATTTTAAGATTTAAAAGATTGCTTTATAGGATAGTGATAATCCAGATTTACGAGATCGGGGATACATTTACTGGCGCCTTTTGAGTGCTGATCCACAGGCAGCAAAGGAAGTTGTTTTGGCTGAAAAGCCATTAATATCTGAAGAAACAGATTTACTTGAACCTTCTCTTTTGAATCAATTGGTAATATATTTAATTATAAAAAAATAATTTATTTATTTTTAGGTATGTCATATTGGTTCTCTTGCTTCTGTTTATCATAGACCTCCATCTTCATTTGTTGATCCAATTCGACATCCTGTGAAAACAGCAACATTACCTGGAAGGTAAATAATTGAATTTATTTCTAGATAATTAATTATTAGTCAACAAAACCAACAAATTCTTTCCCCTGCTGAAAATATCCAAAAGCAACCAACAGTTATTCAACCACCACAAGATTCAATAATTGCTGATCTTCTTTCATTAGATTTGTCTGTTCCGTCTGCTCCTGGTTTATTTTTATTTATTTTATTAAACCCTATTTTTTAGCTCCTTCAGTACAACAACCAACTACATCTGCTTTGATTAGCGATATCTTTGGCTCTCCACAACCTACTGTTCCAGTTGTTCAACCTGAATTAGCAAGTATTTTTGATACACCTCCATTACATACTGCACCTGTTTCAACATCTATTTTTGGTCAGAATGAATATTTTGTAATAAAATATTTTATTTAAAAAAAGGTTCACCTCCACCAATGTTTGCACCCCAAGTTCCAACAACAACAACCTCTCCCTTAGATCTTCTTGGTGGTGGATTTGGGTCTGATTTGACTCAACCTCCACAAACGTCTAATACCGATGTTTTTGGTTTAAGTTTTGGTGGAAGTAGTGTTGGGGATTTGGCTTTAGGTACTGGATCAACACCAACAACTGGTGGTCCATATATACCACCATATCAGGTTATTTAAAAAAATATATTTTCTATTTTTTATAGAATTGGTTAGATGCTTCCAAGTGTAAAGGTCTTGAATTAGAAGGCCGATGGATACGTCGTAATGGGCAAATTGTTGCAGAAATGAATCTGACAAACCAGGCACTCCAAGCATTAGATGGTTTTGCTATTCAGTTTAATTCTAACTCGTATATGCTTTAATAATTTAATTTTTAAATTTTATTTGTTTAATTAATAGTTTTGGTCTTATTCCTTGTTCACAATTCAATCCTGGTACAATATTTCCAAATCAAACTGTGTCAACTACACTTGCTTGTTCAACTAATGGGCCAGTACAAAAGATGGATCCTTTAAGTAATATTCAAGTGGCAATTAAAAATAATATTGGTTAGTAAATTATATGAAATCAAAAATATTTAAATAATTAAGATGTGTTCTATTTTGCCGTTGTTGTTCCTTTAAATGTTTACTTTGATGAAAGTGGTCAAATGGACAAGAGAGACTTTCTTCAGCTTTGGAAAGATATTCCTGAACAGAATGAAATTCAATTTACTATTCAAAACACTAAAGGGCTTAGTGCTGATGATATTTGCTCTGTTTTACAACAAAATAATGTTTTTACCGTTGCTAGACGAACAGTTGATGGACAAGAACTTTTATATCATTCAATTAAATATACTAATCAAGTTTTTATTTTATCTGAATTGAAAATGCAACAACAAAATTCAACTTTAACTGTAAATTTTCTTTAAAAACATTCTTTTTTAAATTATTTCAGTTATCACTCAAATCACGTCATCTTAGTGCAATTGCTAATTTGAGTGATCATTATCAATTATTAGTGGATTCAGCAATACCTTCGAATAAACTTTTATAGATTTAAATGTTTGTAGGACTTATATTAAGGGAAATTTTAATGAATAATTATATTTAAAATTTTGTTAATAATTGTGACCTATTCTGAAGTATTTAAAACTTTTTCTATAAATTTTAAAAATTTGGTTGTGAAAGTATTTAATTGAAATTAAATTTTAAAAAATCTACAAAAATGTCAGTTTATTTATTTAAACGTTGGGACGTTTTATTTTTATTTTTTTTTGTCGATTATATTAATCATTAACTTAATTGAAGTTTTAATCATTGAAGAACAGAAAATGAACTCAAAAATTCCATCAACAATATATAAGGTTTTCTTTTTTTCTTTTAAATAATTAAATTAAAAAAGGTTGTGTATGTAACTGTTCCTTCAATTGAGATAGGTAAAAGTATTGCAAGAGAAATTGTTCAGAAAAGGTTAGCTGCTTGTGTAAATATTATTCCGCAATTAACAAGCGTTTATGAATGGAAAGGAAAAGTTGAAGAAGAAAATGAGTCAATGTTAATCATTAAAACAGAGGGAGATCGTTTAGATACATTGGAAGATATGGTGACTAAAATGCATCCGTAAGTGTTTTTAAAATAAAAAAAGATTAAATTCTTCTTTTGTTAAAGTTATGATGTTCCCGAATTTGTTGTTTTACCGATTGAAAGAGGGAATGAAACATACTTAAAATGGATACATGAACAAACAAGGAATGATTAAAAATTATTATGATTAATATAAATATTTATATAAATTATTTTCTGTTTATTAGAATATGTATATACATATATATACAAGAATAATTTATAATATTTATTAATTTTTATTTTTTAATTTTAGGAGGTGTTATCTATTAAGAAAATATTTATTAAAATAATTTTAAGGTTATGAATCAAAATCAATTATAAATGTAAGTAGTCTCTCCATAAAATGATTCTTTAGATGAAAAAAGGATTCTTAAGAAATTATGCAGGTTTTTCTTTGAATTATTTAATTTAAATTTTTATTTTTTGAAGGAACTGTTTGCCGATTTTCTTTAATAAAGTTTCGGTATTGTCTTCCTGCTGCATTTTTTTCACTTCTCTTGACTTTAACCTTTTTTTGGATTACTGGATTGTCAGATTTCTTTTTTGAAATATCTTTTGATGATTTTAAATGGCCTCCATATGTTGATGTTCAAAAGCAGGTTTTTAATTAAATAATTATTATAATAATTAATTGAAAAATATTAAGGTTGCATTAGAATTACTTGGTTATCCAGCAGAAATTCCACCAGTGAATATTTGGACTAAATTTAGATTTCTTCATCGTCCATCTTGTAAAAATAATCGTTTAACTAGAAAACGTTCAATTCTTGTTATTGTTAAAAGTGCCCCTGAAAGGACTAATGTTTTTAAATAAATAAATTAAATTTTAATTTTTATTCTTTTTAAGAACAGAGAAGCAATTCGTTCAACTTATGCCTCTTCTCTTGAAAATGATATTTTAACTGGTGGTTTTCGTTTTAGAATTGTTTTTGTTATGGGAAAGTCTTTTGATTCAGATATTTTAGAATTAGAAAATAGCAAATTTGGAGATTTAATTATTGGAGATTTTATTGACAATTATTTTAATAATACCTTTAAAGTATTTTCTCTTACATTTTATTTTTAATAATTTAATTAAGTTTATATACTCAATTGGATTTGCTAGGAATTATTGTAATAATGGTGTTGTTCCTTTTGTTTTATTATTAGATGATGATTATTTACTTTTACCTTGGAATTTGGCAACAGAATTAGAAAAACATGTTTCACATGAAAGGTTATATATGGGTTGGCGTTTTGATTCTTCTCCTTTTCGAATAAGATGGAGAAAATTTAGAGTAGGAAAATTATTTTCTAAAAACTAATTAAATAAATTTAGACAAGTGTATTTGAATATCCTTTCAATGCCTATCCCCCGTACATAACAGCTGGTGCTGTTCTACTTTCTGGTCAAACTGTTGTTGAATTTTATGCTGCTATTCAATATACAACTATTTTTATATTTGATGATATTTATGCAGGTTTTTCCTTTATAAAATTTTATTTTTTTTAAATAAAAATAAAAGGTATTCTTTCCTATTTATTGGCAATTCAAGTACAACATAATCCTAATTTTCCTCCATATCCTAATTTTGGTGATACAGATTGGTTGAATAATGTAATTGCAGCACATGGATATTCTCCTAATTTACTTAAATTAACATATAATGAAGCAATGAAAATAAAGAATTATTAGATAAGAAAATTTAATTGAAAATATATATTTAAATAAAGATCTCACTCAGATTAGGCATAATTCCCATCATTCTTGTTCATAATCAAAAAGGGAAAAGTAAAAGACTTGATAAAAAGGTTATGATCAAGAAGGGGGAATAAACTGCCAGAAAGATGATCCCCACTTATCACAATAATTATTGAAAATATTTATGACAAAATATCAGCATTTCACTTGATTTTTAATTTTTATATTCCGGTTTTTTTTATATTTACATTAGATAAATAAGGCTAATAAATATGAACATCGAATTTTACAAATTTAAATTTATTTATAAAAATTCACACAAAACATATCAAATATGTAAATATTTACATTTATTATTTTTTACAAATAAATAAACATAAATTTGAGCAAGTTTAAAGTGTTTTCCTCTCCTTCTATACTTTACTCTCATAGTTTACGGATTCTCTCGTTTTTTACTCAAATATAGAAAATTTCGAGTTAATTTCATTTCTTTATTTTAATTTTCAATTCTTTAGATTACAGAATATGGAAAACGTACAAGGCAAAATGAGTAATGTTCAAGAACAAGTTTCAAATGCAATGGAACGTATGGGAGAGGCTGCACAAAGTGTTGGACAAAAAGTCTCTGATTTCTTTCAAGGAAATCCTTTTGATACACCTGTTGGAAGGAAAATAGGTTATTTTTATTAAATTAATAAACTTAAATAACCAATTTAGAGCTTGCTACAGATGCTTCTAAACTTGCTACAGAAAATTGGGGATTAAATATGGAAATTTGTGATTTTATAAATTCAACAAACGAAGGGTACATAAATATATTTTTTAATTTTAACAGTTATTTATTTATAGACCAAAAGATGCTGTTAAAGCTATTCGGAAAAGACTACAAACACAAATGGGGAAAAACAATACAATGTTATTTTTAATTATTTGACTATTTCTTTCAAACAATTTGTTTAAATTAAATAGTTTTTAGTGTAATGTATACCTTAACTGTTCTGGAAACTTGCGTAAAAAATTGTGATGAACGTTTTACATCTTTGGTTTGTCATAAAGAATTTGTTGCTGATATGATTCGTTTAATAAGTGTAAAATATGATGCACCCCAAATTGTACAGGAAAGAGTTCTTGCTCTCGTACAGGTTTTTTATTTTTCAAATTAGGAATAATATTTAAAATAAAAATTATTTAAAGTCATGGGCAGATGCTTTTCGTGAAAATCCAGCATTCTCTGGTGTTGTAGAAATGTATGATGAACTAAAAAGTAAAGGTGTTGAATTTCCTGCAACTAATTTGGACTCTATGGCACCAATCATTACTCCAAAACAGGTTTTTTTCAAACAATTTATTTAAAATATATTTACTTCAATTTAAAGACTGTATTTGTTCCATCATCACAAACAGCACCTCCCCAACAACAACAATTCCCTAAACTTCCATTTTCTTCTTCATCTTCTTCTCAACCAATGCTTCAATTGGTACAGGATCAGATGGCAAAGCTTCGTTCAGAATTGGATCTTGTTCATGTTAATATGACTGTACTTCGTGAATTAATAGCACAAATGAAGCCTGGAAATAATAACAAAGAACCTCCAGAAGATTTTTATTTTATTAATGTACAAAATAAATTTAAAATATATTCTATTTTTTTTTTTTAATTTTAGGAATTATATGCTACATGCAAAGAAATGCAAAAACGTGTGCTTGAATTAATTCCTGTTGTTGCAAATGAAGAAGTTACATGTAAACACTTTTTCTAAATAAATATTATTAAAATTAATTTTATAGATGAATTACTTTCAATAAATGATGAATTTAATGCTACATTTGAAAAATATGAGCGTTGTATGTCTAATTTTAATGCTAATGGTATTGATCTTACAATGGTTGAAAGTGGAAGTAAATCAAATATTAAAGCTGAAGAAAAAATAAAAGAAATTGGAAATGATTTAATTGATTTTGGAGAAAATAATGGAAAAGGAAAAAATGAAAAAATTGGTTATTATTTTTATTTAAAAGTTCAAAAATAATTTATTTTTAAAGGTATTATTACTTCAAAGAGTTCTTCGATTGAATCCAATAAAAATATTTAGTATATATTCTTTTAATTTAATAAATAAATTTAATTGTAATTATTTTTAGTGGTTTGGTTAATGATCAAGTTGAAGGTATTGGAATTCGAACAATTGCTTTTAATAAACCTGATGCACAAATTGGACATGAAAAAAATGAAAAAGAAGGTAAATTAATTTTTTTTGTTATCTAAAGTTGGGAGTTTTATGGTTGTAAATAAATATATTAAAGAAGTATGTTAAGAAGTGTTGGGGGAGTTAATTTTTAACTAATCTAAATAAATACTTAGGTATTGGTTATTTTAACCTTAACCGAATATCAGTTTAGATTGATAATGTTAAAAATAGAAAGAGTAGGCAAATTTATTTATTTGGGAACATAAGTTGCAAGTTGTGGACTTGTAGTTCTCAAAAAGGAAAGTACTATATAAATTAATTAAATAGAAAAAGACAATAAAAAACAACCAGTGGATGATGATGGACTTTAATTTCTTCTTTTAAATATATTATGCGTGAGAATATTTAATTAATGCTTAAATTAATGACAAAATATTTTAAAATAAATTATTCCAGTTTCATAAAATTGTAAATCATTTTCTTTATTTAAAAATGAGCAGACTTCAATTATAAGTAATTCTAATTTTGAGATATTACAATTAAACTTTATTTATATATTTTTAAAAATAAATGTTTTATCTTGAGATATTTAAATAATTTTAGAGAAAACTTTTTAATTTAAATATAAATATAATTTGTAATTAATTAATTTTAATAATAATAATATTTATTTAAGGACAATTACTAAATACATACAATACAATAAAATAATTATATATAAAAATATTTAAATTAATACATTTATTCAAATATATTATTAGATTATTTCTCCATCAGAATACAGAAAATTAGCAACCATCTATTTATATTTTCAATCATCCAAATATATATTTTATTTATTTATAGATTAGTTTCCTCCTTTTATTAGAAATAATTAATTAATTTTTTAATAAAAATTAACCATTTTATTTCTTTTTCTTTCCATCAACTTTTTTGAATACGTCCAATTTCTCAATAAAGTCCAAAGTGTCATAGTCAGGATTATCATCAACATCATCATTATTAGACTTAAGACTACTATTGAGTTCTAAAAAATAATAAATATTATTTTAATTATTATTATTAAGTTTCTTACGTTTTTTAGATTCCTCTGCTGCAAGTGCAGCTGAAATCCTCTTTTTTTCTCTGAAATGTATTCTCACTGCTACTTTTTGACCCAACACGTTTAGATGGGTTTTTAGAATTAGTTGATGAAGTGAATTTACTCTTCTTAGACTTTTTCTTTACTTGGGATGATTTTTTGTCTTTAAAAAATACATTATTAATTATTATAAAATTTATTAATTTTTACCCTGTTTTTTATCTTTCTTTTTTTCTTCCTCCTTTGTTTTATCTACTTTAATAGCAGTAGAAACTTTTCCAACAGAAACAGGCTTTGATTTTGTCTTTGTTTTGACAATTGGAACCGGCTTTTGTGGCACTTCTTCTACTTTTTGCTCATCCAATGGTTCTTCAATTTCCACAACTTTCGCTTTCATCTTTTTCTTTTTCTTAAAAATAAATAAATTATTAGTATTTTTAAAGAATAAATTTATAACCTTTTTACAGCAACAACATTGAGCAACAACCAACCAACTATTTATGATGAACCAAAAAAGGAATAGAAGAAATTGTAATTATCTTCCAAAACATTGAACTATTTAGCAGAGAGAAAACTTCTTATTTGAGAATGCCTTTTATGATTAAAAAAACTTAATTTTCCACTTTTAAATACTTCAATTTTTTTTTAAATTATTTTTATATTCTTATAAAAGTTGTTCTTTTTTAGTAATAAAACTCACACACCTTCGTTCTACTGTATTAACTACTATTCGCAGTTGTCATCACTTCTACAATGTTTTGGAAGCTGACAATAATAATTTTGTCATTTTTTTGTCTCTTCATTGCTAACATGCTTTTGTTTGTTCTACAATGCTGTAGAAAGGTAAGAATATTTTTCTTAAAATTATTTTTGATTTCTAATTTTAGAAGAGCAAGAAAGCAGGGAAGAAAAGAGGAGAGTCTAACAATAGGCTGAAACGGGAGGATAAGATTAAATCAGTAGAATCCATTAAAAAAGATAACAAAAAGGATTCTGTTCCTAATGATGTTAACGACAAGACCCCAAAGGCTTCAGGTTCCAGCAAATTTGACAATTTGGTCAAGGCAAAAGAAAACGAGGAGCAAAAGAAGGCTAAAGGTTTTTAAATATCTTTTCTTTAGTTAATTACTTTTTTATTCTTAGAAGATCAAACAGCCCTTTCTGCCGAAACGCCTTCATTGGGTAAAACGCCTACTTCAAAGACAAAAACAAAGACTACAACAGCATTCACCGGAACTTCAGAAGACACAACAACCCCAACAACAAACGTGCCCCAATCTTCAGGAGATAAGAAAGTTTCAGCCGTTTTGACAGCTCTAACGGAAAAGGAAAAATGTAAAAAAATTCCTTTAACATTTTATTTTTTATTTTTAAGTAAAAACCAAAGAAATGGAAGAAGAAAGGAAGTTCCCAATGGAAGAAGATATTGATGATAATCCTGAATACGATACGTTGCAATATGCTGATAAAAAGGACGTATTTAAGACAGGATTCACCTCAAAGGGAGTGCGTATTGTGAAGGAAGAGACAAAAACAAAGAAACGTAAAAAAAATATTTTTTAAAAAAAGTTTTAATTTTCTTTTTAGTCAAGCCTGGTGACTCTGCCTATTTGGAATGATGATAATATTGCCTAATTCTTCAAATAAGCTGATTGATCGAATATGTAAAAGATATTTTATTATTATAGTGTGTTTATATATTATAGTTGTGTAATTCTTTGTTGTTTTTGTGAAAGATAAATTGAGGTTTTATTTTTAATCGTAAAAGAAGGACCAAGTCCTTTCATTTGTGTCAAAAAGACTTGAAGTTTTTATATTTAAAATGTTAAAAAATATTAAAATTTAATATGGAGGTAATATTTCCCCATTTTCCCTACGTTCAAAATATCGTAATCTTGCTTCTTCCACAGCTTTTTCATCATTACGGCGTTGTAAAATTTGTCTAATTTTCTCCATTCGTCTTATCTCATCTTTTCCTTCATCAAGAGAATGTAAAGGGGCAGAAGAAAAGTTACCTTTCTTTTCATTTTCAGAGCTTGATAATTTTTTAAAATTCTTTGGACTTCTACTCCGATTCTTTCCTTGTTTATATTTATCGTCATGATATTTTTCCTTACTTTCATCTTTTTGTTTTTCTTTAATTTTGTGATGTAATTCACTAGAATTTTCTTCAAATTCATCTTTAATTTCATTTTCTTTTTTAGTCTTATTTTCATTAATTTCCTTATCTTTTACTTCTTCCTTAATTGAGTTATCTGGGTAAACACGTGCTCTATCATCAAGGATTTTCCTATGAAATGCTTGTTGCCACATTTTTTGATCTTTTACATCTCTAAGCTCTAAATAAATATTTTTTAAAAATATTTTTAAAAAATTAAAATTTAATTACCATCCATTTTGTCTGATAATTCAAGTTCTTTTCTGAACATTTCCCTTTCTTCAATTTGTTTTCGATATTCTCTTGTTATAAAAACTTCTTTATCTTCAAATTCTCCAGTTTCTTTTTCACGTTCTTTTTTATAAGTACGTTCATCATGTAAAAGCTTTTCAAGTTCTCTTCGTTTATGCGTTTCAATAAGTTTTTGGGCATATTTTGGCTTAAAGAGGATTTAAATAATCTCCAAATAAAAAAAACCTTCTTCTCCTTGTCTGCTTCCTTTTGTTCGAGTATTTTTTGGTCACGAATATTCTGCATTTGATCATATTGACTATCATAGTCAAAGACAGTTGGGTCCTCTTCTATTGCTTTCTCCACTATTTTTCTGTCTCTTCTGAAATATTTGGCTATAATAATTAAAATTTTGTTAAAAGAGCACTCATTGTCAAATAAATTTAATTTTTAATCAATTTCTAACCGTTTTATAGGCATTGCATATTTTCTTTTAAATTTTTCGTCAACTGTTTCCTTTTCATCGCCTTCCTCATCAGAATCTGCATTAAACATTGATGCTGTATTATTTGGCTTTAATTGTTTAGAATCATCTTCTGGCTTCTTTTTTATTATTAAACCAAATTTACTACTTTTCATTTGTTAATAATTATTTAATTAAATCTAAAAGTATAAATAAGAGAAGAAAACATCTTTAAAAATATTTAAGAAATTAAAAAATATATTAAAATGTATGTATAAACAATTTCCAAATTCCATTTTTATCTAGAAATTATTAAAAGAAAATCAAATATTCTACAATGACCCGTAATTTTGGCAGTGTTAATTAATTTAAAAAGAAATCATTTTTTAAAAACTACTCTCATTTGATTTCTTTTGTTGTATCCCTTTTTTAGAACTTCTCCTGCATATTCATTTATCATTCTATTTGTTATCTATTTAATCATTTTTTTATAAATTAAATTTTAAATAAAAAATACCCTTGTTCTCAGTTTTAATTCTTGTTTTCGCAATATTCTTTGACGTATTTCCTCTTCCATTAGAAGGCCTTGTTCTCGAACAAAAGCCGAGGCCAATTCATGAATTGGCTGTTCTTCTGGCAACCTCTCTTCTTCTAAACGTTGTTTGTCTAATTTTTGTTTTTTCTAAAAAAAATATTATAACAATTTTGTATATATAAAATAATTAAATAATAAGTACTCGATAGATCTCTGCAATATGTCGAAGAAGTGTTTTTGCTCCTTTTTGACGTTCCTTCCAAATCTTTTCCAATTTATGGGTAAGCCTGTGCTTCAGTTTCTTTCTAAGTAACTGTTCAAAATCTCTTTTCTCACGCTTAAATAAATAATTAAAAGGAGAATTAAAAATAATATGACCAGAATATTTTTAATAAATTAAAATAAAAAAGACCAGTCTCTGCCGTCTTTCAGATCTAAGCAAGGCACGCATAACACGCTCACGCTCATCTTTATCACGCCGTTCTTTCTCCTCTCTGATCATTTCTTCTAATCTTTTACTTTCATCAATTTTTCTTTGTTCACTCTTATCTCGTTCATATTCAATACACATTCTACGTAATTTACGTTGAGTAATCTTCCTAATACCTAAATGAGCTGTTCGGTCAAAATCCAACTTTAAACTGACTTTATTAGAAAAAAATATAAATTAAATTTTACTTTGATTTTTGCTTCTCGAATTTCTCCATTTGAAGTTTTTTGTACCAAATTCTTACCTCCAAGAAAAGACATTGCTTTTGCAAAGCTAATATATTCTCGAAATTGGATGTAGACTTCAAAGAAAGGGTCCTATCGAAAAAAAATTAGAATTCTATTAATAAAAGGTTTTGGATTCTATCAATTTTTTGACAACAATTTAAGCAATTCTAAACCAAAAAGTTCTACTCATCTGTATTTTGTCAATTCACACTTGTCCAATAAGCCATGAAGAAAGTTGAATCCCGGAAATATCTTGATCCATCTGCTTTCGAATCGGATCGCATTGAGGAATATCAACATATGTAATTTCTCCATATTCGGCAAAAATATGCTTAAAAGTGTTCTCGATTGATCCTTCAATTGAATCCTAAAAGAAATACTTTAAATAACTACATTAATTCTATAAATTGAAAATGTTTAAAGAAAAAAATTAAATACTTTGAACCAGTCAAAAGGTAAACCACTCATATAAACTGTGTCTGGACGTTCCCCTGGTTCTTTCTCGTCTAAATGTTTGTTTGCCGCAAAAAACTGGTCCCAGTCAATACGTGTTGGAAAGTCTGGCTTGGCACATTCCACTTTTACAGATAACGGTTCTGTGAAACCAATTGCTCGAAAGGTAATACCATTTAAGAGACCAATTGCCTTAAAGATTAACAAAAATAATGTTAACATTAAAAACAAACAGCTTTTGCGTCAACACAGTTATTAACAGTAGCTATAAAAACAACTTCTTCGAGAGTGCTTTCTTGTACTTTGAAATCGGATAACTAAATTTATATGGAATTTTTAATAGTTCTATAAAGTTTCCTATTAAACGTTACAAAAGTTAAAAAATTACTTCAACTTTTCCAAGAATCTTTCTCAGTCGTTCTCTAATTTCCCAATTCGAAATTGACTGTCCCATTTGGCGTAACTTTGGAAGAAGCACCTGTACTCTAACTTTATGAATCGGTCGAAGATATAAATCCCTGTATGTGTAAAAGGGAAGCAATTCGTCGGAGTCACCAACTTCATCATCGACCTCCTCCGGTGAGCCTTTCTTTTCTGCAATAATAACACCATTTGCTAAAGACATTCGTTTAAAATCCTAAAGAAAATTTTATTTTAAAATTATTAAACTGACAATGAATAAAAAAATTGAGATTGCAATGTAACAATAAAATTTAAAAATTAAATAATTTAAAATATTTATTAGGACTAGTCAAAGGAATGATATGAACATAAATGAACAATTCATTAAAATAAAATCTCAAAAATAATATTTAAATAATATAAAAATGGCAATTGGAATGATGTTTTCAATATACGAGAGAATCGGTCCAATAATATGTATATTAAGAGATAAAATACAAATAAATGCCCAAGTTTTAGTTGGATTTATGTGAAAAGGAATGTATAAATTTAATCCTAAATAAATTTTAAAAAACCGGAAATGAAGAAGAATAATCTATAAACTTTAAATAAAATGACAAGAATATAAATGCCTAAAAACCGAGCTTCACTTTTGTTAGAAAAGGGTGGCAAGTTAGAAAAATCTCATTGGGTTCGAGCAGCACCCGGTGGCTTTTGTAAATGAAAATCAAAGGTCAAAATAGCTTTTCGTTTGTTTGTTGCAAGAATATCTAAAATAGAATAATATCTAGATATATAAGAATTATAACCGTCCAATATAGAAAGCCAAGGCAAAGTAATATAGGTTAGAAATGCCTGTAACTGTTCGGGTTGTTCATTTTTCTCTTTTAACATTTGCAATGTATTTCCAATTTGTCGCATTGACCAATTATTTCTGCTAACTAGTGCCGATACGTTGCAAGCCAAACTGCGGCTATCTACAAAAAGAGATATGATCAAATAAAATTATTATTTTCAGAGAATAGAATAAAATCTTACCACTAGCTTCGACAATATCTGCCCCCTCATCGTCAGTATTATGTTCGCCGTCTGAAAACCAACGATTAGAAGCTCGCTGACCAACAGCAAAAACTGTTGGAGTTACAGAAGGTGGTACATTTATTCCAGCTTTATTTGCAAAACGACCACCAAAGAAAGGATTTCTTGGGCTCCCACTGGCAATTAATCGAGAAAAAAAACCTCCGCCTGTGTCTGATAGTCGTCTCTGCATGTAGGATAAAAATAAAAAAGCTCAAATAATAATATTATTTTAATTTACATCATATCCACAGAATCCCCGGCCTCCATTGAAGTCAAAACCATTCTCACTCATTGGAGTATCAAATCCACATCCGGATACTTTGGTCACAGCCATTTCTGCAAAACCTTTTCCGCGAGGTCCACGCATTTTAACAAATTCATGACGTTGTTTTCCTGCATTCATCCAACGCTGAGCCCAATTCCAGGTACCGGAATTCTAATAATATATTATTCATATAAAATCTTAAAATCAAATCTAACTCACTCTAGAATCGTAAAGTTTCTTCAAAATATCATAACGAATAGAACCAAGAAAAATGACAGCTTCAACGTTTCTGTTCCTATCTCTAGCAATAAGTTCGACACATATACATTCACCTTCACTAATAATCATATCATTAAATACCTAAAAAATTCAATTATTTAGAAAACTGAAAAAAATTCCTTACTTCATCAAAACTATCAATCGCAAAATAGATTTTAGGGTAAGTTATTTCTTCACATTCTCCTTTTGCATCCATTCTTCTACGGCTTGGTGAAGGATAAACACGCTGAAAAAATAAAATAAACAATAGATAAAAGAAAAAGAAACTTGAAAATTTTTTCGATGAATTTGCATATTCGTTGGGGAATTCTTAGTACAAACAGCGCAAGTAACAAAATAATCCAACTAATAATAAAAACAAAAAGTGAATAAAAATAAAATTAATTTTATACCTGTTGCAAAATTAAATTAAGACATAAAGTTTCATGCCAATTCACATCACGATCACCAATCGAAGGTTTATTACGGCTTTGTCTACGAAATACTTGCAAATGACTTATCTGTAAAAATTAATTTAATGTTATTTGACATTCTCCCTACATCATTAGCTATTGTAGAAGAATTAACAATTTTGGTTAGTGGAACAAACCAAAGCATGTCTAAAAATTATAAAATAAATAAAAGCATATATTTTAAGAATAATTAATGAATAAAATGATATGAATACCATCACAATGCGTTGCACAATTTTCACTGTTACAATGTTCGTGATCAAGTATATATTCTTTAAATAGCAGTGCCCATTTACTTTCAAATAGTTCTCGCCCATTTTCTGTATTACAAATAAAAAGGCTGGAAATTAAGTAATTAATATTTAACCTGATCGGTTTGAAGATGTAAAAGACCGTTTAAGTAATGATGATGTTTGCTGAAGAAGTTTATCAACACATTCACATTTTGAGCTATCTAGAGAAAATTTTGGTCGGAAATTAGGTGGAGTTTTTACATCATATTCAGTTGTCATTAAATCACAGTTATGGTTAAAAACGGATAAATAAAATTGTTGTACTACATATTTATCTCGATTTCTTTCTTTCTATAATTTACTCTCTCGTTTTAATCATTGCTCTTATTCTCTAGAGTAAGGGTTTTTAAAATTCAAATTTCGGTTAATCCCCTCAATTCGGGAATAGAATTACAATTTGTATGTAGTAAGGCTTTAATTACTGCTCATTGCAATCACTGCAAAAATTATATTGTACCATTTGCAAATCTTCTTGAAATAACGTCCAATACGTTCACATTATTGTCACTTTCTTCAACATTTTTCTCCTGTTATAAATTAAAAATTGTTTTTTAAAATTTAGAACGAATTTCTACATATAACAAAGTAAAAGGAATGACCTTGAATTTAGTTAATCCCGCGGGAAAACTATTTTTTGCTAAAATTTAAACGTTTTGTTTAGCGATACACTAAGAAAAATTTCATGTCAAGATTTAGAAAAGGGAATCGATATTTCTTTCTTATATTATTATCTTAATGTATGAATCATCTAAATTTATTTTATTCTTTATAATTTAATATATTTTAAATCATTTAGGAAATAAAATAAAGCTTTAATATAATCTTTATTAAATGTCTGAAAATACAAAAATTTCTTCCTCTGGTGACTCCCCAATTGATGTTGACGAATTTACGACCGCAAGCTATTTAATTCCTGCTCGAAAGTCTGTTGTAGAATTGCTTGAAACTGACAGGGAAGACGAAAGCCTTAGAAAGTTTGTTTAAAAAAAACAAATATAGTTATTAAATCTAATAATATTTTAATTTTTCAGATATAAGGAGACTCTCTTACCTTTAGAAGATGGCCCTATAATTATTGATCCTAGTAATCCAAATAATATTATTGTCAAAAAGATTTCTTTAGTGGTTGATGGAGAAGTAAAGCATAGCATGGAGTTGCCTGGTTTTTCTTTAATTATTAATTTATATTAATTTTTTAAATTTAATTTTAGCAAATACTGATTTTACCTTTTCTATCAAAGAAGGATGTGCCTATAAAATTCGTTTTGAATTTTTTGTTCAAAGGGAAATTGTTTCAGGTTTAAAGTATTTACACAAAGTCAGTCGACTTGGAATTGGAGGTTTATTTATAGAATAAATTTTAAACTTTTTGTTTTTCAGTTACAAAAGAATGTTATATGCTTGGTTCATTTGGGCCTAGACAAGAAATTTATTGGTAAATTTTTTTATTTTCTTTTAATTTTAAAAAATTTTTTATAGTTGTGACACTTCTTTAGAGGATGCTCCTTCTGGTTAGTTTTTTCTTTTGTTGTAAAATTTAATTTCAATTTAAAAGGTGTAATTAGTAGAGGGAAGTACAGGGTTCGTTCACTAATTTCTGATGACGATAAAAATCGTTGGTTGGAATGGTCATGGAATATTGATATTGACAAAAATTGGTAAAAAAAATATTGGAAATACTCTATTATCTACAACTTTCGGTGTTTAATTAAAAATTAAATAATTTTTGCTCTATTATTTATTTGCTTCTATTTAAACTTATACATGGTAAAAGTTTAGAGCAAACCAAATATTGTAAAAAATTGAAAGAAGTTAAAAAATTTATGTAGAATATATTGATCTAAACTTTTTTAATTCTAATTAAATATGTAATGCTTTTTCACTTTAATTTTAAATTCCATATTTTTATGCTTAATCAATCAAAGCACTTCATTAATTTTGATATTCTATATTTTTTTATTTTGTCTTAAATAAAATTTTACAATAATAAAAAAACTCAACTATTTACATAAACGTAAAACAAAAAGTAGCATTTAAATATACAGAAAATTAAATAAATAAAATAAAAAAGGAGGAAATTTGTAATGGAATTAAATATTTTATTTTATTGAGAAAATTAGTTTAATTAATCTGGAAATACTATCAATAAAAGGTTTATTTAGGAAAGTTAATTCCTTATTTAAATAATATTCTATTTAAATAGAAATAATTAAATATTTTTAAAAAGTAAATTAAAGAAGAAAAACTTAAAGAATTAAAGGCAATCGTGTCGAATTGTGGTCCCTGCGGAAAATAAATTAAAAAATTTTAAAACACATTTCTACGGGTAGTTTTAGGCGCTGATCACGAATCTGAACTCTGATTTTGTCTATCTTAGATTTTATCTATGATTTTTTGTCAAGTACTTGATTTTTTAAATTATTTTTTTTAGCAATTTTAAGTTAAAATGGATCTATTCGAATTTATTCCGCATATTAATACATTTGAAAATACTACACAATTTCTTCGTGACCTGGAACTCTCCGCGCAGTCTCACCAAGATCTCTTTAGCTGCATGTCAACGGGAAATGACTGAAGTAAAAACTGGTAGGAGAAGAAAAAGTGGGTGAGATGCTAAGGTTTGGCACTTTCCAGTTCACAAAAACAAAAAGGAAAAAAATTTTAATATTTGGTTTATAGGCTCATTTCTTGAAAATCCAAATTTATCTACAAGGAAATTTGTTTTATCTACATTTCTTAAGAAAATAAAATTTTTCCAAAAATTAGAATCGAAAAAATCTAACTAAATGAAAGAGATTGTTTATAATTTTATGCTAATCAATTTAAAAAAGAAAATAAAATTTTTCCAAAAATTAGAATCGAAAAAATTTAACTAAATGAAAGAGATTGTTTATAATTTTATGCTAATCAATTTAAAAAAGAAAATAAAATTTTTCCAAAAATTAGAATCGAAAAAATCTAACTAAATGAAAGAGATTGTTTATAATTTTATGCTAATCAATTTAAAAAAGAAAATAAAATTTTTCCAAAAATTAGAATCGAAAAAATCTAACTAAATGAAAGAGATTGTTTATAATTTTATGCTAATCAATTTAAAAAAGAAAATAAAATTTTTCCAAAAATTAGAATCAAAAAAATCTAACTAAATGAAAGAGATTGTTTATAATTTTATGCTAATCAATTTAAAAAAGAAAAATAAAATTTTTCCAAAAATTAGAATCGAAAAAATTTAACTAAATGAAAGAGATTGTTTATAATTTTATGCTAATCAATTTAAAAAAGAAAATAAAATTTTTCCAAAAATTAGAATCGAAAAAATCTAACTAAATGAAAGAGATTGTTTATAATTTTATGCTAATCAATTTAAAAAAGAAAATAAAATTTTTCCAAAAATTAGAATCGAAAAAATCTAACTAAATGAAAGAGATTGTTTATAATTTTATGCTAATCAATTTAAAAAAGAAAATAAAATTTTTCCAAAAATTAGAATCGAAAAAATCTAACTAAATGAAAGAGATTGTTTATAATTTTATGCTAATCAATTTAAAAAAGAAAATAAAATTTTTCCAAAAATTAGAATCGAAAAAATTTAACTAAATGAAAGAGATTGTTTATAATTTTATGCTAATCAATTTAAAAAAGAAAATAAAATTTTTCCAAAAATTAGAATCGAAAAAATCTAACTAAATGAAAGAGATTGTTTATAATTTTATGCTAATCAATTTAAAAAAGAAAATAAAATTTTTCCAAAAATTAGAATCGAAAAAATCTAACTAAATGAAAGAGATTGTTTATAATTTTATGCTAATCAATTTAAAAAAGAAAATAAAATTTTTCCAAAAATTAGAATCGAAAAAATTTAACTAAATGAAAGAGATTGTTTATAATTTTATGCTAATCAATTTAAAAAAGAAAATAAAATTTTTCCAAAAATTAGAATCGAAAAAATCTAACTAAATGAAAGAGATTGTTTATAATTTTATGCTAATCAATTTAAAAAAGAAAATAAAATTTTTCCAAAAATTAGAATCGAAAAAATCTAACTAAATGAAAGAGATTGTTTATAATTTTATGCTAATCAATTTAAAAAAGAAAATAAAATTTTTCCAAAAATTAGAATCGAAAAAATCTAACTAAATGAAAGAGATTGTTTATAATTTTATGCTAATCAATTTAAAAAAGAAAATAAAATTTTTCCAAAAATTAGAATCGAAAAAATTTAACTAAATGAAAGAGATTGTTTATAATTTTATGCTAATCAATTTAAAAAAGAAAATAAAATTTTTCCAAAAATTAGAATCGAAAAAATCTAACTAAATGAAAGAGATTGTTTATAATTTTATGCTAATCAATTTAAAAAAGAAAATAAAATTTTTCCAAAAATTAGAATCGAAAAAATCTAACTAAATGAAAGAGATTGTTTATAATTTTATGCTAATCAATTTAAAAAAGAAAATAAAATTTTTCCAAAAATTAGAATCGAAAAAATCTAACTAAATGAAAGAGATTGTTTATAATTTTATGCTAATCAATTTAAAAAAGAAAATAAAATTTTTCCAAAAATTAGAATCGAAAAAATCTAACTAAATGAAAGAGATTGTTTATAATTTTATGCTAATCAATTTAAAAAAGAAAATAAAATTTTTCCAAAAATTAGAATCGAAAAAATCTAACTAAATGAAAGAGATTGTTTATAATTTTATGCTAATCAATTTAAAAAAGAAAATAAAATTTTTCCAAAAATTAGAATCGAAAAAATCTAACTAAATGAAAGAGATTGTTTATAATTTTATGCTAATCAATTTAAAAAAGAAAATAAAATTTTTCCAAAAATTAGAATCGAAAAAATTTAACTAAATGAAAGAGATTGTTTATAATTTTATGCTAATCAATTTAAAAAAGAAAATAAAATTTTTCCAAAAATTAGAATCGAAAAAATCTAACTAAATGAAAGAGATTGTTTATAATTTTATGCTAATCAATTTAAAAAAGAAAATAAAATTTTTCCAAAAATTAGAATCGAAAAAATCTAACTAAATGAAAGAGATTGTTTATAATTTTATGCTAATCAATTTAAAAAAGAAAATAAAATTTTTCCAAAAATTAGAATCGAAAAAATCTAACTAAATGAAAGAGATTGTTTATAATTTTATGCTAATCAATTTAAAAAAGAAAATAAAATTTTTCCAAAAATTAGAATCAAAAAAATCTAACTAAATGAAAGAGATTGTTTATAATTTTATGCTAATCAATTTAAAAAAGAAAATAAAATTTTTCCAAAAATTAGAATCGAAAAAATCTAACTAAATGAAAGAGATTGTTTATAATTTTATGCTAATCAATTTAAAAAAGAAAATAAAATTTTTCCAAAAATTAGAATCAAAAAAATCTAACTAAATGAAAGAGATTGTTTATAATTTTATGCTAATCAATTTAAAAAAGAAAATAAAATTTTTCCAAAAATTAGAATCGAAAAAATTTAACTAAATGAAAGAGATTGTTTATAATTTTATGCTAATCAATTTAAAAAAGAAAATAAAATTTTTCCAAAAATTAGAATCGAAAAAATCTAACTAAATGAAAGAGATTGTTTATAATTTTATGCTAATCAATTTAAAAAAGAAAATAAAATTTTTCCAAAAATTAGAATCGAAAAAATCTAACTAAATGAAAGAGATTGTTTATAATTTTATGCTAATCAATTTAAAAAAGAAAATAAAATTTTTCCAAAAATTAGAATCGAAAAAATTTAACTAAATGAAAGAGATTGTTTATAATTTTATGCTAATCAATTTAAAAAAGAAAATAAAATTTTTCCAAAAATTAGAATCGAAAAAATCTAACTAAATGAAAGAGATTGTTTATAATTTTATGCTAATCAATTTAAAAAAGAAAATAAAATTTTTCCAAAAATTAGAATCGAAAAAATTTAACTAAATGAAAGAGATTGTTTATAATTTTATGCTAATCAATTTAAAAAAGAAAATAAAATTTTTCCAAAAATTAGAATCGAAAAAATTTAACTAAATGAAAGAGATTGTTTATAATTTTATGCTAATCAATTTAAAAAAGAAAATAAAATTTTTCCAAAAATTAGAATCGAAAAAATCTAACTAAATGAAAGAGATTGTTTATAATTTTATGCTAATCAATTTAAAAAAAAAGAAAATAAAATTTTTCCAAAAATTAGAATCGAAAAAATTTAACTAAATGAAAGAGATTGTTTATAATTTTATGCTAATCAATTTAAAAAAGAAAATAAAATTTTTCCAAAAATTAGAATCGAAAAAATCTAACTAAATGAAAGAGATTGTTTATAATTTTATGCTAATCAATTTAAAAAAGAAAATAAAATTTTTCCAAAAATTAGAATCGAAAAAATCTAACTAAATGAAAGAGATTGTTTATAATTTTATGCTAATCAATTTAAAAAAGAAAATAAAATTTTTCCAAAAATTAGAATCGAAAAAATTTAACTAAATGAAAGAGATTGTTTATAATTTTATGCTAATCAATTTAAAAAAGAAAATAAAATTTTTCCAAAAATTAGAATCGAAAAAATCTAACTAAATGAAAGAGATTGTTTATAATTTTATGCTAATCAATTTAAAAAAGAAAATAAAATTTTTCCAAAAATTAGAATCGAAAAAATCTAACTAAATGAAAGAGATTGTTTATAATTTTATGCTAATCAATTTAAAAAAGAAAATAAAATTTTTCCAAAAATTAGAATCGAAAAAATTTAACTAAATGAAAGAGATTGTTTATAATTTTATGCTAATCAATTTAAAAAAGAAAATAAAATTTTTCCAAAAATTAGAATCGAAAAAATCTAACTAAATGAAAGAGATTGTTTATAATTTTATGCTAATCAATTTAAAAAAGAAAATAAAATTTTTCCAAAAATTAGAATCGAAAAAATCTAACTAAATGAAAGAGATTGTTTATAATTTTATGCTAATCAATTTAAAAAAGAAAATAAAATTTTTCCAAAAATTAGAATCGAAAAAATTTAACTAAATGAAAGAGATTGTTTATAATTTTATGCTAATCAATTTAAAAAAGAAAATAAAATTTTTCCAAAAATTAGAATCGAAAAAATCTAACTAAATGAAAGAGATTGTTTATAATTTTATGCTAATCAATTTAAAAAAGAAAATAAAATTTTTCCAAAAATTAGAATCAAAAAAATCTAACTAAATGAAAGAGATTGTTTATAATTTTATGCTAATCAATTTAAAAAAGAAAATAAAATTTTTCCAAAAATTAGAATCGAAAAAATTTAACTAAATGAAAGAGATTGTTTATAATTTTATGCTAATCAATTTAAAAAAGAAAATAAAATTTTTCCAAAAATTAGAATCGAAAAAATTTAACTAAATGAAAGAGATTGTTTATAATTTTATGCTAATCAATTTAAAAAAGAAAATAAAATTTTTCCAAAAATTAGAATCGAAAAAATTTAACTAAATGAAAGAGATTGTTTATAATTTTATGCTAATCAATTTAAAAAAGAAAATAAAATTTTTCCAAAAATTAGAATCGAAAAAATTTAACTAAATGAAAGAGATTGTTTATAATTTTATGCTAATCAATTTAAAAAAGAAAATAAAATTTTTCCAAAAATTAGAATCGAAAAAATCTAACTAAATGAAAGAGATTGTTTATAATTTTATGCTAATCAATTTAAAAAAGAAAATAAAATTTTTCCAAAAATTAGAATCGAAAAAATCTAACTAAATGAAAGAGATTGTTTATAATTTTATGCTAATCAATTTAAAAAAGAAAATAAAATTTTTCCAAAAATTAGAATCGAAAAAATCTAACTAAATGAAAGAGATTGTTTATAATTTTATGCTAATCAATTTAAAAAAGAAAATAAAATTTTTCCAAAAATTAGAATCGAAAAAATTTAACTAAATGAAAGAGATTGTTTATAATTTTATGCTAATCAATTTAAAAAAGAAAATAAAATTTTTCCAAAAATTAGAATCGAAAAAATTTAACTAAATGAAAGAGATTGTTTATAATTTTATGCTAATCAATTTAAAAAAGAAAATAAAATTTTTCCAAAAATTAGAATCGAAAAAATTTAACTAAATGAAAGAGATTGTTTATAATTTTATGCTAATCAATTTAAAAAAGAAAATAAAATTTTTCCAAAAATTAGAATCGAAAAAATCTAACTAAATGAAAGAGATTGTTTATAATTTTATGCTAATCAATTTAAAAAAGAAAATAAAATTTTTCCAAAAATTAGAATCGAAAAAATTTAACTAAATGAAAGAGATTGTTTATAATTTTATGCTAATCAATTTAAAAAAGAAAATAAAATTTTTCCAAAAATTAGAATCGAAAAAATTTAACTAAATGAAAGAGATTGTTTATAATTTTATGCTAATCAATTTAAAAAAGAAAATAAAATTTTTCCAAAAATTAGAATCGAAAAAATTTAACTAAATGAAAGAGATTGTTTATAATTTTATGCTAATCAATTTAAAAAAGAAAATAAAATTTTTCCAAAAATTAGAATCGAAAAAATCTAACTAAATGAAAGAGATTGTTTATAATTTTATGCTAATCAATTTAAAAAAGAAAATAAAATTTTTCCAAAAATTAGAATCGAAAAAATCTAACTAAATGAAAGAGATTGTTTATAATTTTATGCTAATCAATTTAAAAAAGAAAATAAAATTTTTCCAAAAATTAGAATCGAAAAAATTATTATTTGATTTAATTAATTTTATTAAATAATTAATTAATAAAAATAAAATTATTTTCATTTCTTTTTATTTTTAAAAATAAAGGTTTTTTTAAATAAATAAAAATTGTTTTTTCTTCTTTTCTTCTTTTATCCGGCAATGCCCTAATTCTTCTTTTTTCTTTATTCCTTCTCCTTCAAAATAATTGGAGAGATATCTCCTTAAAAAATATTTTTTTTTCTTAATTGTTGTAAAAAAATAAAAGAATTAATTTTTGTACTATTTTTGAATAATTTAAAAGAAAAAATGAATAAAAAAGAAAGAAAAAAGAGATCATTGAAATAAATCAATTTTAATAATTAAAAATAAATAAATATTTAATTGAAAGGAAAAAAAAGAAAGAAAATTAAATTTTTTTTAAAAATATTTATTCTACATATGTATTATTTAATTAATTAATTTATTATAAAATTTAAAATTAATTTAAAAAAGATTTGCTCCAATATTTAAAATAAAAATTTTTTCCCATTGAATATTTGTTGGAAAAATTCTAGAATGATAACGATGAATACGAAATACCTTTAAAAATTAAAATTTAATTAAAATTTAATTAAATTAAACATTATCAGCTTTTTCAATTAATTTAATTCCAAAATAATTATTTAATTCCTCTTCTTTTTCTTCATTATTATTTATTCGTATAAACATTGAATAATTTAATATATTTTTATTAGATAAAATAAAAGAATATAAAAGAGAACTTTAAATTAAAAAATTAATTTAAAAAAAAAAATTACTTTGCTATTTTTTTATTTTCTGCATAACATTGCAATATTTTTCCTTCATTTTTTAATCCAATTATATAACCTAATGGTTGTTTATTTTCATTATCTAAAGCAATTATTCCATTAATTCCATTAAGTGTTAATAAAAATTCAAAATAATTTTCTCTATTAATTGAACAAATATTTTGGTCATAAATTGAAAATAATTGTTTTGTTGAAGAATTTAATTTAATTAATAAATAATTATTTAATTCTTCTTCTTTATTTTTATTTTTAAATAATTCAATTAATGATGATCTTTAAAAATTTAATTTTTAAATTTTAATTTAATTTAAACCTTTTAATTTTTATTTCATAATAACGATAATGATCGGTAACTAAAAAACCAGCATAATCCCTCCATAATTTATTTTCAAATCTAAAAAATTAATTAATTAATTTTAATTAATTATTTTACTTTAATTCTGATTCATAAAGGTCAATTGTCATATTTTTATTTAATTCAATCTAAAAATAATAAAATAATTTAAATTAAAAGAATAAAAACATTAAAAGTATTTCCAAAGCATTGTTTAGCTAATTGTTCAATAATTAATTGTAATAAAGGACTTCCTAAAGGTTCAGAAAATGCTGTAAAATATTGTGGAAGAGTAGTTAAATCAGGCAATGATTTATAAAAATTTTTAATCTTTTTTAAACAATTAAATAATTAAATTTAAAATTAAATAAACCTTTAAATAGCTATGTTTATTATTATTATTATTATTTTTTTCTTCTTTTTCTTTTATTTCTTCAAAATTATAAAATCCTTTTTTTAATTCTTTTGATATTTCAATTAATGAACAATATAACTATTTAATTTAAATAATTAATTAAATTAATTAAAAAACTTGATTAGGTGAATGTTTATATGCTAATCCAAACCCAACAGGAAAAGAATTATTCTTAAAAATATTTTTAAAAAAAAAGTTTAAAAATTAATTTAAAAAAAAACTTCTTTTTCTTTATTTTGGTAAATTGTTGTAGAATAAACATTTTCTGATTGTAAAAATGAATTATTATTATTTTCTGAAAAAAGAGCTCCTCCAACAGCTTTATTTAATTTTGTATTGAAAATATTAAAAGAAAACATTTTTTTAAAATTATTTTTATTATAAAATAAATTAATTTAATTTTTATATTTATTTAAAATTAAAATAAATATTTTTACCTTATTTTTACCTTAAATAATATTTTGTACACATTTTTACTCTTTTTCCGGTTTTTATACAAAAGAATAAAAATAAAATAATTATCTTAAAAATGATCAAACAATTTATATAAAAATAAACTCTTGAAAGAGGAAAAAAAAAAAAGAAGAGCACAAAACAAAAGAATTAACAATTTTTAAACAAAATGAGAACAAATAATTATTTATTTATTTTGCCATTTTTAGAAACAAAATTAATTTATTAAGGAAAGATAAAATCAGGAAGAATTAAAATATTTTTAGAAAAATATGAATTTATATAAAATAAATAATATACAAAAAAATGAAATAAAATAAAAAAAAAAAGGAGGAACTTTGTAATGAAATTAAATATTTTATTTTTTCGAGAAAATTAAATTAATCTAGAAATACCTGAAAGTCTATTTATTAAATGAAAGGTTTATTTTGGAAAGTTAATTATTCTTTATTTAAAATAATATTTTATTTAAATTAAAATAATTAAATATTTTTAAAAAATAAATTAAAGAAGAAAAACTTAAAGAATTAAAAAAATTGACTAAAACAACTTAAGTAAATATTTATAAATTAAATAATAATTATTATTATTATATGTACATCTATTTTAATTACTAAAAATTTCAAATATTTTATTTATTTTTTTATCAAAAAACAAAAGATTAAAATAAATAAAAATCGTTTATATTTACACATTGTGCATGAAAGTAAGTGAGGTTTTTATAATAAACAAATGATGAAAAATATATGATGTATTTGAGTAAATAAATAATTGAAAGATATATTTTTCTAAAACAAAAATTTAATTTTTCTACACTAAAAAAATATATTTAAAATTTAATTAAATCAAAAATAAAAGGAATTTATTGCATATGAGGTGGAATATAATCCCAACCTCCTTTCCGTTTTTCCCATTCTTCAACAGAACTTTCCGGCACTTCTTTCTGTTTAAATGAAGTCCAATAACTTGAACCTCCGCCCAAAGTTTCTTCACGAACCTTCTTTGCAGTATTAACTCGACATTTTTCTGCATAATATTCCTCCTGTTTTTTTAATTGATTTAAACTAAAAATAAAAGGAAATTATTTAATCAAAGAATTCAAACTATTCTTTCTCTGTCAGAATTGGCGGTGCAATTAAAGAACGTTTATGTTCACGTTTCTCTTTCTTACTCAAAGAAACAGGACGCTTCTCACTTTTAATACTAAAAAAATAAAAAAATATTTAAACAAAAAACCGTTGAGAAAGAATATCTTCAGTAATATACCAAGGCTTCTTAATTACTTTAGGCACAAAACTGCCAGAAGTTTGTTGACTTTTTGAAGATTGATTGAAGGATTGGTTGTTCATCTTTATTTATGTTTATATGAATATTTTCTGGAAATTAAAGTAAATAAAAAAGCGGCAATCGTGTCGAATTGCGGTCCCGCGGAAAATAAATTAAAAAATTTTAAAAACACATTTCTAGGGGCAGTTTTAGGTGCTGATCACGAATCTGAACTCTGATTTTGTGTAATCTTGGATTTTTGTCAAGTACTTGATTTAAAAAAATTATTTTTTTAAAAAAAGATTTAAGTTTGAAACAACTTAATTTTAAGGAAGCTGATACGCCGAAGAACACCATAAGACTAAAGAAATGTAAATAAAACAAATTTCCTTATGGATAAAGTTGAATTTTCAAAGAATGAACCTATAAACCAATATGATTCCTTGAACTATTATCTACGACATTTTCTAACTTAAATTAAAAGTTGCTAGCAAAAACTTGAGATATTGGTTTTAAAGACAATTACATCGGATTTAAGATGAAAAGAATGTTTGAAAAGAAGAGAGTTGGTTAGAGAACAAGAGAAAAAATTAGATAGTAAACAAAGTTTTCACGCGTACGCCCAATAAGTGAAAGTGCTGTGTTTTCTCATTATTCCTTCATGATTTTTTCGAAAATATCGAAAGACCAACGATAGATTGGTTCAAACCTTTTGATACGAAAACTAAATAATTATTTTATTATTAATATTTGCTAATACGGTACTTTATTTAATTATTAAATGTAAATATTAGAAATAAAATCAGAATTTTTTAAAAATCAGAATCGAAAAGATTTGATTAAATAAAAAAGATTGAGTAGAATTTTAGGCTTTTAGGCTAATTAATTTAAAAAAGAAAATAAATAAAATCAGGATTTTCTTAAAGATCAGAATTTAAAAAATTTAACTTGACTGAAAATAAAGACTAGCGCTTAGGCTATGAAAGATAAAAAAGAGAAGAGATTTTAACTTTATGCTTGGACTTGTATTCCCGTACATAACCACAGTCACCAGTCGACTCCTTCAACCTATAATCGTGCAATCTTGATTCGAACATGAAGCCAGTGCTGGCATTCACGCCTTCATTAGACCGGACAGAAATTTTAATTAATAATTGTTGGTAAACTGTCACACCTTGTAGTAAACGAGCACCTGGAAATGTAGACGATCGGTTTAGTCTGTTGGGACAGACAATTAATTGAAAAAATAATTACCTTTATATGAAGTTTTTCCACTAAAAACTAATATAAAAACCGTTTAATAACGTTTATCTCCAAACACAACAAATTCACATCAAGGACTCAACTCTGCAAGGACTGCTCTTGGATTCTTCTTCTTGCTTGCGACTCTCCAAAACTTCACAATAAGATGGCAGAACGGAAGACTTGTACGTTTTACTTATTTTCTATATTTAAATTATAGAAACTTTTTTTAGCTAAGAAATATCTCGAAGAGAACGACATCATCGTCGAGATCCAGGATCGGGACGTGGGCCTAGCGCTGACTGAAGGGACTTCACCACCACGTGTTCAAAGCCTCGACAACCTTTCGTGTTTTGCTGGCTTGCTGATCGTTGGAGACGAAATATTGCAGATCGACAGACGAGTAAGCAGCATCAATATATTTTTAAAGGAGTTGTCATCATTTTAGATGATAAGAACAGTGAAGGACTTCTTTGATGCTACCCAGCTAAACGGAAACGAGCCCAAGACTGTGCGACTACGCTATCGACGGGACAACTTCTTCCAGATGCGTGTGGTCAAGCTCTCTGCAATCAAACGCAAAGCAAATCGACATGCTGTCACTGTACAGATTCGTTGGAGGGCTGAGCAAGCTGTAGGAATACGAGTGGATAAGGAGGTAATACAGTGTACACGTTTTCTTATAACAACGACCTTTTTTCCAGGGACAGAATATCTATATTGTTAGCGTCGAGCCAAACACCGTGGCTTCGGGATTCTTCAAAGTGGGGGACATCATTCTTGAAGTGAATGACAAGAAAGTTTCGGCAGTCAGCGAGACTAGAAAGGTGTGGTTGTTTTTTTTTAAATAATTTCAATTATCGTTCAATTTTCAGGCCATCAAGCTGAGCTTAGTGGAGAAGAACACCGTCAATGTGAAGCTCGAGCGGGACGTCACCCCTGCAAGGACAATCGCAACTCCGGCGGACGATGTACGAACGATCCTCTCACGAAATGCAGGCTTTTGGCATCGTCCTTCAAGGCTCAGAGCAATTGACGAGGATGATGCAAAACCCCAGAGAGGTATTCGATTTATATTACTAACTCGTTTAATTTATAATTTTTCAGTGTTCAACACGCTTCAAGTGCAGGTTCATCAGGTGGTAGCAGATGACTTCGGGGAGGCGCCTATCCGTACACCCCCCAGGGGAGAGTGATGAACAACCTATTGCTGCAGAGACTGAGGATGAAACAACTGAAGAGGATGAAGTATAGAGGGAAAATATACCCGAAGCGCAATAACCATCTCTAAATATATTTGTTTTTCCCTCATATTCATTTCTATTGTTCCCCTAAATTATTTGTATAGTTGATTGTATATAATTTTCTTTTGTTATTTGTATGTACTATATATTGTATTAAATTTGCTTCAATAAATTTTAAAAATGAAATGTTTTGTCCTTTTAAATTATCGAAATTGTTCAATTAGTTTTGTTAGATTTTTTCCTTAAGGATAGGGACGAAAAGGATTAATCTTAGGTTCTTATGTAAGCTCTAGGAAATATAAGATATTCGGTAAAAGTTTTCCATTCCCAATAGGTTAAGTTTCTTGTTAACTTAGGTTTAAACTAAAACCTCAGAAACAGTCAATTATCAATCATTGGAATAAAAACATATTACAAGCAATTTTGTATACAATTTAAAAATTATAAAATATTAATTGTGAAAACAACAACCATTTTAAAGGTGCACAAGATTTTCTTTTTGATAAAATATTTTAGTATTTATTAAAATTTCCTTACTTTAATTTTTTACTTTTTAATATTTTATTAATTAGGAAAGAATTAAACATTTTTAATATTTACATAATTATATTTATCTAAAGAAAAATTAATTGTTGTAAAATGTATATTAATAAATAAAACGAAAAAAATATTTTTAAAAAATTATAAAAAAGCTCATTTATATGGTTGCCTTAATTTTGAAATATTTTTAATAAATTAGTAACCTTTTCCTAAATTTATTTGGATAAAATAATTTTTATTTAATTATGCATCCATATAAAATAAATAAATAAAAATAAATAATAAAAGAGAAATATTTCCATTTTTAAATAAAGAATTAGATAAATTAATTCCATAATTATTTTCTTCTTTTTCTTCATTTCTTTGTCTATCAATTGTAGTTAAATTAATTGAAATTGGATCACTTTCCCCTGCTTGGTTTCCACCAACAAAAATAAATTCATATTCAGTAAAAGGTTCTAAACCAGCAATTTCATATAAATTATTTAAATTCTTTCTTCTTCTAACACGATATGATTTAATTGAAGAAGAAAAAGAAGAAGAAATATTAGAAGGAATTGTTGTTGTTGTTTTTAATTCATTTATTTTTGAAATATTCTTTTTTAATTTTATATGTTTATAAATTAAAATATTACTACCTGAATAATTGAAGGAATAACAATTCTTTTAATTGGTTTATAAACAATCCAAAAAAATAAGAAATAGGTAAATTATTATTATTATTATTTTGTTTTTCTTCTTCTATTTTCCAACTAACTGAACCATTACTACTTACCCAATCAATTGAAACATGAGGTTGTTTTGGAGGTTCTTTTTTTAAATTAATTAATTAATTTTATTTATTTATAAAGATATTTACGTGTAATAACAAGTATTTGTGTTTGTTGAGACTCTAATTTCCCATTATGTGCAATTAAAGTATAACGACCATAATCCTCATCTTGAACATTTTCTATCTTAAAATAAACTTTATAACTTTTCTTAAGAGAATTAAAATTAACAGAAATAGCAAAGAAAGGTTTAGTAGTTTCATTTAATTTTTGTATTATTTTTATTCTTTCATTTTCTAAAAAAATTTCTCCATCTTTTTTTAAATTCCAGATTTTAACAGGAGGATTAGATTCAATAATAGTCCAACGAAGTAATTGTTTTGAACCAGGAATTGCATAATAATAATAATTATTAAAAGAAGAAGAAGAAAATAAATATTCTTCAAATTTTGGAGGAACTTTAAAATTTAAATTAATTTAAATTTAATTTCCTTACTCCAAACATCAATAATTAATTCATTTTCATCTGTATGTAATGAATTAATTGAATTATAATTTAATAAATCCTCAGTTAATCCAAAGTTTTTTAAATTAATTGAACGAATAGCAACACAACGAATCTTTTAATTAATTAAAATATTTTTTATTTATTTTAAAATTAAAAAGAAATTAATTTTACTTTTAATCCTTTATGTTCTTTTCCAAGTTTAATTAAAGTCAATTCTTCTCCAGTAATTAAAACTTTTTCTTTATTTAAACTTTCTTCAATTGATTTTCCCTTTGAATCAAGTATTTTAATATTTTCATTTTTAATTCCTTTTGCTCCACAATTAATTGTTAATGACTGACCTAGAGAAGCACCAATTTTGTTATTTTTTGTTTTCCATTCCAAATTTTCTTTTTTTTAATTTTAATTTTTAAATTTAAATTAAAAATATTTACTTAAAATAAATAAATTAATTGTTTTTTGTAAATCATCAAAGAAAAGGCATTTATATTCCCCTGCATTTTGTTCATTTATTTTTTGAATAAAAAGTGATTGACGAAGCCATTGATGTTTTTCATCAATTTTTGGTTGTGTATAAATACTTTAATTTAAATTAATTAATTAATTTTTAAATAATTAAATATATTTTCTTTTTTATTAGAGTTTATTTAAAAGAGTTTTTATTTAGAAAATAAAACAATAAATATTTTAGAAATAAATATTTTTTTTTTAATTTGAGTGATTTCCTTTTCGAAAGTCTTTTTCATTTTATTTATTTATTTTTATTGACAGATAAAAACAAGTTTTATTTTAATATAACAAAGTTGGAAATATTATCTAGACTTGTAAATTCTTTTAAACAATCATCTTTTTTGTCCTATTATTTTAACTTATTTATTTTCATATTTTAATTCTTTTTTAATAAATTTATATTTTTTACTTAATATATTTAAATAGAAGAATATTTTTATTTAGAAAACATTTTTTTTTTTATTTATCATGTGTTAAAAACGAGACATAAAATAAATAAATATATTAAAAATATTATTATTTATCTTATCTATTTTTACCTTTCTTTTTCTAATATATTTTGATTGTTTTCTTCGAGAATTATTTTTAGAAAATAATCACTTTATTTAAATTAAATTAAATAAATAATAATGTTAATTCCAATAATTAATTTATTAATAATTATATTTGCTAATGCGGTATTTTATTTTAAAAATAAATATAATTTTAATTAAATAGGAACAACAACAACAACAATCATTGTTTTTACATTCTATTTATGAATCTGTGACAATTAAAGTTTATCCACAAATTTCTGGTGTTAGAGTAGAGACCCCTCTTCATACAAATACTTTTCATACTTATGAGTATATATAAATTATTTAAATTATTTATTTAATATTTAATTAAAGGTCATCAGGTATTTCTGTTGTTGAACCTGATTTTCCTATTCGTGTAGTTATTTTTGGGATGTTTTTGGACAGAATAGCTTTAATTTCTTTTACAACAGATAATTGCCTTAATCCTGGTAATATTAATTAATTTAATTTAAATTTAATTTATTTTAAATTTAAAAGTATTTAATATATCACATAATGAATTTATTTCTCATTCTGAAAAATTAATTGAATTAATTGCTCAATTTAAAGAGTAAGAAATTAATTAATATATTTATTTTTAAATTATTTAATTAAAATAAAATAATAAAAGAGATGAAGATGCTTATAGAATGTGTTTATTAGAAAAAAGAGATGAATTATCTGATGTTGAAGAAGATTTAGTTTTGGTAGATTTATTTTAAATATTTTATTAAAATTAATTTAATTTAGATAGATGAAATGCGTACTTGGATTAGGTAAATAAAATTAAATTAATTAATTATATTTATAAAATTATTTTAGAGCTACATCTGATCCCCCTGTTCATTATATGCCTGAAGAAATACAAGTAAATTAATTTAAATTAATTTAAATTCAATTTTCTAGTTGTTAATTATTTTATTCTTGTTTACATTGTCTGCTCTATTTTCTGGTTTAAATCTTGGATTAATGGCCTTATCACCACAGGAATTAACTTTAATTTTAAATTCTGGTTCAGAAAGGGAAAGGAAATATGCAAAGGTTATTTTACCTGTTAGAAAAGCTGGAAATAAATTATTATGTACAATGCTTATAGTTTGGTTTAAATTAAATTTTAATTAAATTAAATTAAATAAAAAAGATGAATGTAATTGTTAATTCAGCAATTTCTATTTTACTTGAAGATTTAACTAGTGGAATTATTGCATTTATTTTGGCTTCTATTGGAATTGTTATTTTTGGTGAAATTGTTCCACAAAGTATTTGTATAAAGTAAATAAATATTTAATTTAATTTTATTTTTAATTTAAAAGAAAAGGTCTTCAAGTTGGAGCTAAAACTATTTGGTTAACTCGGTTAAATTAATTTATATTTATTAATTAATTTATTTAAAGTTTTTTTATGTTAATTACCCTTCCATTAGCTTGGCCTATAGGGAAATTATTAGATTGTATTCTTGGAGAGGATTTGGTAATTTTAATTAAATTTAATTATTTTTAATTATTTTTATATTGATATTGACCATGGACAATTATTAGAAATGCTTAGAATGGCACACCAACAAAGTGAACATCAAGAGGAATTAGCTGAAGATTTAAAAATAGCTGTTGGGGCAATGGAAATTGCTGAAAAGAAAGTTTGTGATGTTATGACACCTATTGAAGTTTTAAAATTAAATTTAAATTAAATATTTAATTATTAATTAAAGGATGTATTTATGCTTTCAGAAGAAACAATTTTAAATATAGAATGTGTTAATGAAATAGTTAAACGTGGATATTCAAGAATACCTATTTATAATAAAAATAATAGAAATAATATTAATGGGTTATTTTATTTTTTAATTTAATTATAAATTAATTTTTTAGTCTTTTATTTATTAAAGATTTAGCACTTTTAAAGCCAAATGAACGTTTTAATGTTAGAACAATATGTGATTTTTATAAACATAAATTACGTTTTGTTAATGAAAATACTCCTTTACAGACAATGCTGGAGGAATTTAAAGAAGTTAATTAATTAATTAAATTAAATTAATTTAAATAAAGGGAGAATATCATTTAGCAATTGTTTATATAAATGAAGAAGAAGAAAAAGAAAAAGAAGAACAAAATAATAATAAATTAATTATTGGAATAATAACATTAGAAGATATTGTTGAAGAAATACTTCAAGCAGAAATAATTGATGAAAGTGATGTTGTTATTGACAATAAATTTAGAGTTAAAAGATTAACAAAATGGCAAATTGTAATTATTTTTAAAATTAAATTTTATTTCTTCTTAAAAATAAGAAGAAATAAATAAATAAATTTATTTAATTTTAATTTAATTTAAATTTAAACAAAAAGGAAGGAAAAATTAGAAGAAATTCTGAAGAAGAAAAAAATAAATTTAAATGTTTATCTACTGCATTAACTAAAGTTATGTAAGAAATTAATTAAATAATTAATTAATTTTTAATTTAATTAGTATTAATTGGTTATCAATTAATCGACCTTTTTTATTTAATGAAAAAATAATTGATATAAAAGCATTGTGTTTATTAATAAGGAAAAATGTTCATAATGTAAGGAAAAATTTAAATTAATTTTTATAATTTTTTAATTTAAAGATTGAATTAAGACAAACAAAATCTTCTGATTTTAGTCATTTTGGAAATACAGATGATGAAAGAATATTTCTTTTTAAGTATTTTAATTTTTAATTTTATTTTTTAAATTTTGTTTTAGAGCTGGAGAACCTTCTGATCGTTTTATTTTATTATTAGAAGGAAAAGCTATAATTAAATTTAAAAAAGTAAAAATTAATTAATTAATTAATTAATTTTTAAAGACAAATTTAAAATTTGATGTTGGTCCATGGGAATCTTTTGGTTTAAATATTTTAGATCAAATAGAAGAAATAATTAAAATAAAACAAGAAGAATTAAATATTAACCAAAAAAGAAGAAAATCAACAACAAATCAATATTTAATTAATAGTAAATAATTTAATTAAATTTTAATTTTTAATTAATTTTTAGATTTTAATAATTCAATACAATTTATTCCTGATTATGATTTAGAAATTAAATCAGATTGTAAATATTTAAAAATTAATTTATCAATTTATTTAACATTTATTAGACTTTCTGGATTTTTAAAAACAATTAAGTAAAATTAAATTAATTTAAATTAAAATTAAATAAAATTAATTTAAAGAAATATTCAAAGAAATGAACCTAATCGTTTTTTAAAAAATAAATATTTAAATAAACCAACATCAATACAAACATTAAATTATTTATATTTTGAGGTTTTATTTATTTTTATTTATTTAATTATTTATTTAAAAAAAAAAAAGGATTCTAAAAAACAAAGAAGATGTTTAAGTACAATTTCTGTTCCTTTATAATTAAAAGCAAAGATTAAATTAAATATTTTATTAATAAATAATTTTATTTATATTTTTAATTAATTAATTATAATATTACTAAAATAATTTAATTTAATTATTTTTAAAATATTTTATATTTTTCTTTTTTTAAACAATTAAATGTTAAAAAAAACAAAAGAATAAATATTTAGTAACTACAACTGTTCTCTTTTTCTGAGTTAATAAAAAAAAGAAAATCATTTGGTTAATGACACCCATCATTCATTTAATTTTTTTTTATAAAAATAGAAGGGAAGAGAATTATTTATTCCTGACATAAAAAAAAAATTATTTAAATTAATATTTATTTATTTTAATTAAATTAAAAAAAGAGGAAATAATTTAATTAAAATGAATGGTTGTAGTACTAATTTATTTAAAAAAGAATTAAATAAAAATAACAACAATAATGATAATAAACAAATACAAAATTTTGTTTCTTCTTATTCTCATTGTTTGTGTTGTTTTTGTTGTAAAAAAGAAAATAAAAAAAGGTAAAGGAATTATAATTTTATTTTAAATAAAATAATTGAATTAATAAATTTATTTATTTATTTTAGAACAATTGTTTTATTAACCAATTATTTTTTATAAACTTTTTAATTTTTTTTTTAGTTAAAAAGAAGAAATTTAAGATTTAATAAAAATATTAATAAATAAATATCTAACAGCTTTTAAATAATAAATAAATAAATAATTATTTATTTTTATAATTAATTTAATAAAAACTTTTAATTTTTTCTAAACATTTTTAAATTTTTTTTTGGTATTAAATATTTAATTTTTAAAGAAAGCCTTCTTCTTCTTCTTCAATTAATAAACAACAAAAATTATCATCAATTAATAATCAATCAGAAAATAATTTAAATAAAATAATTTTAAATAAATATTCTTTATCTTCAGAATATGAAAATAATTTATTAAATTATTATTCTAAAAAAGTATATTCTTCATCTTCATCTTCATCTTCTTCCTTTTCTTCTTCAATATATGATTATTCTTCAAATAATTTTTCTTCTCATCATCGTCACAGAAGAAGGGGTGGAATGCGTTGGCATAGAAAAAGACCAGAAAAAGCTTATTGTCGTTTACTTAAAGTATTTAAATAAATAAATAATTAATTAGTTAATTAATTAATTATTAAAAAGGAGAATACAACATTCCATGGTATTCGTGATTCAATAGCCACAGTTGGTTGGTTACGTGCTCTTTGGATTTGTATTATAATTTTGGCTTCAATGGCTGCTCTTATTGGTTGTGGATTTATTGGTAATAATTATTTTAATTTAAATTAAATTAAATTTTATAGTTTGGGAATTTAATACAAGGCCTTTATCTGTTACTTATAGTATTAAAGAAAATGGTTATTTTAAATTAAATTAAATAATTAAATTAATTTAGTTAGTCTAATATTACCAGATATTGTTATTTGTCCATTTAATCGTTTTAATAAAACATTTTTACAATTTTGGAATGTTAGTGATAATTTAGCAAAATATTTAGAGGTAATTAAATTTAAATTAAAATTAATTTAATTTAATTTAATTTAAAGTTAGCCTTTCCTCAATCATCACAACATCCATTTCAATATAAATCATATAAAGCTTTATTAGAGAAAATTGATGAATTAGAAGAAGAATTAGATCAATTATTAATTAAAATTAATACAACTTTTGCTGAATTTGTTAATAAAGTTAAATTAAATTAAAAAAATTTTTAATTTTTTAATTTAAAAGGCAGCAATTAATTGTAAAGCTTTTTTTGTAAATAAATCAATTTGTGATAATATAAATGAATTAATGACAATGGCAGGAAAGTGTTTTAGAATTCCTGGAGAAGAACAAAAAAATGATGGTCATGGACATGCACAAAAATTAATTATACGTTTACCTAAACATTTGTATAATCCTGCACCTAATCAAATGCTTAATAATGGAATTTTAGTTAAATTAGCTGAAAGAAATAAAGGAATAGATCATGACATGTAAATTAATTTAATTAAATAATTAAATTAATTTAAAAGGTCTTTTGTTCCTTCTGGTGTTCATGCAATTATTCAACTTAGAGGTTAATAATTTAAAATTTAAGTTTATTTAATTTCTTTTTTAGCAACTCGTTTTGAATTTAAACATTATCCACCTCACTTTCTTTGTAGAGAAGAAGAAGAAGAATCTTATTCTCGTGTTTGGTGTTTTGAAGTTTTCCTTTCTTTTTAATTTAAATTAATTAACTTATTTTTTAAAAGAAATGTTTCTTAGAAAAAGCAGAAAAAGAATGTAATTGTTCTTTAGCAGCAGCTGCAAAGCCTGGAAGTTTAAATATTTGTACACCTAGACAATTCTTTAATTGTGTTTATATTTCTTTACAATTTGCTGATGTTAATATTGTTGATAATAATGTTGCTGTAATTAATTTAATTTAATTTCTAAAATTAATTATTAATTAATTAAATAGAAATGTAAAACAATTTGTTTACCTCCTTGTAGAAATTGGCGTTTTGATAAAACAATTAGTTATGGTAAATATTTTTTTAAATTAAAAAAAATTATTTTTCTTTTTTAAAGCTAATTTTCCTTCAGAAGTAGCTAAACATTTTGTTAAAGATGAATCAAAATGGGAAGATTTACAAAATACAATAATGTACTTATTAATTATTTATTTATTTTTAAAGTTTTAATTATTTTTAGTTTGGAAGTCTTCTATACAACACTTGATTATACAGTAATTCAACAAATGTTAACTATAACTCCTTCTTCATTTATTGCACAACTTGGAGGTCAGTGGAGACTAACATCCCAATTGGGAGGTGGTCTTTTTCCTTCAAAAATTTCTTTTTTTTTTAATTTATATTTTTAAAGGACAAATATCCCTTTGGATTGGAGGATCTATTATTTCAGTTATTCAATTAGTTATTTATTTATTTAGTTATTTTTTTGTTTATTTTCGTCGAACAAGACAAGAAGCTTTGGGAAAAATTAGAGAAAATAGATTAACAAGAAAAAGTGAATTATTTAATGAAAATAATAATGAAAAAATAAAAGAAAAAATAGCATTAGAAGGAGGATTACCTGAACCTGCAGAAATTGAAATTTTATGTCAAAAAGAAAAACAACAAAAAATTAGAAGAAAAAGAAGAAATAAAATAAATAAAGAATTTAAGCATAGAAAAGAACAAAGAAGAAGAAAGAAAGGAGAAATTAAAGGTAAAATTAAATAATTTAAAGAATAATTAATTTAATTTAAATTTTATAGTAGATTCTTCCTCAAGAAAATCTGACGATAATAGTCTAGAAAATAATTATTATAATTGTGAAATAGATGTTAATTGTATTACAGCTAGGGTTTAAATTATTAAAAAATATTTTTTAAAGTATTTATTCTATGAATAAAATTTAAAAAATTTAAAAGCTATGGAATGTTTTTAAAAGAGATTTTGCTAAAAAATCTGGAATTGCATAATGAAAGCTGATGAAAAAAAGCTTTTAATAAATCTTTAAAGGCTAAATTAATTAAGAAAATAAACTTTTTTATTTTTATTTAGCCTTTTTATAAAATTTATAATAGCATATAAACTAACTTATTTAATAAAAGAAGAATATATATCTTAAAAACTCTATATCTCAAATGACATTACAACCATTATAATAACCTAGAAAAGAAAATATAAAAATTCTTTAAACAAACAAAGCAATAGAGGAAATTCATCTAAATATTCATGTTATTTCAAGTTCTTCCTTTTCAAAAAATTCCAAAAGTAGTTGAACCTGAATTTCACGTTGTCCTTGTCGCACAAAATCAAGTGTCTCCAACATACGTTTAATACCAATAGAAAATTTACGACCTTTTAATTTATCATTAACAAGTTTAATTTCATCAGGCTCAAATATCTCCTCTAAAACAGCAGCAATATGTTTAGATTCCGTAAGATTTGGTACATTAATAATTTTAGAGAATTTTGAAAGTAAATCAGAATCGCGGAGAAAATGTTCAATTGAAGTTGTTGCAATAACAAGAAGACGACGTCCCTATAAGGATAATAAAAATAATTTAATAAAATTCTAAAACAAATAAATGGTTGAAAATATTTTAATAAATCAAGATACCTTTGGAGGTCGTTTTCCAAGCAGTACCAAAAGAGCCTGAAGGACATTATTTGAGTATTGAGGTCCAATCGGTGAATAAGAAAGTAATCGTTCAAGATTGTCAATAACTATACAACTAAGAGGAGATTTGTAAGCATCATCAAATATTTTCCGCAACTGAGCACATTTTGCTGCCTCAACATGACCAACCATATCATCAGGGGTACAAACTTTGATGAACGGAAATTCAGATTTTTTAGCAATATGTGCAGCCAAGTAAGTTTTTCCACTATTTGCAGGACCTGAAAAATATCTAATTAAGAACAAAATAAAAGTTTACCGGCCAAAAGGACTCTAACAAATCCTCTAGTGTCTGGAGCTTTAGTTTCATCGATAAGAAGGTCGGCATAGGCAAGTATATCTGTCACAGGATCCCCCCAACAAATATGTCCTCCATAAAGTAAACGACCCAAATCTTCATCATTATGACCAAATGACTTAATAATGAAAAATTAAGAAAATTTAAATAATATAATAATTTACAGGCTTAATATCATGCTCTAATGCGTGGTCAAAATCATCACATGTAATCATTAATTTATCAATAGCATCTTCATCAAGTTGAACTTTTCCACCAGGTTTTACAAGGCGATTCATTGCTGAAGATTGCGCTGCCCGAACAAGTCCCTCAAGCTCAGCACCAGAAAAATTTTTTGTTTTTCTGGCAAGATCCTCAATATTAACACTTTTGTCAAGCTTATTATATTCTCTGTTTTTTTAAATACTAATTAAAAAACACACATCCACATTAAATAAACCTCATTCTAGCAGTATGAATTTTAAGTATTTGAACTCGTCCTTTTTCGTCTGGCAAAGAAATCTCAAGTTGAACCTCAATACGACCAGGACGCAGAAGAGCTTCATCAATCATATCCTGAGAGAAGTAAACATTTCTTATTTTAAAAATTATAAACTTTTCGATTAGTCATTGCAATAACAAGAATGTTGTTTAACTGTTCAATACCGTCTAATTTTGTAAGAAGTTGATTTACAACAGTATCATGCACTCCTGTAGCACCAGACTATCGAAATAATGTTTAATTATAATTCTTCTCATTTAAAATAATAATTTTAAAATAAAACCGTAGATCCTCGTTGCTTACAAATTGCATCAATTTCGTCAAAAATAATTATGTGGAGACCAGAATTTGAACCGCAACGGCGAAATTCTTCCTCCGCATCAGCAAACAATTTTCGCATTTTTGCCTCAGATTCTCCCACATATTTATCCAAAACTTCAGGTCCATTTACAATTTTAGGTTCACGAGCATTAAGCATTTTACCAATTTGACGAGCAATAAGCGTCTTTCCTGTCCCAGGAGGGCCAAATAGAAGAATACCACGAACATGCTTCATCGCTATTATTTTAAAAAATAAACAAAAAAGCTTCAAAAATTTTAAACCCAATTGCTCAATAAATTCAGGAGGAAAGACACGTGATGCAAACGCTCGTCTAAATATATCATTAAATTCCTTATCCAATCCTCCAATTCCCATTTGATGAAAATCCCAATCAGGATTTATCAAAGCTTTATGTGAAGATTTTCCTTTAGAACGGCCAATTAAGTTTAGTTGAGTACCATCAGACGTTCGGTCAAAAATAACAATAGCATTAGGACTTAACGGGCCAAACAAACACTAAAATAAATTAAAATTATTTATACGTAAAATTATTTTTCTCGCCTCTTGCGGTTTTGAATTAACAGTCATTCCCTCCATTTGTTTAACAAGAATCTTCAAAGTATAAACAGTTGGTAGCTTGTCATTTTGTTCCTGCTGTCCTTTTCGTTGCTGAGCAAATTCAAAAACCAATTCCTGCTCCTTAGTAAAGGGCATGTTTGCAAATTGCATTAAAAACTCGCGGGCCATCTGGTCAGAGTCTAACGGATCCGATGGATTTGCACTTATTGTTAGAATTGTAGGTTATTTTAAATTATATCAAAATAATTACGGTTTCTTCTGAAAGTCTACAGATAGATTCATAAATGTTATAATTGGATGTCCTGGAGGAAAATTAAAAGGTTGAACCTAAAATAAAACACGATATGCTAAAGTACGTTTTTAATACGAATAACCTGAACAACATGATCTAAAGAAACACTTGTCCAACGTCGTTGAGGTAAAGAAAACCCAATTTCCCCAGGTTGCATCTTAGCATTGTTAGCCAGAGAAAAGGTGTAGTAATGTGCAGGACCAGTGATCACACGAACATACCTAAAAACTGATAAAATATACAAATTAAGGAAGAAATAACGTTGTAAGCCCTGCATCAAGATCATGCTGACATACATAAACCTTATTAGTTAAAGATGTCTCATTAGTTGGAGTTTTCGAAACACGTAAGTTGACTGTGCTCATTTTATATTAATTTTAAAAAACAAAAATATAAATATTCTTAAATTTGCAAATAATAAATAAATTAAAGATTGTTAGAGCAGATAAAAACGATTCAGTTGAAAGTTAACCTGAAAGAGATCAGACAGCATAAAAAGAAAGAATGTGTGAAAATAAAAGAAAGTTATTAACTCTCATTCTGCTCAAATTTCAATTCATATAACTTCATTTTAACAAAACCTTATTTTAATAATAACACGTCATTTTCTAATCAAATGTCGGTAATATTATATGAGTCATTTTTGTGTATATTTATTTTTTATAATTAAATTCTATTTAGATTATAAAAAAATAAAAATGTCTATGAATACAGCAAATACACCTGATGGTCGTGGTGTGATAATTTACAATGGAGAGATGTAAGTATGAAATTTTTATTAAATTTAAAAATTATTTCAGAATTCTCTTGTTTGTACGTGAAGTTCAAATAAGTTTTGACAAATACACCACATCCGAATTTAAAGGAACTAAGAAAGGAAACCTTTATTTGACTTCTCATCGGGTTTTATTTTTGGCATTTTATAAATTATTAATTATTTTTAAAGATTATTTTTAACAATACCACTGATCCCAGCAGTAATTTTAAATCCTTGTCGATGCCATACGTTTCATTACGTGATATTAAACTGGAACAGCCCTTATTTGGGGCAAATTATTTGCATGGTGAGTTGGTTGCGCAGCCAGATGGAAATTGGCAAGGAGAAGTAGCTTGGAGATTGACTTTTAAACGTGGTGGTTGTATTGACTTTGGGCAGGCATTATTGAAGAGCGAGGAAATGAGTAAGTGATTAAATTAATCATTAGTTTTTTAAATCTTTTAGCAAAAAATTTTGCTCATCGCCCATTTGATGCCCCACCACAATATGCTCCACCTGCAGGTGCATATTACTCACCACCACCAACATATTATTGGACAGGTGGCAATTACAACGGATATCAAGCGCCTACACACGTATTTAATGAGCAGCCGCCCGGTAGACTTTAACCGGTTTAAAACTTATATTAATATTTTTTAGCTGAAAATGTTTACATGTGGGAATATCCGCCACCATACCCAGGAATGGGACAGGCTGTGCCGAATCAACCACCGCCACCAAGTGGAAGTTCTGGCCCTTCAGCACCACCATATCCAACTGGTAACCTTCCATATCCTGCTGGTGGTCCACCGTCTTATAACCAAGCTACTTCTCTTCCACAAAAGGTTCATACCGATTAGAGAAAAGCTATTGAAGGATTTAAAATATTATATTTTACATTCCCTAAGTAAGATTTATACATTTCTGACACATATATAAACAAAAATATATTAATTTTATTTAATTATTATAAAATCTTTTTTTTATTCTTCTGACAATCCAACCAGTGAAAAATATAGCTTACATAAAATAATATATTTGAGAAACAGCGTCGTTCTTATTTTTATTATTATTGGAATCCCAAACAAAATTAAAACCTGATACATATTGAACTTATTAAATAGCAGAAAATATTCTAAATTTATATTAAAATTATCATAAATAATATTTATTTTCTTTCAGTTTGAATTCAAGATAAAGATTAAAATAAAATAATAAAAGCTCGCCAAATTGGCACATAATTAAACAAAGGTCAAAACAAACTTTAAACAAATATTCATTCGAGACGTGATCTCTTTGGTGATTGAATTTCCGTACCATCATTTACATCAGCCATACAAACTGTTTTGTCTTCTTCCGTGGTGGACGATGGTCGTTTTCGTTTCAGTTCTGAATATAAAAAAATACTCCCAATAGGAATAAATCCTTTTCTTCTAATTTAAAAATTATCCACCTTCTTCAATGTTTGAATAGTTGTCGCTGTTCAATTCTGTAGAAGCAATTTTTCCGGTTACAGATTCCTTTTAAAGAAAATATTTATAACTAAAAGAAGATAAAAAGTAAAAGCAAAATACTTCTAAATTTCCAATGTTAGAATCAATTGCAAAACCTTCAGCATCCAGTTTTTCATCGTGAAATATAATTATTTTAAAGTTTAATTGCTGAGCATAGTCATCACATTCTAATTGAGAACCATTTAGAACACCCAACGATTGCAGAGTACGATCCATTATGCCTAAAAGTTGATTTAATAAAATTTAAAATATAAAAAACATTATACCAATAGTCTCTTCTTCATCACTAGAAATAAGTACACGATGTTTTTGACATAAATCCATAACATCAGGCTTTAACATATTAAGGGCTTTGAGAAGTATTGTAGATCGGAATGTTTTTAACAACATTCGTTCCAAATTCACTCTAATAAGCACTTGCCCTTTGACAGAACAAACATAGCAATTAGGATTTGGTGGAGCTGGTTTCTCATCAACAAGAATTTTTCCGCGTGGATTTGGCTGACGAGCAACATAAATCTATAAAGAAACAAAAAATTAATTGAAATTTTAATTATTTAAAAACTGCTCGGCATCGGTCGAACTGCCCAGAAATTATTTTTAGTGCTTCAACAACAATCATTCCCGCAACACAAGCATTTGTTGTAGCAATTGCTGGAATAATATTTCCTGCCATAGCTAAAAAAATATTTTAAAATTAATTATATAAATATAAATACCCTTTATATTAAACAAAGTGTCAGTTCCAATGTGAAAAATATGAGCACGCAAATTAGCACAAGCAGCCACAAATCTCATTGCTGCATCATCATCCTTATCCCAAATAAGAGTATTTTTGTCTGATTGTTGTTGCAGTTGTTTATATTTATGTGCTAATTCAATTGTAGATTCTTCAAAAACTTGAGACCAACGGGAAATGCTCCATTGAGTATTTGGATCCAACGAGACTTTTTCACTTCCTCCAATACCTTTAAAAAATAAACGTAAAAAGAAAAAATTCTATTTAATTAAATTTACCAGAAGATACAAGTTCTGAAAATTTAACTGGAATTGGTTTTTTCCGTTCCTTCCATAAATCGCCCATTAAGAGAAGATAATTAATGTCGGTATAAAAAAGCTGAAAAGAGTAAATTTTTATTAAGATTTTTTAATTAAGAAATACTTTATCAAACAAATGCTTGGGTTCATAACCATCTTTTTCTGCCAATTGTCGAGTATTCAAATGCTGTTTTAGCTCTTCATTCCCATTTTTAGAATTTTCTTTTATTGAATAATGACCATTTGTTGAAGTGTTGTCTAACAAAGAGTTTTCCGAAACAGTTGGAAAAGAATCAATTGAGTCCATTGTTTCTGGAGAGACATCATCATCAGGATCATTTTCACCAAAAAGTTGGCTAAAATATTAGAATTTTCAATAATTAATTTAAAAAACTAACTTGAAAGCACTTTTTGCCCAAACAATGCAATGAATAAGCTCAGATGGAGTATTTCGAATAGTACAGCTTGGAAATGTCTAAAAGGGTTGGTATTTAAAGTAAGGAAAAATAATAATAACACCTTTTGTGCTGGTTTAGGTGTGCAGTCATAACACTCGGTACGCCCTTTAAAAATAACAGAAATTTGTCCCAAATAACCAGCTGAACCACTCTCAATAAGAGGAACATCTGCTACCAAACAAAGACGATTAACATGACTACGGGCTGCTAAATATTCCAAAAATAAATTTTGTATTGTTAAATTAAACAAAAAACCTCTATTATCAAGTGCACTCATAACAAAAGAAAAAGTTCTAAAAAAGTCAACACCATATTTCTCACTCATAATGGAGTCATGATGAAAAGTAATATTAACATCTGGAGACATCTGCTTGACAACAGAACTGGCAATCTCAGCTTTTGATTTTCCAACATGTTCTTTCCGAAAAAGAAATTGACGGTTAAGATTGCTAATTTCTATTGTATCGAGATCAATCTAAATAATTGAAATTTGTTTAAATTTTATTTTAAAAAAATACTCACAACAGTGATATTTTTAAACCCAGTCATAACAAGATTTTTTAACAATTCACAACCAATTCCACCAGCTCCAATTACAAAAACTTTGTTTTCAGCAATTTTCTTTTGTAAATCTGAATCATTAAAGGACGACATTTTTTAGTATTTATGAAGAAATATCAGATGAACAACCCTAAAAATAAATAAAACAACTTTTAACATTAAATTATGTGAAAAATCACGTTGGCATTAGAAAATTTCTTGGCACTAATCATACCAATTGAGTCTTTACAAAATAGTAAATAAAACTTTAAAAAAAAATTCAAGTTACGAAATAAAAATAAAAGAAAACTCCTGATTAGACGATGAAAAATTATTTTTCGAAACAAAAACAAACTTTTAAAAGCGATGTAAATTCTTACAATTAGTATCTGTAGTCTGTGACAAATTATTCGCTTTTAATTTTTAAAAAATTGGAATTTTTAAAGAAAACGTGAGACACTTGAGTCTTAGCCTTAACATTAACTAGCTATTATCGAAACTGATTTGTTGATTTTAACTTCCCCCACAAATAATTTCAAATTATTCTTCAAACGGATGTGATTTTTTAACGTATTTATAAAACGTAAATGAATCCATTACATGCAGGAATAAATAATCCTATTGATAGTAACCTTAATATTAAATACTAGATTTAATTCTGATATTTTTAGGACTTTCTGAAGGTAGCACTGCTTTTCAACAACCATATGTGCCCTCTGTTCGTCATTTGGAAGGAGGTGATTCTCAACCAGTTGCACCACATTTTCCTATTCAACAACAACAGCAGAACCGAGCATCAATGCTAAGACCAAGCAGCACTGATGCAAACAGTACAATAACTAATTATTTGATGCATTTTGTTGTAGTATTCTATTTTAATTCGTTTTAATAAAATTGTTATTTCTATTTATTTTAGGATCATGACCGTGAATTTAGCAAAAAGGCGATAGAAAGTTTAATTAAAAAATTGAAGGATAAACGTGATGAATTAGATTCATTTATTATCTCTGTCTCTTCCCTTGGTCGAGTTGAAACAAAATGCATCACAACTACTCGAACTCTTGATGGGCGTTTGCAAGTCTATTCATAAGAGTTTTTAAATTCTTTTTTTAGGTAGCTGGTCGTAAAGGCTTTCCACATGTTGTCTACGCAAGGGCATTTCGATGGCAAGATTTACACAAGAATGAACTGAAGCATCGTAATATTTGTGTTTTTGCATTCGATTTAAAGGGTGAACAGGTGTGCTTTAAAATTCGTGTTTTGTCTTAAATATTTATAAATAGGTTTGTGTAAATCCGTATCATTATGAGAGAGTAATTTCTGTCGAAGGATCAACAGATTTACAATCGCCTTCATGGTTTTTTTTTTTTTATACTAACTTTTTTAATAATGAATTTTTATCTTCATTTAAATTTCTATAATTTATTGGATTTTTTAGTATTTCATATGGAGAGCGTTCAAGAAACTCTCCTGAATGTAAACAACTTCCATTACTTCACCGAGGACCAGGAAGGCCACCCAATTCTCTTAAACAACATTTACAGCAAATATCTCCTGCACAGCAACCGACTCCACAGCTTGGTACTTCAATACTTCGAGCTCATTTAAGTCCAAACTTTGCAGCACATTTGAATTCCAATAATCAGCAGATACTTCAGCAACAGCAAGCCAATCAACTGACTTCTTTTCATCCACAGCAGAAAAAATTCGTTCAGTACAAACAAACTACATCTACAGATTCTAATTGCAAGAGTAATTTAAATTTGTTATGTTAGAATAATTCATTTTATTGAATTGTTTCTATATATATTTTTTGTTTTTATCTTAATTTAAATTTCCAGTAAAAACTTCATTAGCTTCACATGATTTTTCTCAACAGAAAACACAAATAGATTACTCAATGGTATAGTTATATGTTTTATTCAAAACACTTTTATAGGTCTCCAACCCCAATACGTTAAAAATGACCCCACCAGCAGTTTCCCCATCATTACCATCCTCCTCTACTATTCATCTTATAACTCAGCCTCAGCCTTATTCACAACAGCATCAACATTATCAACAACCCCTTAGTGTTGTCAATCCATTCTCTGAATTTGGAGGTGTTATGGACCCATTAAATTTGTCAGTAAAAAAAAGTTCAGCGGGTAGTCCTCAACAGTTGCATCAACCATCATCACCTAAACAAGAAACTCATTTTGTTCAAAGTCATGTTTGTTTCTTATTAGTCAAATTAAAAATTTTTTTTAAATTATAGTATCCTCATCATTCCAAACAAAATTCGGCATATCTTCCACCTACACACTTTCTAGATCGTGCGCAAACTTTAGAAGTTAAACCTCCATTACCTATATACATTTATGGTTTAGATCAACTCAATAATTCAAAAAATAGGCCGCTTATTTCTGATAAACCAAGTACCTATTTCCTTTTAATCAACTAATTAAAAAAACTTAGTTCCAGTTAATTGGTGTGCCATTAGTTATTATGAATATGACCGAAAGGTTGGAGATACGTTTCAAGCAACTTCAGAACATTGCAAAGTTTTTATTGATGGTGGTTTGAATAATTCAAGTGGTTCTAGGTTTTGTCTTGGATCTCTGACAAATACTGTTCGTACCGATGCAGCAGAAAAGTGCAGGTATACTGCATATTTTTATAAATTATCTCCCTTGTAAAATTTTCAGAATGAATATTGGACGAGGAATTTGTCTTTTGTTAAAAGGCGAGGGTGATGTTTGGTTGACTGTTTTAAGGTTTCATTATTTATTTTAATATCTTTTGACATTGTTTCAATAAATTATTCTACATATTTTAAGCAAATACCCAGTATTTGTTCAAAGCCACTATTTGGACATGTTAACTGGACGTGAAGAACCTTGCCAAGCACACAAATTTGTTCAATATACAACTGTCAAGGTTCTACTAATATAAATTTAAATAATATTTTTAAAGATTTTTGATCTTCAAAAATGCTATGAATGTTGGGAGCGGAGTAGTTTAGAAAGAAATGTTAATAAACGCTTGCGACAGGATCAGCTTATGAGAAGACAGCAGCGTTTAGAATTGAGTACTCCACTTTTAGGTGAAAGGAACAATCTTCAACTTGGATCCATTAGAACTAGTGAAAAGAGTGATGATGAGGTTAGAATAATGTTATTTATTATTTTTTTCAAATTTAGACAGCTACAGATGACCCTGGAGTTGACGATTTTCGCCTTTTGTGTACTATAAATATTTCTTTCTTCAAAGGATTTGGTCTCAGTTACCCTCGCAGGACAATTCATGTTTTTATTAATTGACTTATAAATATACATTTTTAGGAAACTCCGTGCTGGATTGAATTACAATTACATCGGTAATTTGTTTATTTTTATTCTTATTTAAAATACTATTTTGTGCAGAGCTCTCCAACTTTTGGATGAAGTATTGAATATGCATGATTCATTTAATTAATTTTGACAAAATAGATTAATCTAATTTTATTTTTAATAAACGATTCGTTGACGTTGGATTTTTTAGAAAATCGTTTAATTTATTTAATTTCTTATTCTGCGATAAATTAAGTTTTATTAGCTATTATGTATAATATTAATCATTGTTTTTTATTCAATATATATCTTAATTATTTTCCAAATTTTTGTTTGTAAATTACATTTTATTTTTATCGATAATGAACAACGACAAAATAATAGATAATGATAATTCTGACGAATTTCGACAACTTGCCTTGGATGGAGAGAAGACTATTCAAACAAGTGAATCCAAGGGTTTCTTTTAAATTTTTAAAATTATTTCATTTTTTGAACATTTAACTCCGAAATAATTAATTCTAAATTATAATAAAGAAATGATTCTTTCTGGTATCAAATTGCTGGAACGGGCACTTCTTATTGGATCTGATGATAAACAAATCCTTTGTGCAATCAATTCTCAACTTGGTTTTTCATCTAAATTATCATTTAATAATTCTTTATCAGGCCATGGGTATTTTGCACTTCATGACTTTAAGCAAGCAAGGAATTTCTACACCAATGATTTGGGCATTTCTAGGTATATTTATATTTCTAATAACGTCTGGAAAATGAGTTGTACTATTCTTTGCAAACGCTAAACTCCTTTTTAATAAAATTCCTTATTAATATACAATTTAAGGGAATTGAAAAATGAACAAAAGGAGGGTGAAGTATATTCAAATTTATCATTAACATACACAATGTATATTTTAAAAACATTCTAATAATTTAAATTTCCATTTCTAGGTTATTTGACTTTGACAATGCTGTCTTTTGTGCTGAAAGGGTTATTATTATAGGAGCTCGATTAAATGATGATGTTAGTTTTAATTATTTTAATTTTATCTTTTATATTCTAGATTCTCAAGGGAAATGGTTATTATAATCTTGGTTTTGCTTATTTACAATATGCATCATTAGGGATTCCCGAAGATAGTGAGAATGATTTATTGTATATTCGTCCATTCAGAGATCATCTTAATAAGTCTATTACTTCATTCAAGTATGAAAATTGTGAAAACCTTTTTTAATTATTTCTAATTAACTTAGTGAATATCTATCAATAATGGAAAGGCAACAAAATAAGATATATTATGCACAAGGACTGGGTGCTCTCGGGAATGCTTACTTTTGTTCTACTGACTATCAAACTTCGATTGAATGCAATGAGAAGGTTTTTGTTTAAAAATGACTTAAACATATACGTTTAGAGATTGGCAATAGCCCGTGAATTAGGTGATCGGTCTTCTGTTTGTCGTGCACTAATAAACATTGCAAAAGCTCAAATTATGCTTGGAAGTCATGAACACGCGAAAAAAAACTTTCTGTATATATTTTTATAAATATTTAAATATTTTTCTAAGTGCTGTCACTCGACTTTCAAAGGAGTCTGGTTGTCCTCAAAAAGTAAAAGAACAAGTTGAATTGGATTTAGAAAATTTAGAAAAGATTATTTCGGAAAAGAAGGCAAATGAAGGTATTTTAGATTTAAAAATTAAAAAAATTTTTCCTTTTCAGATTCGCTCTCACTTTCAAGTAAACAAACAACTTCCGGTAGTCAAGCTTCAAGTAGTCGAATCCATTCACGAAAATCAATCTTGAAAAGATATTGCAAGAGCGTGACTAATTTAGACTCGCTTGGTTCAAGGAAGTCTAAGGTTAGTATTTGTTTAGAAATTATTTTAATAAAGGACATAATTTAAAATTATGTACAAATTTAAGAAACGATTTATTCAAAACAAACTTTTTACTTCTGGGAAAACTTCAACTGAAAATGAGCGTCCAATCGAGAACAAGGAAAACCATGATGACTTAATGTTGGATCTAATCGAAAGCCTTTCTTTGAATCGGATAAACGATCAACGTGTAGACGCTGGTGTTATTAATAGAATTCCTTCATTAAATTTTGACGATCAACGCAGCTTAAACTCTGACATAGGTAAATTATTTCCCAATTTTCGTTTGAATTACTCTGTATGTTTAGAAAACTCTTCTTCTGGCAATAGTCGACGTCTTTCATTACCACGAGGTGCTTTGGCTACACTTAAAAGTATGAGTAATTTAAAGCCTAAGTTCTTGTCGGCAAGGACAAAACGTTTTTTGAAAACTAATAAAGAAGTCAACAAAATTGACCCAGAAGCTAATGATGTTCATTTCTGCCACTGACTTAAAAGCAAAAAGACAAAAATTTCCGAATTTAAAATTAATTATTAATGCAAATAAATCAATATTTAAAAAAATATTACTTAAATACATACAACAATTATTAATGATTAAAGAGAGAAATTATAGGGTTTTTAGCTTGGGAGGAATTTTTAAATGGAATTAATTTCTTTTTGAAACTAATATAATTTAAAATATTTCTAAAAGGTTTATTCTAAAAAAACCTCCCAGAGAAAAAAAACTCGAAATTAGGGACTAACTGGGATTAATGAAAGGCAATAATTATTTTATAAAATAAATGAATACCCGCATGAAATATAAACCTAGTTAAAAGCCTCATTTTATATTATGTCGATTTTTGCATTTCCCCATTATACAAGCAAAATTTGTGCTTCTTTCCCCATGATTTCCTTTTTGTTGTCATTATTGTTAAGCTCAGGCTCATTGTTAGCTTCACGTCCAGTCCATTCAAAGTAACCACTAGCATCATGAGAGGAAGGTAATAAAATATGCCGAATAAATGTCCGATTTTCTACATCCAATCCAAGAAATCGACGCCAATTCTCATGAAAATGTTTATTTCGACAAGGAAACAACAACATATTCAAAAAGCTTTTAAAACCTGGTGCATTAATCTATAAAAAGTGAAAAATTATTAAAAACATGGAATTCTTTATAGGGATAGAACATTTGTTTTCAGTTTTTACCCCCACACGATTATTCTTATTTAAATTATGAAATTTTAAAGAAAATATTCTTAAACTTACAATAATACCCAAATAAGTATCACCAAAACTTATAAGGACAAAATTCCAATAAAAAAAACTTCCAATCATTAGAAAAACAATAACACAAAGCAAATAAGCTGCAAAAATAGTAGACACTAAAACTGATGGACCACGACTACAAACAAATTCAAACCAAGGCAATTCATTGGCAAGAATATCAGAATCACAAAACATTTTATTTGTAGTAAATGCCTTTAAAAATATTTTATTAATAAAAAGTTTATTTTAAATACTTACCCGCCAATAATTATAATAAAAAGTATTATAAGCAGCAAATACAAATGTTCCACAACCGAGAGCAGTAAATCCAATAAATTGAAGAAAGTATCGATGATTACAAGCACCAACACATTGATTAAGCCAAATACAGTGATGATCCATATTTAACTTTAGAAAAATAAATAATAATATTTAGAATAGAAAATAAATTAGAAAAATTTTAAGTTTAGGAAAATCGAACCGAAAAAATTAATTGATGTGAAAATTAATAATTTTAGAATTCAAAAATACAAACCACACAAATTCCACAAATAGAACAATGATGAGCATTAACAGGTTTGTGATTGTCACATTTAAAGCAACGAGGTAAAAGATCACTCTAAGATTTGATGAAATTATTCAAAAAAATAGTAAAGGAAAACCTTTTTTGGACTACCAGGTCCAACTCGACAAGCTTTGTTGAAATGAAAAAGAAGATTTACAGCAATATAAACTGCAAAAAAGCAAAGCGGAATCATTACCCAAATTGGTTTATAAAGGCTTTCATATGGAATTACAATTGCAACAGAAACAAATAAAATAAAGGCCAAAATACAATAAACTTTGATATAAAGAAACTATAAATTAATTTAAAAAAGTTAAAATATTTTATTTATAAAAAAACATACACGTCCAAGTACTCGTCGAACTAAGAAATTAACGATTGGAAATATTCGAGAAAAACAAGCATCTACGCTAATCTTGTTAAAAGAGCCACCACTGCAACGAAGACACAGAAATGCTTTTCTAAGTAAAAGTCGTATCAGGTTACGCATTTCTAGATTTCTTCACTAATTAATGGAAATAATTAAAAAAATTTCTTTGGCACGATAAATCGCTTTCCTCCAAATGTCAAAATGTAAAATCAGTACTACATTACATATATCACAGCATGCTGTGCAATAGCAAAATTAATGTATTACTGTACTTCACAACATTTTCAAAAAGGGGATGTTTCAGTCTCCATCGATATTATTTTATTGAGTAAAAGCTCTAATTTAGAATTTCAAAATTTTCAAGTCCTCATTAATTCTTTTAGATTTTATATATTTTCGACTAATTATGAAGTTGGTTTGTTTCTTAATGAAGCTTTCGCACGAGACGGTAACTATCGAATTAAAAAATGGAACACAGGTCACGGGAGCAATACAAGGTGTTGATGAAGCTATGAATATGCACCTTCGTTCCGTAAAGATGACTTTACTTGGATGCGATCAGATGAAACTGGATACTCTTTCTATCCGAGGTTTTTTCCATTTTTTAAAGAACAAATTTAATTAATTTACCTGGATTTATATTCTCACCATAAGGGAAAAATAGATTTCTTTGCTTGGGGTTTCTAATTCTGAATATGTTACACACAAATTTTCAGGAAATAATATTCGTTACATTCAATTGCCGGATTCGCTTCCACTTAATACTCTGCTTGTTGATGATGAGCCTCGAAAGAAGCCATCGCAGCGACGTTTTGGTTCTGGTCGTGGAAGTGCTCGTGGTGGTAGAGTTAATGGAGGGCGTGGTGGAAGCCGTGGTAGACGTTAATTGAATGCTATAAAGAAAGTTGTTTTTGGCTGAGATCATTTCTTTTCTGATAGTTGCTTTAAGTTTATTATAGGAGAATTTAATTTAAAAAAAAATTATTTTATCTTTTATTTTCTTTAAAATTAATAAAAATAACTGCTGGTCTATTCCTTGCAATATCTAATTGTAGATCTTTAAATTTATTAACAAGTTGTCTCTTTAACCAAGGGGATTCTGGCAATACTTCAAATAATTCATAATTATTTAATACATTATAACCATCCCCTAAAAATTAACAAAATAATTATTATAAATATATTTTTACATCCTCCAATAACTGCTAAAAATTCTTTTTCTCCATCAGGGCAAAAACAAAAAGATGCACAATTTTCTTTTCCTTTTAGTAATTTTTCTCCAGCTTCTTCCAAAATATTTCCATTATTTAAATCAATTATTAAAATTTCTGAGCGAAGTCTAATTCCATCAAAACCACCTATAATAAATCCAATTCCTCTAGAATTAATAATTTCTGGTTTAGTAACTGAATGACCTTCTAATGGATCTGTTCTGAATTTTTTTTACATTTTAAATTAAATTTACATGGAAGGAAATGACAAAATTTTGTTGTCTGATTTTCAATATTATATTCCATTATCTGTTATTTATAGATATCTAAATAATTAAAAACAGACTATTTTTTCAGTTTTATGTTCATCCCATCCACCAATAATCCAAATTCTTTTTTTATCTAAAGAAGGTAAAGCAGCAGAATTTTTAAGGCCAAAAGGTAATGGTAAAAGTAAATTAACATTATGAGGCTCTTTTTCATCAATTTTTAAGATTTGTTGGATACAATCACTTCCATTATAACCTCCAAAAATAAATCCACCAATTCCCTTAAAAAACAATTTTTAATTAATAAAAAGTAAAGGTCAATTATAAAACTTATTAAATTAAAAAGTCTAAAAATTCCTTTAATTTTTTAAATTAATTTAATTACTTCAACTTGGCAAAATGCTGAACAAGAAAATCCTTCAATATTATCATAATTAATTAATTCCCATTTTCTTTTATTAAAAGTTTCAATTTCATTATAACAATTAAAGTTAATTAATTCTCCATTTGTTAAATGATTGCCCGGTTCTATTTAAATTTTTTTAAAAATTATTTTATTATTAAAAAAAAACCTGAACAACCTCCAATTATAAATAAATGACCACATTTAAAATTAAAAACAGAAGGAGAACGTCTTGGATAATTAAGACAAAAAGAAGAAAAATTATTAAATTCTAATTGTTTATTTATTGAAATTATTGAACAATTAGAAAGAGATCCCTTTTCAAGAGAATCTTTAAAATAATTAAATAAATAAATAAATAATACCTGAAGAACCACCAATTAAAAGAATTAATGAATTTATTTTCATTAAATTTCTTAAAGGAAAAATTCTCATTTTCCGAAAAAAAAATATTATTTATTTAAATGGATAAAATGTCATTTATTTTAATAAAACTTTTTTAGTTAAATATTTTTCTCTTAATTATTTAATTGATTGTTTTTGTCTGTTTTCAATTAAGACTACTAATTTTCGTTTCTTCATGTCAAAGGTTTTTTTAATATTTTAAATTATTTAAAAATTTTTTAAAGAATTTTATTCGAACAACTCTTTTTTTTATTAATCGAATAAAAAGATATGGGCATTATTATTTTACTTCATCACAAACGACTAAGCGTATTCTAGTTGCTTCTTTAGCAGGATTTTCATTTCAATTAAATGGAATTGAAGACACAGAACAACAAAAAAAGTTTTATTTTTATTAATTAAACTTTTTTTTCTTTCCTTTTTTTAGTTTAATAAATTGTAACAATCATTTTATTCATCCAGAACAGAAGGAAGGTTGGGAATGTATGTATACTGATACAACAATAAAAGTTTTTCGAAAGGGAAAAGAAAGAAATGATGGAAGTCAATATTTTGAATATCAATGTATTGGCACTTATAAAGATATTTCTGTTGAGGATTTTATACAAGCACAGGTTTATTATTTTATATTTTGAAAAAAAAACTTTGAAAAGTTTTGATTCAAAGAAAATGTCTTTTTAGTAATTAAATTTAAACTAGACCTAAAATTCAATTAAATATTAATTTCAGTATAATATAGACTATAGACGAGAATGGGATGGAAATATTAATCGCCTAGATGTTCTTGAAGAAGATTCTTCTACTGGTTTTAAAGTAATTCGCTGGGAAACTAAGTTTGTGGCCTTTAAAATTATTTACAAATTATTTAGATAGTTTGGCTTTATTTAGTTCTCTTTGTTTATTTTTCTTTTACTCAAAGCTGTATTAATTCTTTATATACAGGTGATAGAATCTGTGTTAATTTTCTCTAAATAAAATCCTTTAATATAGAAGTTGTGATGGAAATTCTAAGTTTATATCCCATAATCTATTTTTTAAATAAGCAACTTTAATTTTATTTATTTAAGATATCCTTATCCATTATATCCTCGTTTATATATTTATTTACAACAAAAATTTATTGATGAAGAAACAAAAACAATTTTAATAGTAAATAAATCAATTGATGAACAAACATATTCTGACTCTTCTTCAAATAATTGTGTTCGAGTAACTGATTATGATTCTAGACTTTTTGTTAGAGCACATGGAGAATTAAATGAAGTAAAAAATTTATTTAAATTAATTAATTTAAATAAAAAATATTTTTTAGAGTGGATTAGATTTTGTTCTTATTTATCATGATGATCCAAAGGCTCCAATTCCTAAAAGAATATATGATTTTGGTGTTAATGTTATTGGTTTAATAATTAATTAAAATAAAATTTTAAATTTTCTTTAAAATTTAGGACCTTCTTTTCTCAATTCTGTCCATTCAGCAGCTTTAAAATTAACAAAAGATAGAAATTTAGCTAAAGAAACAAGAAAAACACAAAGGCAAAGAATATTAAGTGGAATTGAAAATAATAATGAAGATTTACAAAATTGTGGACAAAATAAAGAACAGCAAGAACAAACTGTTTAGAAATAAATAAATATTCTTTTTGTTATAAAAAAATTATTTAAAGTGTTTTAATTATTTCCAAAAAGGATTTTCTTCAATTGTTAAAAAATGCAACAAATGTTTCCATCAAACATTTAATGTTAAATTTAGCTAATTTATGGTTATTTAGGTAAATATTTAGACTAAAATATATTATTGAAAATGAATTTATTTTATTATTTTTTTAACTTTTATTCAGAAAATATCTATTTTAAAGAAAATATTCTGTTTAATTATTATAAAAAAATAAAATTTTATTTGCTCATTGTTTTAATTATTTTTCAAGATAAAAGAGAAGAATTGTTTTCCAAAATTAATAGTTTCGTTTATTTATTAAATTGTTTTTATGTTAAAATAAAAATTTAAAACTTTCTTTAAACATTGTGATTTTAGGAAATTCTTTATATAAATTCAGTTTCAGAGATATTAAATAATGTAGTACATATAAAACTTTCTCGACGATATTCAAAGGCCTGGAATGTATTGTCGTTAACCTTTAAGTGAATACTGCTTTGATGTGTATTTAAAGAAAAAAAAGAAAGAATAAATGCATCTCACATGTAAAAAATGCAGTTGAAGTAAGAATAATAATATAAAAAAAAGAAATGTCTATGCCACCTAGTAGTATCAGGCCTTTCAATATTATGCTTATACAACTATTCAGTTATTATTTGCCTTATATATATATATGTAGGTATATTTATGTAGAATATATTCCCAAATGACCTGTTTCTTTCAAGAGTTGCCAGATTAAACAATGAAGTATTTTTAGAATTTTTTTTTTTAATAAAAAACATTTTTTTCAAACATTTTACTATAAATATTCTTTATCTACTTGTAAACTAACCAAATTAAAAATAAGAATCATCCTTTAATACCTGTATCTCTCTGTTATTGCATGGAAATTTTTAAACTAACTAGGTAGTTCCAATAAATTACTAAATAATTTGGTAGATAGATAGAAAAGCTTTATTTTTTCCATTGAATATAATAAATTAAAATTTGAGATTTCCTAAACAAATAAATATCAATTCTAATTTACATTAACTGTATCAAAAAGTGAAACTAAATCGTTCGTTCTCATTAACTCTTGTTTATTACCATAATTTGGTTTTAATTTGGAGCATAATTGACTATACTATGTTTTCATAATTTTTAGAGACCGGAATTTTGAAAAAATCGGGTCCGGGTTCCGGGTTTTAGAAATCTGATATGACCGGCCGGGACCCGAACCGGGTAAACCCGGAATTCCGGGTCACGTTTTCAACCCGGTCAAAAAATGACCGGGTCCCGGCCGGGTTCCGGGTAATTTTTAAATGTATTAAAAATATGTGTTAAAAATTGAAAATAGCGTGTAACTATTGCTAATAGTGGTATTTATGGTATTTAATTAAATAAATTTATTATTCATATCAAATTTAATAAATGTAATTAAGTGGAGGGATAGCTTTATTCAAGAATATAACCATTTCAGCAGTCTCAGGGGTCAAATTTGATCTTTTATAATCGTAAGTATCACGTGCCGTGCTGAACAATTGTTCACTAGCAACACTAGTGGCTAGTAATGCTTGATTATATTATTTAAAAAATTTTAAGAGAAAATGCCGAACAAAATTAAAATACAACAGCAAATTAAAGGGACACGTCCATCTCGTCGCAAGCAAACTAGTCGCAAGACCATCTCGTCGCAAAACTTCTAATATAGAAACAAATTTTTTCATAGTCTCTATACTTAAATTTTCATAATTTTTATTTTTTTGTAGTCGTTGTTCATTATAGAACTAAATGTGTATTAATATTTCTAAAATTGAATGAATCAGCATCTTTTAGGGACTTAATCTGCTATAAATTTAGCTAACCAATTACCTATTGGGTAGAAATGCAATATTTCAAAAACCTGACTGGTTATTGAATATTTTATTTGAAACTTATAATAAGTTTTATTTTTTATAAAATTTGTAATTTTTAACATCGTAATTAAAACAGGTTTATATTAGAAGTTTTTGCGACGAATTGGTCTGCGACGAGATTGCCGCGACGAGTTTGCTTGCGACGAGATAGACTGTACCCCAAATTAATGATAAAACATAATGCCAATCTAAATTATTCAAAATTTAATAAAAATATTTTACCCGGTTTTCCGGTATAAAAAATGGCGGGTCCGGGTTCCGGGTTTTAGAAATCTGATATGACCGGCCGGGTCCCGGACCGGGTAAACCCGGAATTCCGGGTCACGTTTTCAACCCGGTGGGTCCAGAAAAACCGGGTAAAGGGGCCCGGAAACCGGGTAACGGGGCCGGGGCCCGGACCCGTTCCGGTCTCTAATAATTTTGTTTTCTTTGAGTCTTAACAAAATAAATTAATTTATGATTTTTTAAAATTTTTTTTAAACTTTTTTCTTGGTTATTTTATTTTAACGTAAAGGTGCTAATAATAATGAACGTTGAAATCGAAGCAATTGAATTGACTGATCCTGTCCAGCATGATGTTGATTCTGTTGTAACTGCTACAAACATTTCAAAATTTAATCATGTTGTGACAGATGGAAAAAAATCTGTAGATCTTGGAGAGACAAATGACACAAGTGGAAGTAGAATATTACCTAAATCAAGTTCTTGGATTAAATTAAACGTTGGAGGAAAGGTTTATATTTATTAGAATAATAATGACTTAAATTAATATTTAGTTATTTATGACAACAATACAAACATTATGTCGTGAAAGTGGTTCATTTCTTGCTCGACTCTCACAAGAAGATCGTTCATTGCCTAGTGAAATGGATGAATCTGGATTTTATTTAATTGATCGTGATTCTGATTATTTCTCCTCGGTATTAAATTACCTTCGTCATGGAAAGGTTATTCTCGATCATGGACTTTCAGAGGAAGGTATATTTTAGATGAAATTAACTTAAAAGAGATATTTTTATTTGAAAGGACTCCGTGAAGAGGCTGAATTTTATAACTTGCCAAAATTAATAGCATTATGCAAGGAAAGGATTGCCGATCGTGAAAAACAACGAAAATCATTGGTTTTTTTAATATATAAAAAAAAAATTAATTAAATTATAGACAAAACATGTTTATCGCGTTTTACAGGTACTAAAAATGAAAAAAAGCTTTTTATACAAATTTTAGTGTCATGAAGATGAATTGACAAATGTAATCTCAGCAATGTCTGATGGTTGGAAATTTGAACAGGTTTATTTGTAAATATAAAAGATTAAATTATTTGATTTGTTCTAAGCTTGTTCCAATTGGTCAGTCTTCACATCCAAATGAATCTGGGCAACCAGAATATTTATGTGTTGTTTCTCGTGAATATCCAGTATCTGCTAATGCTTCACAAAGCAATGAAGCAGCATCAGACCGAGCACAGTTTTTGCAAATGAAAGCAATGAATGGATAAAAAAGATTATTTTGACTCTTTTTAAGGCAAAAGTATTTTTAAAAGCTTTACACATTTAAATAATTGAAAGTTATTTTTTAATTAAAAAAAGAATATTTAAAATTGGTTCTCAAAAAATCTTATTTTTAGCAAAATATTCTTTTATAATTAAAAATATCCAAAATTAATTTGTGCATTTTTTACTCATAACATAATTCAATCCATATTCCCCCATCATTTTATTTTGTGAAAATATGTACCTGAGCCATTTAAATATATATAAATGTGGCTTGTAATCCCAGAAAAGTATAAAAGTTTGAATTTTTTTATCAGGAAGTTTATTTTTTAAATTTATCAGGCGCATAAGTCAAAAAATTAAAAGAAAAAATACTTAAAATATATAAAGAAATGAACAAAGTGAAAAATTGAATATACCTATTTTAGAGTGATATTTAAATGTTTATATATATATAAGTAGGACAATTGTGGAGAAGGATTGAAGAGATAATACATATCATAATAGGTATTTTATAGAGACAATGTTGGAAATAAAAATGAATAAACCTAAAAAAGGCTAAATTTTAGCAGAAAATCCCACAACATAATAAATAGAAAGGCCGAAATTTTTACAATATAAGATTAAAATCCTTTCTCAAAAATGCAACATATATTGTGCTTATTGAATAATTCCCCTTTTAAATTTCTAACTAAATAGACCTATAAACTTGTTTTAGAGAATAAAGAAGAGATCAAAATATGCAATATCCATTGATTTCTCAATCTTTTAATCATTTTCTAATGAATCTCTACAAGAAGAGGATGGACTAATTGAGGAAAGTAAAAAAAGTGCTCGTTGATGAAGCAGTTTTTTCTGTTGTTATTTTATTTTAATGTCTATATTAGAGTTTTTTCTCTTGTGGTTTGAGGTTGGCTAAGTTCATTAATGCAGTCAATACATGAATTGACTAAAGTGGAACGATTCTGTATTAAACTCATTGTTGTATCACAAATTTCTCGTGTTTGTTGAAGTTGTTTCTAAATTATGTATTTTACAAAATAAAATATTTAAAATAACCTCAAGAAAATTGTCCTTTTGTTTGGATGTACAATAAGATAAATTTTTAAAAGGAAGTTGTTTAACCATCTTTTGTCGTTTTTCTGACCTGAAATTTTGTAAAATATAAATTAATTTATAAATAATATTTTAAAAATAACCTTTTATTAATAATTCTATTTCTTTCTAGTATTCTTCCATATTTGAACATTAATTGTTCTCTTGAAGAAGAAGAAATATTTTTAGTATGCTCAAGCTGTTCATCAACATCTTGCATAAGCATTAGTTGAGTAAAAGATAGTTCTGGTGTTGTAGTTATTGTGTTCCCTACTGTTGAAGAACTTTGACCATTTTGTTGGTTTTGTTGTTTGTTAGATGTCGTTGGCATTTGAATATCCTCTTGAAGTACTGAATTTGAAGGGAGATCACCTTCTTTTTGTTCAGATTCATTACCATTTTCTAATAGTTTCACATCGATAATATCCTATGAAATTTTAACAATTAAGATATATACATATAAATATTTCGTTCATAAATATCCTTTCCATATAGTTCTTTTCTATGTTAAATTAAGAAAGTATTCCAGGGTCAAAAAGGATGGAATAATTAGCTTTAATAAAAATATTAACCTTAAATAGTCCTTCAACAAATTCATTCGAAGGCCTAAAAATTACAGAGTTAGCTTTATGTGGTGGAAGAGATTTATTAGTTGACTTCTTTTCTGAATTTATCGTGGTTAATTGCCTTCGTTCTGTATAATTATCATTGCTGTTTTCATTATTTTGAACTAATTGATGAATTATGTCCTTTAGGCTTTCAAAGTGTTCAGAGGTGGATTTACAACGAACACAGAGCGAATTAAATTTTTGAAGAAAATATTGAAGACTAAAATTGATATTAAAATAAATTTAAGGAACAAAAAAAAAAAGAAAACCTTTCGTTATAATTATCACATCCATTTGAATAACCATCAATTTTCTGTTCTTCTTTAATTTCATAACAATCATTCAAATAAATATCTCTTCTTTTATTTAACCGTTTTATTAATTTATTTTCAGTTTGTCTTCTAGTAATATTCAAAAGTTTGTTTGATAAAATTTTTTCAACATTTGTATAAATTGGTGTTGAAGTATTAAAAAAGTTCAAAGAAGAATGTTGAGCAGGTCTTGGAGAACTATCACTAAAATAATTTAATTAATTAATAAAAATTATTTCCCTCTTACTTTTCAAATAATTTCTCCATTAAATCCAAAATATAATTAATTCCAAATTTTTCAAACAACTTTTCATTATTAAATCCTTCTCCTTTTTCTAAAGAAGGAATGTCAAATCCTTTCTTTCTAGAAGCAAGAATTTCCAAAATTTCTTTCTCAAAAAGTACATTTTTGTAAGATTGTGTTGTTTCTTTAGCATTTAATGAAGACAGTGAAATTAATTTTGTTGGTTTATTCTTGTTTAAAATTTTATTTTTGTTAAATTTTGTTGATAAATGTTTATAAAGGTATTTTCCTAACATTTTTATTCTGACAGTGTCCAAAAGTTTTTTAGAGTTACAGAAGTAGTCACACGCATTTGGTAATAAATTGAGACAATCAGAAGCTGTTTTCACCTAAAAATCGTTGAAAATGGTTTTAAAAATTTAATTAATTTAAAAAGATATTTAAATTAACCTCTTCTGGAGATTCAAAAATAGTACAAGCAATTGTATCAGAATTCATGTCATCGTTAGGTTCATTTCTTAGGTAGCGAATTAACCTTGCATTTTGGAGAAAGTTCCTTTGAGAGGGACTTTCTTCAGTCATTAATTTATCTTCATTAAGGAATGAAAGTAACTGAAAAGATTAAAAAGTTAAAAATAAAAGGTCTAAAACAAATTCTCGATATTCCTCATTGTTATAATCTAACAGAAAAGAATCCAATTCCTTTTCAAAGCATCTAAAAAAACTCAACAAATTTGTAAGATCAGATTCATTAAAAGATGAAGAAAAAGATTGCTTATAATGTTGTTGACTTGTTGAAGCAACAGATGTTCGAAAATGGTCAATTGAATTATTACGTGCCATAATCTCACTCATTGAGTGAAACTTTGGTCTCTCAACAGGAGGAAAAGAATCGGCAGATGAATCAACAAAGTTAGAAAACTTAAGTTAAAAAATAGTTAAAATAAAGTAAATTAAAAAAACTGTTAATCTCCGTTTTCTCTGATGATTTTCACTATTTGTACGAAAACGACAAAGTGCACAAATACTCATTTGTTCATCTTCAGCTATTTTGTTTTCAAATAAATATTTATTGGTCACCTGATTAAAAATTTATAAGGTAGTAATTATTTTTTAATAAAAAAATTGTATAACGAAAAAGTATTAAATAAATAATGATTAAAAAATTAAAAACCTCATTTAATGAATTTGTAGAATTACTAGACGACCACAAATTCTTCTGCTGAAAATTCTGCCTTGTTTGTATATTTTCTGATGAAGAATTAAAATTACTGCAACTCTTAGATACAGGAAAGCCCATTTCTGCAAGAATTGCACTTTCCCTTGCTTGTTGAGCAGCTAATTCAAGTTCACGTTTAGACTTCCTTCCGGGTCCTTTTTTCTTTTGTTTCTTCATAACCTCACCAGTCTGAGGATCCAACTCAGGAGTTTTCTTGCGATATTTACGTTTTGTTCTTAGCTCAGCCTAAAAAAGTTGAAAAATTATAATAAAACAGAATATAGAAAGCAAAAGAAGTACGAAAAAACTTAAAACAAATCACGAAAAATAAATAAAAAAAATAAAGAATTGGCGCAAATAAATCAAAAGATATTAAAAAGAATAATATTTAGAGCTTAATTTAATTAAATATAATAAAAATAAGAATAAATTTATTATAAAATTAATAGATAAAAAAGATGAAAATAAGAAGACACCCTTCCTTATTCAAATATTTTTAAAATAACCTGGAACGTTGCTGCCGTTTCTACAGGTCTGCTAAAACTAGATTGTTGAAATAATGAAGTTGGAGAAACAAAATTAGCAGAAACAGCAACATTCGAACTAGGAGTAGATGATAAATTTAAATGTTGATTATTGCTATTATTAATAACATTCGATGAAGAAATTTGGTTAGAATTAGGCTGATGGGTATCGTGTAATAAATTTAGTTGTTTCTGTTGTAATTGCTTTTGATGTTCAGTTGATGCATTACTTAATTTTGGACGTCCTCTCTTCTTTGGAATTCTTTCATTGGGAGGAAATGATGGAATATCTGTTTGGGAAGTTAGCGATGCAGTGGTCGTGGCATCGTTTTCTATACATTTTTTGGCATTTAATAATGATGATGTAGAAATTTCTACATAAGAAGGCTGTCTATGACGAGTACCAGATAGCTCCATCTAATTTGTACGGAAAAAATTAGTTGTAAGAGTCAAAAAAGTTAGGGGTCAAAATTAATCTATTTAAAACAAACCATCATAAATTTATCAGATGGAGCTGAAGCACTCTCTTTTGTTGGTTCCATGGAACAAAAATCTTGTTTTCTTGTCCGCTTCCTCTGAAGCTCATCGATACCACTGCCATTAGGCAATGTTTGGTTATCAATAACAGATATATTTTTATTTAAAGGCACAATTCCTAAGGAATTGTCTGATGAAGTTCCAGCGTTTCCAAACCTCCTATTAGTTGTTTGAGTAACACAAGAATTTTTGACTAGAAAATTAAAAAATAAGGATAAAATAATAATAATGAACCTAAAATTCCGGGCCTAGGACTTGTATGTGAGGGTGTTACTTTTTTCTGTGGAGATTTTGTCAATCTTTTAGATGTTGAAATGTCTTCATCAATTTGATTTGGCTGATGAGGCAACACAACGGAATAAACTGCCTGCTGTGGAAGATGAGAACTAAAAGCATTTTGAGAAGTAAAGGAAGTATTATCAGGAGAAGATAAAGAAACATTCTTTGGTTGTTGTTCTGAATGGTTATGCATTAATTGCTGAGGACTATGATAAGAAGGATCTGTAGGATGCTGTAAAGCCCAATTTCCTGATGAGATACCTTTCTGGGGATATCTTTGCTGAAAATATACAAGTGTTTAACATTTATTTTGATCAATAATAATCCCTAGTTATGCAAAAGCATAAAGAACTATCCTTAAAAGAATAATGTGCTTATTCTTTCTTGCAGTATGAAGAAAATTAACCTGAGCAGAAGTATCTGAATGTGAACCACCAACTTTAATAACTTTGGAGTCAAGTGAAGAGGAAAATCCATGCGTTTTGTTTGTATTGCCTATAGGTGGAGATTTAATTAAAGAATAATCATGGGAATTATTAGCGGTCATTTTTGAAGAAATAGTAGTAGATGGAGTAATCAAAGAAATTTTATGCTTTTGGTCATCGATAAAACGGCGGCCATTTGCAGTTCCTGTAATAATTTATTAACCGTTGGATCGGTATAAAAATAAAAAATGAAGAATCATGAATACCGTGATGATTGTAAGTATTAACAACAATCGGTCGCTCTTCTGTTTGACTAGCAAATGATGGTGGTTTCATGAAACTCTTTCTGGAAAGTCCAGTAATTTGTTCATTTTTCAACTTAACGAACAAAGTAAATAAAAACAATAAAAACTATTTTACTTTTGAACTCTTTATCTGCCTAGTAAGTACGTCTCGAACAGTTGTCCTTTCGTGACACGTAATAAATTGAGACGGTTTTGAAGAGCTTCCATTTCCACTTTCAGTATAAGAAATGCTATTTCTACTCCCTTCTTGAGATGATTGGTGTTGATAACGTGGTAGTCGAATTGAAGATGGTACTGTCCTAACAATTCTAACCTAAAATTATAAATATTTTAATAAGCTAATAGATAAAGATCTGAAATAATTCGCAAAAATAAGATAACTATAATTTATCGGAAGGGTACCGGAAAAAATTAAAATATTACTAGGCTTTCTCCGTCGTCCAAAGGAGGCATGATTTCGTCGCAAGTCAGATCTTAAAATTGATATTAATTTAATATTCATCCATATATAAACAAACTTCTAGAGACCATTGCTTAAACAAAATTCGAGAACAAAAAATTAAAAATATTCCCGCATAAGTACACAGGAAGAATTATTATTTATTATTATGAAATAACCTGAAATTAAAAAAACGCAATTGAAATTTAAAAAATTTAAGATCAAACCAGAATACCTTACGAGAAAATAATTCTAAAAATAAATAAACGCAGATATGTATCAAGATAAAAAATAATTACAGGTGATAAGTTCAATTATCGCTCAACATTTAGAAAATTTTCTAGTTTACCATAAAGAAAATATATAAGAGCGGCCAGACACAAAATTTCGTTCACGTCGGAAGACCAAATTAAGGAAAAGGTAAGAACAATCCACTCATAGTAGTTATAAAAAATACGCTAAAGCATGTGTTAGAAAAATAGCATAAGTAGAGTTTTCTCCTTTTGGACATTTTGCAAATTGTTATTTCATTTTCCCATCTATTTGATCATTTGTAAATATGTACAAGTCTCGCCGCCATTTTTCATTAAATCTTATTGTTTTCTCATTCCTGTGAGGGCTTTAAGTTTCTTTTTCTGCTTCTCTATACCTTTCCTAATTAAAAGCAAGTTATTCTCTATACCCAATCTTTTTGTTAATATTTATCCATCTTTTAAGCTCATTGTCAGTTTTTTTAGGCAGAGCTTGTAATTAGCTTACTATTTATCAATTAAAAATTTACTGATAATAATGAGTTCATCTCATGCCAAAGAAGGGTATGTTCGCCTTAATCTTGAAGAAAATGAGGATTCAGAGCCCTCTCCATCAACCAATCCATATCTACAACAACAGCAGGTTCTTATTATACAATTTCATTTAGGGTTAACAACTTTTTTGAAATGCCCATAAATTGGCAGGACCATAAGCACCTTTCGAGTTCGATAACATATAAATAGTTTTTAAGGCAATAGATAAACAAGATCAAAACCTTGGAAGGATAAGCAATTCATTGCGTACATTAAAAAATATGAGCCATCAAATTGGGGAAGAATTGGAAGATCAATCTGAGATGCTTGACGAGTTGGGCAATTCGATGTCAGGAGTAGAGTCTAGAATGGACGCGGTGATGAAAAAGTTATCCAAGTTGGCGAGACTAGAAAATGGTTCAAAGTTTTGATTTCTATGTACTTCTTATTTTTTAGAATCAAATCAGTGGACGACAATTTTCATTTTGACTGGGTTAATTGTTATTCTGTTAGTGCTTCTTGTGTTGCTTTAAATTCTTAGATTTTTTTTAAATAAAATATTCCTTTAAATCTTCTAGTTTCTTAGTTTACAAAAATAATAAAAAACCATCCAATTCAGCATAAGAATGAATTCCATATTTTAATTAAAGTTTAATAGAACTAAATCAAAGTGAATTAAATAACAGATTCCAAAACATATAAATGAATAGAAATTTTATTTTTTAATTCTTTTTAGGTTTTTGTAGAAAATTATTATACGCATCTATCGCATTCCCTGGCAGTGGGTTGAGAATACAAGAGTCTTTTAGAAGAAAATCAAAATCCACTTTAGAGAAAAACATTTTAAACTCAGAATTATCGTGTAGAGTACAATTCTTGGGTAGATTTTTCTTAAAACATGGGAAGTGAAATTTTTATAATAAACCCAACTGTTCGACAAGTGGCAGCCACATGGTTCCCATCAATAAATGATTCTTCAAATACCCATTTAGGTTGTGGTTCATTATCTACTAATAACGTTGTAGAAGTCAAAAAGCCTCCTTAAAATTTTTTAAAATTTGTTACTAAAAATTTGCAACCTTGTTTATATCGATCATTTGTATTAATTCGAAAGTCATAACGACTTAGGTCATCTACAATTCCTTGTCCTGTTGCTTTGAGAACTGCTTCTTTTAAACACTAAATTTTTGGATAATTGTGTATACCTATGCTATGCCAATCATCATTAAAAAACTTAAGTTAGTGTATAAAATTAAGAAACATATGAAAATTCGTAGTTTTTATGATTTTAGCTACTTTAAAGGATAGTAAGCAAAATAAATTTTCGTTATTAAGGGGAATTTTAAAGCTAAAAAATCAATAAACATAAAATCTAAAAATGTGGTGAAGAATTAATTGACTTTATTAGAAGATAAAAATACCCAATATCGGTAAAACACCGTCATTTTCATCTGTTCAGTTGGTTGACAACGCATATTTTTCAACTCATCCGCAGAAGCAGATTTTGCCAATAAATCATTTATAAGTTATAAATATATCAAAAGTATACCATTGAATTAATATATTCATCTGCAGTTTTATCACCACCTAAAATAAATTAAAAGATGTACATTTTTAGAAAATTTAATTCAAAAATTAAAAGTCAATAAAAACTGACGAGACATGTCAAGTCGCATAACATCAACACCAACCTCAGAAGTACAGCTACTTGCAAATACAGTGAGATCACCCTTTAAAAATAAGTATTATTAAAAAAATTTTTTTAACCTGGTGAGATGTATTCAATCCAAAATTATACCCAGACGGGGTAACCAAATAAGGCTTTCCTTTTTGTGTTCTATTAAATTTAATCTCTGCCCAATTAGCACCAGTAAAGCGTTTAACTGCTTGTCTAAGAAAAAGTCGACTAACGAGTGTAGCAATGTGATCATCTCTGAAACGAAAACTCATTGACTTTTCATAATCTTCTTTAGGCACTGATTGAATAGCCAAACGAAAACTACGTTCAAACTAAATTAAATTTTAATAAAAAGAAAATAAAAGAATAACATTTTCATTCTCCATAGCCTTTTTTAAACTAAATGCCCAACGATTGCAGAGACATTTTTCAGCTAAACTTTCTGATGATCTGAAAAAAAAATATAAAAAATATTCAAAAATAAAAATATTACGCTTTCATTGAAGAAAAAACCAAATATAATTAAGTGAAATATTATTATATGTAGTTAAAAGATTAAATAATATTTTTAAAAAAATAAATATATTAAAGTTATTTAGATCAATCTAATTTAAACTTTTATTTTTTTAATAAATTAGCTACAATAAGACATTTTGCCAGACATTAAATTGTATTAAATAAATAGTTTTTAACGAACATAAATAATTAGGTAATTTATTTTAAAGTATTCTACATAATACTATTTACATGTTTTAAGAAATGCTGTTAAATGTTCAAATTTTTCTTTTGACTCGTTAAAATGTAATAATATGTAATTTTTTTCATTTTTCATCTTCTTACAATTTTTACAAAATTTTATTTTACGGAGATCTTTAATAAGATTAGGTGAAAAGAAGAAATGTGTAAATAGTTTATTTATGACTATTAAATGGTATAAAATTTTATTTAATTGTCAAAATTTTTGTATAATATGTAATTATTGATTAATTTTTCTCACCAATGTTTGATTTTTTAATAAATAATTCTTCAATTATTGTATTTGTATTAATGAGTTGTTGTAAATGTTCATCGGCCTCTATACGCTTACACTTGAAATTTTTTAAAAATTATGATGAATAAATTACACCCTACCTTATAGCGTCGATTTTGGAACCAAATCTGAAAATTAATGTTTTAAATAATGTATTTACAATTGATTTTTAACAAAATATACCTTAATTTGTGTAGGTGTAAGTTGAAGTTTTTTAGCCAATTCATCTCTTTCTGCATTACTCACATATTTTTGATGTTGAAAATATTTTTCTAGACATAAAACCTTTATAATAAAATAAAATGAAATTATTTATAGCTTGTATCATTTTTAAAACTAACTTGTTCTTGTGTGAAAAGTACTCGAGGGCTTCGTCGCTTTCTTTGTGTACGAAGATGAACAAATTGAGGAGAAGGTGAAGTTATCTCCTCTACATGATTAACAAAAAAGTTTAATGGATTATTAACAGTTTTATTCATTTTTATTTACTAAAAATTAATTTAATACAATAACATTCCCTGATAAAAAATTTTAAATGTTTGAATTGTGTATTTATTATCTCTATTAAATAAATTAATATAACAAAATTGAGATCTAATTCTTAAAAATTAACTTTTCCTCAAAATAATAAAAATTTCCGGCATTAAACTTAAGTCCTGACTAAAATGAATTGTCCGGTTTTAATGTTTGTATAAATCCCACAGCAATAAGAGATTTTATTTCAATGATATCGTATTCCTTTTTAAAATATATTTTCAATATTCATCAAGAAGTCCAATTCTTCCTATATTTTTATCCCAAGTCTTCATTTTCATTTATTTCTACTTCCATTAAGTGTTTCTCCTTAAATTGGATAAATACTTAAATTAAGGATATGTTTGTTTAATGGCCAATAAACAAGCAAGCAAAAAAGGCTGGAGAGATGGATTCCGTCTATTTAAATATATAAATAAATTTCACTTTCACACGCGTTTAATTTTAAGTAACCTTATATTTATTTAAATATTTTACCTTAAGGTTTATTGCTAGACCATCGTTTGATAAAAGTATTTTACATGGTTTTGGTTAAAATATTAAAAATAGTTAATTTTAGAATTTTTATTTAGAATTTTATCCAAATATATGTTTGTTGGATGACTAAAAACACAAAACATACATTACATAAAATTAAACCTAAAAATTTCATCAGGCAGTTGCAGTTTTCTTCATTAAATGATTTTCCTTTCCTTCTTGATTTTTCTTTAATTCTTGTAATTTTTTTTTGGAATGTTGGAGTTTTGATAAGTGTCCCAACACCAAACTTTTTATTTAATAGAGGAAGTTCTGGTTGAACCCATTGTTTTGTTATTTCCGTATAGTCACCATCTGGAGAACGATAATTTTCTATTGGAGGAGTTAATGAAGGGCCTTTATTAAAAATAATAAATTAATTTAAAAAAAAAATACCTTCCATAATGCTAGGTAACCCACATTCCTCACTTTTTACTGCATCATTATATAGGTCTGTTGAGGCGATCCTTAATACTTCCAAAGCTCGCATTTGACGTTTCATTGCATCACGAATCCAACGAACATTCTCACTAACAATAAAAGGATTATGAAGAACATTTTTCAGTTAAATAGTTTTTATTTTAATTATTATTTTTAGTAACTGCTTGGGAAAATATTTTCCTAAAATTATTAAATAAACAAACTTTGCAAGTAAAATTCGAGAACGTGCATATTCTTTTAAAATAACAATACGCCTAACTTCATCCTCTTCATTAATAGGTTCTGGTTTTCGTCGACGACTATCTAATGTATTAAGTAATTTAACATCAATACCAATTTCCTCCACAGGCTTGGGCTTTTTACCATATTGTTTTAGTTTTATAATTGCTTTTTCAAGTTTTCGTCTTTTTCGATCTTCTCTAAGTTTTGCAATTTCTGGATCAATTGCTGTCTGTAACATTAATTTAATTTCTAAAAAGAAAAAAATCTAAATTACCTGTTTTTTCATAAAATGAAAAGAAAGAGGAGTGCCTAAATGAAGATGATGATGAGAAAAAAATGAAGAATTTGGCAATAAAAATAAATATTTAATATTTTTATTCATTTATTATTGTGATATCTTTAAAAATTTGTGAAAATAAAACAAAATATTTAAAAAATAAAAACCAAAGATGTTTCAAAGCTAAAAAATTTTTAAACCACGAAAATCGAAAAAATTTCAAAAACATCAAACTAAAACCAAAGGTTTTTCCAAAAATTTTAGCCATCACGATGAAACTCTAACTTCTGCGACAATGTGGATTTTACTTCAATAAATACCACTTTGAGTCCAATCATAAAATTAAATACCTTGTGTTTAAGTGTGGTCACCAAACGTCTTCTTCGCAATGACAAAAAAAAATTTTAATAAAATTGTTTCGAAAAAAATTTTTTAATACGTATTAGCAGTTCTTTTTACTTTATTCAAATCTTTCTTCAACTTAATTTTTTTGTCATTTTTGTTTTTAGATGAGAATTCTTGTTGGAGTAAAGCGAGTCATTGATTTTGCTGTAAAAGTTCGAGTGAAAAAAGATGGGACAGGAGTTATGAAAGATGGTGTATGTAATTAGAATAATTTTATCTTAAATATTTTCTGTTTAAAGGTTAATCATTCGATGAACCCCTTTTGTGAAATTGCTTTGGAGGAAGCCGTTCAAATAAAGGAGAGGAAAGAAAAAGCTGGTAAAGGACCTGTAGAAGTTGTGGCCCTCTCAATTGGCACTCAAAAAGCTCAGGTTTTTAGTAATTTCTTGTATGAATTTTTATGACAACATTTTTAGGAAACCTTAAGAACTGCCCTTGCTAAGGGTGCAGATAAGGCAATACATTTGGAAGTTGATGCCGATTTGGAGGAAAAACTTGAACCAATTCATGTTGCTCGTGCTATTAGCAAATTAATAGAGAATGATAAATATGATTTAATAATTCTTGGTAAACAAGCTATTGATGATGATGCTAATCAAACAGGTGTTTTTTTAGTTATACATATTAAAAATAATGATTTGTAGGTCAAATGGTTGCTGGGTATTTAAACTGGCCACAAGCAACATTTGCAAGCAAAGTGGAAGAAGAAGATGGAGGAACTCATCTAAAGGTTACACGTGAAATTGATGGTGGTTTAGACAAAATAAGGATTAAATTACCTGCTTTGATCACTGCTGATTTACGCTTAAATACGGTATTAATAACTTTTATAAATAAGTCTGTTTTTAGCCTCGTTACTCAACTCTTCCAAATATAATGAAGGCTAAAAAGAAACCTTTGGAGAAAAAAGCTCTTAAAGATTTAGGCATTGATTTAACATTACAAAATGAAATAATTGAGGTTCTTTATTTTAATTTTTTGGTAAATATTATTTTTAGGTAACTGAACCACCAGCTCGTCAGGCAGGAGGTTTTGTTGAAGATGTTCCTTCACTTGTAAAAAACCTCAGAGAGAAGGGGGTTATTTAATGTAATTAAATATATTTTGACGTAAAGTATATATTGCCATTTATTTTCTATAAGTTTTAATATATTCTAATAGGAAGGATAATCAATAAAATCCCTCTCAAAAAGAGATATTTTTTATACATAGATTTTATGTAATAAATCTTTATTTTTTTTAGTTTTATATAGGCATTTTAGCGATTTTATTTTCGCTTGAATTCTCTAACTTTATTAGAAAAATAATTTTTAAAAATGTTTAGTGATGGTGTTATTAATGAAGATAATAATTTCTTCTTTCTTGTATTTAATTATTTCTTTTTCTGTCCATTTAAATGCAACTAATGAAGAGACTGATACACTTTCCGAGGTTTATAAATTTATTAAAATTATTTTTGAACTTTAAGGCAGTCGATAAGAAAACGTTAAATTCTGCTCGGATATTAACGTCTAAATTCACACTTTCTCAGGTATTTTTCATTCTTAAACTTTGTTAGTTTTAATTTAGTATGCTGTCGAAAGTATGGATTATGTAATTGAATATATGCTCTATAATGTTGGTGATAGAACTGCCTTAAAAGTTACATTGGATGATCGGAATTCTTTCCCAACTCAATCCTTTGAAATTGTTAAAGGTTTCTTAAATGTTCATTGGGAGGAGATTGCACCAGGGGAAAATGGTATGCAAATTAGAGTACATATTTATATTTAATTTCTTATAATCTAGTAACTCATTCTGTAATTGTGCGTCCAAGAACTTCTGGTGTTTTTAACTATACTTCAGCTTTAGTTACTTATTACCCGTCAAGTGATGCCAAACAAGCTATCATTAGTTATTCAACAGCACCAGGAGAAGGTTAAATAGGGCCTTAATAAAATTTAATTTTTAAAATTTTTAAGGCAATATTTACCGATTGAAGGACTATGAAAGGCGATTTGCCTCTAAAATTAGTGTTTGGATAGTTTTTCTACTTCTTGCAATGCCTACAACCGTTCTTCCATTTTTTATTTGGTATATTTTTATTAAAAATATTCTATTTCAAAATTTTTATCCTTTTATAGGTTTCAAGTGCAGAAAAAATACGCAAAATCCCAAACTGGTCAAAAGAAAATTCGTTGAAAAGGAGAGGAACAATTTTTAGTTAAAGGATTATTTGTTAAAAAAAAAAAGTTACTGTGTAGTTTAATTTATTTTAAATAAATAGCCAAGTATTTAAAGAATAATCGAAATACGTCGAAAAGGGAAAGACTGAGATTTTATTGAAAAATAATAAATTAAACAATTTCCTTTTGTTCTTCCTCATTTTCATCAATTTTTGCCAATTTTTTCCCATTTTCCTTCTCACTTCCAGTCTCCTCTGCCCCTCTCTTTTTTGGAGTTTTACGTTGTAAAAGAGCCGTGACATCATCAACAACTGGTTCACGTTGACCAGCACTCAATAAATTTAATTTTTCTCCAATTAATCCAGCAGCAGCAGCTAATTGACGAGCCCTTGATTCAGCTGATTCTTTCGAATCTTTAAAATTAGTTGAAAATAAAATAAAGTGACAATATTTACCTGTAACCTTTTCCACAACAGCCTCAACAACATTTTTAAGCTCCAAAATCTCAGCCTTCAGTTTTGAAATTGCCTCTTGATTTTCCCTCATTTCCTCTTTAATTAATTTTTTTTCAGATTCCTCTTAAAGTTAAAATTAACTCAAATTAATTTTAAAGTAAAATTATTTAAATTCTATAAAGAAATAATCTCCGTTTAATTAAAAGATTATTTTCCATTGAGAACTATAACCAAAACTACTTCATTGTAAATGTAGCTCTCTTTTTAATTTTAATATAACACTCCACCCATTAAAAATCACCAATTGTACTTTCCAGCGATGTTTTTGTAAGTTCAAAATATTCGGCTGCCTTGACAAAATCATCATTATTTGCATAGGTGAGACCCATCATATAAAGTACCTCAGCAATTCGTCGATCACTCGGTAGAAAAATCGACTTAAAAGTAAGTAAAATAAATAATAAATATTTACTTCTCGGACACGTAAAGCATTCTCAAATTCATGAATTGCTTGCTCAAATTCCTCAGAAACTGTCAAAAATTCACCCAATGCAAAAAACGCATCTGATTTACGCTCCAACCAGAAATTAGTTTGTTCTTGTCTAAAATATTTAAATTGCTTAAATTAAAAGAAATAGATTTAAATATATTAAAAGGAAATTAATTCTATGAGAATTAGTTAAATACTTTTCACATATTTGTCGTGCAACTTCTAACCAATCCCATGCCAAATCATTTTCTTCAATATCATCATATTCTTCATCATCTTGTTCTTTTTCAGTTTGAGTAGTCTCATTGCCATCATCAGTCTGAACAAGTTCATTCCCTTCTTCTAAATTTTGTTCTGTAATATTTTTATCCTCTTTTGTTTCATCTGTTGAAATTTCTAAAAATAAATTTTTTAATGTAAAAATGAAATATTTAATTAAAACGAGTAACCTTCTTCGCATTGCATATCATTTTCATTATCAGTATTATCCAAATCAAGCTTATTGGAAAATGGTTTATCAGCAGATTCAATTCGAGAAATCTTAAATTGAATGAAATTGAAAGGGAAACAAAACTAATTAAATGTTTAAAGGGCTTAAATAATTAAGACGAAAAGTACCTGCGTTAACATTTTTCCAAAATGTAAAACAGGTAAATAACATTCAGGCGCGAAAGTTCCAAAGAACTCTGTGCTAAATATTAAATAATTAAATTAAAAGTATTTCAAACAGAAACCAAATTCAGAAAATTTTCAAACTAAAATTATTAATAAAACAAACGCTGTAGTGGTTGCCAGCTCAAATTTATCAACCGCTTCTTCATATGCCTTGGCCATCTCAAATTTTTTTCCTTCTGCAAGAAGTTTGTCAATTTCAGCTATTTTTCTAAAATAATAAAATAATTTAAATATTAATAAAAATACATAATCTAATTTACTTGTCACGTTCCTCAGAGTTACAGGTTTTACTTGAACAAGAGGTTGATTGTGTTTCTTCCATTTTCTCAGAAATAGGTTAAAAAGAATTTCTAAATTTAATTTAAATTTCTATACATTTTTTAAAATTATTAATTAAATAATAAAGACAGAATTAAACTGCTCATTGTTAACAATAAAAAAATAAAAATTGACTATTTATAAAAAAAAGAGTATTTTTTAAAAATGAAGAGAACTGAGGAGAACAAAGAATTCAAAATTAATTCAACAAAAAAATTAATATCCAACAAAAAATCAATTAAAAAATCTTCGTCTAAATCCAATTGCTCATATAAGCATGGAAATTTACAGAGAATATAACTACAAAATTATAGGGCAGAGTCAATTAGTTTTGCCCATATTTGAACATTATTTGCAGCTACAATATTGTTCCATTCAATAATTTTAGAATGTTTAGAAAATCGAGAACGAAGTACAATATCAGCAAGGCAAATTGCATGAGATGAACTAAATTAAGATTCATTTTTAACGTCCAGAATTTTTAAAAAGTAATTCTTTTTTAATTTATTAAAACCTGAGAAATTCATTCGGTCCCAAATATTTACTTAAACGTCGAGAAATCATATCCAGATTGTTATGGTCATTGTCAAGTAATGCAGCCTCCAAAAGCCATTTATCGCTTTTTAATGAGACACGAAAATCCTTGAAGGAGTAAAGACCAAGAATAGAACCAATAAACTTCCAAATAGATAATTCGCCAAATAACTCGAGATTATTTGCTTTGAGTTTAGCTTAAAAATATTTATAAACAAAGTATTTGAAGAAATAAAAATTTCTAAAATATTAGAAACTCACCATTATGACCATAACTAATTTCAATAAAAATGGCTTCAGTTTGCTTTTCAATACTTTGATTTTGTATTTCCGTATCAATAAAATATACTCCCCTCTTTTGACCAATTGCATTGAATAGTTTAACTAAAGGCTTGTCAACTTCTCGTAACATACAATTTATTTTGTACCCAATAAAATAATTTCTAGTGTCATCAGCTCCATAATCATGAATTGGAAAGCGGTCAACCGTTGGTGAAACATCAGCATGTAGTATATCAGGCGAATTCTTAGATAATTCTTTGAATGTAAAAATGGACCCTTCAGCAAGTGAAGGCATTGCTTCAATAATGGGATTAGAAGCAGCTGAAGAAGTAGCTTGATCAGGTTTGTTTACTGACTCAGTTTTCTTCTCTTAAGAATATTTAAAATATGTTAGCTTTAAAAAGAAAAGAACCTTTTTTCTTGACAGTTAGATTTGTTTCAATCAGATTTTTATTATCTTCTTTGACCTAAAATTTAATTTTAAGCATCAATTCGTGAATATAGTTTTTTAAAGTTACTTTAGTATTTTGAGTTTCCTTCAGAATAAAAAGATCTAATTGCTTAGATAATTCAAGAAGGCGTTTAACAATTTTCTCTTGATCATTTAGATTTTCAGGCCTTTGAAAAGATTCTACAATATTTTCTTTCATTTTGCTTTCAACTTTAGTAGATTGATCATTGAAACTATCTAAAGATTTTTTGTCCAAATAATTTACATGATAACTAGACATTTGATAAACTATTTTTTCTGGTTTGACAACAATTCCATGATTATAAGGCATCATAGGATACATTTTGCTTCTCCTAAAAAAATGTTTTTATAATTTAAATAAAAAAACAAAGTTGACAAAAATGGCGCGAAATTAACTATTTTATAGCGGAAGTTTTCAATTGGCATTTTTTATCATGGATTTATTTTGAGAGAGGATTAATGGATGGAGATCCATAATGAAGAAGTATAAAAAACGTATCTTTTTAGATTAATACTGTACCGAAATTCGTGACCCAAATGTTCTTTATAGTGTTTTTTCTCTAATTCATTTGAATATGACCATTATGTAATAATTTTGCTTTATGACCATTTTGTCTAAAACATAAATTACCTTTTGTCGAACCCTATCCAACACATTACATTGAAAGAAAAATTGCATCCGAATTTAAGCACCGTCGGTTGATTCTTTTTAGATGACAAATATTTGTTTTAATGACATTTTTTCTATTTTAAAGCATTTAATTTTTAGTTGAAAATAATTATGTTGGAATTCTATGGTAAAATCTTCTTACAAAAGGCTCTGTGCCAATTATTTATCTGCCTTATAACAGCAAACCTTTATTTTTCTTCTGCTGACGATTTTATTGATGTTATTGATGGAAACCCTTCTAATGAACTCAGAGGATATTACAAGAGAGAACATTCACTTATAAAACCTTATCAAAGTTTATTAAATTAAAAAAGTTTAAGAAATAATTCAAGGTGCTGGATTGGATATTCCAAATTGGGACATTGTTGGGGCAACATTGGTTATGCAAGATGAAATTCGTCTTACGAGGGATGTTAGTAGTCAGCAAGGAGCTATTTGGAATAAAATTGTAAGGAAAAGTGTTTTTTTCAATTTAATAATTATTTTTAATTATTATCTTTAGCCTAACCATGCTAGAGATTGGGAATTAATTGTTAATTTTCGCATTCATGGATCTACTGGTGCTTTGTTTGGAGGTTATATTCTTATTTCTGTTTATGAATTATATCTTTGATTTAAGATGGTTTTGCAATTTGGTATGTACAAGAACCGAATATTCTTGGCCCTGTCTTTGGCTCAAAGGATTATTTCCGCGGTCTTGGAATTTTTCTTGACACTTATAGTAATCATAATGGACCTCATGGGGTTATTTTTTAGATCAATTTTTGTAAATATTTTTGATTTTTAGCATTCACATCCATACATTTCTGCTATGATTTCGAATGGAACTTTGCATTATGATCACGATAAGGATGGAACACATACACAATTAGGTGGTGACGAAAGTGGTTAGTTCTTGCCTTTCTATCTTTAATTAATAATTATTTAAATGTTTTAGGTTGTGAGGCAAGATTTCGTAATAAAGAACACGAAACGTTTGTTCTTGTTCGATATGTTGGGGACACTTTGTCGGTATGCTTTATACTTTTTGGTATTTTTGTTTAAAAGCAGTATGGTCTTTTCCTATACATTGGATATTAACTAAAGTTTTATATTAAAGATATTCACCGATATTACCAATGAAGGAATTTGGAAACGTTGTCTACGTGTTGATGGAGTAATTCTGCCAACAAATTTTTATTTTGGAATTTCTGCTGCTACTGGAGACTTGACAGGTTTTTTTAAACTTTAAATAAATATTTATAACTTTTATTATTTTAGATACACATGACCTTTTAAGTGTTCGAATGTTTGAACAAGAATATGCTCGAGTTGAAAAACCATTTGAAACAAATAGTGATAAAATTGAACCGTTTGCTTCAAAGTAAGATTATTTTTTATTAAATTATTTTGTGAAAGTATTATAACAAAAACAATTTTATCTAAATTAATTTCTTTTTTTTATTAGCATTGCTGCTCCAAGGGATCATGTACCAGATAAGAAACCTTCAAAACTTGGTTGGATCGGGACAATATTTTTAATTATTATTGGTATTGTTGTAATTTTTGGTGTTCTCGGTTTTGGGTTTATTTTTCTGCAAAAAAGACAAGAACGTTCAAGAAAGAGATTTTATTGAAATTTAAAAAGGAGGAGGGATAAGGAAAACTATTTTTGTGATAAAATAAATATTTATTTGGCTGCTCACTAAAAAGAAACAATAATTATAATAATAAGCTTAAAAAAATATTTTTTTGTTAAAAATACAAGTATTATTTAAATTTAATTATTTTTGATTTAAAAGGAAAGTCTTTAATTGTTGAAAGAATTAAAAAACTAAGAATTTATTTTAATAAATTAGACTGTCCTTTTTTTTGCAATATTTTTGTTTCCTTGATTAGAAGATGTTCTTTTTACCTCATTTTATTAAATTAATGAATTTATTTTTAAAAAGACTTTTCAACATTTTTATCTTTCGACTTTCCTATAATGTAGAAGGGAAAGGACTATATTTAATTATAAATTTATTTTTTACTTATTTTAAATTAATTTAAACTTAAAATAATATCTTATTAAAATAAATATATTTCTAAATACCTTTTCAAATAGTTGCCTTATTTTTTGTTTTATTTCCTTTATATTTAAGAAGTCTATTCTTTCTAATATTATTAGTATTATTATTATTATTTTAAATTATTGGTCTAAAATGTTAAATAAAAATGTTAAATATTTGTAATTTTATTTTTATTAAACAAATATATTCTAAGGAAAGATTTATCATATATTAAGTATAAATGTAATAGAATAGTATTAAAATTAATGAAAAAAAACTTGTATATTTTATTTATTGATTGTGTAGTAGAGTAATTGTGTATTTAAAATAAAATAAATGTTACATGTGTGTAAGCAGTTTTAATTGTAATATTTAATTGAGAATATAATTTTTAAATATTAGATGAGATAAGAGGAGGGAGAAAATTTGCTTAAAAATATTTTCTTTAAATTCTTTTATTTTAAATATTAAAATATTTTTAATTTTAGCAAATTTGTTAACGGTGCATAAATTATATAAAAAGATATAGGGAAGTGTAAAGTAATTAATATTTTTTAAAAGAAAGAACTGTAAAAATATATAAAAATTAAATATATAAAACTACTAATTTATTTTAATTTTCAATTTACATAAAATAATATAATTGAAAATTAAAAAAGAAAAAAAAGATTATTGCCGGAAATTTAGAAAAAACTGTTTACACACAGAGAAAGAATAAAATAGAAAAAAAGGAAATTTTCAAATCTATTTTTTAAATTCGTCAAATTCTTCTTTAAAAAAATAATAAGTTGCAAAAATAAATGAATTAATTAATTAAATTAGTCCCTTTTTGGAATAAATTAATTAATTAATATTTATTTAACAGGGTTGTTTACTCTCAAAAAATGCATAAGTTGCTAAAAAATAAATATTAAATTAAATTAAAAAAAACTAACGATTTTCATATCCATTAATTTGCATTCCAGTAATATGACTTTCTTCTGGAGTACAAACATCGACCTTTTTATTTAAATTAATTTTTAAAAAATATAATAAATATTACTTCAATAAATCCACGATGTCTATTTCTTTTTCCTTTAAACAAAAAGACAATAATTGTTAAAATAATAATTGTTAATATAACAAGTCCAAGTAAAACAATTAAATTAGAATCTTCAATTAAATTTCCGGTATCATCCTCTTCCTTTATTTAAAATAAATATTTTAATTATTTAATATTTTATTTATTTTTCCTTTTTCAAAAAACCCCCCTTAATTAATTATTTTAATTTCAATATTAATTAAAATTAAACTTTATTATATGAAGAGAATAATCCTTTATGTTTATTATTATAATTATTAATTATTTTCTCTTCATTTTCTTTTAATAATTCATTTGGTGATGGAGCTAAAACAATTGGTTCAATATTTATATTTTTAATTTGTTTTCGTTTAGCTCCAATAATATCTTCTTCTTCATTATCTTCATCGTCTTCGTCATTATCTTCTTCACTTGTAGAGGATTCTTCTCCTCCATTAATTTTTGTTTTTAATTTAGCCATTCCATAAGGTTTAAGTAATTCTACATGAATTTTAACAGGTTTAGCTGTTGTACTCGGAACTGGAATTTTTGGTGTCATTTTTTCTTCCTCTGTATCTTCATCTTCTTCAAACTAAAATAATTAATTTTTTCCTTTACCTTTTTTCTTTATTAATGTATCTACCTGGTCTTCATCAGAATCTTCTTCCATTTGTTTTTCTTCTTCTTTCTTATTATTATTATTATCAACATTTAAAACATCATTTAAAGAAACAACTGAAGATTTATGTTCAATTAAAGGTTCTGATTTGTGTGATTTTATATGTGCAATTAATGTATCATCTTTTTGTTTTGAAGAAGAAAAACTTTGTTTATATAATTTAATTAAACGTTCATTACGTTCTTCATCATTCAAATAATTTAATTTCTTCTTTATTTCACCTTAATTTTGAATTAATTATTTTTAAGGGAATATCCTTAGTGGATTGTATAAGGTGAAAAATAAAAGAGAAATTAAATTGGTAAGGACTATTAATTAGTAAACATTATTTTCCTAATTTTGTCCATCTTTGATATATTCTTCCACTAATTTTTAAAATTAATAAATGTTTTTTCCCTTACTACTACCTTTTACTTAAAATAGTATTTTTTACCTTCCTCCTTTCGTTCCAACTCTTCTGGAGTATTTTCTCTTCGATAAGCTTTCCAAAAGGCTAAAGATTTAGGTCTTAATTCTCTTTCTAATTCAGGGAAGTCTCTAAGCATTGCCAAAGTTCCATTTATTCGCAAGTCAATATAACGAAGTCTATGAAGTAAAATTGGTTCAAAAGAAATTGCCTCTTCTTGTTGTCCAGAACGTAAAAGGTGTCGATAACGATTAAGCATGTGAAGTCTGTCTTTTTCTTCAGCACGAATATAATTCTAAATTAAATTACCTATGTTAATTTTAATTAATTTAAAAGAATACTTTAAGCGTTCTTAAAACATTTTCTTTGTTATCTTTTCCAACTTGAATAGCCAAAGCAGCTCTATACTCATGAGTTGCTTGACGTTTCTTTTCATTAAGAGAAGTTTGTACTCTTTCATTATGTAAATCCTCTAATTGTTTACGTTGTTCACGATTTTCAGTTTCTAATGAAGCAATTGTTTTACGGAATTTTCCGGTCCTTTTTATTTTATAAATTAATTAATTACATTAAAAACTAACATTTCTCTCTTGTATTGTTCTGCTCCTTTAGGGTCTTTTTCTTTCATTTTATTATAACGTTCAAAAAGTTCACTCCATCCGGTAATTACTTTTGTTACTTTTTTACGATGTTTCTTTTCTAAACGTTCTTCTGCTTCTCTAAAACGTTCATGTTCATTTTCAGTATTATCTTCTTTAAAATAAGGATCTAATTTTTCTTCTTTTGATATTTTATCTTTTTTCTTTTTGGATAATTTATCTGTTAAATAAAATAATTAATTAATTAAATTTATTTTTAATTTTATTTTGTAATATTTTATTATATATTTAAAAAAAAGAATTATTTACCGTCATCTAAGGTTTCCTCAACATCTTCATCACTATATTCATCTTCATCATCCTCTTCTTCTTCATCATCATTATCATCATCATCAGAAGAAGAAGAAGATTTCTTTTCATTTAAAGGTGTTTCCAAATCAACAACAATTTTTTCGATTTTTTCTTCCAAATCCTTAGGACAACAAACAAATTCAACACCTCTAAACATTTCTAAACCACAAGGTTCTAATACAGCAAATGAGCGAAGGCGTAAATGTTGCTGTTCATTATTTATTTCCTTCTTAAAATAAAATAAAATAAATTAATTTAATTAAATTACCTTTTTTGAGCATTTATCTTCAGCTTCTTTATTCCAAAAATGAAAATCATTACATTTATCTTTTCCAATAAAATGATCAAAATGACATCGAGAAGGAACATGAAGAGATTCTGCAACAAATTCTCCTACTAAATAATTTTATTTAAATTTATTTAAATTTATTTACCAATGCATCTAACTGGTCTAACAGTAAATTGATTATTTTTACAATTATTATTATTATTTCCTTCTTCTCTACACCAATTATCAATTTTAGTTAAATGTGTATATTCAACAATATTATTAATTACTTCATTAGGATATACACGTTTACAATATTTTAAAATATCATATTTTCCATGTAAACAACCAGCAACACTACTTGGATCATCTTGCCAACGTCCATCAGAATTCATAAATTTATTTCGATAACCACATTGAAAGGCTACTAGAGGCATAAAATTTTCATTTTTTTTAGTTGTTTTGCTCTTAAATAAATTTAAAAAAAATTTATTTTATACTAACTGTTTCAGTTAAATGACTGCCTGAATTAAAATTAAATAATAAAATAATTAAAAGTAGTAAATAAATGACTAAAGTCATTATTTATGACAGGACAATGTGTTGTTTAATTATAAAAATACTTTCTTTTTAATTTAATTATTCTTTATCTGTAAAAATTAAAAAATAAAAGAAAATTAAAAATTAAAATATTATTTAATGTTTAATATATAATTAAAGTAAATAAATAAATAAGAATATATTAATTATTATTCTTTATTTTCTAAAATAATAAATAAATAAATAATTATATATTTTTGTAGTTTTTGTTATTTAAAAATAATTATAAGTAAAAAAAAACATTTAAACTTTGGTTTATTATTAAGAAAGATAATAATTTAAAAATAATTATTTTTATTTGTTACTACTTTAAATAGTTTAAGGGTAAAATATTCTATTTAAAAAAAAATTATTTAATTAATTAAATATTTAAAATATAAATTCAGAAAATTTGCAAAAATGAAAAGAGAAAATTTTGTGTCAACACGTGCCAACAAAATATATATATTAAAATATTTGTTGGCATTTTAGAAGAAAATAAATAAATAAATATACACTCTGTGGGGGATTCTTTTAGAGAGAAAAGTTTTTTCTTTATTTTTAAAACAAAAAATTAGAGAAAAATAAAAAGGGGATTTTGTTAGTCTAATTGTAAAGAAAAGTTTACTCTTGAAAAGTTTGTATGTCTTTTTTTTTTAATCTTTTTTTTTCTTTCTCTTCCTTAGTTACTTATTTTATAATATTTTTTTTTTTTTTTAACACTTTTATTTTTATGGATTGTAGCTAATGACAGTTAAAAAAATAAATTTTCTTTAAATAAATAAATAATTATTTTTATTAAAAAAAAGATGTCTATTTATTTTTATTAAAAGAAAAGAAAAAATAATTAAAAGTAAAAAAGGCCAATAGAGAATAAACTCTTTCTTTTCTTTATTTATTTGACCATTTATTTTAAAATAATTTAAAATTAAAGAAAAAATTATTTATTTCTAAACAAATTAATTTAATTTAAATATTTTTAATTTTTATAATTCAATGACTTTTCAAAAAAATAAAATTATTTAAAATTTTCTGTTAATGCCAATTTATAAATAGAAAAAAAGGAAAAATAAAAGAATTAAAAAAATTAATTAATTAAAGGCTATTTATTTATTTATGTGAGAAAAAAAATAAAATAACCTTCAAAATAAATAAAAGATTCTGGGAAGAATTTTTTAAAATTATTATTATAAAATATTTGGTACTACAAGGATAAAATTAATTAACCAAAAAAATACACATATTTAATTAAATTAATTTTTAAAAATTATTTTATAAATAAATAAATATATTTTTTAAATAAAGGTCTTGGAATGTATTTAAATAAATAAATATTTATTTATTTTTTAATTATTTTAAATAATAAAATTAAATTTAAAAATAATTATATTTTAATAAAAATAAATAAATAAATTTATTATTTAATTTTATTTATTTTTTTAAAAAGGCACGCAACCGAATGAAAAATAAAAAATGTTTTTAAATTTAAAAAAATATATAAATTTAAAGGAAAAAAAAGAACATATTTTTTGAATAAAATAAAAATGTAAATTGTCTTTTCTTGAAAGAAAAAATTAAATTTAAAAAAAAAATAAATATTTTAGAATATTCTTTTAAAGAATAAATGATGTTTATTTAATATTTAAATTTATTAATTTTTAAATTAAATACTAAGAATAAATTAAAAAATTAAATTAAAAAAGGATTAATTTATTTATTTTTTATTTAATTTAAATTAATATTTTTAATTTAAATTAATTTTCTAAAATATAATTAATAATAAAATAAAATATTTTTTATTTGTTAAATAAATTAATTAAAACATTATAAATACTTAAATATTAAATAAATAAATATATCTTCATTTAGAAAAAAAGAAAAAAAAATATTTTTATGTGTCCATGGAAATGAAAAGGAATTTAAAAATTAATATGTTATTTAAATACGTTAAAAATAATAAAAGATTTTCTTCTCTACTTTTATTATTTATTTTTAAGGATAAAGAGAAGAGATAAAAATTAATTTAAATAAATATTCAAAAATCATTTCTTTCAATTTAATTAAATTTTAAAAATATTTAATTAAAATTAAACAAATTTTTCTTTTAAAGACTTTTAAAATAAAAAAAGATTATTTTAAATAAAAAACCAATTGCGTATAAATAAATTTAAATATTAAAAAATTAAATAAAAGTACATTTAGAAAAAAGATTAATAAATTCTTTTATTTATTTAAAAATATTTAATTTTAATTTTTAATTAAAGAAAATATTTATTTATTTATTTTTCCTAATAAAATTTAAAAAAATGTGACTGATAAAAATCCAATAATTTTTTAATTATTTTGTTATCAATTATTGATAAGAATTAAAATAAAGAAATATTTATTTGAATTCTTCTAAAATTAAAAAGGAAATTATATTTAAATTAATTAATAAAAATCAAAGCCAAGGCCGAAAATTTTTTTTTCAAATTTCCGTTAATTAAATAAAGAAAATATAAAAAATAAATAAATATAAAATTAAACAAACTAATAAATTAAATTTAAAAAAAATGAAATTTCCTTTTTTTTATTTAAAAGAATATTTTAAATTTTAAATTAAAATAAAATATAATTATTAATAAATAATAGTAGTTGCTTTTTTTAAATCAATTAATATAAAGATAATCAATTTAAACCTAAAAATTATATTTTATGAAGAAAAAGAAGGGAAAAAAAAGAAGTGCAAAAATATTTGTTAAGTAAAAAAAAAAATAAAAATAAAAATTTTTAAATGAATCATTTTCTATATAGAAACAAATATTTGTTCTCAAAAAATAATAAAAGTAAATATTTCTTATTTATTTTTAAAATAATTTCTTTTTCTCTTTTTCTCTCTTCTTCTATTAAAATTTAATAAAACTTATTCTTGTTATATAATCTTTTATTAATAAATAATTATTTAAATAAATTAATTTATTTTAATTATTAATAATTAAATAAGAATATTTAAAAATAATTATTCTAATAAAAGAAAATAAATTACTGTATTTTATTATTTAAAAGAAATTCTCCTTTTTAAATTAAAAACTTTTTTCATTTAATTTTTCCGCTTCTTTTGTCAGTGTCATTTACCGCTATAAAATAAAAACAGCGTGAAAATTTAAAGGTAAAAAGAAATAAAAAAAAATAAAGAAAGAATATGTATATATATTTTGCGCAGTAATGAAGGTATTTATTTATTTAAAAAAATAAAATAAAATAAAATTGTGTAAATATGTAATGACATTTTAATACTAAAAAATATTTATTTTTAATTATAAAAGGGTATTAGTATGTTTATATTTATTTAATTAATTAAATGCTTTATTTAAAAATTTTTTTTCTTTTATTTAAAATAAATAAATGTTGACTTTTCTTTAATTTTAATGAAAAGATAAAAGATGCTTAAATAAAACAAAAATAAAAGAAATTTAATCTTTTTGTTTTAAAAAATAAAAATCAATAAAAACTGGAAATTAAATTAAATAAAAATAATAAGAAAATAAAACCGCTATTTATTTGCTATAAAAAAGGAAGAAAAAGAAAAAAAAAAGGTTAAATAATTTAAATGAAAACTGGTTAAATAGAGAATTTTTTTAAAAAAGGAAGAATGGTCTAGGAACAATAAAAAGGGAAAAAAACAATCAAATGCCAAAAGAAAATTAAAATGACAATAATTAAAAAAAAAGGAAAATATATTTTAATTTTGAGGAATTGTATTTTTAAGAATTTTTATGTTTAAATTAATATTTAATTTAATATACTTTAGAAAATAAAATTAAAATTTAACAAAAATAATTAAATAGCTACATAAATATTTAATTAAAAATTACATAAATAAACATATTTTTTATTTAAAATTAATAAAAAAACTAACAATTTTTAACATTTTTAGTACAGACATTCTACACTACAAAATGGTTAGAGAAAATATTACAACAACCACAAATATATATTTATATAAAAGAAGAAGTAAAGGGACGGACACTCATCGGATGCTGTTTTTGGGGAAATTTTGGAAGGCTATATGTAATGGTTAGGAATAGAAAAATCGATGCGATTTTTTGTGTGTGGTGTGGTGTGATGGTTAATGGTTGTTTTTAGTATAAAAGTAACAATTAGAGTTTTAAAATAAATTTTAAAAAAATTTTTAAAAGTTGTTTTAATTATATGTAAAATTTAAATTTAATAATTTAGAATAATTTTATTTGAATATTTTAGAAATTAAATAAATTTAAATAAAAGAAATTAAATAAAATAATTATTAATTTATTTCTATACTTAAATGACCATTTAATTTATTTTATTTATTAATGACAGATTTTCCTGTCAAGATGATTTATTTTGCGAGAAATTTATCAATAAAGGGGAAGATATATTTATTTATTTATTCTTCTTTGTTTTAGTAACTGTATAATAATAATAATTATATTAATAAACAAAAAAGGATCATTATTATAAAAACATTAAAAATAAATATAAATGTTATATTGTACATTATGTAAGTAGTTTGCTTTTTCAAAATTGAGTGATTGGAAAAAGCAAAGAAAAAAAATGGAAAAAAGGTGCTGCACATCTGCAGACAGCTGCTAATACATAACTAAAAAAAATAAAGACAGTCTAGTGAGATTTGTTTATTTTTCTTTGTAAAAATAGATTTGAACGGAAAAAATAATGTGTATTAATGGGAAAATATTTAGTAGTATCTATATTTTACAAAATATTTAAAAAATAATTATTAGTTTAATATTTACAAACAAGAGATATGTGAATTTTAAAATTTTATTAAATAAAATATATACTTCACTTTTAGGGATAAATAAGAGTTTTATCTAAAATATATTTATAGTAAATTTAGGTATATTCTTTTTATTTTTAAAGAATAATCTAACAAACCAATTAAAATTTGCTAAATATAAAGATTAGAAATATTAGAAATTTCGATACACTTCAGCAATAACCGACAGGACAGTGAGACAATTGGACATAGAACATTTGGGTAGTAGGTGGAAAAGATGTTTCTAAATTTTTTGTTGAACTCCTTGTTCATAACAAATTCAATTCACTATCAAAATAAATTTAAAATATTTTCTTTTATTAGATAAATGCCAGTAATTCAGTATCCAGAAAATGTTCAAACATTTTCTGTAACAGTCGGCCTTCTTTATATTTTTAATTTAATTGTTGGTACTGGAGCTTTAACATTACCTAGAGCATTTCAATCAGCTGGATATATTCTTAGTTTAATTTTGCTTTTAATTTCAGAACTTACAAGGTTTTTTTAAATATTATTATTAAAATAAAAAGAAAATTGTTTTAGTTATATTTCTGCAACATTTGTTATTGAAACTTTGGCAATTGCTAATTATCTTTTAAAAAAGCCTTTAATAAAGCAAACATTATCAGATGAAGATCCAATTTTAACAGAAGAAGATAATGATGATTATAATTCTAATATAAGAAGAGAAGGGGAAGAAAGAACTCACAATCAGAAGCTTGTTTTGAGTAAAAGAATTGAATTGGTTTAAATTTTAATAAAGAATTGGATTTTTAAATTATTTTTTGGGAGTATTTAAGTTTATTTTCTCTAGGCAGAAATGTCTCATATATTTCTTGGAACAGGAGGGACAATATTTACCTATACAATATTAACTGTTTATTTATTTGGTGATTTAGCTGTATATTCTACAATGGTTCCCAAGTCTTTAATGAATATAATTTGTTCTACTTTAAATTCTTCTGCTCCATTAAATTCATCTTTATCTTGTCATAATGATCCTAATGATTGGCTGCATTTATTTAGCAGATTTTCAGTTTATCAATTTTGTATTTTAATTTTTGTTATTTTTTGCTTTCCTATGGTTATTTTTAACTTAAATTTTAATTAAAAAAAATCATTTTTTAAAGATTTTAATGGGAATGGCTAAAACAAAATGGTTACAATTATCAACTACTTTATCTAGATGGACAGGTTTTTATTATTATTTTTTATAATTAAATATAAAGGGAATTAGCGTTTATTTTAATGATTGTAATGGCTATAAATTTACTTTTAAATGATGGTGTAAAAGGTCATCCTCCACCTATTAATTTTCATTCTTTTGGTTCTTTATTTGGAGTAGCTGTTTATGCATTTATGTGTCATCATTCAATTCCTGGGCTTATATTTCCTATACGTGAAATTAAAAATAACTTTAATATTCAATTATTTGGTGTATATACATTAATTTATGTATTTTATTGTGCTTTGTCTTTAACTGGTTCTTTTGCTTTTAAACATACACAAGACATTTATACAATTAATTTTTTGGTAAATAAATAAAAAATAAATATTAATTTATTTTAAACTTTTTAAAGCATGGAGATACAGAAAATATAAACTTTTTGGATTCATTAATTGATTATTTCCTTTCTTTATTTCCTGTTTTTGTACTTACATCTTCATATATAATTGTTGCAATAACTTTATGTAATAATATGCGTGTTTTAATTAAATTATTAATTAATAAAGAATCTGAAAGAATTACTAATAGTAGAAATTCTTTAGAAAATCAAAATATTGGTCAAGCTATTATTGGGTAAATTAATTAATTAAATTAATTTTTTCTTTAAAGTTTTTTAAGTAATGATAATGAACCTTTACTTGAAAATGAATATAATAGTAATGTTAATAATACTTTGCCAATATCTGATGAAGAACAACCAATAAATTTTCATTCATCTAATACAAATATTAATTTAAATTCTTCACAAACATTAAATATTAATTTATCAAATTTAAATAAATATGGAGTTCCTTTAATTATTCTTTTAATCCCTTCATTAATTTCAATGACAACAGATAATGTTTTATTATTAGCTTCAATTACAGGTAAATTTATTTTTTAAATTTAATGTTTTTTTTTATTTCTATTAACTTTATATAAATAATTTGTTTTAACATTTTAAAGATAACAACATTTTTCTTTTATTTTAATTTAATTTAGGTAGTTTCCCTGGTGTTGGCGTTCAGTATATATTACCTGCTTTACTTATTTTAAGTGCTCGTCGAACACTTTTTACTAAAATTGGTTCATCTACAATTCCAACTAATTTATTATCTTCTCCTTTTAAACATTGGTTATGGCCTATAGGAATTCTATGTTGGGCTATTTTTGCTATTTTTATTGTTTCAGCAAATATTTTTCATTTGGGATAAATTATATATGTATATATTATTTTTTAAAAGTATAAAGAGATTATTTTATTCAATTTAAGATTTAATTAAAAAATAAATTCATTTATTAGTCTATTAGGAATTGTTAAAAAATAAATAATTTATGTTCCTAAACAAATTAATTAATTAATATATATAATCAACTGTAAATATTATTATTTTATTTTAGACCCCTTAATTTTTACAAATTATTAAAATGTTTAAAATTAAATTAAAAATATCCATTAAATATCTAAAGAATTTATGTAATTCATCATAATTATTGCTAGCGGGAGAGAAGGAGAATTATTAAAGAAAATAAGAGACACACGACTGCGCACAAATCAAAATATAAAATTATTTTGTTGTGGATTTGTCCCCCTCCTTTTTTATATTTTATTTTTATTCCCGGATCTAAATAAATATACATACCTTCTTTATTTCTTCTTTTTTTTTTTTTAACGTTTTGCAATAAAGAAATAAAATTGGGAAAGAAAATATTTAAAATAGTCAAAAAAAATATTTTTCTTATTTAAATTTATTTAATATTTAACGGAATAAATATATAAATTTAATCCCTATTTTATTAATTGGAATATTCTAAAGGAATAAAAATTTAAAAATGATATAATTTAAAATTAAATGTATTTATTATTTTATTATTACATATTTATTTATTGATCATATTTATTTATTTAATTTAAATAAATAAAAGATTGTTACGTCGATCAAAACAAACAAAATATTTAATAATAAAACTCAGACTATAAAGAGTTACATAATTTATTTATTTATTAGTTATACTACTATACAAGTATTTATTTATGTATTTATTATAATTATTTTTATATACTAAAATTAAATTAATTAATTAATTATTGTTTTATTTTTTTTTATAAATAATTTAATTTGTGTGCCATTTTAATATTTTACTCGTCAATCAATCAATCAAACGAAGAAATAAGCAAAATGCGCGAGAATTAGTTTTTGACTTATTTCTTTCTTTCTTTTTATATTTATTGCAAATACCATCACACATTTATTTTAATAAATCCTTAATTATTATTAATATAATTATTAAATTAACTAAAATTATTCAAAAAAAATATTTCTTTTATTTATATAAATCTTTATAAAGAAGAAAAATGCTAAACAATATTTATTATAAATTAAATAATGCGCATACCTTTTTTCCTTTTTTTCCCATCATTTTCTCAATTTTTTCTTTTTAATTTTACATATTCTATTGTTTGCCTATTTATTTTATATATTCTTTATTTTTTTTAATTTATCTCTGCTTTTTTTGTTTTATTTTTTTAAATTCTTAATGAGAATATTAAAAAATATTAATTATTTTTTTAAAATTAAAATTTAGAACAAATTAAATATTTAGATTAGGCAACAAACTTCTTACTTTTAATATTATAATTAAATAAATATTTATTTAAAAATCTTATTTTTTTAATAACAATTAATTAATTAATTTAAAATTAATTTTAAATATTTATTTTTCTTCCTTTTTTTTTTTTTTTTTTCTTAAATTATTTTCTTTTACTTCCTTATTTTTTCCTTTATTTTTGTATCTCCGCGCATCGACAATGTAAATTTTATTTGAGCAGCACAGGTCATCACCCCCATCTACTAAATACAAATACTGAATATTTATATATCTTCTTTTCTCTTTTCTCCTTCTTCTTCTTTATCCATTTCCTTTTCTTTTTAGTTTTAAAACTATAAAAAAAAGACCATCTCCATTGATGGTTTTTACCTTCAAAATATATATTAAAAAAAAGGGGAGGGGGTACTTCTACTAGTAAAATGACCTTCCCTCTTCCTTCCCTTCTAACTTCCATTTATATTTTAAATAAATGCCTAAATATATTTATTTATTTATTTATTTGCCCTCTTGACGTTTTATATTCTACTTTTAACAAAAAAAGAAAAAATAAATTTTTTACATTCTAATCATTTTTTATTCTAATCAATTAAATTCTAAGTTTTTTAAACTAAAATAATTTTTATATAATTAATTAATTAATTAGAATTATTTTTTTTTTACATTTAATAAAATTAATTAATTTATAATTAATTTCTTTATTAAAAATATCCCACCAACGAAGATCCTTTTTTATTTAAAAATGAACGCTTCATTTAATTTTATTTTTTTAATTCAAATATTTATTTATTTTCTTTGCCTAAAAAAGTGAACATTTTTTAAAGTAAATAAATAAATGGAAAAACTAGTTTTTAAATAAAAACGAGTCAAAAATTAAAATAAAAAATATTTTTTTATTTAATTACTTTATTATAATAAGGAATTATAAAATAAATATTTTTTAAAAATTTAATAATATTCATATATAATATTTAATTATTTATTTATTTTTATATCTCTAATTTTTAAATGCCTTCATCTCCAATACTTCTTTCATTATCAACAATATTTGCTTTGATTGGATTTTCTCTTGTTGTATTAGCTACATTTTCTGATCAATGGTTGGAATATCAGGTTATTAATTTTTTTAAAATAAAATAAAGTATTTTAATTAATTATCTTTTTTATTCCCCATAATTAGCCTTGACCCTTTTTTCTATTTTTTTATAATTTATTTTTGTTTTAATTAAATATAGAAAATAAAGAGAAATAAAAATATTATTAAAGGTTGATCGTAAATTTTTAATTGAAAGAAAATCAGAATTGGACAAAAAATATGAAAGACATTTTGTTTCTGATCCTTTATTTTATTCACGTAATCAAGGATTAGCTCATCTTTGTTTTCCTGATTTAGTGCCTAATTGTTTGTTTATTATTATTAAAAGAATAAAATAAATATAAATAGATTTATTTATTTATTTTTAAAAAGAAAAGAAATTTAATTTCATTTAATTAATTTAATTATTTAAAAGCTATTGGTTCTTATTCAAAGTTTGGATCTGTTTGTATTACTAGTCCAGATTTATGGCCAGATTCAGGACAAACACAGAAATATAATGGAGCTCAAGTAAATAAAAATAATTAATTAATTAATTAATTTTTAGATGCAACGTTTATGGATGCAAAGAGGAATGATTTGTTTATTTATTGTTGGTTTATGTGTTTATATTCTAGCATTGGGTATTGGAATTATTGGTTGTTATAGACGAAGTCCTAAACTTGTTGGATGGACTGCAATGATGTTTTTACTGTCTGGTAGTTTTTATAAAATAATGAAATTTAAAATAAGATTTCTTCAGTATTATTTATGATATTTGGAATGTTACTTTGGCATTATGTAAATTATATGGAACGAAAGGTTTTGGATATTTATCCATTTTATCCTGATTGGCCAAGGGTAATTAATTAAAAAATTAATTTTTATTTTATTTTTTTACCTTTTCCATTAATTAAATTATAATTTATTTTAAGTCATTAAAACAATCAACACGTATAACCTTTGGTTGGTCTTATATTGTTTGCTGGATAGGAATTGGATGTTCAGCATTTACTGCTTTTCTTTTATGGCTTAGTCGGCGAGCAATTCGTGATGAAGAAGAAAGTTTATATGAACAAAAACATGCTCATTATTTACAACAACAATATTATGGTGGAGGAGCTCCAGTAAAAATTTAATTAATTAATTTAATTATTTAAATTTAAATTAAAGTCTGACAAATCACTTGTTCCTTTGACTGCAGCAACACTTCCTCCCCATTATGGTTATGGAACTTATGGTTATGGAGGTTATCCTACTTATTATGGTCATCAATATGCTGCATCTCCTTATGGATTATATGGGGGATATTATGCACCTGTTTAATTTAATAAAAAATTAAAGAAAGAATTTTTTGGAGAAGAAATAATGAAGAAAAGGCCATTTTTATTTAATTCTTTTTTCAATTTTAACCTCTTTTTATTTAAATTAATTTTTAAATTATTTTTATTTAATTTAAAATAAATATATTTTTTTAAAATTATTTAATTAATTACACCTAATTCTTCTCAAAAGTTGTGACCTTAATAATTCTGATTCTTCATTTCCAATAAATACATGTGAAGGATTATCAACTAGACGATAAAGTAATTCACTTAAATTAAATTAAAATTAATTAATTAAATAATTATTTATTTATTTACTTATTACTTAATTGTCCAATACTTAATGCATAAAATTGAAGATTTGGAAATTTTCTAATATTCTTTGCTTGTTCAATTGGATCATCTTGAGAGAAACCTTTATAATAAAATTAAAAATTAAATAAAATTAATTAATTAATTTATAACCATCACTTAAAAGAATTACAATAATTGGAACCTTAAAAAATATTTAAATTAATTAAATTATTTAAATTACCTGTCTTTTACGTTCTTCTAATAATTTTAATGCTTGTTTAAGTGCTTGACCAATATATGTTGTTCCTGTTATATGCCTAACCTTTAATAAATTAATTTTAAATTTAGAATTTAAATTTAATTAATCTATACTTGTTTATTAAATATTTCCATCATTTGCCAATTATTTTTAAAATGATCCCAATCCCATTCAATTTTTTGTAAATCTGAACTAGCAAATTGTAGAAGAGATACACGATGTCCACCATTTAATTTCTTATTATTTATATCTTCATTTAATTCAATATTTTTTAATATTTGTTCTAACCATTCTTTTTGTGTTTCATAAATACGATGAACAGAACCACTTGAATCAACAATAAAAAGAATATCTAAAGGTGGACAAACAACTAAATAAAAAATTAAATAAAATTAATTTTATTTAATTTTAAATAATTAATTAATTATTAAATTAATAAACAAATATTTCTTTTGAATTAAAAATAAATAAAAATTATTTTAATAAATTAGGGAACTGTTATTAACATTTAAACCTTTTATTTTTTATTTTAAATTACCTTTTTGTTTTATTCCAAATATTTTATTTTGTTGTTGTTTATTTGTTGTTGGTGTTGTTGTTGTTTCATAATTAAAAAATGTTGTAAAAGGTTGTTGAATATAATTATTAATTTCAGTTGTTTTATTTAATATTTTATATTTTTTTATATTATTATTTTGAATAAAATTGTTGTTATTTAAATTTAAATTAATTGTTGTTGTAGTTAATGGTATAGGGGTAATTTTTGTTGTTGTTGTATTAATTGGTTGATTAATTTTTGTAAATTTATTTAATCTATTTTTTTTTTTAATTAAATTAATTTAAATTAATTAAAATTTTATTTAATTACCTATTATTATTTATTTTATTATTTTTAATTTTTTCTTCTTCTTCTTCTCTATTAATTTTTTTAATTTTATTTATCATTTCTAACATTGAATTCTTTGGTTGTTTTTCATTATTAAATTCTGAATAAAATTCTATAAAAGGAGTACTTGGCCTTAAACGTTGAGCAATTGCTAAAGGTAATTCTACTTTTACAGGAAATGTTTTTGGTAATTTATTTGTTGTTATTGTTGTTGTTGTTTTAATTATAATTGGATATTTTAATGTTGTAGTTAATAAAGTTGATTTTTTTCCTTTAAAATAAACCTTGTTTTTAAATTTAATATTTACTTGAATGTGAAGGGGTAGAAAAAGCAGAAAAACTCAATGGCTTTTTAATTTGATCAGAATTAAAATTTAAAGAATCTGAAGGGTCAAAAACATCCATTTCATCAGTATTTAATGGAATTTTAAAAGATTTGGCATTATTAAATAGAAGAGATTGTTCTTCTTCATTAATTCTACTATTATTAATATTAATATTTAGCTTAAATAAATATAAATATTTTAATTAATTATTTATTTAAAAAAAAACCTCTTCTTGTTTTTGTATTAATTTATCTAAATTTTATTTAATTAAAATTAAATAAAAAAACCTTCAATATTATTTGCAATAATTATTTCTTGTTTTTCCTTTTCTTTATTAATTAATTTATTTATAATAAAATTTTCTTCTTCTTCATCCATTCCAAGCATTTCTTCTGCTTCTAAATGTCTTTGTTCTAAAAATGCTTCTGAACCACCAAAAATATTTTTATTATTTTTATTATTTAATTCTTCATTATCAGCTAAAGCAAAAGCACCACCATTAATAATTTTTAAATTATTTTTATTTAAATAAGGTCCATTACGTCTTTGTCCATTAAATGCTTCATCTCCTATTCTAGAACAAGCTCTAATACGTTCTGCTTCTGTTAATATTAATTCACGAAGACGAGGCAATTCTTTTAAACTTTTTTTTTTTTAAATAAATTAAAGAAAGGTTTATTTATTTTTTAATTTCTAATAGATATGTTGAAATATTTATTTATTTTTTAAATTTTCTAAACATTTACCCTAGTAGAGATTATATTAAATTATTTAATAATTAATTAAACTTTACCTAAAAATATTATTTTCATTGGAATTATTTGTTGTTTTTCCATCATTAAATAAAACAATAAAAATTTTTAATTCTTTATTAATTTTATTTTTTAATTTTTGTTCAGGTATAATTTCATTAGCTATATTTGGATTATTTGAAAATATTATAATAATCTTAAAAATAAAATTAAAAAAATAATTAAATTATTTTTTAATTACCTTTGCTGCTTCTTTACGATTTTCTCTATCAGTCCTTAATAATTCAGTTTCTGCTTTATGTAAAGCATAACTTTTAATTAAATTAAATAAATTTAATTTAAATAATTACCCAGTTTTAATTGTTTGTTGAAATTGTAATAATTTAAGTCTAATATCTTTTCCTAAGGCAAATTCAGTAAAAGGAAAGCCTGAATATTTGGCAGATGCTACACGTACAGAATCCTTTTTAATTTATTTAAAAGAAAATAATAATTATTTAATTAATTTTACTTGTTCTATAGGAAGAGAATCAATTAATGAAATAGCCCAACGTATATGATCAACATATATTTTATTAATATTATTATTATTATTATTTATTGAATCAAGAAGGAAAACAATATCCAGTTTTGGTTGACAATTTTCTACAACAATTATTTCATCTTTTTATTTAAAAAATTATTATTTTAATAGAAAAATAATTCTTTTTATTAAATATATTTACTTCCTAATTAAAATATTTTTTAATAAACTTACTTTTTTGTCTATTATCTATTTCTATCATTTTATTTTGTTTTATTTCTTCATTTTTATAATTTAATATAATTCGTCCATAATCATCCTTCCAATTATTTTTTCCAATTTGTTTATAATTTAATAAATTATTTTTTTCTTTATTTTCAGTTTTAGATTTAATTAATTCAGTTAAACATTTTGATTTATTTTTAATATTATTTTCTATTAATATTTGTGTTTTATTTAATTCTTTCATGTTTGTTTCATTATTCATTGTTTCGTTGTTTATAAAAAGTTTATTTAATGTTTCTTTTATTTTGTTTGTTGTTTCTGATGTTTTTTCTGTTGTTTTTTCTGTAAATGTTTTTATTGTTTTAGATGTTTGTATTTCTGATGTTTCTTTTAATTTCTTTTCTTCTCTTTCTGTCTCGTTCATTATCTCTACTATTGTTTTCTCTCTTTTTGTTTCATTTATTTCTAATTTATAGTCTTTGTTTCTTAATATTAAATTCTTTTCTTCTTCAATGTTTTTAGTTTCATTATTAAAAATATTTTTTATAAATTTATTTTCTTCCGTTGTATTAAAAGTTGTTATTTTATTTTTTATTAATTCTTCTCTTTCTAAGGTTGTTATAGTACTTTCTGTAATTTCTAAAGGTATTTTTAATTTAATTAAATTATTTGTTTGAATTGAAGTATTATTTTGTATTAATTCTTCTTCTTTTGATTCATTTTTTATTAAAAAATTATCTAAATTCGTTTCAATTTTATTATTTTCTAAAAAATTATTTTCATAATTCTCTTCATAATTAATTGTTTTATTTATTTTATTTTCTTCAATTAAATTATTTATTTCTTCATTCTCATTTATTTCTTCACCTGAACCTTCTTTATTATCTTCTTCAATATTTTCTTCTTTTTCTTCTTCTTCTTTTTCTTCTTCCTCCTCTTCTTCTTCAGATTCAATTTCTTCTTCATTTTCTATTTTTTTATTTTCATCATTTATTATTAGTTCTTTTTCAATTTTATTTTTGTTTTTATTTTTTTGAAAAATTTCTGATTTTTTATCCATCATTAATAAAGAATCTAATTGTTCTAAACTAGCATTTAGAGGCCAATCTTCTTCATTATAAATTTTGTGATTTTGTTCATCATCATCATCACTTGGAATTAAATTTTGTTGTTCTAAAACTTTTTCATTTTCCAATTTTGTTGAGAAAATATTTTCTAAGAAAATTAAAATAATTAATAAATAGTAGCAATAATTAAAGGAGAATTGAATAAATAACATTAATATTTTTAAATTATGAAAGTCAAATTAATAAAAAAATAATAATTACTTGAAATTAATTTTTATTAAACAATAATAAGCTTTAAACAATATTTAATTTTTTTATTTTCTCCGTTTTCTCATCAATCAAAGCCGGGTTTTACTTTCATTTTAACCTTAACCCAAAGAATGATTTCTTAAAAAATAGGTCGTTGTTTTTTATCTGCGTGAGAAAAATATTAAACATATTTATGTAATAAACGTTGTTCCGGCTTTAAAAACTTATAATAATGAGAAACAGATCTTTAAAATTAATAAATAATTTACATAAGAAGGGTAATATAAGATAAAAATAAAGAGTTTAGATTTAAATAGGTCCTAAAGGTTGAATACCCTTGAATTCAATCGACGATCATTTTTTTAACAAAGTGATTCAAATTCGATGTTAATACTGACGAAAATAACAAAACATAATCAAACATTAAGATATTTAAAATTATGTGTAGATTACTGTATGAAACTGTGGAACTATCCGGCGATTAAATGTCTTCTTCACAATTTATAAATATTCTATAAAAATTTAGCTTTCGATGGATTTTTAATGTTGAACTCGACTTTATTGTTCTATTTTGGGAGACTGACAAAACGAATATTTAAATTATTAATCTTTAATAAATTAAAATTAATTTTGCAGATATTATTTATTCTTGTAAAAAATAAGTCTAATGACAAAACGAAAGCGGATTTTATCTGATTCATCAGATGATGATGAAATGGATTTTGAAGAAGAGGAGGAGGAAGAAGAGGTTTTTCATTTTGCTTATAAATTTAGTTTTATTTTAGAAGGAATCTCGTCGTTATCCACGACGTTCTAGTAATAAACTTACCTCGTCGAAGAGACCCTTGCGTCGATCGCTTCGAATGAGGCGTCCTATGCATTTGTATTCAGAGGATGAATTAGATTTTGAGGAAGAGGAGGAGGAGGTTTTTTGATTTTCCTTTAAAAATTAAAAAATTAGAAGGAATCTCGTCGTCATACGCGACGTTCTGCTAATAAATTACCTTCCTCAAAAAAGCGTCCATTGCGTCGATCTCGTCGAATGCGTCGTCAAGTTTTTACACGGCAAACCGACTCAATGCTAATGTCTTGTAAAATTAATCATTTGCAACGTCTTCCTATTAATTCTGTTTTGGACACTAGGAAAAATCAATGTTTTTTCTTTTGTTTACCTATTTTTCTCTTAAAATTTAGCTCATCCTGTCGCTCCTCGACGACATCGAAAGCTTGACCATTGTTCAAGCAGTACTGGTTCGTCTACCTCTTCTACTTCCTCTAATGAAGAAAATGCTGAAGTAACTCATAGTAACCATTCTTTACGACACAGAGGTATTCCAAATGATTTACGAGAAGAAGAAACTTTTGAGAAAAGAAAACTTAAGTCCTTGATGAAAGGTCGCCGTGAGCTTATGCCTACAAACATAAATGGTATTTATAATTTATTGTTATTTGGCAGTTTTGTGCATTTTATACGAATTAACATCAAACTTGCAAGACTTTCTCATTTTAGTTTTATTATTTTTTATTTTAACTTAAAGAAAAGGAGCTAAAGACAGGCTCACTTCTTGCTATAGCACAAGAGAATCTACGCCATAGAGCTAACCGATCAAGTTGTGCTGATATTGACCCTATGAGTGTTGACCATGATGTGGGTTTTGAACAAATTGGTGGACTGTGGTATTTCTGTTATCATTTTTATTTATCATAATTACTTAAGTCGTCATATTCAACAACTTAAAGAAATGTGTTTATTTCCACTGCTTTATCCACATATTTTTGAACATTTCAACATTCAAGCTCCTAAAGGGGTGCTCTTTTATGGCCCACCTGGTTTTTACTCTTTTCACTTTGAAATTGAAGATTTATAGGAACTGGAAAGACATTAGTGGCTCGCGCTTTATCGAATGAATGTAGCAGATCGAATGGTGAAAAAAATACTTCAGGTGATGATACAACTACTTCATCCTCTGCACGCAAACGGGTTGCATTTTTTATGCGCAAGGGTGCTGATTGCTTGAGCAAATGGGTATATTTTTGAAGATTCTATTTTTACTTATTTTTATAAAAGGTTGGAGAGTCAGAACGTCAGCTACGCCTTCTCTTTGATCAAGCATACAAAATGAGACCTTCAATAATTTTTTTTGATGAGATTGATGGACTTGCACCTGTTCGTTCCTCACGTCAGGATCAAATTCATTCATCGATTGTCTCGACACTTTTAGCTCTTATGGATGGAATTGATTCTCGTGGAGAGGTTTTTTGTTAATTTTTTAACTTAAATAAAATAATTTTTAAGTTATTTATGAATAATTTTATTGTATATACTCTTAAAATGTTGTTAACTTTTTTTCTGATTAGGTTATCGTTATCGGCGCGACTAATCGACTTGATTCAATCGATCCAGCTTTACGTCGACCTGGGCGTTTTGATCGAGAATTGCGTTTTGATTTACCCGGTTGGTTATCTAATTAAAATAATTAAAATTAGATGTATCCTAAAACATAATACAGAAAACAGAACAAAATAACAAAAAACATATTTAATTTTCTTTTACTTATGGTGAATAAAAGCCATTTAGAAATTTGGAAAAGCATCGTTGCTTTCTTTTAAATTTAACATGTTTAAATTTAACTTCGACTAACTTAAAAAATACCCACAAGATATAAAAGCTCGCAATCAAATTCTGCAAATTCACACACGCAAATGGCCAAAAGAATGTCAACCATCTTCTGAGTTGCTTGACTGGTTAGCAGATCAAAGTAGTGGTTATTGTGGGGCTGATTTGAAGGTTAGATAGATAATATTGTCTTTTTATTTATTTATTAGGCCCTTTGTACTGAATCTGTACTTATAGCAATGAGAGAACGTTACCCTCATGTTTATATGACTGAGGATAAATTACTTCTTGACCCTAAACAGATTAAAGTTTCTCGGCAACACTTTGTAGATGCCTTACGAATTATTTTACCTGCATCAAGAAGAGGTTTTTTAATTAATTTTTGAATCAGAATTACAATTAATATTTTTTTTTCTCTAGATGGAACGCTAATTAGCTTGAATCGTTCTAACAAAGCAAGCTTTTCTACATTAATTATGCCAACAATTATTGAATTGTTAAATTCTAAAATCCCTGTTGGTTATCAAAGGAGAGAGGATGATGATGTTAATATTCACAAAGCTGTTGGAACATCTAATAATACAGTTACAAGAGATAAACAATTGGAACAAGTTTTGTTAGGTTTAAAAGCTCGTTCTGCTGTACCTGCATGTACGATTTTACTTTTATAATATTTTCTAAATACCCTTTTTCAGCCCGTTTACTGTTTTACGGATCTGGTTCTCTTGGACAGGGAACACATTTTTTGCCCGCTTTGCTTTCTCGTCTTGATCATTTACCAATATTTTCACTTAATTGTGAACAGTTATTTTCTGGTGGTATTACTGGAACTCCTGAAGAACAGATTCAACAAACTTGTCGACGAGCGCGTTTAGCAACTGGTCAGGGAACGCCTGTTGTTTTGGCAATGCCTGACCTTGATTTATTGGAAGAAGTTTTACCGACTCCAAGTTGGAAGATGGTAATTTAGATATTTAATTTGTTAATTATACGTTAACGGCCGTCTTAGAGAATGGTGATTTGGCATTAAACCTTTAAAATTTTTTCCTTAATAATTTCTTTCAGATTATATTAATTTTTTATTAGTTGGTTTCTTCATTATCTTCCTTTACGGGTTTCAACTCGGCTTTTTTACTTGCTGCAGTTCAAACGGACTACGAATATCTTTCTGAAGATATTAAAAATCTTTTCCGGTCCCGGCATACATTCCAAATATTACCTCCCAATTATAGTGCAATTACTGAATTTTTTGATGCAATTATTAATCAAGCTACTGAGCAACCATTTTGTTTTAAAAGTAACAATTTATAATAAATAGACAAGAAAATAAAAATTATATTTTACATTTAAATTGAAAAAGTTATTTTGTTGTTCTTTAATAAATACCGTTTAGTTCGAGACTATCCAGAGCCACCGAAAGCCAAACTTATAGATCCTGCTCATCAACCACCTGTCAGACGAGTTAACAAAGCTGAGTACAAAGAATTAAATAAAATATATTCTCAAATGTTGCGGGAATTTCGTATTTTTCTTCGAGATTTGTTACGTAAGTTTTTAACTTTTATTTAAAGTGGTATTAAGTTTGCAGGTCAACTAATTCGTGACCAGCGATTTAAATGTTTCCATCTACCTGTTGACAAATCTGACGTTCCAGATTATTATGATATTATACAACACCCAATGAGCTTAAGTCAAATGGTTTATTTATTTTTTAAATTAGTTTTACTTTTTATTTTATTTAGATGCTCAATATTGACATGTGTAAATATGATTCACCTGAACCATTTTTGATCGATTTGAGGCTTATCCGTGATAATGCAATTGAATATAATCCTGACGTCGAAATGGAGGACCTGCAAATTAAACACACTGGTCGATGGTTGGTAGAGATGGCGGAGGCATTATTTGAAATTGAATTAAATGATGACTTTAAGGAGAAGTTGGAGGTTTTATAACTAAAATTAAATAAGATTAGGCTATTCTTTAGGATGCTCGAATTCTTTTAAAAGAAGCTGAGCATAGTTTAAAACAACAAGAGGAAGAAAAAAATGAACAAACGAGTAATAATGACTCTCCTCATCACTCTCCCGTCATGAATGGAGATATTGAATCAAGTATTAATAACGGTGATGATGATGAATCAAATATTGATGGTGATGATGAGAGACCAGTTTTTACACTGGATATGGATTATTTAAAAGCTGTTGTGGAAAAGGTATGTTGATTTTATAGTTCGATATTATTTTTATTTTAAAGGCAGTGAAAAAATCGAGCACTGAATTATGGCCTGTTCCTGTTATTGAAAGCCTTGGCGAGTTTTTTTTAATAATATATGGGTTTAAATGAAACATTTAGGTGCCGAATTAGAACAAATAATTGGCGAATTCCGAAATGAATGGGATCGCTCTTCACTTCCAAAGCGTCTGTTATCATGTGTTAAGAACTTTCGACTCTAAACCAAATCTGTCTTAATCTCATTTTTGATTTATAATTTGTTTAATTTTGCTAATTCAGAAAATTTTTGATTTATGTGTATAATTGAATAAATTCGTTATAATTTTTTTATATTTTGGAACTTAATTAATTTAATTTAGGAATCTTACATGGCTTAACTAGAGCAGGAATCCTAGAAATTACTAATTTAATTTAAAATTACATAATTATAAAATAAACAAAAATGATAATAAAAATACGGTTATTAAAGCAAAATAAGGTAGATAGCTTGGGATTTTTGGAAGCTCTCCTGCTGATTTTGCAGTTGTCGTTATAGGCCAAGGCCATATAGCAGGAGTAACAGATGGAGAAATCAATTGTACAGTGCCTTGTGATCCCCCCTCGATCACAGGAATAGTACAACAACTTAAATAAATTTAAATGAACAAATATTTAGAAGATTTAAAATTAATTTCTAACGTTCCATGAACACATTCTGTACTTGGGTTCTTTTCAACACAAGATTTATTGTCTGTACAAGGCAAGTTTGTTGTAAAACCATGATTAGCACAAAGACCCCACATTAGACAGGGCCAATCCGAATGAAATATATATGGGGGAATACCACAAATGTATCGAGAGAATTGACGCTTTTTTCGTTCAATTATTGTTTCTGTATTTTGTTTTTCCTTTTTTCTAATAATGTTGTCAAACTTAGCTGAAGCTAATAAGGAAAATAAATAATGAAGTAATAAAAAATAAACAAAAATATTTAACAGGAATATCTTCATAAGTGGAGTAATTTATATAAATTTATTATACATACATATGTATATGTATACATAAAATGGCCATTTATTGTAAATTAGATTTATTTAACGTCTTTCTCATTACCTCAAATCAATTGCAATCATTATGCGTTCGCATATTATTGTTGACGCAGCCGCTTTTTAAATATTAGTTTAATTAACCCCTAAATAATTAAAATTTTATTTTTTCTCGCTTGTTGATCTGTTTTAAGTTCCTTAACATGTTAAATTCCAATCCCGCTAATTCGGATCATTGTAATACCTAAGTAAGTAAATATTAAATAGAAATACTTAAATAGAATTAAATACTTTATTTGGCATTCTGTTAATTATTTTTATGAGAATTCTGGATTTTTTTACATAATTCTTTGTATTTATGTATTTTACATATTTTATTTCAATATTATATTTTTAGAAGTTTTAGATTAATATTCTTAAAATACATTTGATTCAAAAATGTCAATCTTGGATAAAATCAAAGATATTGAAGATGAGGTTTTTTATTTAATTTTTTAATTTTAACTAATTTTTTTAGATGGCAAGAACGCAGAGGAACAAAGCTACAATGGTTTTTTTTAATTTAGAATATTTATACAATCACTATTAATTATTTAAAATTAAGGGACACCTTGGCTTGTTAAAAGCTCGGCTTGCTAAACTCCGTAGAGAGTTAATTAGTCCAAAAGGTTTTATTGATTTTTTAATAATATTTTTAGTTATAGGATTAGCATTTTTTCTATTTTGATTGTTCTTCAGAATTTAAATTGAAATTTTCTGTTAATAATTTTTTATTCCTTAATCCTCTCGATTTTTTAAATAATTACATAAGATTTTAAAATATTTCCATTTAGTAGGATGATATTTACATTAAAAATAAATTTTAATTTTTTTTATTTTTAATTTAATCTTTCAGGTGGTGGTGGAGGTGGTGCAGGTGAAGGATTTGATGTTGCTAAGACTGGAGATTCTAGAATTGGTTTTGTAGGTTGGTTAATTATTTTAAAAGTTTATATAGTTTATAAGCAACGTTTTTAAAATCAATCTATATTTTTATAAAATTCTGAAGACTAGGAAATCTTTTCTTCCTTCAAAACATTTATTTATAATTTTTTTGAGTAAGAAAATATTTTATTTCTTTTTATTTTCTATAATTTATTAATTTTTAATATCATTAACATAAAATCACATATTTATTCTAATATTTTTTTTTAATTATTTTTCTTCTGTGCTAGTTGTTTTTTGAATCATTGGAGATTCCAAAAGCCTTTCATAATGATGCCTTTCAAGAATAGCACTCTCATCTTTTTCTTCCCCTTCATCACTTTCTGGACTACTTCCATTTGTTGTTGCATTACTTTTCCTTCTATTTTCATTTTTATTTGTATTTAAATAATTATTTGGTAATTCTTTTCTTCTTTCATTTTCATATTTATTATTTTCATCTATTTCTTCTTCTCCTTCATTTCCCAATTCTAGTTCAGAGTCTGTTTCACTTGCTAGTAAAAGTAATTTTCCAAGTAGTTTCTTTTTATTCTAAATTAATATTTATTTTTTGGCTAATTAATTATTTATTCTTAAACATTATTCTTCTTGGATCTTGACTTCTCCCCCTTTGCTTAAATTTATCTTTGATGAGAAAACTAGGAAGTTTCTATTTTATTAAGTTTTAAACCTTATTCTTGAGGTTATCCAACAATTGATTTTTTGGTTGTACTGTTGCCAATTGAGTAATAATTACAGATTGATCATCACCTAAAGGTACAGGAGTATCTTCTCTTGTATCATTAAAAGTTTCCTCTTCCCCATCTTCATGTTTTTCATCTCTACTTCCCCTTCTAGATTTAGGCCTTTCAAATGGATGTGGCTGACCTAATCTAAATTTAGGCCTTTCAATAATATCTGATGAAGCAGAAAAAAGCAAAAATTCTCCATCATTTGGTTTATTCTGAAAATTGGAATTTTTGATTTAAAATAATATATCATTTACCATAAATATATCTTTATTTGTATGTTTAGGTAAAGTAGTAATCTCAGTTGTTGTTCCCTCATCTAATACAACACTTGGAATTGTTCTATTAATTGTCCCAATATTTTCAGAAAATGAGAAACGTTTATTTGATGTTTTTCTTGTCGGGGTGGTTGTTGGTGTTTTTGTTTTTAGTGAAAATCTAAAATTAATTCTTTGTTGATCTTCATCAGAAGAAATTGGAGATCTAATGTTATTTGGAGAAAGAAGAAGACTATGCCTTTTTTGTTCTATTCTTTGTTTACTTGTTGTTGTATTAGATAATAGAGATGATTGTCTACGTCGTCTACTCATGTCTATAATTTCAAAATTTCCACTACCTTCATTATTATATTCTTCATCATTAAAACGGCTATCTTCTCTTGGAAGCTTTAAAAAAGATTTAATTTATTTAATTTAATTATTCTAGAATAAATAAAATACTTGAGAATGATCACACATAAAGCTATTTTGATAAGCAGCTGAACGGGAAGATGAAGAAATAGCTTCATTTTCTATTTCATTATTATTTATTATTTTATTTTCTCCTTCTTCTCTAACAGTTTTATTATTTTCTTGTGAACATTTTGATATTTTTTTAATTTTATCTCCTATGCTACTTCCCCTTTTTCTCCACAAACGTTTTAACGAATTTGATTCTCTTCTACTACTCCTGACTGATTTTGTTTCTACTGAACGTTGTCCACTAGTTAATTGTCCATCTTCTTCTTTATTTGAAGAGGTTGAAGCAAATAAACGATCAGTACATGTCCCATAATTTCTTGATCCATTACTTTTTTTCTTTCTATTTTCTGTTGAAGGAGTAGTTGTTCCGTTACTTTTACAGGTTTTTTGGCGACATTTACTTTTTGTAATATCACTAAACATTAAATATTTAATTTTTTAATCTAATTATTTTTATTAACTCACTATATAACTTTAACAATTGCTATTGTACAACAAATTGTCATTAGAATTGCTATGACAGCGATAATTAAAATTAATCTTTAATAATTAATATTAAATGGTTATTTCTTTTAAATTAATTTTTACTTCAAATTATCTGCTTGTTGTCGATTCTTTTTTAATTTTTCAATACCAATTTGTTCAATTTTTATTCCTCCCAATACACGTGAAAGAGGGGCTACTTGTGCAGAAAGTATATATTTAATTGTTTTTGGAGAAAGTGTTAAGGCTGAATTTATTCCACTTAAAGTATTTGACATTTTTAGGACAACAAATGATAATTGTATTCTAGATCTTCCTGGGGGATAAATAACACGAAGAATAATTACATGTTCACGTGTTAAGGAAGGACCACCATCATCAATTATTAATGGAATTTGATCTTTAAAAAAATAATTTATTTATTTATTTTCTTACCATTTAAATTATCTAATTCTCTTGAATTTGTTTCTTGTTTTAATCGTTGACTTCTCATTTCTGCCAAAGTACCAGGACATTCATCAGGCATTGATTCACAATAACGACTTAATATTTGTGAAATTCTTCGTCTTAAATATTGTTCATAGGTTTCATTTGTGTATAATAAGGCAGTTATATTAAAATCACGAAGAACAATTTTTACAACGTCTAAACTGTTTCCCTTTAATTTTAAAATAAATAAAATAATTTTAATTAATTTTCTTTCCCTTACTTACTTCAATAAATTCATTACAATTAGGAATATTTGAAATATCCAAATTACCCAAAGAACGATTACAAATACATTCATGTTCATCCCCTACATTACAAATTAAATCTTCTTTTTTATTCCTTTCAAATTTTTTTCCTCCTCCTCCTCCTTTTCTTTTTGCTGGAAATGCTTCCAAAATTGAAATTAAGAATAAAAATATAATTATAGAAAATGTTAATAATTTTAATGAAAAATCAAATTTAATTTGTTTTTTATTGCTATTAATTATTTTAATATTTTTTGTTAATTTTTGTTGTTTTAAATTTTGTTGTTTTATTCTTTTACTGTTGTCATTAATTATTCTTTTAATTTCTGTTGTTATTCCCATTTATTTTTTAAATATTTTTTAATAATAACCTAATAACTCTATGAACAACAAATAATAATTTAAAAATTTTTTTAATAAAAATAAAAAATATTAAAATTATTTATTTTTAAAAAATTATTTATAAAAATCTTTAATTTGTATTTTGTGTGTAAATTTTAGGGGATTTTAAAGAATATTTGTAAGAATTATTTATTAAATAATAAATAATATTTTTAGATTTCTATTTAATTAATTAATTATTTTTTTATTTTGTAAATTAATTAAAGAATATTTTAAAGCTAAATTTTAATTTAAAAATTAAAGGATTATCTAAATATTTTGAAAAATATTCTTAAATTAATTTATAAATTAAAAATTAATTTTAAAATAATATTTTTTGAATTTTATTAAAAATCAGAATGATTAATTAATTTTAGCAGTTAATTAATTTTAATTAATTGCTTTTATGTGAAAGGGGGTTATTTGCTTTTCTACACTTTTTCCGTAAATTATTGATGTTTTTTTTTATTTTGAGAAGGTGGCATTTGCGGAACAGATTCACATTTCTTTAAAAAAAAAATTTTTTAAAGGGGATTTACTAGTAAAGTGCATTTGATAGAGAAATATTTTCTTGGCGGCTGCTGCTTGGCAGCAACTAAGTAAGTATGTCTATATATATATATTTTGTATTTTGCCTAGTATTATTTAGTAGTAGTAAAGGACCATTTGTCTCATGTTTCTGTCAGTCACTTCAGACTGACTTCAAACAAACTCTCTTTCTTTTTTTTTATTTTTTCTTTCAATGTTTTTAGCTAAAAATATATTTATATGTAAGGAATTAAATTAGTTAGAATTTAAATAAAAAATAATTATTTTAATAATTAAAATTTAAGAAAATAAATATTTTTAAAAGATTTCTTAAAATTTAAAAATAAATTTTTTTTAAATTTTGCATTTTTCACGTTTTTATCGAACATCTTTATTTTATAAAATTCCCACGAGAGGAAAAAAATATATATAAAGTTGGAAGATATAATAAATAAATATTTAGAATAAAAGAAAATAAATAAATAAATAAATTGATGTTTATTTTTTGGCAAAATAATTTTATATTTCCCAACAAAATAAAATAATTTATTAAAATAAATAAATTATATGAGTTAATTATTTTTATATTTATATTTAAATAAAAAAGTGAAAATTAGACTATATATATATTTTTTAATAAATTTTAAAAAAGGTTTCTTTTTTTAATTAATAAAGAATTAAATATTAAAATTATATTTATATATTTTAAATTAGGTAGAAGAATAAAAGAGGGAATTTAATAAAATAAATATTTTAAATAAAAATTAATTAATTTAAACAAAATTAATTGGAATAATTTATTTTAAATGTCTAAAACACAATTTTATTATTTTTATGCATTTTTGTTTTTATTTTTTCTCAAATTATAATAAGAAAAAAAGAATTTACGTAAAAAGACTTTACAAGGAAAAAATGTTTATTATTTCGTTTGAAGTAAAACAAGGAGAAAAAATAAAAGAATTTGAGGGAAACTTTGGGTAGATATGTTGTAGCTTTTAAGATATTTACTATAAGAAATGTATTTTTTACTTTTACTTTTTTTAACGCTCAGAATTTTTTTGGTTTTGGCTTGAAGTTTTAAATGAAAAAAAAATTGGAAAAATGATAAAAACAAAATTATTTATTTATTTTTACTTTAAATTCATTTAAAATTAATTTCTTTATAATTTTCTTATCAGTTTAGATTAAGCCGATTTTTATTTTAATAATTTTGGTCTTTTTAAAATGATTGGAAGATTTTATTAGTTTTTTTATATAAAAGGAAAAATAATTTATTTTAATTAAAAATTATTTTTCTAAATTAATTTTTACCCAATTAATCCGTTCCCATGGATTTATTTAAATAAATATTTATTCATATATTAGTTGTGTTATTTTTTTACCCATCAACTAGCCTTATATATAACATTCTTTTTTAGTTTAAAAAAGGGAGATATATGGAAGAAAAAAGGGAAGAGAGATATTCAATAAATAAATAAATACATTGTAATTGTAGGAATACATTCCTTTTTTTGCTTGTCAATTTCCTTCCCTTTCTTTTGTGACATTTTTGTTTTTTATGTTATTTGATGTTTTGTTTTCTCCCAACTACATATATATAATTGTGTCATAGTTGGGTGTTAAATGTCAAATAAAAAAAACTTTTAAATAAAAACTTATTTCCAACGTTGGAAGCTTTCTTTTCTATAAATTATTCTTTTATTATTATTTATTTTAATTATCATTAAATTTACAAAATAAAGATTTATTTATTTTTAATTTTAATTTAGGCTTTCCTTCTGTTGGAAAATCAACTTTACTTTCAAATATTTCTGGTGTACATTCTGAAGTTGCTGATTATGAATTTACTACGTTGACTACTGTACCAGGTCTTATACGTTATAAAGGAGCTAAAATTCAACTTCTTGATTTACCTGGAATTATCGAAGGGGCAAAAGATGGGAAAGGACGTGGTCGACAAGTTATTGCTGGTTATTAATTAAATAATTAATTTTAATTATTTCTTTTAAAGTTGCCAGAACTTGTTCTCTTATTTTAATGGTATTAGACGTTACAAAACCTTTGAGACATAAAGAATTATTAGAATATGAATTGGAAGGTTTTGGTATTCGTTTAAATAAAAAACCTCCAAATATTACATTCAAAAGAAAAGACAAAGGAGGATTAAATCTTAATTGTGTGGTAATTAATTCTAAACAATTTACAATTAATAAAAGGTCCCTCAATCTGAATTGGACTTGGATACAGTTAAGGCAATATTAGCTGAGTATAGAATTCATAATACAGACATTGTACTTAAATACGATGCTACAACTGAAGATTTAATTGATGTTATTGAAGGGAATAGGTTTAAATAATTTAAATATTTTTAATTAATTTTTAGAGTTTATATTCCTTGTATTTATGTTCTTAATAAAATTGATCAAATAACAATTGAGGAATTAGATATTCTTTATAATATTCCCCATTGTGTTCCAATATCAGCACATCATAAATGGAATTTTGATGATTTAATGGAGAAAATATGGATTTATTTAAATTTAATAAGAATGTTAATTTAATTTTTAAATTTAATTAAATTCTTTTCTTTTTTTATTTATAGTTATACAAAGCCTAAAGGTCAATTACCTGATTATGAATCCCCAATTGTTTTAAATGCTGATAAACGAATAATTGATGATTTATGCATGAAAATACATAAATCATTGGCTAAAGATTTTAAACAGTTAATATTACTATAAAATAATAATTAAATTAAATAATTTTTTAGTGCCTTAGTTTGGGGTAGAAGTGTTAGACATACACCTCAAAATGTTGGAAAAAGTCATATTTTAGAAGATGAAGATGTTGTTCAAGTAATTAAAAAATAAAAAGAATTTTCTTTTTAATTATTTGTTTTTTTTTATTTATTTATTTAGTAAAAATAATTGCAAGCCAAATAATAGTAATAAAGATTATTTAGTTCTTTTTTTTTTTGTTTGTGTATATCAAATAAATTACTTTTTTCTTCTTTTTTTTTTAATTACTTTTTTGTTGTTGTTTGTCCACTATTTTTTATATTTTATTTTTTTAATAAATATATTTTAATAATAAATAAAAATTAAAGACCATTTTACCTTTAATTTATTAAGTTTTTTTAGAAATTATAAAGAATTTTTTTTTACCTTTAATTTCCTTAATAAATATTAAAATAATCTCTCTATTTTCATTATGAAAATTTAAGGAAAGATGGGGTATAATTTTGTCTAATTAAAATAATAAATATTATAATTATTTTATCACAGAGAAATTAAATAATATTTGTAGTGTAAATATGTAGTATATTAAATTAATTAAATAAATAATTTATTATTATTATTTTTTTCTAAAAAATATATTATTTAAAATTAATGTTTTGTAATGTTTAAAGAATCATTTGATTTTAAGCATTTTTTCTTTTTCTCTTTTTTTTTAATAATTATTTTTTAATTATTAAAGAATAAAATGTCTTTAAATGGAAATAAATATTTTGAAAATATTTTAATTAACAACGATAATTTAATTGAAAATGGTTATAATAATTGTTATATTTATTCAGATAAATTATTAAATGAATTATTAAAGAAATTAAAAAATGAAGAAATTATTTGTTTTTTTAATGCTAAAATATTTCAAAATGGAAATTTTGTGGATAAACAAGTAAAATTTAATTAATTAATTAATTAAATATTTTTTTAAAAGATTTCATCTATTTTAATTTGTAATGGAAAAATAATTGAAAACAAAAAGGATTTAAAACCAACAATTTTTATTAATTGTAATGGTTTAATTATTGCACCAGGATTTATTGATATTCAATTAAATGGAGCTTTTGGCGTTGATTTTACTCAAATTTGTTCAGAAAATTATGAGACATTTGAAGAAGAAAATATAAAAAAAATGTTATTTGTTAAAAATAAATTATTACAATATGGGGTAAAATAAAATAAATTAATTAATATTTATTTTTTAAAGGTAACTTCTTTTTGTCCAACAATTATTTCTACTCAACAAAAAGTTTATTTTAATTGCCTTAAATTAATTGAAAAAATGAAAACTTTAAATAATATTTCTGCTCAAATAATTGGTAAATAATTAATTTTTATTTATTTTATTTAAATTTAATTTCTTTTTTATTTTATACTTAATCTTTTATTTAATTTTAATTAATTTATTTTTTAAAGGTGCTCATTTTGAAGGACCATTTATTAACCCTAAACGTTCAGGATGTCATCCAATTGAATTAATATTATCATTTAATAATATTAAACAACCAATTGATTTATTTTATTCAAATTCTTTTATTAATTTAATTTCCAATTTATCAATTGTTACTTTAGCCCCAGAATTAGAAAATTCAGAAAATGCAATAAAAATACTTGTAAATAAAGGAATACGTGTTTGTATTGGGCACTCTAATGCAGAATTAAATATTGCAGAAAATGCTTTAATTAATGGAGCTACTGGAATTACACATTTATTTTGTGCAATGTCTGGGGTTAAAAATTAAAATTAATTTAATTAATTAATTTAATTTAATTAGTTTCATCATCGAACTTCAGGAATAATTGATTTACTTTTATCTACAACAAATAATTTAAATAAATTTAATAAAGAAATATATTATGGAATTATTGCTGATAATATACATTTATCTGAATCATCTATTCAATTAGCCTTTAGTTTAAACCCTAACGGGGCAATTTTAGTTACAGATGGAATTTCTGCTTTAGGCTTAAATGAAGGAAAATATACTCTTGGAAATAAAATAATTAAAGGTTTTTTTCTTTTTAATTAATTAATTAAATAATTAATTTTTAGTTAAAGGAAAGAAAGCAATTGTTGAAGGAACAGATATTTTAGCAGGAAGGTTTTTAATTTATTTTAATTTAAATTATTTAATTTAAATAATAAGCGTTGCTTCAATGGTTGATTGTATTAAACATTTCTCTTCTTGTATAGAAAAAAGATTTAAAAATAAAGGATTAACTGCTGCATTAAAAGCAGCAACATTTACTCCTGGTATTTATTTAAAATAATAATTTAATTATTTTTATTTTTAAGCAAATTTTCTTGGAATTCAACAACAAAAAGGAACACTTATTACAGGAAGTGATGCTGATTTTGTTTTAATAGATGAAAAGAAAATGGAAATTATTGCAACTTTTATTGGGGGAATTAAATATTTTGATTTATATGAAAATAATTAAATAATTATTTTATTTAAAAATTGTTACGATAAAGAGAGAGAGAGAGAGAGAAAAAGAGTAAATAGACTTAAAAATTATCCTTTTACATACATATATTTCTAAACTTTTAATTTCATTTTAAATAAACACAAGAGAATTTCGTTAAAAAATTTTTTTCTGGCCAGTACTTTATTGTTATTAAGTCTGTTTATTTCTGTCAAATTTTAGTCAATGTATACCTTCTGTAAATATTCAGCATCTACAGATTCATCCTCAGCGGACTTTTCTTGTCGCTCAAACGGCGTCATTCAAATATCAGCCCTCAAACGACTTCAAATGCAGCTTTAAAATAGTGAGAAAAAGAGTTTAGAATTATTCCCAAAGGCAAAAAATTCTTTTATTTGTAATTTTAATTTAAAAGTAAATATGTATACATGTTGTACATAAATATTATTCTGACATTTCTATATATTAAAATTCATTATTTCTGAATTTTTAGAGAGCATTTAGAATCGATTACCAGAAGAGATTTGCAACTCACCTTTTACATTAATTAACTAAAATGGACGCGGGTTCATATGAGATTCATGTAATAATTATCTTTTTATCTAAATAGCTTCTTTAATTAAAAAAATGCTATTTATCAAAGATCCTGAAATTTCTTCTTTAGGGAGCCGTTCTCTCTCCTCAATCTGTGCAACCAGTTACAAGGGGTGTTGCTGGAAAAAAGAATGTAGAGCCGATCGAATTCAATCTCACGGAGCACGCGTAAATTTTATTTAAGTTTACATTAATTTATTAAATAAAGTGACACCTCAAATAACAAACGCAATCGTGGTCTTCGTCCGACTCTTTGGGAAGATTTTCAATATAGGGCTGACAATTTTAAATTTTGGCTTTCTACCAGATGCTGTACTTGTCTCTCGTTTGTTCCATCTTTTGCGTTAGTTTTAATTGCCGCGGTGCTGATAATGCTACTTGTTGCGACAATTCCTCTAGCATTTGCGCTCACATATTCGAGTCCACAAACAGGAAACATTGACAATAAGACTTCAGAAGATGGTGGATCATCATCCGACAATGCAATTGGAGACAAAGTATTTTTTATCTCAACTTTAAATCTATCATAATTTTAAATCAGTTTAATTTTTTTGTTGACCGTGAACATTCTTCATGGCCTGAATTAAAGGAAGTGCTTAAGTATCAGGATTGGGAGGAACATACACCTCTTTTGACAACTGAATTTCTTCCAAAGAATATTAGTAGTTGTACTATTTATGGATTTTCTTGTACCTCTCAACCGGTTTTTTATCTTTTGGTAAATTATTGAATAAATTCTTAATTTTAGCACATTGTTGTTTCGAAGAACCGACGTTGTGATGGTTATCCGGATTGTGAGGATAGGAGTGATGAGATTGACTGCCATGGTTTTTAACCTCTAACTTTTTGTTTAAAATATTTTTAGAGTGTCAAACGACTCTTTCTTGTCCATCATCGACTGTTAGCAAGAATTCAAAGCGAAAGATTTGCCTTGTGGGCCAGCATCTATGTGATAAGAACAAACATTGCCCTGGCGCTGAGGATGAGACTGTTTATTGCCATCGTATTTTTTAAATTAAAGCCTTAGAATTGACTTATGATAATTGTCTTAATTCTATAATCGACTGTAAATTTTCTAATTAAGGTAATGTCTGTTCGAAAGATGAATACCGATGCAAAGATTCTGATATGTGCATTCCAATTGAGGCTGTTTGTGATGGGGAGAACCATTGCTTATTTGGGGATGATGAACAAAACTGCACAAAATGCAATGGAGGATCTAAAATGTGTGGTGATGTAAATGATGGAATTTGCTTAGCGAAAAGACTGCTCTGCGATGGATTTGTTGATTGTCATTTTGACGGTAGCGATGAAAAGGTAAAATTAAAAAGCCTTTTTGCATACAAAATTTTGAGGATTGCGACTGTGCCTCTTGTTCAAGCAAATTCTCAGCGCTCTGCGACGGGACAAAAAAAATGTGCATTTCTAAAAGCAGTGTTTGTGATGGCAATTTTGACTGTCCTGATGGGGAAGATGAATTTGGCTGTCCAGGTGTTTGTCCTTACACGAGAGAGTTGTCTTCTTTGAAAAATAAGGAGGTTCATTTTTAAAATTTCGATGATTAATATCTTTTAATAATTAAGGTTAATACTACAAGTTATCTTCGTTCTGTTCTTTGCAGCGATAATCGCTCTTACGAGTGGGAACAAGCCTGCAATGGTCTCAATGATATTTGCCGTTCCAGCTGTGAGGAATGCAATCCTGCCAGTGCTTTCCAATGTCATTCTCTTCAATCTCTCAATAACACTAGTGGAAATGACACAAACGAAGATGATGTCTCTAAAATGAATGATGCCAAGACTGTAATTTCCGGAAAAAAGTTTCCGGAGTGCATTCATCGTTCTTTGGTAGCTTACTTATAGTTAGTTCTTACAAATCAATTGATTTAGGTCTGTGATGGGAAGCCTGATTGTTTTGATGGGTCTGATGAATTGCAGTGTGACTGTAATTCTGCTGGAATGCATGAATGTACTCAGGATTCTAAAACTAAAGTAGCTATGCGTCGTTGTTATTCTGACTCTCATAAGTGTGATGGTGAGTCTTCCTTTAGGTTTCTTTTTTAATTATTTTTAGGTTATTCTGACTGCATTGGTGGTGAAGATGAGCGCAAGTGTACTACTTGTGCCAATGGAGCTTTCCTCTGTAAAAGTGAGGGTCTTTGTGTTCCTTTGATGGCGCGCTGCAATGGTGTTCCGGATTGTATGGACGAATCAGATGAAATAAATTGTACCTGTAAAGGTTATTTTATTAATCATTAAAATATAATTTTTTTATCTTTAAGAATGTTCTCGACACTCCAAACAAATGTACATGTGTGAGTCTGCAAATCGTTGTTATCCAATGAATAGAGTCTGCTCTCCTTATAGCATTTGTAAAAATGCAACTCGAATGGACAAACTGTTTTGTGCAATTCGTGGCCATGAATACTTCTGAAGACTTCGATTAGTTGACCTCTCCTCTTAAATTGATAATTCCTAATTAATTTTATTGACATTTATTAGTATATTTATAATTTTATTAAACATTTCCTAATGAGCTAGGAGATTTTTTATATTTTAATAAGAATAATTTTATTTAAAAAAACTTATTTTTCCAATTATTTGACATTAACTTCTTGTATAAAATAAAAATATTTTAAAATAAAATTTTTATAAGACTCAAATGACTTATTAAATTTTCCGTTCTCAATCGGGGATATTTAATTTGTTTTTTTATCAATGATTCTTATAAGCTTTTTACAGGAATGGGTCGTTTATTAAGGTTTTCCATTGAAGAACCTTTTTCAAAACCTTTGATACTTGTTGCTCTTCAAATTGCTTTTATCTCTGCCTTAATTTCATATTATGGTATGGAAATCCCGATTCATCCAGTTTATGACTATTTTTGGTTACAAATGCAAAAGGTTTTTAATTTAAGTTGTTATTCGATTACCAATTTTACTTTTAGTTTTTCTATTGATTTTCTTTAAAAGATTTTAGAAAAATTACAAAATTCTAATTTTATAGCTTCAACAAACATTTGACTTTCTTGCCTTCGAAAACATTTTTAGTAGCTTTACGCGTAGCAAAACTTCATCAAATCGAGATAATGAAAATTTAATGCGTACCCAACAAAGAAGTTTATTTGTTTCATTTTTAATGTTAGAATGATTTGTATTTTTAGCAGTTATTCCATCAAATAATGGTGGTTCTTTTTTAAAAGACGATCACCTGGCTGTATTTGCAAAAGATCAACTTGCTTTATTTGATGGAAGTCGTCCTTCAAAACCAGTTTATTTAGCAATACTTGGACTTATTTTTGATGTTGAAAAAGGAAAAAAACATTATGGACTTGGTGGAGGTTATAATTTCTTTGCTGGTATTTTTTAAATAGATAATCAACTTGCTGCCTTTCCTTAAATTTTAATATTTAAATTAATTCTAAATTAGTCATTATACATCGAATATATATTAAATAATTTTTAATTTAATTTTAGGCCGCGATGCAACCAGAGCTTTTGTAACAGGGGATTTTTCGACTGATGGACTTTCTGATGATGTAGATTTTGTTTCATAATACTCCATTATTTTAAATTTATTTTCTTGTTTTTAAATCAAAGTTTTTTTTAATTAAATAGGTCAGTGGATTAACTGATGAAGAATTACTTTCAATTGTTAGTTGGATTGAATTTTATAAAAAAGATTATAAACTAATTGGTTTTCTTTTTGGAATTTACTATGATCGTGAAGGAAACCCAACACCTTTACTTGATAAAGTTTTAATAAATTTTTTATTTTTAAATTATTTTTGTTTTAGATTAAATCAAAAATTACTCAAGCAAAAATAAAAAAACAACAAAAGGCTATTGAAAATGAAGTATTTCCTCCTTGTAATTCTGAATGGCGAAAAGAGAGTGGAGGTCGTGTTTGGTGCACTACAAGGAGCGGAGGTGTTTCGCGGGAATGGGTTAAAAATTTTCTAATTTTTTTATAAGACTATAATCTTTTAATCGGGGTAATTAAGTCGTTGTTAATACGGACTTGAGGGTTTTAATTATTTATATTTAATTTAAATATTTTATTTTTTAACTATTAGGTTGGTGTTCCTCGATTATTATTTGAACCAGAAACTCAAAATCAGCGCTGTGTTTGTGTCAAAAACTTTGGTGTTCCATTGTCAAATTCAGGTGTAAATCAAAGGAAAGAAGGAGAGAGTCGAGGTGATTTAGACAATCCAAATTTGAGAGAATATAAAGATTGTGTATCAACTGCTAATTCTTGTCGATTACCCGTTGAATGAATAATATAAATTTATCTTAATATTTTCTTATTGTTAGTAGAGATTTGGCACTGATTTAAATTTTATTTCCATATGTTAACAAATTAATTGATACATATTATTTCTAAAAAATAATTTCAAACAAACTAAGGGTCGACAAAAAAAATAGTAAAATTAATTCAATTGCCAATTCTTCACTTTATTAGCCATAATATAAATACTACTAATTTAATATTGTTAAACAAAATGCGGGTATATTCCGCCTTATTTCTTGTCCTAATCTTTTTTAGTTTTTAATTCTGAATATCTCAATATTTTTAGAATAAATATTAATTAATAAAATATTTGGAGTAAAAATTATGTATTTTTTTAATAAAAAAATATAGAGTATTTATTAATAATAATTTGTATGTATGTATATATGTATTGGGCAGTTTATAATATATTTAAAGAATAAAAGGCTTTTTGGTATTTTTAAAACATTTTTTCTTCTTAAAAAATTAAACTTTTAATTAAAAATTAATTATTTAAAAAGCCCTTTTCAAAAGTAAATAGTTTTATTTTAAAAGTAACTTCTCCAATATGTTGAAAGGCGTGGAGTGTAGGCAGGTGGTTTGTAGCTGTTATAATGTCTTAAATTGTGTGCTTTTCCATGAAAATACCAAGGTACACTTTAAAAAATAAATTTTAAAGAATTAAAAAAAATTGTTTACGAAGAAATATGTGAAACACGTAAAAAACGATAATTAGATTGTGACCAAGGTTTAGCTGACAAATTAAAGCTGTGCTAAAATATTATAAAATTTAATTATTTTTAAATAAATATTATATATTTACCTCTCCTGCTACATAATTATAACCAGAATATGAACGTCTCTCAGTTCTCAATTTAGCTTCTGGTGACAACATTGTTGGCTTAATTTTATAAATTAAAAAATTTATTTATTTAATTATTTACTGTGTATAGAGATTGAAGTCCATAAACACGTGTATAACTGCTAGGACGTGTATAATGTTGATCTCTTCCATAAATATATCTGAGAAGTTAATTAATTATTATTTTAATTTTTAATAATATTTTTATTACTTGTAAATTGGGTAAGACCAAGTCCTTGCTTGGAAAATGTCATACTTCCTTACCTAAATAAAATAATTTTAAAAAATATTATTATTTATTATTATTAATAACTGGTTGATTTTCTTGATAATAGTTTATATTTGCATGATAAGGTACAGTTACAATACCCAAAGGAGAACGATAACTATCTACTGATCGAGAACGTCTGTCATTTCTTATTGTCTAAAAATTAAATTAAAAGATTTATTTAATTTAATTAATTTACTTCATATCCAGCAATATCACGAACAGGTGTAAATGATCTACGTACATTATGGCAATATCGATCTACACAATCCATCGGTGTATTTTCACGAGACCATCTTGACAAATATTTTTCCCTAAAGAAATTAATTAAAATAATTTTAAGAAATACAAAAATAAATAAAAATAAAAGGAAAAGTTTAATTTTAATTAATAAATATATTTTATATAAAGTTAAAAATAAAATTTTATTTTTCCTTTCAAATAATCTAATTTTTATTAATAAATGAAAATTAAAAACTTACTGGGTTCCATTATAGAAATCTACAGATCGAGAACGACGAACATAACCATAGGTCATTTTATTAAACAATTAATTTATTTTAACAATATTTTACTTCATTAGTGTAAAATTAAAGAAAATAATCTTAAATAAAAATAAATGTTTATAAATTAAAAATTAGTTAAACAAAGAAACCCCTAATTTAATTTATTTAAAAATAATTAAAAATTAATTTTAAAATTATTAGTTAAATATATATTTATGATTTAATAAATAATAATATTTTTTTATTAAAGAAATATTGAATTGTATTATTTTTAAAAAATGAAAGAAATAAAATAAAAATAAAGCAGTTGCTTTTTTATTTAGGAAAATCTCATACAAATATACTATTAAGGTTTTTATTAGAGAAAAAGAAGTAATATATAACATACATAAATACATATGTATATCCAAGTTTTAAATATTTCCATCTCTTTTTATTTTTCCAAGTTTATTTTTTTTTGTTTCTTTTAAATGTTCTTTATTTATTTTATTACCCAAAATCTTTTAATAATAAAAAAAAAATATTTTTAAAACACCCACGTTTTTGTCTTATATAAATATATTCTTTTTAAATAATTTCCCACATTTCTCACAACATTTTATAAGAAAAATGCTTAGAAGAGAATTTATTTGGATTAACGGCTGTTCTTGAAAGAATTAAAAATAAATAAATAAATTTATATTGATTTTATATTTACAAGAGAAAAGTCTTAAATTAAAAGAAATTAATTAATTTAATTTAATTATTGGAAATATATATAACAAATAATATTTTTAATTAATTTAAAATTTTATTGGCAATATATTTAAATAAAAAGATAAAATTAACTATAAATTTGCGCAGTAAAAATAAAAAGTGAATATTGAATGAAGCTCTTTCTTATTTAAATAAAAATATATTAATTAAAATTTTATTTTTCTTCTTCCTTTAATTTTTCTTTTTCATTTTCTTCTTCTTCTTTTTCTTCAATTAAAATACCTAAAACTCTTCCACTTTCAGTTATTTGTTCAATTATTTGTTTTGCATCAGAAAATGTTTCTTGCATTAATACAAGTTGAGATTTAAGTAAACGAACATTCCAAGCATAATTCTCTTGGGCACGTCTAAATTAATAATTTTTAAATTTATTTAGAATATTTACGTTGCTTTTTGTCCTTTAAGGCCAGCTTCAGCAGCTGTTTGTTGTAAATCTGATTCAAATTCAGAAATTAATTTACATGATTCATTGAGTGAAATATACAAAGAATTTGATTTTAAATTAATATCCTTTAAATATTAAAAAATAAAAAATAATTTAAATTTACAGAGCATTGTTTGAGCAAATTATCTAAAGCAATAAAAGCTTTTTGTAAAGAATCTGATACATTAGAAATATTTTGAACATTTAATTGAACCTTTTAAAATAATTATAAATTTAATTTAATTTTAATTAAATTACAGTTTCTATTAAATTATTTACTCTTCTATTAATTGTAAAAGGTAAAGAAGAAGAATTATTTGTTGTTGTTGTTGTTGTTGTAATATTAGTTAATCCTTTTAAATTAATTAATATTTATTAATTTATTTACCTTCTTTTAATGCCCGAGAATGTAATTTAATTAATGACTGGGCAAGAGTACCTTTTATATTAATTCCACATTCTTCTGACCAAATAACCTTTTTAAAAGGAATATTCTCTTTTTATTAATTTAAATATTTAATTAATACCATAGAAGATTCCATTCCATTTTTAAGTTCAATAAATTGAGCAAGAGGACCACTAGCTGATTTAAACAATTCATCAATTTGTTTAATTCCTATACTCTTTATTCCTGTTTGAATTCTACTAGTTTTACGTTTAACAGAAAGACCACGTTTTTTTGGTTTCTTTAAAATAATTTTAAATTAATTTTAATAATTTAAATAGAAAACAAAACTCCTCCTCCACGTTTATTTGTAATAGCTATATGCACAAATAATGTACTAGACTCTAATTGTTCACCTTCATTATTTAATAAAGGAACGTGTCTAGAAGAAAAGAAATAAAATAAGTAATTAAATATTAATTTACCTATATCCACTTTGTAAACAATTAAAGGGAATAGTATATTGACCAATAAAATCATCACCAATAAAATCATCATCTAATACCAAAAACCTAATTAAAGCCAATTCCGGGACAGAAACAGTAAATTGAAAACTTTCATCAAAAGAAGGATTAAAACAATTATCATCATCAGAAGATCTAACAGTTTTTGTACGTTCTTCTGCACAATCAGCAGGAATACCAAAAACTTCAAGAACAACAAAAGGGTCAAGGCCTGTGTCTCCCTTTTTAATTTAAATTAAATAAATAAATAAAAGAATATTAATTAATTATAAACCTTTGCAGTAGAAGCTCTAGGTCTAGGTAATTGTTGAGCAGAAATTATTTTTAAATGAAGTATTTGTTGTTGTTGCTGTTGTGAATTATTATTTAATTGATTATTATTATTTATTTGTTCATCATTTCCATTATTAAATAAATTATTTTCTTTAATCATTATTGAAGGTTTTAGAACATAACCACAACCTCCATTAGCAAGAAATTTACCCTTTTTTTAAATAATTAAATAATTAATTAAATTAAAAGAAAATAAAAACTTCTTGTAAATCCATCATTAATCCAGGTGTTTGATAATTTAAAGCAACAAATTGACAACCAAAATTCCAAAATTCTTGAGGATTTAAATTAGAAGAATCTATACGTTGAGGACTTGGAATTACACGAATTAAACGATTATTAGAAGAATTATCATTTTTTGAAGAAGAAAAGAGATAATTTGTTTGTCGAGAATGAACAAATTGAATACTTTAAAAAATTAATTTTTAAATTAAAATTAATTAAATATTACCAATCACTTTCTGAAATTGTAATAATATGACGAAAAGGTAAAACTATAAAATTTAATTAATTAATTAATATTTATTTATTTACATTTTTCAATATCTTCAGGTTCATTAATTCTACCAAAAATAGCAAAAGGAGCTATTAAATCTTTAATTTCTTTTAATAAAGGAATTAATGAACATTTTTTAGATTTTAGTCCATTTTGTATTAAATTATTTTCATTATTAGTATTTGTAGTAGTAAATAAAAGTAAATCAGTAGATTCATTTTCTTCTTCTATTTCACCTATTGGATTATTTCCTTCATAATAAGGACCCTTTAAATTAATTCTTTTTTTAAAAAATTAAAGAAATCTTTTACCGAAAGAATAATTTTATTTAAAAACTTTTTTGGTGTTGGGACTTCTTTATTCCAATCAGTTTGATCTAATTTAGGTTTATAAAGACGAGTACCTAATTTTAATTCCAATAAATTTAATAATTTATGTTGCCAATCAATTGAATATAAATGTAATTCAAGACGAATAAAAAGAGGAAATCTTTTTAATTTAAATTAATTAAAATTAAATATTAAAACTTTGTTCTTTCAAATGCCATTTCAGAAATAACATCAAGTACAGGTCCTAATGATAATTTACTTGTTAAAGTTCCACCATTAAAGAGAACAGGTTCATCCCCTTCTCCATCATCAGGTTCCCAAATATCCAATTCAATATAACGACTAATTAAATTTAAATTTTAATTTAAAGAAATAATTAATTAAAAATAATTTAATTAATTAACCAATTTCTTTTTAATGCAGAAATATATCCATCTAAAGAACTTGGTCCTCTTAATTGGTCTTCTACTAAATAAGTATTAAATGATGTTGAAATAAAATAATTAGAAAAATGTTTTTCCATATTTTGACAAACATTTAAATGTTCAGAATCAAATATTGAATTAATTTGTGAATTTAAAAAATTAGTAAAGCCATCTACAGTCATTATATTTAATTCTTTAGCTTCAAATGAAGGTTCACATTGATCAATTATATTTTCACAAAATTGTTTTGTTATCCCAGAAAGGCCTTGTTCTGTTTCTAAGAAAAGTTGTAAATCCTTTAAAAATAATAAAAAGGATTTATTTTTATTTTATTAAAATTACATTAGTATTTAAATAATCTTTATTTGCATATCTAACCATTAAAAAATAAATTTCAGGTCTAGTAGCTAAATCTTTATAAATATCAATAAAATGAAGTTCATCAATTTTTCCACGTTGTGTTTCATTATTTATTAAATTATTACTTGCTTCCTTTTATTTTTTTTAAATATATTAATTTAATTTAAAATAATTACCTTAACTTTTTGTTTAATTCTAGAAATTAATAATCGATTATTTAATGAACGAATAAGTCGAACAGTTGATTTTTCACTAATAAATCCTTTATTCTTTAAAATTAATTAATTAATTAATTAAAATTAATTAAATATTTTACATCTTGATCAATTTCTTTAAATGAAAGGGAAAGCCAACGTTCTCTTAAATTAGCAGGAGATGAATATAAATTACTATTAATATTTAATTCTTTAATTGAAGAAACTTCTCCACTTGCTAAAGCAATTAATCCAGTAATCTTTAATTAAATGTAAAATAATTAATTTAATTTAAAATAAACCCATATATTAGCATCAGAAGCATTTAAAGCAATTAAATCAAGACATTCATTTTCATCTCCATGAATTATAGAAAATGCACATTCTTCCTTAATTTAATTAATTAAATTAGACTAATTAATTAATTAATTATTACATTAATTTCAGGGGAAATAATTGGCTCAGTTAATTTAAGTAATTCAGAATTCCAACCAACACGTACTTCTTTAATTGAATTAATTGAAACTAAATAGAAATAAATTAAATTAGGAAATATATTAGAGAAAATACTTCTAGCTTTATGAGGCTTTTTATTTGAAGGAGTCCAACGAATAGATGCCTTTAAATTAAATTAAATTAAATTAAATTAAATTAAATTAAATTAAATTAAATTAAATTAAATTAAATTAAATTAAATTAAATTAAATTAAATTAAATTAAATTAAATTAAATTAAATTAAATTAAATTAAATTAAATTAAATTAAATTAAATTAAATTAAATTAAATTAAATTAAATTAAATTAAATTAAATTAAATTAAATTAAATTAAATTAAATTAAATTAAATTAAATTAAATTAAATTAAATTAAATTAAATTAAATTAAATTAAATTAAATTAAATTAAATTAAATTAAATTAAATTAAATTAAATTAAATTAAATTAAATTAAATTAAATTAAATTAAATTAAATTAAATTAAATTAAATTAAATTAAATTAAATTAAATTAAATTAAATTAAATTAAATTAATTAAATTAAATTAAATTAAATTAAATTAAATTAAATTAAATTAAATTAAATTAAATTAAATTAAATTAAATTAAATTAAATTAAATTAAATTAAATTAAATTAAATTAAATTAAATTAAATTAAATTAAATTAAATTAAATAACCATATCTGCATCTAATGAAAATATTCTTCTAAATTGTCTGACATTTGTTCTTAATTTAATTAATTCAGTTCCCAATTGCATAAGAGAAAAACAATCTGTTACTACAAAAATTAATTTAAATTCATTAAATTAATTAATTTAAAAACCATTAGAAACTAATAATCTTTTATTTTCAGCATTTTGTGAAGAACAAAAAGAAACATTTTTTCGACCTGATGGTGACCTTTGTTGTTTATTACCATTAGAATCAACACGATGTTTACGTAAAGAACTACGTAATGGTGAATTTCTTAAATTAAATAATAAAAATAATTATTTTATTTATTTTCTTTCTTTTATTCTTTATTTATTGTTTTTGTTTTAATAATTAAAAATAAAAAGGAATTAATTAACAAACTTATCAAAATGTTGTGGTTGAGGTTGTTGTAACATTTTAATTAATTAATTAATTAATATTTAAAAATAAAATAAAAAGAACAAAGAATATTTTTTAAAGTGTTAAATAAATTTATTTTAGTAAATATTTATTTTAAGAAAAGCTTTAAAAGAAAAAGGCATAAAAATAAAAATTATAACTAATTTTTAGTATTGACAAAAATAGAAAAGAAAATTATTTTGCCGGAAAAATCCATTTACTGTTAATATTTTCTTTTTAAAAAAATAAATAAAAATTATTTTAAAATTAAATACTAAAAATTAAAATTAATTAAAAAAATAAATAAAAATTATTTTAAAATTATAAAATATTTGTAAAATAATATAGAATATATTTATTTAATAATTGTTGCCAAAATTTTAAAATTGAACAAAAATTTTTATTTAAAAAAATCTCTACTATTCTACAACTACAGAATAAATACATGATAGAAAAAAGAAAAAAGAAAGGTCCATTTCCTCTCTTTTAATTTTTTTTCATTTCCTTTCTTTTCTTTTTCAATTCCCCCCTTTCCTTTAATTGCATTTTTGTCTTGTTTGGTAGTTTTGGCATTTTTTATAAAAAATAGAGAGAGAGAGGAAATGCCGCTCTCGGGAATGTCAATGAGGTACTTTGGGAGAAAAATCACAAAAAGAAAAAAAACTTTTTTTTAAATAGAAAATGTTTGGGAATATATATTTTCTGTTTATTTATAAAAGATTTCCCATATAATAAAGTCTCTTGACTGTCTTTTTTTTTTATTTTAAATAAATAAATAAAAATTGAAAAAAAAAGAAAATTAAATTTAAATTTAAATTAATGTATTAAAAAATATTTTGATTATTAAAAAGAAAATAAATAAATATTTAAATTCAATATAATTATTTAATTAAAATAAAAAATATTTTAATTAATTTAAAATAAATATTAAACACCTTTTTTTTTAATTACTTAATTATTTTTTAACTATTTTTTTCTAAAATCTATTCCTTTAATTTTTATTCAGAAAAATTAAAATTGTTTTTTTTTTTAGTGTATAAAAAAATAAATAATTTTAATAAATAAATCTTCATATTTTTTTTTTAATTTAAAAAATATAAAAATGTTAAAAACTGATTGGAAAGAATTTTTGGTATTTTTTTTAAAGAAAAAGAAATTTAAACACGCAAATTGAGGAAAAATATTTTTTTTTAAATTAGTAAAAGAATTGTTAGAAAATTTTAGGAAGTATTTTTTTTTGTGCGTGAGGGAAGGAAAAAATAAATTCTATGTGGAATTTAATATTTTTAAAAAAAAGAGAAAATAAAAAAGAATAAAAAAAAAAAAAAAATAAATATTTTTATTTTTAATTTAACAAAAATAAATAAATAAATAAATAAATAAAATAATTAATAAAAGTTATTTATTTTTTATTATTATTAATAAAAATATTTATTTACTCTTTTATATAAATTAAACTAATTTAAATTTAATTGACTAAAAAAAGAGAGACACTTACTTTATTTAATTATTACCTAAATAAATATACCGTATTTTATTCGATTAATTACTCTGGGTAATTATTATTTCGACCTATCGCTGGATGGGGTAATTAATCGAGGGAGGGAAACTAATAGAGAGGGAGGGTAATTAATCGAATAAATATGGTATATTTTATTAGAATATTTTTTAGAATTTAAATTATTTAAATAAAAATGAAGAAAAATATTTAATTATAACAATTAAATTGTTTAAATAAATTAAAAATAATTAAGTATTAATTAACACAATTTTTAAAATTATCAATTTATTTACAAAGGAATTTTTAAACAATTTATTAAATTAAATATATTTTTTATAATTAATTAATTAATTTAATTACCTTTTTTGAAATCCTTTAATAATTAAATTATCACTAGAAGGTGTTTGTGGTGCTGATGATGTAGATAAATTATTATTTAAATTATTATTATTAATTAATTTATTAATTAATTGTGATTTTGTTGTTAATTTATTATTATTTATTTCTTCTTCACTAACACGTCTATTAATTAATCTTCTTCTTCTTGTAAATAAATTATTATTTATTTTTATTTTATTTATTATTTGATTATTATTATTATTAATTAATTCATCTTTTTCCATATTTAAAATTTAAATTAATATTCTTGTTATATTAAAATGACTTTTACTTAAAAAAAAAGAATAAAAATAGTTGAAAGTAAGAAAATTGCTGCCTTGGGGGCATTGCCATTAAAATGTTTGTTTTATTTTATTTTATTTGTTTTTTTATTTATTTATTTTTAAAATCAATAAAAGAAGAAGAAGAAGAAATATTAATAATATTTTCTAAAAATTAAATTTTAATTAAATTAATTAAAAAGAGAGAGAATGTGGAAGAAAAGACCTTTAAAATATTAATTATTATTTAAGTTAATTAAAATAAAAATAATTAATAAATAAAATTTAATTTTATAAAAAATAAAATAATTTGAATTAAAATAATTTATTTGTTTTATTTAAAATAAAAATATTTTATTAAATTAAAATTTTTTTAACAAAAATGAAAACATTTCTTGACTTTTCTAGCTATATTAATAATAAATAAATGTAAAAAACATTTCCTTTTATTTTTTAAAATTTTCTTTTTCTTTTAAAAACTTGTGTATATATATATGTATATCCATTAAATAAAATTATAAAATAATAAATACTTTTAGTATATATATGCTTTTCAATTTTCATTTATTTTTTATTTTGTTTTATAGTAATAAAAAAGGAGGAAATTGAGTTTGCGCCTTTTTGCTTTTTTAATAAAAAAAATAAATAAGAAAAAAAGGGGAAAAATATTTATTTTATTTAATAAAGAAAATGAAGCAAAATTGCTTTTAAAATATTTTTTTTGTTTTAACTAAAAATATTTAAAAATAAAAGAAAATTTGATTTGACAGTAACAAAGGAAATAAAACAAAAATTATTTTTAAAATAATTTTAAAGATTATTTAATATTTTAAATAAAAATATTTATTTAATTATTATTTAATCTTTTTCCTTTAATTTTTAAAAAATATTATTTACTTCCTTCTTGACAAACATAATCTTTAAAAAATTAAAATTGAAAAATATAAATTAATAAAAAAATAATTTTAATATTTTTACAAATAAATAATTATTAAAATTTAATTTAATTTCAAATCAAAAGTTTAACAATTTTTTAAAAAAAATTCCTGTCCATCTAAAAAGCTTCTTGTTGCGCTGGTAACCAAACAAAACAATAAAAAAAATAATAATAAATGATTTAATAATCTAATAAATAAAAATATTATTTAAAATTTATAAGAATGTCTAAAAATAAATAAATAAATAAATATATTATTTAATAATTAATTAATTATTTTAATTTATTTAAATAAAATAAAAATTAAATAATTAAAACTATTTATATTAATATTTTATTTAAACTTTATTTTTTAATGTTCAGATTAAAAAAAAAACATTTAATGACATTTAAAAATTATTTCCTTATAAGAGAAGGTGTTGTTTGGTAGTTCAATAAAAATCCATTTTTATTAAAAAAAAAAGGGTGGGAAATATGTGCGTGTTTAAGGAAGGTGTGAAAAAAAAGTTGGTTAGTTACTACAAGCTGGAAAAAAAATATATAAATTATATTATTTAATTTCTTTTTATTTAAAAGAATTTCCTTTTTTTTCAAAGAATTTACCTAAAAAATTCTTTAATTTCAGGAAAATTAAAATATTAATTGTATTAAATTAATTTCAAATATTTTTTTAATTTTATTTTATTTAAATTTCCTTAAAATTAAATTAATTTAAAAAAATAAATTATTTAAATTGTAAATTAATGGAAAAAAAACAAACAACAGAAGAAATTAAACAACAACCATTTCTTTCAAATAAATTAAAAGGAAAAAGTGAAGAACAAATTAATTTAGTAAATAAAATAATATTTTAAAAATATTAACTATTTTAAGGCTAATAAAATTACAACCACAGAAATGTTAAAAAAATCATTAAAAATTAAAAGTCATTCACAAACAGCAATTCGTGTTGGTCCATTTGCTGCAATTCGTGAAGCTGAAACTGAAAGACGTCGTAAACAAAATGGTGGAGGTTCTATGGATGATGATGAATTGGGAAATTATTCTGAATTAAAAGCTTCAATGAGTGAAGGAACAGTTACAATAAATAATAATAATAATGGGGAAACAAAAAATTAAAATTTAATACCCATTCATTCAAAAAAATTTATTCTTCAGTTTTTAATAAAAATTAAAAGGTTTCCTTTACACAAATACATATCTTTTTCCTTAAAATAATCTCTATCAAAAGCAAATATATTTTTCCGGTAAATGTTCTAAAAATTATAGTGACTAACAAATAAGAAGAGGTTCCTGTCAGGGTTTTCCAGAATAATGTACCAAAATTATGCTATTTTTAAGATCTTGAGGATCTATAAGATTAGTAAATTTTGTTACACACATTCCTAGAAAGATACATAACAAAACATTAAAAAGAAAATAAAGGAATTAATTGGTCATCAAAGAGACTCAACCGACGTTACTCAAATTCTGATGCAATTTTTACTTCAACGTCTGTAATAGTCTAGTGCTTCTTCTCTCCATCTTTAATTCTCTTTATTTTGCACACTATTTAAAATTTGACGTGACCGTTTTGTATAATTTTGCTTTATGACCATTTTGTCCAAAAACATGAATTACCTTTTGTCAAATCCTATACCTGCAGGAATGTAAAATGATGTGAAATTAATTTGAGTATCAAATCAATTGAGTTATTGTAAGTATACTATAAATCAGAAAGCAATATTTAGTCATTCGAAAGAGCTCTTCAAACTGAATCGTTTAAGACAAAAATAAGCTCGATTGAACAAGACATAACTGTGTTAAAAAATATTTTCAGTCAAACTTTGAGACTCAAATAGGTATACTCTCAATCCTAAAGGTATTGAACAAAATTTTTGACCATTTTGAGAAATCCTATACCTTTAGGTTTTATTTAAAAACGAAGGATTGTATAAATTAAGAGAGCGGGAAAAGAAGGAGAGTAAAAAATGAGAGATAATGATTAGTGCATTTTTCTATTTGCGAGGCAGTTAGAATTTTTCTAATTTCTAAAAACCTTTTGTTTTGGTTGAATTTAGTACATATTTTTTTTTATTTAGGTCTATTAAATTTACTTATTTGCAAAAATTATGACAGACGACGGCGTTGTACTTGATGACATTGCAATGGATGAAACTGCACCTGACGCTGATTGTTATTTTATTCCTTTTTAAATAAACTTACTTTTTAGTGGACGAGATTAGGAAGGGAGCATCTAAAAGGAAAGGCCGTGGGTTTGAAGGGTCTCAGAAAAGCAATGTAAAGGAGTATGAAACACTTGCTGGAGATTCTAATTTTGGACCGCAGCGTTCTGTTGAGGTCTTTATTTCTTATATAATATTCATTCAGCTAGAATATCTCCATTTATGTTTGATATTTTTAAAGACCAGGTTGAATTAAATTATATTTTTCCAGGGCTGGATAATTTTTGTCACAAATATCCATGAAGAAGCACAAGAGGAGGATGGTAAGTATATTATTTTTATTTTCTTATAAATTTATCTTGACAAATTTAGTAAAGGATCTTTTCAAAGATTATGGCAATTTGTTAAATATGCATTTAAACCTTGATCGTCGAACAGGCTATTTTAAAGGATATGCTATTGTTCAATTTGAGACACAAAAGGAAGCTGCTGATGCTATTGCTGGATGTTTGTATTTTCAAATTATTTTACATATTAATTTTTTCTAGTGAATGGATATGATTTTCTTGGCCAAGAGTTAGCGGCCAATTGGTGTTTTGTTAAGGGAGGTCGTGAGAAGAGACGTTGAGGGTTTTTTTTTGGAATATATACACTCATTTTTTGATTTTAATTGATTTGACTGAATGCATCTTTACAAAATATTTTGATTTTTTGTTATTATAATTTAAATTTGTTGATTGCATTATTCTTAAAAATACACATTTCCCCTTGTAAAAGTAGAATAAATGTGACCAATTTTCGATTAACTTTTTGTTATTAAAGTTGATTTAATTTTTCTTAATTATATACAAGCTTAATTAGAATACTTTTTCCTTTTTATAAGTAATAATTTAATCTAGAAAATTATTCTATATTCTAGGTTAAAATCTAATTGCTTTTTTACTAAATAATTTGAATTTTTAAAATTATTTGTATTTTTGCAATTCAAATAGAATGGTTTATGGAACACCATTTGAGCAGCTGGAGGATGAAGCAAGTAGAGATATATTAAACCTATTTTCTAGTCTTTTAACTAACTATAAAATAATATTTTATTATTAAATTAATTGTGTTAAGAATCATCTGTTTCAAAAAAGCCAAAAGGAATTCAAGATGAAATAGTAACAGATGAACGTGGACGACGTCGATTCCATGGCGCTTTTACGGGAGGGTTTTCTGCTGGATATTTTAACACTGCTGGATCTAAACATGGTTAATAATAATTTATATTTTAAATTAACTGTCACTTTTTGGGTTGGGTACCACAAACTTTTAAATCAAGCAGAGTTGACCGTGGCGAACGTCTTGAACAATCAGCTGAGGATTTTATGGATGATGAAGTTATTTTTATAATTCTTCTAAATTTGTTTAATTATAACATATTTTGAGGATTTTGGAGAATTTGGAATTGCTGCACGTAAATTTAGAACAAAATCTGATTTTATGGATACATTGGCAGCACCTGGAGAAAAACGTTTATTGGCTTGGGAAAGAGCTGGAACATCAACAAGTGTAGTAACTAATGATGATGGAAATTTAGCAAATAAATTAACTTCAATACTTCGACCTGTAAAGTATTATAACCTTTTTAATTAAATTAAATCTATGAATAAATTTAAGTGATTCAATAGGTATGAAAATTCTTCGGAAAATGGGGTGGCGACCGGGAAAAGGTGTCGGAGCTAAAATGACTCGCCGAGCTTTAGAAAGGCAAAAATGTAAGTAAAAAATAATTTTTTAATTAAAACTTATTTCAAGTAATCGATGCAAAAAATTCTGGAAAAGAAGCAAACTTCGATGAAGAAACTGTTCAAGAAATTGAAGAAATAATTCCAACTGCTGAATTTTCTCCAGATGATATAAGACCTTTAGAGTTTTGTCAAAAAGAAGATGTTCATGGAATTGGATATAAACCTTTACAAGAAATTGGTGTTCTTTCAGAAAAATATGGACGAGTGACTGCTACATTAAAGAAAGTTAATCAAAGTGGAAGAGGAATTAGAGGACAAGTAAATAGAATATTATTTTACTTAATTATAGTTTTTAAAATTGAATTAAAGGCTTTTGGTGTTGGAGCATTCGAAGACGATGATGATGATATTTATACAAACTATGACCTAACCCAATATGATTTTGAAGTTGGTAGTGCTTCTGCTAGTCAATCAACACAACTTAATTTACCTAAATGTTTGTTTAAATTATTTTATTTAAACATATCTTTAGTTGATTCAACTTTTATTCCATCTTCTTCTACTAGTAAAAATGAAGGTAAAGATATGACAAAGTCACAAAAATTTTTTACTGCTCAAATGCCTCCTTCTGGTTGGAGACCTAACACAAATAGAACAAAGTCTTTACTTCATTCTAAAGAAAAAGAATTTTCTAAAAAATTACCTGAAGCAGTCTTAAAGGTAACCACACAATTAACTCCTTTTCAACGTGCTAAACTTCTTGGTGAGCGAGATCATTCAGTAATAGAAATGTTAACTATTGAACAACGAACTAGATTAAAATTAAATAATTTTATTGCTTCTGATGGTTCTAGAAATGAAAATGTGAGGATTTTTAAATATTTCTTTTTACCTTATTTTAACAGAAAGGACATGTTCATTCAAGATATTCTGATAATAATCGTAAACAATTTGTGACTCAAGGCTCAACATCACAACCATTTGAAGAAGAGCCATTAAAGGCTCATAGATTTCGTCAATATGTTCACTATCTTAAGAGAGGTTATTTACTTTTAAAGAAAAGAAAATATTATTTTTAGGTATTCCATTTATACAACCAACTGAGATGACTCTTTTACAATGGGAAAATGAACAAATTGAATTTGAAAATGCACTTCCTTCAGAATTACGTGTTTTTCTTAAAGAAGTTCAAGAAAGACAAAAACCTTTAGCCAAACTAGGCTTTGCTAGACCAATAGCAGAACATTTAAAACAACGTTTTGCTCGTGAATCGGGAGTGGACAAGGAGGACTATGAAGAACAGATTAAGCATGAGGTTATTACTTTTTTGTTTATTTTTAAAAATTTATTTAGTCTTCCATAAAAATTGACCCTAAATTAGAAGCTGTTCGTTCTAATCAATTTGGTGTTGTTACTCGTCAGCTTCACGAGTGGCATCCTGCCCCTGATCTTTGTAAACGTTTTAATGTCTCTAACCCTTATCCTGATTCTCAATTGCTTGGAGTACCTGGAATGAGTGGACAACGTTATGGAAGTCAAAAAGATTATTCCTCTGAATATTCTTTAATGGAATTGGCTGGCAATCTTGGTGGAAATAAAGCAGATAATCAACATAGAAGACATAATTCTCGTTTTGATCAAAGGCTTGGAAATGAGGAACAACAACAATCTATGCCAATAATAAAGAGTGAAGTGACAGAAGCAAATAAGGAAAAGGTTATTTTCTTTGTTTTAAAAAAAGGAATTTTTAATTATTTATTTATTTATAGGCCGATTCTCAAAAAGACGTTGAAAATGCTCCAATTGAATTATTATCTGCCATTTTTGGAGATGATGATTTTGAGGATAATGATGAACTTAATAATAAAGAAGAAGAAGAGGAGGAAAAAGAAGAAGAAGAAGCACTCATTCATTTACCTAAGAAAAAGCCAAAAAAAGATATTAAAGAAGAGAATGAACAAAATGGAAAATTAATTAATATTTCAAAAGAAAAGGTTATCACAATATTGGATATTGTTGATGATGATGATAATAATGTTTATGGACCTGCTATGCCTCCACCTGAATTTTTAGAAGAAAAATACACTCAAGTTTGTGCTTTTTTTTTTCTTTTTTACTTTTAAATATTTAGGAAAAATTTCAATTAGAAAATAAAAATGTTGGTAATATTATAACAATTGAAAGTGGTGATGAAAGTAGTAATAGTGATGATGATAGTTCTGATTCAGAAGAAGAAAAAGAAAGAAGAAAAAGACGAAAAGAGAAGAAAAGAATGAAGAAAATGAAAAAAGAAGAGAAGAAGAAACATAAGAAAAATCATTTAAAAAAACATAAACGTTGAAAGATTTATTAAACAAATTATTAAATTATTTTATAAATAATATTTTTTAATAATTAATAGAATATTTTAAATTATTTACCGATTTTTTTGAGTCAAAATTTAAAAAAAAAATGTCTTGATATACGAAGTTAAAGATCAAGATTTTTTTCTAAACTAAATATATTTATTTCAAAATCAATTTAAGGTTTAATATTATGTTTTATAACCGACTGCTATATAATACTTAAGTACTTAAAAGTTTTTTTTTCTGATTGATTTGTAAATGCTTTTTAAAATTGCTTGATGAGAAAAGAGAAAACAGATGAAAGAAAATAAAAAAAAATAATAAAAATAAATATATCTCTTTTATTTTTAAAAAGATTTTCTTTCATTCTTTTTTACGGTCAAGTTAAGGAACGTCAATTTAACAGAAGGTAATAAATTAAAAAATAATTTTTTTTTAATTAAAATTTTAAAATATATTTTATTTAAATTAATTTTAATAAATTTAATTAATTCATTTTTTTTTAAAGTTTTTCTTTTCCGACGTAAAGAAATACATATGAGGAATAATACAAATAATAAATTATTATTATTTATAATTTTAGTTACCTTAATTAGCTTTTTAAGTAGAAGTAAAGCAGGTAGGAATTGAATAAATTTAAATATTTTTAATTATTTAAACAAAATTATTTTTTTAAAGAATTCCAGTCATTGTTGATTTTTACAACAAGAAATTTTAAAGAAAAAGGTGATGAAAATTCTCCATTATCATCAGATGAATTAGAATGGCATAAAATTAATTCATTTCAATCAAGCATTAATGGTCTTTTTAATTTAAATTTAATTAATTTTATTTTAAGATTTTGGTAAATCTTTTTGGAAAATATTCTTATTAAGAGGAGAATCTGATCCTTTATTTAAAGATGTAGAAATAGCTATTCAATATGATGATCGTACTAAAGTAATTATTGGTAAAAATTATAATAATTAATTTAATTAAAATTAATTTAGGTAATTCACAATCACAAATAATTGACAAAATATTTCAAAGTCCATTTTGTTGGAGAAAAGGAAAAACAGAACAATTAGCTTTTGTAATGTGTAACAGAAAATTAGAATTTCCTTTAGATGAAAGAGGGTGGAAAATTAATGAAAAAATTGAAATTGGAGAAAATACAGAATTAAAAAGAAAAGAAGAAATAATAATTAAAAGAGAAAAGGGGAAAAGTGTTTGGATAGATTTATTTAAATTTTCAAGTGTTCCAATGGTTGTTTCTGCAACAACAATAACAAAAAGTTTAGAAAAGGAAGAAAAAGAAATTAAAGAAGAAATAATTCAGGTAAAAATTAAATAAAAGAAATACCTTTATTAATTAATTAAGGAAGAAGAAGAAGAACAATTAATAAAACAAAGGGCTAATAAACGAAGAATGAAAAGTAAAAGGTATAAGAAAAAAATAAATGAAGATAATAAAGAAAGGGAAAATAATGAAATAAATAATGAAGATGAAGTTAATGTTGAAGAAAATGATGATAGTAATGAAGAAGAAGATAAGGAAAAAGAAGAGGAAAAGGTAGAGGAGGAAAAGGAAGAAGATGAGGAAGAGAAGGATATTGAAGAATTAAAAGAGAAGGAAGAGGATAAGGAAAAAGAAGAAGAAGAAGATGATGATGAGGAAGAGTCAGTTGAAGAAAATGAAGAAAGTGATGGAGAAGACCTAGAAGAGAACAATGAAGAAATAAAAGAAAATGTAAAGGAAGATGAAAATGAAGACAATGAAGAGTTTAATTCATTAAGTATTACAGATAGAAAAAGAAAATGTCGTTATCGTTTATCTTGTTATTCAAATAAAGGAATTATTCTTCCAGGAAAACGAAGTAATGGAAAAGGGCATAAAGAAGAAAATGAGGGTTTAATTCCTACTGGAAAAAGAACACTTGGTGGAACTAAATTAAAAATAATTGATTATGAAAAAAAGGCAACATTAAAAGATGCAGCAAAATTAGTACATAAATTATTTTATTTAAAAAAAAGGGAATTAATTTAATTTTAAAGGCAGTAAAGAAAGTTCGTCAACAAGAAGCAGAAGGTGAAGTACTTCGTGAACAATATTCACATGATGGAGAACGAGTACTTGCAAATTTTTGGGCTGAATTAGAACGTAAAAATCGTTGTAAATATAGACGTAGTTGTTATTCTACTGGAAAAATACCAGAAATAAAACAAAGTCAAATTTTACAATGGTTAGGTAATATTGGTGGTAAAGGTCTTGGTGGTAGTGGATTTTGGAATAAAGAAACAAAAAATAGTATTGGAAAAGGAGAGAATGAAATAAAAGAAAAGGAAAAAATAGGTAAAAAAACATTTAATTATTTATTTAATTTAATTTAGAAAATATGAATGAATATGATAAAAAATTATTTTGCCGTTATAGACGTTCATGTTATGAAGATGGAATTAATAAATTAAATAAGATAAATAATACTTTAATAAATGAATGGAATGTTTTGATTAAAACAATTAAAGAATGGGTAGACAGAAAAGATGAAGTAAATAATAATGAAAACAATTTAAAATTAAACCAAATAAAACTTGACTGTAAATATAGAAAAAGTTGTTATAAAAGTGGTCAATTACCTAAAGAATTAAATAAAAAAGAAGATAAACAAACAATTGCAAAAATTTTAGAAGGAAAAAAGGTTGAATTAATTAATATTATTTAAATAAAACTTTTTTCTTTCTTTAAAAGGTTCCAACAAGTGTTAAAGAATTAAAACTTTTTTGTAAATATCGTAAAAGTTGTTATTTATCTAATGCAGCAATTCCACAAGTTGATATAATTGAAGAAAATAATAAATTAAATATAACAATTAAATCAACAAATAAAAAATTAAATAAATCTTTTAAAAATAGTTCTCCACCAAAATTAAAAGAAGAAAAGAAAATAAATAAAAAATTAAAAAAGAATTTAAAAAATGAAAAAGAACAAAATAAAATAGAGGAAGACAATAATAAATGTTTAATTGATAGTAATAAGAAAAAAATAAAAAATAAACCACAAGAAGGATGTAGTGGTAGTAGTAGTAGTTATATTAATAATAAAATTGAAAGAGAAGAAGAAAATAAATTAATACAAAATTTTGAAGAAAATAAAAAAGGGAAAAAGAAAAAATATTTAAAAATTTTAAAAGAAGAAGAGGAGGAAGAGGAAGAAGAAAAAGAGGAAGAGGAAGAAGAAAAGAAAGAGGAGAATGAAGAAAAGGAGGAAGAGGAAGAAGTTGATGAACAGGAAGAAGAGGTGGATATTAAATTAATTGATACAATTAAAAGAAAAAATAAAAAATATAATATATTAGTAGTAGAAGAAGAAGAAAAAGAAGAAGAAAAGAAGAATGAATTAAATGAAGGAAAAAGAAAATGGAATAAAAGATCAAGTTTAGCTAAAGGTAAATAAATATAAATAAATAAATTTTACATTTTTAAAAAGAACCTTTATTTGATTGGAGAATATTAAATAATTTATTATTAATTAATAAACAAGAACCCAGAAAATTAGAAGTAGAAAAATGGAATAAAATGAATAATAAAGAAAGATTATTACTTTGCAGGTATTTATTAATTAAATTAAAATTAAATTCATTTTTTAAAAAAAGGTATCGATTAAGTTGTTATAATAAAATGAATAAAAATATGAATAAATTAAAGGAAGAAAAGGTTAAATTAAAAATAACAAAAAAAGAAAAAAATGAAATTAAAGAAGAAAAAGAAAATAAATATTTAAAACAACAACAAATAAATAAAAATATTAAATTAAAATGTAAATATAGAAAAAGTTGTTATCAAAATATTGAAAGAGATGAAAAACTTACACCAATTAGTATGTACAATAATTTATAATCAATTTTTAGAATTAAACAAAAAATTTTATTAAATTAATTTTTTTTAAAGTTAAATCAACAATAAAACAAAAAGAAGAAGAAACAACAATTTTAACAATTAATCCTTCAATTAATAATTTAACTAAAACAATAAATTTAGAAAAGTGTAATAAATGGCGTATTTCATGTAAACAAATATTAGGACTTCCAATTAAAGAAAAAGCACCCATTGGAGCAAATGGAAAAAGATTATGCCGTAAAATGAAAGAAAACTAGGAAGAAAAAGAAATTAAATAAATTTATATTAAATAAACTTTTTTTTAAATAAATAATAATAAGTTCAATAAATAAATAAATATAAAATTCTTTCATAATTAAAAATCTAAGTCCTCGATGTTTTTTTTTATAAAAATATTTTAATAAAAAATAAAATACCTATTATGAATAAATTTAATTAAATTAGTTTTATATCAAAGGTACTGGAATAGAAAGGATCATCATAGACAATGTTGCTCTCTATCTAGTTGTACCAAAGGTACTGGAATAGAAAGGATCATCATAGACAATGTTGCTCTCTATCTAGTTGTACCAAAGGTACTGGAATAGAAAGGATCATCATAGACAATGTTGCTCTCTATCTAGTTGTACCAAAGGTACTGGAATAGAAAGGATCATCATAGACAATGTTGCTCTCTATCTAGTTGTACCAAAGGTACTGGAATAGAAAGGATCATCATAGACAATGTTGCTCTCTATCTAGTTGTACCAAAGGTACTGGAATAGAAAGGATCATCATAGACAATGTTGCTCTCTATCTAGTTGTACCAAAGGTACTGGAATAGAAAGGATCATCATAGACAATGTTGCTCTCTATCTAGTTGTACCAAAGGTACTGGAATAGAAAGGATCATCATAGACAATGTTGCTCTCTATCTAGTTGTACCAAAGGTACTGGAATAGAAAGGATCATCATAGACAATGTTGCTCTCTATCTAGTTGTACCAAAGGTACTGGAATAGAAAGGATCATCATAGACAATGTTGCTCTCTATCTAGTTGTACCAAAGGTACTGGAATAGAAAGGATCATCATAGACAATGTTGCTCTCTATCTAGTTGTACCAAAGGTACTGGAATAGAAAGGATCATCATAGACAATGTTGCTCTCTATCTAGTTGTACCAAAGGTACTGGAATAGAAAGGATCATCATAGACAATGTTGCTCTCTATCTAGTTGTACCAAAGGTACTGGAATAGAAAGGATCATCATAGACAATGTTGCTCTCTATCTAGTTGTACCAAAGGTACTGGAATAGAAAGGATCATCATAATAAGTATAATAAATTTAATTATTTGTTTTATAAAAATAATGATTTTAGATTTATTCTTGTATTTAATTTTAAAAATTATATAATTTTTCATATTTTTTAAATATTTTTATCATTAAAAAAATCAATAAGTTGTTCAAGTTTACATTCTTCTTTTAAAACATCAAGTAATTTTTTAGCTTTATGTTTAACATTTTTACCAAGCATTTTATATTTATCAATAAATAAATCTGTAATAATTCCAAGTATTCTGTCTAATTGAATTTGTTGATCATCTACTTCTTTATGTAGATTTTCATAATTAGAAAGTAATTGAGTTAGTTCAGAATTTAAATAACTAATATCTTCAAAATTAGCTTCAAGTTCCTTAAAAATAAAAAATAATTTTTTAAATATTTTATTCATTTTTTATTTTAAAAAGAAAGAAAAGAATTAAAACAAATAAATGTATACAACATATTCACTATAAAGCAAATAAAATTACATATTTATTGTTTAAACAATAAGGATTATATAATTAAATTATATTTAATTACCAATAAATACACCAAATAATATAAACACAAACAATAATTATTACAAGGAAATAAACACAAATATATTTACATATTTTCTTTTTTTTCTTCAGTTTTTACAACAACAATTTCCTCCTTTTTACTTCCTTCATTTTTACGCAAAGAATTAGGAGGTTCATTTCTTAAAGAACCAACAGCTGGAATGTCACCAATAATTGAAGGAGAACCCAATGAACCACTTGCACTTAAAGAAGCTCCAGTATCCCTTAGAGAACCAACTTGCAATGGAACTTTTCCTCCAATTGATTTTTCTCCTTTTTTTGGTCGAAATTCCAAGTCCAATGAAAGTGAATGTTCTTTATCACTCTTTGATTCATTTAAGTGAACACCAGAAAGAATTTGTTGATGACCTTTTGTTTTTGTTTCAATATCAATAGAAAGTTCTGGACGCGATTTTGATACTTCTAATGGTTTTCCAACAAAATTATCTTCTTTTTTTAATTTATTTTCTTCTGGGTTAGATGAACTTTTTCTTGAAACTGAATGTGATCGTGAACGTGAACGAGAACGTTTAAGTCTTCTTGCTTCCCATGCTTGAATAAAAGCTTCACGTCTTGCACGAAACCATTTATACCAACGAATACAGAGAAACTTTATTTAAAAAATTAAATATGAAGAAAAAAAAACATACCAGCAAAAGATCAATTAATGCCAAAGCTATAATAGGAACAATAAACACAAGAACAAAATGCCACCAATTGAAGGGTGGAGTTCTTTTTCGATCATTCAAAATAGAATCCAAAGGTTTTGGTAATTGTCGATGTTCTGAAATTGGATCAAGCAATTGAATATTTTGTGCAATTGTTGAAGTATAATATATTGTTGATAATAAAAAAGAAAAGAAGAACATGTGAAGTAATATTTTCATTTTAACTTAAAAACATTTAATAAAACAAACACTAAATAAATAAATAAAAACATACAAAAAATTGGTTAAACAAAACACAAGGAAAAACAATTTGTTAAAGAAAAGTTCTAATAATTATTTATAGATTAGAATGCTTAGAAAAACAAAATACTTAAATACCACAACAAATAGACAGAAACATTTTGTTAATAATTAAATTAATGTTCAACAAATTAATTTATTTATTTGTTTGGATATCCTTATTAATAAATTAAATTTTAATATTCTAATAATAACATTTAATTTTTACCTTTAAACCTTTTGCTAATTCCAATTGTCTGACTAATCTACTCTGATATTCGAATTTTGGCCAAATTAATTCTAAACATTTTTTAATACTTTCATCATTAATATCACAAGCAATATGTACTTTTATTTGTCCCATAGACACAATACGACTAATAACATCTCTTAAAATAACAATTGTAGATAAATTGTCTGAACGATAACTAACACGTCCTTTACTGAATTAAATTTATATTTATTTAATTATTTTAATTAAAATATTCAAATAACCTATAATTAGCTTGTAATTGAGTTCCTCCATTAAATGTTGAACGAAAATTAAAAGTAACAGTCTCTGCTTGGGGACATCTTTCAGGAACTTCAGCAAGACAAAGAGATAACCATGAATGAGCTTCTGCTATTGAAAATGATCCTGTTAAAGTTAATGTATTCATTGGACGATGTTCGTCAAAATAATGAACACGTTCATGAAGAGCTAATGGTTTTATTGGATAAGAACGAATCTAAAAAAATTTAAAATTTATTTTTATTAATTTTTCTTTTTAATTATTTAGAATATATTTTTTAAAAAATAATTAACATTTTATGCGGTGGGAATTTTAAAGAATAAACGTAACATCATTTTAGCAAATTTTTTTCAAAATTGTTTTAATTGAAAATTAAAATAAATAAATATTTAGTGAATAAAAGTATCAAATACCTAATGGAAATAAATAAAAATAAAAAGACCAAAAATAATGACAATATAAAATTGTTTTTATTTTTAATTTTAAAATAATGTAAAAATTAAATTCCTTAATTTTATTAAAAAGAAATAGGTAATATTATTTATTTATTTAAAAACTTATTATCTAAAGAAAATTAATTTAATTATTAAATATATTTTTTGTTAAGGTTTTTATTTTTAAATATTCCAGAAAAAAGATCTATTCTTAGAATTATTTTTTAAAAATAAAAATATGTGTAATTATTATTTATACTATTAAAAATGTCATTTATATTTAAAAAATTATTTTTATTCATTTACTTTTGATGAGAAAGAAAATTTTAAAAAACTAAAACACGCACATTTACACGCTTTTTTGCATTTTAAATTTCTAACAATAAAAATTATTTTGACACTAAATTTTAAATTAAAAAGGAAAAAATTAATTTTTTCTTTTTTAATTTATAAAACTTTTTTTTTTCTTAATAATATTTTATAGAGAAAAAATAATTTTAGTCCTTAAAGAAGTTTTTATTAATTAATTTAAATTAAAACACAAAACAACAAATTGAACAAAAATATTAGATAATTTTGTTTTTTTTCCTTTAAAATTACTAAAAATAAATGTTTATTAATTGTTTAATATTAATAATATTAATTATTATTATTAATTGTTGTTATTGTTGGGAAGTAAGTCTTAATATTTAATTAAATTAATTGTTTATAATATTTAGCAACAACAACAAACAAAACAAACTAAACAAATAGAAGTAAATATAATTAATTTATAAATTAATTAAAAAATATTATTTTACAGGAGAAAGATCAAAATAATGAAGAAAAATATTTATTATTATTTTTTTTATTAAATAACCCTGCTAAAGAAAATAATAATAATAAAATTAAAAATTCATTAATATTTGAAGAAAATAAAGAAAATAATTTAAAAATAAATAAAAGAAATAAACAATCATTTATTGAAAAAATAATTAAAGGAAATGAACGAAGTAGAAAATTATTAAAGGTAAGAGAAAATAAAGAATTTAATTTAAAATTAATTTAAAGTGGAAAAGAGGAGCTGGAGATTTTTGTGGATGTAATATGGGATGTTTTTACAATTCTATGGGTTTATGTGCTTCTTGCTGTTCTTTGGGACTTTAAAAAAAAAGAGAGAGCAAAAATAAAAATATGTTGAAAATTTAAAATTAATTTTTATTTTTTTAAAAATTAAAAACAAAGTTATTAAATTAATTTTATACCTTACAAGTAAGAGGAACAAGTCTAGGTACAATATATAAACGTAAGGTACCAAATTGGCCTTCAATTGAACGAATACACATTTCCTTAAATTTATTAAATTATTTTAATAATTAAATAGAATATTTTACCATTCTTGTAATATCTGCTTGACATCGATAAACAGCTAAAAGAGCATTCCCTGACTTTTTTTTTTTAATTTAAAAAAAAAAATTATTTTTATTCAAATTTTACCCCATTTTCTGGTTCAGTAATTGAAATAACTGATGAATTTCTTTCAACATCTAATAAATCAACTTTAACATCACTTTGTAATAAAACATAATCAATTGGAATAGCTAATTCTACAGACAAATTATAACTTAAATATTTAAACTTTAAATTAAATTAAATTTTAATTTATTTTACCAAGACAATTCTTTCCTTAATTCAAATTTATCATTAACTGTAAAAGCTATTAAATTTGTGTTTGCAAGTCCATCTGCTGAGACTTCATTTGCTATTTGATTTAAACGTGTCATTTCAGTATTAAACCTTTCTCTTTCATCACGAACTTTATTTTCTAATTGTTCTATTTCAATTCTAAAAATATTTTTAGAAAAAAATAACTTTTAAAAGAAAACCTCATTTGTTGTACTTTAATTTCAATTTCTGGTGCTTCTTTTCCTTTTTCATCTGAAGCTTGGGTAACAGAAAATATTGGCTCGGTTGTTAATCCAAAGACCCAACCTTTTTAAATATTAAAAAATAAATATTTAAATTAATTAAAAATACCTGTATAAGTAGTAACTAATAATTCTGGATGCATTGAACTACCCACACGGCCTCCTTGAAGGCCTGTAATACTTTCTTCACATTGATAAAGTTGTCTAAAAGTTAACTTAAAAGAAATATATATTTATAATACATAGGTATTTATTTATTTATTTTAAATAAAATTAATTAATTAGAATACATTGTCATTTTCATCAATTGAATATAATTCAATAAGTCCATCTTCTTTACCTATCTAAATAAATTTAAAAAAAGAAAAGAAAAAATAACCAAAACATCTGGATGTGTATTATTCTTTTCTCCCATCATTGGATAACAATCAATTGAAGTAATAGCTAAATATTTAGAATAGTTTTTTATAAAAAAAAAGAACTTCCAAAAGATTTTGTTTCAAATTGTTGACACATTGTCCAAAAATCTACACCAAAATCAATTAATCCAAAATATCCATTCCGACATCCAAATAATACTTTTTGTTTATTATAACCACCATCATTACAAAATAAATGTAAAACAGTTGGAACCTCATTGAGAGGAACCTTTTTTAATTTTTAATTAAATTTAAAAATTAATTATTACTTGATAAACAATTCTTGACCCATCCAAAACTTTAATTGTTTTGTCTGCACAGGCCTTTAAATTAATAAAAATTAATTTAAAAAAAATATTTTAAGGATTTTTTAATAATTATTTGATAAAATCAAAAATAAATAAAATTTAAAAAATATTTAAAAATTAACTAAAACAGGTGTTAATCCACGTCCAACCCAACCTCCTTCTGTAATAGGTAAACATAAAACATCAAGAATTAAATCATTACAGGAGAAATGCTTTAAAGAATATTAAGAAAAACTTTTAATTTAATTTAACTTTATTTTTTAAACTAATAAATATTAAAAAAAAACCAACACTTTTCTCAACACAATCATGGAAATGATAATGAGAATTTCTACTTGCTATTAACATATCAACACCATAAATAAACATAGATTGAATAGATTCTGTTAAATTTGAATTAAATGCAAGAAATTGTTTTCCTTTACGACTAAAACCACGAACCTTTTAATATTTATTGTTAATTTATTTAATTATTTATTTACTTCACTACCACATGCAACAAATGCTTTGTCTTGTACAGAGCCTAAAGCACCACCCATCTAAAACAAATAATAATTTTGAATATATTTAAATTAAAAAATACTATAAGTCTTCGAATTGGAGGTCCAGGAGGTGTTTTATAGAGAATCTTTAAAAAATAAAATTTAGACCTTTAATATTTAATTTAATTAATAACAAACATTTGTATTTCCATCTTTTCTTTCCATACATAATAAAACCCCATTCTGATCTCCAATAATTAATTTATCAGTTTCATTTCCTGTTGTTTTATTTATTTTCTTTTTACTCCCTTTTCGACTTATTTTGGCTGTTGATTGTTCTCCACTATCTGTAGTTGATTCTAAAGGTACATTAAAAGGTTTTCTGCTTGAAAGACCATCAGAGGATGTATAAATTACTTTAAGACAACCTAAAGGGAATAGAAAGGAATAAATAAATTCTTTATATACCGTTTGTTGTAGTACCAACATGTACATAATCAACACGACTTAGAGATAATTCCATTCAAATGATTATATTATGTAATTAAATTTTATTAAAAATAGACATGAATATAAAATATTTCTTTTAAAAATCATTCAGAGTTTCCTAGCAACCATTTTTAATAAAACCTTAACATTGGCCACCTTTCAAAAGCTAAAAACACGGACTAATTTTTGGCTGAAAATATAGAAAAATGTATAGTATATTATGGTAATTTTTAAGGACTATAAACTGTAGTTTTCCATTCGTTTGTTTTTTAATGACCTTAGAGACAGAAGGTTCAGTAACAAAAGGTGTAGGACAAAAAGTTAGATCGCCCATTGTTCATTTTTCTCATAAATATATTTTTTAGCTAGTTATCAATATCTAAAAAATGCTTCCACATGATGTTCAACAATTAGTAGGAAGCGGGGCATTCACTTCTTCAGATCCTCTTTTTCACAGTGACACAATTCATCATGTGGAGTTTGACTTTTACGGGAAACGTGTTGTGACAGTTTCAAGTGATAAATTAGTATGTATTTGGGACAAAGAAGTCCAAGGAAATTGGAGAAGAAGTGCCTCATGGAAGGTTTTTTTTATAAATTAATTAAATAAAAATATTTCTCCTCTATTGAATTAAATTATTTTATTAATTTTTAGAAGCACGGTGGCGCAATCTGGAAGGCTCGTTTTGCTCACCCAGAGTTTGGGCAAATTCTCGCCACCTGTTCTTTTGATAATACTATACAAATATTTGACAAAGATGGTGAGTTTATAGAAGGATTAATGTAAAAGAGGAGTCTTAATATTTATAACAAAGCCTTAAGTCCAAAACCTTTTGAATTAAAAAAATGAATTTTAAAATTTATCTTTTATAGCTGTTGATGTAATGGACGCCCGTTCTTCAATGAGCGCTTCTGATTTTAGTAATGGTTGGGTGTGTAGAACTGTTCTTCGACAAAGGTATTTGTTAATCTTTTTTATTAATATAAAGGACCCATATTAGATTTAAAAATTAACTCAAGATAAATAAATAAACTTTTGTTTTTTTGTTTAAGCACCTCCAGCATAACTGATATCCAATTTGCACCTCACTACTTAGGTCTCCAATTGGTTGGTAATTTCTTAAATTCTTTGGCAATCTTGAACAATTGGAGCCCACCTCAAATAATTACATGGTTAGTAAAAACGTGTTTTTAGGGGTTTAGAGGTCGCGGAACGAGAAAAATATGACAAAAAATGGATAAAATTATAAGGATTAATATAAAAAAATTATTATCAGATTCATAATCAGCGACCACGAGAACCCATAAAAAACGTTTTTACTATGCCACTGCGATTATTTTAGGTTGATCCTCAACGTTCAAGATTGCCAATTCTTTTTACCCTACATATTGAAAAAAAATATAGGCAGCTTGCACCTCTTCAGGTCGATTGATTATTTATGAGGCTGAAGATATAATGACCCTGGACAATTGGAATGGTTTATTTTATTAAAATAAATTTTAAAGAAGTATTTTAGTTATTGTCGAAAACGAAGTTTGCCAACATCGTCTTTGTTCTCTTTCTTGGAGCAGAAGTCGTTTTGATCCACCTTATATTGCACTATCGTCTGATGATACAGATGCACCCTCTGATGAAAAAGTTTTTCTTTTTAGAGTTGTCAGTACAGGGTTTTCCTTTTAAATTTTATTTTTAATCTTAAATAGATTTAAGAATTTTCCCTGCACGAGTAATTAATTATTCAACTTCTTCTGAAAATAGCAGCAAGGAAACAAAACAAGAATTAAAAGATTACAAATTTTTATTTGAAGATCCGGTAAGCATGATTGCATTTGGACCTTCATGTGGACTTGGAATGCATAAATTAGCAATTGCTGTTGGAATTAAATTATTAATATATCAACTACAGTTAAATATGACAGATGATCATAATCAAGAAGAATCCCCTGGAAGTACTGAGGGAATAGTAGAAAATCAAATAACAGAAAATACAACAGAACAATCAACAATTCAACAGCATTTTGTAATTAAATCATTAGACATTTTAGAAGAAGGGAATTCACAATTAGTTCGTTTTTCTTGGAATATTCTTGGTGATATTATAAGTGCTGTTTATGCTGATGGACTTGTACGGATTTGGAGATGTATGTAGTTATTTTAATGTTTTCAAATTAGTTCCAAAAATTGGGCTCTAATATGTTAAGTCTTACGGTTTAAATTTAGTTTTTATAGAAAGAATCCAATCCAATGGAACCAACAGTCTTATCTTTTCATTTATTTTTCAATTCAGATACATATTCGAATCGATGGTGTTCTATAAGCACTATTGTTCCACCAGCAGAACAGGAAAGGAATCCTGAAGATGTTTATTATTAATCGGCTCTTATTTTTTTAATTAATTGCACATGAATTTGGTTTGTTCAAACTTTTTTGAAAAAATATAGTCAACATTCTTAATTAAATTAAAAAATAAAACGTATTAAAAACAAAAATAATACAATTGTTAAATTTGTTCTAAAGTTGATTTAAAAAATCCTCTAATTTTTCCCGAATTTCTTTTGGTGGTGGTATACAATGCTTTCCTAGATGAGTACAAATTTGTGCTTCTTCAAATGATTCTTCTGCTAATAATTCACTCTTTTTTGGTAAAACAATCTATTGAAAAAATTAAAGAAATACGTATGTAAAATTCAGACTACCTCATCAGTTAATCCCCATATATGTAAACTTTTAATTGGAATTTTGACACTTGTTAATTTATTGTGAACACTAGAAAGACTTTTAAAGCTAGAGAATAAGATAACAAAACGAATATTTAAAAAAGGCGTTGATGCAAGCAATAAATGAATAAAAGAAGCGCCCTGACTAAATCCAAGAAGTCCATCAAATGGTCCCTAATAACCAATTTAATTTAATTAAACTTCAGTTTAAAAAACTAAAATAAACCTGATTTTTCATATATTCAATTGTATATTTAATTGATTCTTCAAACCCGTCCGCAATTGTGCACACTTCGCTATTTGAAAAAGAATGTTGCTCACGATTTGAGAACCACCAAGCACGACCTTCCACTTCTAAAAAAACCTTTTAAAAACGGTTTTAAAATTAAAATCACCTTTCTTTTCATCACTGTCCCCTTCTCCTCCTCCATTGGAGTCATACATCATTGAATTTATTGGAAATGGAGCAGAGATAAATTCTAAAATTTTTAGGAAAACTCAATCTTTAATTTAATAAAAAAAACTACCAAATTTTGCACGACTTCTTAGCAGTTTACGCAATGCGCCTGACTTTTTCTGAAAAATTTCTGCATTTTGTCGATAACCATGAAAGCAAAGAATCTGAAAATAATTTAAATAAAAATTTAAAATATTAATTAAGATTTACTTTTAATTGATTCTTTTCCTCAGTCATTTTTATTACAAAATATACACATATTTTAGTACTCACAATCAGTCGGAAAAATCTAGAAACATAATTAATTTAGGTATAAAAAATAAAATTTTCAAAAAAAGAATGCGAATCAATTTAAAAAGTTGCTTCTAACTGATGTCAAAATGTTAATTTCATTTGAGACATTTTTAGTAAATTTTGTCCAATGAAAGATGATTTTATTAAAACTTTGAAATTCAGTTTGTATTCTTAATTGATTTTTATTTTAGCATTTTGATTTTGAAATAGTTTTACTTTTTGATCATTTTTAGTTTTTAAATTTTACATAATTTTATTTTTCAGAAGACGTATTTATTTCTTTACAAATCAACAAAATGACACAAGAAAACGACAATATTCCAACGTTTAAGCTTGTTCTAGTTGGTGACGGTGGTACAGGAAAGACAACATTTGTTAAGCGTCATTTGACAGGAGAATTTGAAAAGAAATATATTGGTTATTTTTATTTATTTAAAAAATTTTTGTTTTTAGCAACACTTGGTGTTGAGGTGCATCCATTGACTTTTCACACAACTCGTGGACAGATTCGTTTCAATGTTTGGGATACTGCTGGGCAAGAAAAATTTGGTGGTCTTCGTGATGGATATTACATTCAAGGTCTTTGTAGTTCTAAGGAAATATTGCTTTTATACCTTTTTCAGGCCAATGCGCTATAGTTATGTTCGACGTCACAGCACGTGTTACCTATAAAAACGTTCCTAATTGGCATCGTGATCTGGTACGAGTATGTGAGAACATACCAATTGTGTTGGTGGGAAATAAGGTTTTTTGAAGCTTAAGGATCTTATAAAATTTTTTTGTAAAGGTTGATGTGAAGGATAGGAAAGTTAAAGCCAAAAGCATCACTTTTCATCGCAAGAAGAATCTTCAGGTTTTAATTATGACTTAAAAACCTCTAAAATCCTTAATTCTTTAGTACTACGACATTTCGGCTAAGAGCAATTACAATTTCGAGAAGCCTTTCCTTTACCTCGCAAGGAAATTGGTTGGCGATCCTAACCTTGACTTTGTTGCAATGCCAGCTCTCGCACCACCAGAAGTACATATGGATCCTGCTCTAGCTGCACAGTACGAACAAGAAGTTAAGGAAGCTGCAAATGCCGAGCTTCCTGATGATGATGAAGACATTTAAGTGTGAGGATCTAACCTTCCATAATTGATTTTAAAATGCAACAATTATTGATTAATGACAATTTGTTTGATTTTAGACTATCTCAACGTTGCCACATTTTTTCTTAATTTAATGGGAAATATATAAAAACTTGTTACCCTTTTGTCTAAATGGTTTGAGAATGTGCTTAAATATTGGTTATTTTTACATTTTTCTTAGTTCTTTAAGTAGTATCCATAACCTTATGATTAAAACAGGGAGATAATTTGCTATTTAGGTTTATAGTCTTAAAAAATAAAATGTTTCTACATCTTTATAACTTTCTAAATTTGTAAATGATTTACTTGTAAAAATGAATTTTAAAAAATTGTCTAATGGTTTCTAACCATTCCTTTTGATCCAAATGTACAGACTAAAAGAATAGTTAAAACTGTAAATATTCCTAAATATGTCCTAATTCGGTCTCTTCTAGATTCAATCTCTCTTTTTTCTGTTTGCAATCTTAATTTCTCAAATTCAGGAGTGGGATGTTCTTCTCGGCGTCTCCTTTCTTGAAACTGCAGTTCTAATTGCCTTTCACGCATTTCACGTTCCCTAGCTAGATTACTTCGATAATTAAAAGCTTCATTTTGTGCAGCCCAAAATTTTTCAGCAGTATTGGTGGCCGTACTATGGAAATTTCGCTTCCTCCTGAAATAAGATTAGTTTAAAATTTATAACAAAATTAATCAAAACCTGCTCAAATTTTGAAAATGTTCGAAATCTTTGTAATCTATGTCCAAATCACTCCAATCCTTTTCCCATTGTCTTTGCCGTTTCTCTCCAGTTTTTGTTCTCTGTTGATGCCTTGCTGTGAATGTTCTACTAGGCATTTCTGCTGTTAATGAATCATATGCACGCCTTTTTTCTTTTGAACCGAGAACTTCATAAGCTTCAGACACCTAAAAAATTTCAATTCAAAGATTAAACTTCAGTTAAAAATAAATTTTCTTTTGAATTAATTCTAATAAAAAACGCTCACCTCATGAAAACTTTTAGAGGCCTTCTCCTTATTGTTTGGATTCATATCTGGATGATATTTCTAAAATATCATAAATTCATAGGTCTATATAATATTAAGAAAAACCTTAGAAAGTTCATAAAATGATTCTTTGATTTGTTCAGCTGAAGAACTTCTTGGTACACCGAGAATTTTGTAATAGTCCTTACGAGCTTCAGAGTTGGAAGAGAATGAGGCTATTAATATGGCAGTTACAGGATCAGTTAAGCAAATAAATTTATTTTTTGAATTTAGATTTGTGGTGACTAGATGATATAAACCATTTTTGTTTGAATTTATTACAGAATTCATGAAATTAAAATAAATTTTTTTTAATCTGTAAAAAGCTATTAATAAAAACTACGTTGTTATGTGAACTCTATATTAGCCATAAGCTAATTAAGAAGAATTCAAATTAAAAAAAGCCATTCAATAATAAAATATAAAAATATTATATGTACATATATAAAGTTAGAAACAAAAATCTATTTTTCTTCAATTTAAATAATTTATCAATAAATAAATATGTTAATAAATAAAGATTCAAGTAAATTTGTCTAGTTTTTGAATTAGTAACCCCTAAGATTAGGAATATACGAATTTTTGTGTATCCTTGAAATGAAGGAATAACACCGAATAAGAGTTTCAAATAAAATGCTTATTTTTTGAGAAGAGGAACAAGTTAATTGTAAGATTTAATTCCCTTATGTAAACCATATATACCTAATTATTTAATCCAAAACGTAAACATCAATGCAATCATCATTTTCTAATTCAAGAGTTTCTGCTGTTTCATTATCACCAACTTTCATAGAGTCAAATATAAATTGAACTTTATTTAAAGAAAGAGCATTTTCTTGACAAAAGATTTCTTTTAACCGAATAAATTTGGCATTCTTAGAAAAATTATTCTTTAGTAAATAAACCCCAAAAGTTTTTAATTTTGTTTGCTTTAATATTTTTCAAACTTTTATAAACCTTCAAAATGTTGGCAATAATCGTCCTCTTCCCCTTTTGTTGATATTTAATTCTGATAGTATTCAATTCATCCTTTAGATCTAAATCAGCAGAATCTGTATGTTCAAAAGCATCCAAATCAGCATTCTCACCATAAATAATTCCCAAAGTTCTTGGAGTATCTTCCAATTCACAACGTTTTAATTCTTTTGTAATCAAGACTATTCGTTTTGGATCACTATTAACCCTTTCAGCATATTCCTCAATCAAATTTCTGATAGGTTCATCCTAAGTTTAAAAAATATAAGCTTATCTAAAATTAAAGCCCCAAAAATCCCCTATAATTTTTAGCTAAAATAAATAATTTTTTTAAAATTAATTAAAATAATTTTAAAAATACAAATTAACCAAATCTTGAATGAACATTCGTGTGATTCCATTTGAATGAATACTAATAGTACAAGTACTTTTGAATGAAGGAATACTTGGATCATCTTTTGATATAATTGGGGAATCGGGTAGCAAAGTAATAACTTCAACGGATTGAGAACAGGAAGGAGCTGAAATATTTTAAATAAAGATTTTTAATTAATGATACAACAATTCTTATATCCATCATTGATTTCAATAAATGGAAGAGAAGAGTTATTTGTTATATTCATTTTTGGCATATTTGTTCTGTCTTGAGGTTTTAGAGTGACAACATCTCCAACACATGTAATTCCATCATCTAAAAACTTGAAAAGATTAAACTTGTAGGATATCATTTTTAGTTTATTTATTCTTTTTTTTGTGATCCACTTCTATATTCTTTAAATAAGACTCATAATAAAACCCCTTAAGAGTAAAAGAACTTTCCAATGATCCTTTTACTGAATTCATTAAAATTTCAAAATTTATAGTAATAGATTGTTTCCTCTTCATTAGTAAAAGCTAGTAAAATTTACCAAAGTTATTCGAAGTTGAATCAACATTTGTTGTTCTTACTTTAATGGTAGGTGTAGATGATTGTTTCCGTTTTTTCTGAGCAGCCTTAAATTTGATTTTGTCAAAATTGTCATAAAAATCATCATCACTGCTTGAATCACTAAATAAGGAAATAACTTCAGACATCCTTATGTTTCTGAAAATATAAAAAAATAATAAAACTTAATATGTAAAAGAAAAAAATTGATTCCAACTTTAAGAGAAAAAGTGGGTGCTTAAAAAGAAAGTCAAAGAAGTGAACAAGATTTTAATTGGCGCACATCAAGTTTATTTTGCGTTTTTTAAAATATGCACACCAAAAATGAGGAAAAAGAAAATAGATTTTACGTTAAGCAAATGCTTTCTTTTGTTTATCCAATCCCTGGATTTTCTTCGAATAATTAAAGTGTTAATATTAATTTCTATTGTTAATTCTTTATATTACTTATGTTTATTAACTGTTTAAATATATAATTTTATATTTTTAGTTCAAATTAAAGGATTGTATAATGGGAAAAAAGCGTCTTGAACAAGTATTATTTTTTATTGAATATTTATTTAATCTAATTGTAAAATTAAATTTATTTAAGAATGGAATTAAGGTTTTGGAAACTAATATGGAAACTGATGAGAAAGGGGATTATATTTTAAAATCTTCAAACGAGGAGCCTAAAACACATTCAGAGGATTGGCCATTGCTTTTAAAGGTTTCTTTAGTCTTGTAAAATTGGTGAATTTTAAAGAAATCTAGAATTCAATTAGCTCTACTATTAACAAACTTTCCTTTTAATTTATTAATTTTTATTATTATTTTAGAATTTTGATAAATTAAATGTACGAACTTCACATTATACTCCATTAGTTGAGGGTTGTTCTCCTCTCAAGCGTGATATTCGCAATTATATTTCTTCTGGTTATTTCAATTTGGATAAACCAAGCAACCCATCAAGTCATGAAGTTGTTGCTTGGGTTAAACGAATTCTTCGTGTTCAGAAAACAGGACATAGTGGGACTTTGGATCCAAAGGTTTCTTAACTTTTCTGCACAAAATTTGAGGGAATTTTTGATTTTTTGTGTGTTATTAAAGAATTGTTTTTTGTTTATTAATCTTCTAATTTATGTTTTGTAAGGTTTCTGGAGTACTTGTTGTTTGCATTGATCGTACAACTCGTTTGGCCAAATCACAACAAAATGCAGGAAAAGAATATGTTGCAATTTTTAAACTACATAACGTCGTTGAATCTGAAAAGCAAATTAAACAAGCTTTAGATAATGTTTCCATTTAAATTTTATTAAAATAATTTAAAACTTTTTTAAGTTAACTGGGGCTCTTTTCCAACGACCTCCTCTTATTTCGGCAGTTAAACGTCAATTACGTATTCGAACTATTTATGAATGTAAATTAATTGAATATAACCCTTCACAACAAATGGGGATTTATTGGATGAGTTGTGAAGCTGGGACTTATGTCCGAACACACATTGTTCATTTGGGTCTTATGCTTGGAGGTTTTTGAATTTTTTTAACTAATTAATCTAATTATTTTTATTAGTTAAGTAAATAATTTAGCTTCTATTTAATAAATATATTTATCTAAATTTAACTATTATTTTTAGTTGGTGCACAAATGCAAGAATTAAGACGTGTTCGTTCGGGAGTAACGTCAGAAAATGATCATATTATAACACTTCATGATATTTTGGATGCACAATATATGTACGATAATCAAAAAGATGAAAAATATTTGAGAAGAATTATTCGACCGTTAGAAGCTCTTCTTATTCAACACAAAAGAATTGTTGTTAAAGATAGCTCGGTTAGTTTTTTTTGACATTTAATAATAAATTTTTAATAATTTTTAAACTATTATTTTTATTAAGGTTAATGCAATCTGTTATGGAGCTAAAATTTTACTCCCTGGTATTCTTCGTTTCGAAAATGGAATTGAATTAAATGAAGAGATTGTTATTGTTAGTACAAAAGGGGAAGCAATCTGTATAGGTTATAATTTTATTTAATTAATTAGTTGATAATCTAAAGGGTTTAAATTGGTTATTTATTCTTTCTATTTTTAGCAATTGCGTTGATGACAACATCAACTATATCTGTTACAGATCACGGAATTGTGGCAAAAATAAAACGAGTTATAATGGAAAGAGATACTTATGCTGTAAATCTTTTTAAAATTTTATTAAAAGTAATTTTTACAATTTTCAGCGTAAATGGGGTCTAGGCCCTGTAGCATCCAAGAAAAAAATGGGTCTTGTTCAAAAGGTAGTAGAAGGAAAGGGTGGGGAATCAACCTCTACAATTACAAAAACTGCTCCACTTGAAATAAAAGAAGAAATTCAAACTCCATTAAAAAGTCCAATAAAGAAAATTGTTGAAGTTGAGAAAACAAAAAAGGAAGAATTGGGTAGAAAGAGAAAAATGGAAGAATCTTCAACATCTTCAGAAGAAGATGATGAAGAGGATGAAGATTCATCATAATTTTGTCCCTTAATTAATTTTTTGGTCAAGATAGTCTTTAAGGGGAGAATGTAAAGGGATTTTACTTTTTTGGTCTGTCCAAATCTAGAATATTTTTTGAATTATTTTTAAAATTTATTTAATCAATTTATTTAGAAAAATCTCTTAGAGACTAGAAAGTATTTTCTTTTTACTTTTTTCACTTCATTTATTTTGATCTTCAATTTTGCTATTTTTGTTGTTTTGGATCTACTTGTTGAAAAAGATAATAAAATAATCTCTAGTGTTGTTTTTATTAATTATTTTGTTACTATTTTATTATTAATTTTTGTTTATATTCCATAAGCATTAGCCCTATAAAATAATTAAAACTCTATTTAAAATTCTTTTTTTCCCTCCTCACATATTTGAATCAGCTAACATATCCTCCAACAAACGAATACGTCTTTCATGTTGTCTTAGAACAGATTTAATTTTTTCCAATTCGTCAGAGCTTACCTTTACAAAAATATTTTTAATATTATTATTATTCTAAAAAAGAAAATATTTATAATTTCTTAACTGCAACAGAAGATGAATTACTTCCTCTTCTTGAAATACTTGGAGTAACAGAAGCACTAGGGGTACCTCCCCCATCCAGATGCATTTGTTGTTCTCTTTTAATTCTATCCAATTCTGCTGCTGCCCTTTTCTGCCCAGCTGTTTGAGCATTTCCACCTGTTTGTTCTCTTGATTTTAACTGAACCTTTTATTATAAAAATTAAAATTATATTAATTTTTTTAATAATTAAAATACTTGTTGTTTTGGATGTGTTGGATTTAAAGGTGGTGAAGGTTCCCTTATTTGTCTAATAATTCCTGTGTCTTGATTTGTTACTGCTCTTTGTTGTTGTTGTTGAGGTTTTGGTTGTACTTGACATTGTTGTTGTTGGGGATTTTCTTGGCTTAAAATTAAGAAAGATTAAGCAAATAAAAAACATACACAGCAGTTGGCATTTGTGCTAAAATATTTGCTTTCTTTGCTACTTGGACTTTTGGTTTTATAGCTGCTGCTTCAGGACATACAGCCATTAAATTGGGTGGAGCATTTTTCCCTTCTGCAAATTGTTCTGCCGTTAAAGCGGGAACCATACTTCGAGTATCCGGATATAAATCACTCTTTTAATTTTGAAATAAAAAATGAATAATTAAAATACCTGCCAAAGGTCAGACTTTCGTGGAACAAAAAATTGAAGAACATCAATGACACCTTTGGTTGTTATCTTGTAAATACTGTAGGGAGAAAGAGAGAGAAATAAAATTAGTATTTTATTTTATATTTTCTATAATGTCAAATTTTTTAATTAAAAAATTTACAAAAAATTACTATAATTTTTATTTTTTTTAATTTTTAAACCACCGGTTAATTTCATTCTCATTAGAATTAACTCCTCTTTTTGGCATAAAGGCAAACCCTCTTTGAGGTTCAGATGGTGTGTATGTATTTATATAATGCATAAATGGTGAATCATTATTAATTTCATAATAACGTATTGCACAATCACCTTTCCCAACTAAATAACAAAGACCTGAATCTTCATCATATAAAGGAAATAAAACTCCATTTGAAGTATCCAATCTATATATATATTTTAAAATTAATTAAAAATTTCTCCCAACTCTTCTTGAAGTATTGGTTCCAAAGTTTTTGAATCTCTTAATGCATAAATTCTTTCTGAACGTTTACTAAATCCAGTAGTAATAATTCTATCATCTTGAGTAAATATTGCTCTCATTGGTTTAACCCCTTCATGGCCAAGTCCAGTTACAAGAACAGAACCTTTTTTAAAAATAAAATTAATTAAAAAATATCTAACCTGTATGTGAATCTAAAATACGTATTTGTTTGTCTTTACAAGTTGTTACAAATCTATAAATTTTAAAAATAATAAATATATTTAACACAATTACTATTACCTACTCCCATCATAATTAAAAGCAATACTCCATATTTGGTCTGGATGTCCAGCAATTTCAATTAAAGCCTCACCTGTTCCAACATTCCAAAGAAGCAATTTATTTTCACCCCCAGCAGTTAATAAAATACTTTAAATAATTAATTTAAAAAAATTATTTATTAAAAAACTTTGCTGCTGTAGGATGCCAAGCCAAAGTATTAACTCTTTTTTGATGTCCAGATAATTCAACTATAGGCTCAGAAAGTGTTCTTAATAACCCTAATTCTGGAATCATCCAAACTTTTACTGTTGTGTCTTCTGAACAACTAGCAATTACATGATCATTAAATGGGGACCATTGAACTTCTAAACAGGCTGCACGGTGAGCATCAACAAAAGGAGTATCTTTATCTATACGCCCACTCTGAATATAAAGAAAATATTAAAATAAAAATTTTTTTTGTTTTATACTTTATTAATAGGAAGTACAATAAAAGGCCCTCCTGCTCCTTTGACAATGATTGCCTTTAAATAAATAATTTAAAAAAAAATATTAAAAAATAATTAAACAATAAATTTTGGATTGACAGCACAAAATTGTGAATCCCAAGAAACTTCTGTTATACGAACATCCTGAATGCATTGTTCTTGTTTGATTTGTTTACAAAAAACCTAAATAAAATAAGATTAATATTAAAAATAGAAATTGAATAGAAAATTAATTTAAAAAGGATTTTTAATTAGAAATTTTATATCACATTTGAATATGAAATGTATTCTAATTATTTAGTTAAAAATAATTAGGTGAGCTAAAACATTCAAACTAAAAACATTAAATTTTCTCTTGTTATAATAAAACCTTTAATTTTAATATTTTAGAATTTTCTATTAACACTTAATCTTTTTATTTATTTATTATGCTTTAATAATTTAAATTAACATACAATTATTTATATATAGTAATTAAAAATTTTTTTTTAATTATTTAAATTTTTTTTATAAAAAGAGAATATATTAAATAATGAATTATTTATTTAATTCTATTAATGTGCTCACATGTCGAAATTTAGATTGACGAACAATATTACTCATTTTAAAGAATTATTATAATATTTTAATAAAAGGAAAAAAATATATGTATTTATTTATTTTTAAATTTTATTAATCAAAGACAGAAGGATTTTTGAGCAATTTCATGAAAAGTTTAGAAATAAAATCCGTTGGCGCTGTTGTCGATCAAATTCATTTTATTCCGCCTGTTCTTTCCGTTCTTCTTTTTTATGTTTTAGGAAGAACTAAAGAAATTGAAGGATAAAAAAAAAAAAGAAAATAAATTGGCAAATTCGTTAAATGAGTAAAATTTTCTTTAACAAATATTTTTAAAGAGTAAAATCCGATTGATTGAACAGAACAGATCGCAAAAAAAAAAGAAAGAAAAAGAAAAGCTACTTTAATGCTATATATTCTCTAACAAAACACGAGAGCCTAATAATTTACTTAAGTCATTAACAGACGACAGATATGAATATTGGACACTCTTATTATTCATGTTCTTTAAATATTTTTATTACCCTAAAAATATATGTTAATTGGATATTTAAATTAGACTAAATTATACACACAAAGATAAATAAACTTTCCCATAATTAGAGTTTTTTGTCCAAATCTAGAATATTTTTTTGAATTATTTTTTACATTTATTTAATTTAGAAAAATCTCTTAGAGACTAGAAAGTATTTTCTTTTTACTTTTTTCACTTGATTTATTTTGATTTTCATTATTACTTTTCTGTTGTTTTGGATCTATTTGTTGAAGTAATTTAGCATGAATGCTGACATTAAAATGTTCCCCAACCTGTCCTCTAAATATAAAAAAAATATAATCATGTCTTATTATAGTTTAAATTAAGTACAATCTAAAATAAAAGTTTAAATACTTGTATTCATTTTCAGCACAGCCACCCTTTCCTCCTCTCGCTAGTAAATATCTTTGCCTATTCCCGGTACATCTCGCCAAAAGTTTTTGTCCTTGACTGATAATTTCTACACCTAGAGGAACATCAACCACCAAAAAAATAAATAAAATATTATAAAAAAACTAAAAAATAAGATAAACGTAGTCTTTTCCAGATTTTCCAATTAATTTCACTTGCTTAGAATGATGTCCATGTTCTGCTTTCAACTCATGACATTCTTCAAATTGTTGACAAAGTTCTTCAAAAGTAACTTTATTATTTGCCCTAACATAAAAAGATCCACCATTGCCGCCAATTCCATTATACCTTTAGATTTAAATTGAAATATTTAAAAAAGAATATTTAATAAACCTCAAAATACCATTTCCTCCTGTTCCAGCCTTAATCGAAAGTTTTATAAAATCTTTTGTGGGTATATAATCCTTGACCTTTGAAGCACAACGAAAAAATAATGAAAACTTCATAAAATCTATATAAATAAAAAAAACTGAGTTTTTTGGAACTTAATACCTCGCAAATAAAAAAATTTCATTAATCATTCTCTCTCATTTTTTACTCTCTTTCTTTTCCCGCTCTCTTAATTTATACAATCCTTCGTTTCTAAATAAAACCTAAATTAAGGCTTTTGAACACTAAACCTTTAGGACTTCTCAAAATGGTCAAAAAATTTCTCAAAACCTTTAGGATTAAGAATATACCTATTTGGGTCTCAAATTTTGACTAAAATTTTTTTAATCTAGCTTATTTTGGTCTTAAACGATTTAGTTTGAAGAGCTCTTTCTAATGATAAATCCATGATAGGGTATATCTATCCGTGTCCAATTTAAATAAAGAATTAACTTACTTTTTTCAAAACAGATGGATAACTCAGAAAATAACTATGTTTCTACTTCAAGTGAGGACAGTGATTTCAATTTACCTGACGAACAACATGTGGAGGAAATGGAGAATATGAATTTTGATTTTGAGGCATTTCCACCTTCTGAAGATGATCTTGAAGGATTGGAAAATTTACTTACTCAGGTATTTTTATCTTAAATTATTATTCTATCATAAAGATATTTTTACGCGCCGAAATTGATAGGAACGAATTAGCGAATTCAATTATTAAAATAAGCCCCTTTGGTTGTGTTTATAAACCAGCAGAAGAATTTGCTGATGATGAATCTCAATCGTTGCTTTGCGGTCTTCTTTCTATTATTGGATTGAATAGTTCAGAGGTTTATTATCACTTTTAATATTTTTCGTAATACATTTTTGTGTTATAGAAATATGCTGCAGAAGTTTCTACTTTTTTACTTCAACGAGCAAAGAAATTTGCTACTGGGAGTATTTTCAGACAATTTGAAATGTATTTACGATCAAATGATGAATGCACAGAAGATTCTAAATTTAAAATTGGATTTGTGATTAATGAACGGTTGTTGCAATTTCCAGCCCAAATTTCAGCGCCAGCGTTTTCGTCGATTTGGTTGATTTTTTAAATCTTTATTTTGTTTTTTTTGAGAACCAACAAAGTCAAAATTTGTTAATTTTGTTCTTATTCTATTAAAATTGTTTTTATTTTAATATTTTATTTTTTAAGCAATGACTACAATTCTCTACCAAAAAAGGAGCATTATCAAATGTTTTTGCTCATTATAAAGATCAGAATTAACACAGATGATTTGTTCTCATCCAAAAACAGGTTTTACTATTAATTTTTAAATTATATTTTAATATAGTGAACAACAAAACCCAGCGGAAACTCAAAATCAAAAAAGGAAAATTGTTAAATCTGAACGTCGGAAATTGTTGACAGATACTAGTGCTTTGATTTTTGACAATCCTGAAGAAGAATTGCTTTTTACTGTAAATATCTATGATAATTAAATTTGCTTTTGGTTTCTGTTATTTTACTTTTAAACCTTTTAAAACGTTAATGTATTAATGATTCCAGGGACATTATTTTTATTTATTAATATTTTAATTTATTTGTTTAGATGCAACTACAATTTCCTTATTTTCAATATCCTGTTGAATCTGAAGTAGAAAGTACTTCACGTTTTAATTGTATTCGTCGAAATGGACATGTTTACAGACCTTATCGCCGAGTTTGTTTACTTACTGAAGAACAATTTTTACAATATGCTCAATTAGTAGCAAATTCTTCATTTTAGTCATTTATTATTAATTATTTTGAATAGTTAAATAAAAGTTTTGTTCTATCTATAATTTTTTCAGAAATTTAAATTTTTCTTTCCTATTTTGGAAAGTATATTTTCTATTTATAATAAAATAACAAACATAATAAACAAATATTAATGTTAATACCTAGTATTATACAAATAAAAATATCAATAATTAGGGTGTTATTTAGAACAAAATTAGGGAATTACTTAACATAATTTATAGTTAACGAATTATTAAATATTTTTATTATATGAATCAGAATTCGCTCAAAAACATTGGGGGAATTGATTCTCGAATACATAAAGATTCATTGGCCAATCAACAGTCAGTACATTTAATCCCCAGTGTTGACCCTTCTTTTGGTTCTATCCATCAACAACAACAAGTATAGTTTTTATATGAATTTTCTGAAGAAAATAAATTTATTTGTTATGAATTTCTTTTAACTGGATTTTAGAGTTTGAGTTAAAATTTCATTACAGTCTAGAAAAAATAATTTGAAATATTTAAACAAATCGAAATAATAATTTAATTTTTTACCTTAAAATTAGAATATATTCTCAATTCATAATTCTAAGAATCATCATACAACTTTGGTTCTCCCTCATTCAATTTCTAGTGTTCATTTAAATAATCAAGCTATTAATACAATGGCTCAACAACATTCTGAACAATCATATAGAGGAATTTATTTTAATGGAGGTCAATCTCGTGTTTCAACAGCCACACCAGTTATTGGTGTAAATACTGTTCCAACTCACAATCAGCAAAATATAAGAAATAAGGTATTCTTAAAAGAATTTTATTCTATTCTTTTATTTTTTAGAGACTTCAAGTTGAAGATGCACTTTCTTATTTAGGTTTGTGATATATAGAAAAACACAATTATATTTTAATTATAGAGAGAGTTCGTCAACAATTTATGCAAACACCAGAAAAGTACAACGAGTTTTTGGAAGTCATGAAGGAATTCAAATCTCACACGTTATTTTATTTTTCAATTAAAACTAATAGATTAACCTTATTAGGATTGATACTCATGGTGTTATTCTTCGTGTTACTAAACTTTTCCGATTTAATCCTGATTTAATTGATGGGTTTAATACCTTTTTACCGCCGGGTTTCGAAGTCCACGTTAGCGGCGATTTTACACAAATTAGAGAGCCTAATGGTTCAAACAAGCTTATCAATAATGGTTTATTTTATAGCTTTATTTAAATTTTCAATCCTTTTTAGCGATTGGGCAGGTCATTGAAGTTGGCTCATCTGCTGGGGAATCCTTTATCCAACAAATAAATTCTATTCCGTTAGTTTTATTATTAATTTTCTTTTCAAATGTTAATTAAGTTCTGATCAAAATTCACAAGTCTCTATTACACCTCTAAATCGTGCGCCAGCTCCTATTGTTATTCGTCATCAACAGAGTCCTAGTGTACTTTCTACTCTTTCCTCTCCACATCATGATGGAGTCTCATCTCCACAAAATCATCAAATAATTCTAGGAAATGTTAATGCTGCTACAAAAATTGTTCAACCTCAGCATGAATTACAGGTTTTGATCAAAATTCTTATATTGAATAATGGCTAATATTGCTATTATATTAAGAGTCAGCCTATTTATAACTCGGTTGAAGGTTCTCAACAAATTGGTGTATCCTTAATGAGCCCTACATCTGCAGCACAACAATTACAGAGCATTAGTGAACATCAAAATGCTTTGACTATTTCTCAAAAGTCTCAACAACAACAACATTATACCTCATCACAAAAACATTCTTCTGTTATTGGACAACAACCTATTCATTTTGACCAAGCATTGGGTTACTTGAACAAAATTAAGGTTAAAATTTCATTTAAAAGTATATAAAACTTTTAATATATTTAGGAACGATTTGTCAATAGACCGGAAGTATATCATCAATTTTTGGCAATTTTAAGTAATTATCAACGTGCTGATGGAACCCAGGTTTTTTACTTTTAAAAATTTCTTACATTTAATATAAAAATCTTTTAGCGTTTAACAGAATCTGATGTTTATCAGGAAGTGTCAAAACTTTTTCACAATGAGGAAGATTTGATGAGTGATTTTAAATCATTTTTGCCTGATGCTAGTATTGAATTCTCTGCTGACCAACAAACTGCTCAATCATCACTTTTGAATGAGAATGTTTCTTTGCAAAAAAATGGTCTTCAGAATGTAAGTGAAGGAAATCTTATCCAGGAAGTAAATTCTGAATTTGTTAACTTCGATACTAATAATTCTGGAGATAATGTTATTGGAGTAGATTCTAATGTGACAACTAATGCAATTAGAAAACTTTCTTGTACTGCACCAACTGCTGCTGAGTATTTGGCTCAAAAGGTCTTTTGTTTCATAAAATCTGAACTAAACTACCTAATTTATTTAAGAGATCTAGTAAGACTCAAACCAAAATTGTCTACGATACATCAGTGAACAAAATACTTGAAGAAATTCCATTAAAGGAATTTGTTTTCTTTGAGAAGGTTTTGTAAGGATTTTATTTATGTTTTTATTTTTAAGGTACACGATGCACTCCAAAGTGAACAAATCTTTCAAAATTTTCTACGATATTTGGCACTTTATACTAAATCAATAGTTTCTAAGGGCGAATTGCTTGATTTAATAACACCTTTTCTTTCGTATATTTTTTAAATTCTAATATTAGATTTTATTTTTAATCATTTAGTTCTTACCCAGAACTTTTAAAGCAATTCAAGGATATACTTGGAGGTAAAATTGAAATAGAACGTGAACCAAGTAAGCAGCTTTCAGTGGAGGATCGACTACCTTCTGAATCTGCTTATCAAATTGGTGAGTATTTTTGTCCTTTTTTATTCAATTATGGTATATAAATTTATGTTTTTATTTACTATTTGATGATTTATATCAGTCTTATAGCCTAAAATATTCTTTAAGATTTTACCCATACAAAGCAACTTGGAGTCAGTTATCGTTGCATGCCAGCAGATTATGAATATCCTGTCTGTTCTGGACGGTCGAAATTATGTAAGGAAGTATTAAATGATCGTTGGGTTTGTTATCCAACATGGTCGAGTGAAGATACATCTTCTGTAACTTCAAAAAAATCAACTTATGAGGAAGTAATGTGCCGAACAGAGGATGAACGCTTTGAGGTGGTTTTTAGATTATTCTATTTTCCAATTCTTTTTAGGTTGATATTCTTATTGAAACAAATTCGACAGCAATTGATGCACTGCAATTTGCTCTGCGTCGTGTTGAATCAATGTCCAATGAAGAAGCCAAGAAATGGATGGCTACTAATGAAAAACGTTTGGGTTGTTCTTATACAATCATTTCTAGAGCTATAAAAAAGTTATATGGGTTAGTTGAAAAATAAATATTTAAGAAAAGACTTTAATAATATTTTTAGTGAATATGCAAACAAAATATTAACAGCTTTAAGAGAAAAACCTGTTCTTGCAATACAGCAAGTTTTAAGTAGAATGAAAGCAAAGGACACAGAATGGCAAGGTGTTAGAGATGAATACAATGTCATTTGGCGAGACCAAGTAGAAAAGAATTATTTGAAAAGTTTGGATCATCAAGCCCTTACATTCAAAGCTAATGATGTTAAAAATATTAGAAGCCGTGGTATTATAAATCAGTTGGAGAGTGCTTATGATGAGGTTAAAAATTATTTAAAATTGCTTCAATTTTTCTAAAAACCGAATAATTTAGAGACGTGAAAAACTTGAAGAGGGTCGTCAAGTTGAATGGGGTCCACATTTATGCATCAAATACCCTGCAGATAGACAAATTTTTAACGATGCCAATGAACTTTTACTTCATTATGTTAAAAGGCATTTAAATTCTCGTGAGAAGAAAGGTCCTATTTAAAATTTTATATGATTGTTTTTAAATATTTCAGCCATTGAATCTCTTCTTTTATCTGTTATTCCAAGAGTTTTCTTGCTTCAAATGAAGTGGGATGATCAACAATATGGCTTCTCTTTATTACTTGAGAAAGCAGATATGTTAGCTCCATCGGACGCAGAAATGGAAGGTTTGTTTAAATATCAATTTATAAAAAGAAAATTATTAGTGAACATATTCTGATTGTTTAATATTTTTTAAATTATTTAAAACAGATTTGGACAAAGATTGTAAAATTAATAAGGGAAATGATTTAAATATCTCTTCTAATAAAGAATCATCAAAAACAACTGAGAATTATGAAAATAATGTAATTTCAGATGAGGTTTTTCTTCTATTATTTTTTAAACAATTTTTATTTATTTAGCAACAACAAGAACTTTTATATGTCCAATTTTTTGGCACAAATTCTTGGGTTCTTTTTATTCGACTTCATGCAATTTTATGTGATCGTTTGGCCGCTATTAAAAAATGTACAGAAGAATTAGTAGAAGAATATGATCAGGAAATTAAATTTCGTGAAAAGCAAAGGCGAACCTACAAAAAATATGGAGACAGCGAAGAATCTCATTTTTTAAATGCTGTAGATGTGCATAAAGGCTTAAGAGAATTGAAGAAACCATTCCAAAATCCTGAAAATTTTTATCAAATTATGTTACAAGAAATGAAGAATTTGCTTAATGGAAGTGTTGATGCTTCTAGTTTTGAGGATACTTTGAGGTAATAATTATTAGAGAAAGAATATTTTTATTATAATTTTAGAAGTATGTTCGACACAAGGGCATATATTCTCTTTACTATGGATAAATTAGTTAGTACAATAACAAATCATCTCAAAAGTTATATGTCTGATAACATTAATTTAAAATCAATTGAACTCTTTGAAGAATATTTTAAAAAAAGATTAGATGGTGCTGAACATGGAGAATGGGCAAAACGAGTCGGTTCAGAATATGAAGCTTTAGCTGAAAAGGTTATTTTTTAAATTATTTTTTTTATCTATATAACTCTTTAAAGTTATTAATTAATCAAAATTGTTACAAAATGTTCTTTTTCAATCGAGAAAATCCAATTGTGACAATTGAATTAATTGATACAAATGAACCAGGAAGTGGATCAGATATTGATGGTGAAGAAGAGGAAGAAGAAAAGGAAAGCGAAAATGTTATAGCCTTACCACTTTGGTCTACATTTCTTGAAAAACATGGAGTGAACTCTGTAAGTGGGAAATGAATAAATGCCTTAAATATTTTCTAAAAATTAATAAGTCTCCTTTTAAACGTTTTTAAGTGTTTTTTTTTGTTATTTAGTACCTATTCCTGTTTTTGATTATATTTTTAACTATTTTTTAAAATATTTTTTGGTGTTTTTATTTTAAGAGGATTTATTAAAAGAACATTTTTAACTAAAATTTAATCAAAAATTATATTAGCATTGATTGGCCTTATTTTTAAAATATTTAATTTATTCTATAGGATTTAAAATAAAAATATTAATGATTCCTAGTAAACATAAATTTGTTTTCAAAAAAATTAAAAAAATATTTTCCTATGTAATATAATAAATACAGGATTGTTTGCTTCCAAAAACAACGGAACATAATAAAGTTTTTCCTAAAAGAAATGTGCGTTATCGACAACTTTTCTCCATCCAACTCATGTCTAACTTTAAAATAAATCCACAAAACATAAACGAAATATCGTCAGAAATTCCATCAGAACAAAAAAATAATACTTCAACAAAAAAGAAAATACCACAGTTTTATATTGGTCATGGAGTTACTAGAATGATTAAAGCAGAAAATCCATTGAAGGAAATTAAGGATATGACAGACACTTTTTATGATAGTAATACACTTGAAGCAGACATAATGGTACGAAAAGGAGCGCCTGGAATGGTTCGAAAGGTTTATTTTTATATAAATAATTTTTTGATATTTAATTATTTAGGGACATCGAAAATTAGCATTATTGCGACGCAAGCGTTGGATTAATTGGTTAGAAAAACGTCAAGACGATCAGCTTGTAAGCGCTAGGTGGCTTACTACGGGATGTAGTACAAGAATCTGTCAACATCCTCGATTTAAATATCTTAAATTTACCACTTATTCTTCGCGATAAGTTTTTTTCAACATTTTTGCATTTTACAAACCCCCCTTCCTGTCATGAAACTTTATATCTATAATTGTAAATCTAATATAATAATTTAACAAAGTTAGTTTCTCTAATTTTTTTGTGTTTTTTTAATAGGTAATTTAGTTTACTCATAAAATATACATAAATACTTAAAGAAAAATAATTGTTATGAGCTGTTTTTGCTGTACATACATACATACAATTTATCTTTTTTATTTCTTATATTGCTTAAATTTAAAGAACTTCGACAAACTCTTCTAGTTGAGTTTTTTTTTGACGAAATGTCTGGAGATGAAAGGTCGCGTCACCGAATGGGTTTTCCCAAAAAATTATTGGCATAGTGTACAATTTATTTTATGATTGATTTTTTGTAATTTTTCTACGAGTTCCACCCTTGCGTTATTATTTTTTATTAAATTGGCTTACACACCGATTTTTCTGATTCGTTTGACACATTAATTGTTACATAATCTAATTTAGTCTAAATCAAAATATTGTTAAACAATCCTTAAAATGAAGTTGGAAACGTGTGCATATTCTGGTTATAAGATTCATCCTGGTCACGGCAAACGTGTAATTCGTACCGATGGAAAGGTTTTTTTAAATTTGTTTTAATTTTCTGTGTGCACAACGCTCAGTCCTTTGATGTAATTAAAACTTATTTCCAAAGGCATAGATTTGTGCAAAAATAAAATGGTGAGAACCTGTTTGCCGGAATTTGGTCTTTTCGGATCATTTTCCCTTCCAAATGGTTTACAATTGAAATAATAATTTGATGAATTAGTTTTTATTTTCTATTTTTAGATTCAAATTTTTCTGAGTGCCAAATGTCAAAAAGGATCTGGGTTGAAACGTAATCCACGAGATGTTCCATGGACTGTACTTTATCGTCGCAAACACAAGAAGGTTTATTTTATTTAATAAGGCGCTTGAATAATTACATAATTGTTTATTTGTGATTTTTCCGATTTGGATTTGTTAAAACTAAAAGGCGACAAATTTATTTAACCAAAATTTCCGAGGCTTCCTTTTAACGGCCAATTTTCTCTTCCAAATGATTTAATTTTAAGTAAATTCAATAAAATAATTTTTTGTCCTTGTAATATGATTAGTTCTTTAGGGGATTCATGCTGATGAAGGTCAACAAAAGAAGCGTGTTAAACGTACAGTTCAAGCTACTTCTCGTCCTGTTGCTGATATGACTGTTGAAGCATTATTGGCACAACGAAACCAGAAACCTGAATTCCGAAAGCAACAACGCGAAGCTGCTATCAAGGCAGCGAAGGAAGCTGTGCGTGCCAAGAAGGAGGAAACTAAACGAAAGGCTGCAAAATTGGTTAATTAAAAATTTTTTCGTTTAATACAAAATAATTGCATTGTATTAAAACGCTTTTTTTATTTAAAAAATTGCGTGTCGGAACAATGCAAAATTATAGGGTAGTAAGTTTATAAGCATTTGCAAACTTTTCAATCATAAATATTTGCAAATTAATCTTACAAATAATAAATTATTTTGAAAATAGATGACCCTTAACTCTAAAGGTTTTTATATATTTTAAACTCCACTTTACCAAGAAAAGTATTCTAACATTTGTATTATTTCAGACTAAGGCTGCTCAACAGCCAAAGGTAAAGGCTTCGAAACAACCTAAAGCTCCTAAAGCACACGTTGCTGTTAAACGTTGAAGAATAAAGTTCGAAAGCAAAAAAAAAGTTTATTTAATATCCATTTTATAAAAATTTTTGTTAAATCGAAATTGGAAAAAATTGAATTAAATTGTTAACTTTCTTTCTTTTGTTCGTTCTCATTTTTATTTATTAATGGTTATATTAAAACGAATTTATAAGTTAGTTATTTAATAACTTTAGTCTTTTGAATGACAGAATCTGTTGAGTCTTCTCCAATTTTTTTGGGTTTAGCATTAAAATTGGAATCTGATGAACTTTTCAAACTTGAACGTCAATATTTACCACTAGGAAAAATTGGTGGGTTTCCTGCATGGCTAAATCCTGAAACAATTCCACAAAGTGAAGATCTTGAATGTTTGGTTAGTCTTTAATTTTATTTAACAAATTAAATATTTAAAATTAAGATTTGCCGATCACCTATGGCATTTTTATTGCAAATATATTGTACAAATTCAGCAGATCCTCCACATGCTTTCCATCGTTTTCTTTATTTATTTGCCTGTCGGAAAGGATGTGCAAAAGTTTGGTTTTAATTTTATTTTATTTTTAAATATTTAAGCCAAACGATTCTTCTAATTTTACTGTTTTTCGTTGTCAATTACCAAGAGAAAATTCTTTTTATAGTCCAGATGGACCAACACCTTTACCCTCAGCATCTCTTTCTTCTGTCGATCCTTTTTTTAATTCTGAGATTTTTTCAAAGCTTTGTGTTGTTTGTGGATGCCGTGCTGGAAAGAGATGCGCAAAATGCTCTAAACGAATGTATTGTTCTAGAAGTCATCAAATAATTGTTAGAAGTATTATATTTACAAATTAATAAATTAAAAATAAATTCCTGACAGTTAACTCTGTTTGTTTGTTATTTTTAAACTTTTTTTTTTATTACAGGATTGGCAAACATGTCACAAAGAAGAATGCGGAAAAGATGAAGAAGGTAAGCAATAATATTAATTAATTTGTTAACTTAATTTTTATTTAAGATTTAAATTGTACACAAAAAGCAAAACTTAGAGAAAAACAAGGATTTACCTTTAAAGAATATGGAATTGAAATGATTTTTGAAGAACAAATAAATGAAAGTAGTGATGATGAATCATCTGATGAAGAAGAAGAAGATCAAAAAGAAAAAACTGATAAAAAAAGAATAATGGTTAATGAATTTGAGGTATTTTTTAGATTTTAATTTATAGTCCCAATAATAATAAATTCTTTTCTTTAAAATAATTGTGTAATTTACAAATTATTTTTATCTAATTTTTATTTTTTTTAGACTTTAATGATTGAAAAAGAAAATGAACAAATCGAAAATAAAATTGAAGAAGAATTAGAAGATGTAGCATTTCGTCGTTTTAATCGAATAATTTGTCAAAACCCTAAACAAATTTTACGTTACCAAAGAAGTGGAACTTACCTTTTAGCAACTGATTTTTCTTCTTCTCCTAATTTAATACCTAATTGTCAGTTATGTAATGGACCTAGACAATTTGAATTTCAATTAATGCCACATTTACTTACACTAATTGATATTGATTTAATTGGAGGACAGAGTTTAGATTGGGTATTTTAAAAGTAGTTTTTTTTTTATTAATTAATTAGGCTACTCTTCTAATATTTACTTGCAAAAATAATTGTCAAACAAATGAATATACTCGGGAATTTGTATTTAAACAGGATTTTATTGCTAAAAGAAATGACGAGGAAATTAATTAGCATTAAAAAAATTACAAGAATGAGAGAAGATTTATAAATTATCTGGTTGTTGAATAATTGTTGTTTCATGTTTAAATAAATATATATCTACTAGATTTTAAGACCAACTTTTAACTTGGAAATTAAAATGAAAAATATAAAAAGTCTAAAAGGCGTAATCTATCCTAAACTAATTTAGAGTTTAAAAACTATGTAGGTATACATACATTTCAATATTTTCTTAACTTAAAGACAATTTAATCAAATTTTATCATTTAAAAAAGAGAAAAACAATTACAATTATATATTTTCAGCAATACATACAACTTAATAGTGGTAGGGACACAGGATATATAGATGTAATATATATATACATTTCAAGATATGGTATATAAAATTAGGGAATAATACTAACAATGCGCAAATATATATATAGGAATATACTACATATGAGAGAGGTGAAAAGAAAATAATTATGCGCATACAGTATATAGGTAAATGTTGAATTATTAGATATATTATCCTATCACATTATCGCCTTCGCCGACATCTCCATTCCTTTCTTTTCTCTCAACAATTTACTTCTTCTTCGACGTCGCTCCTCCGGCCTTCGATGTTGCTCCTCCCTTCGTTGTTCCAGCGGCTTTAGATGTAGCTCCTTTCGTTGCTCCACCAGCAGTCGTCATTCCGGTCTTGGCTTGTGTCCCTCCAACAGTTGTCATCCCAGTCTTTGCTTGCGTTGCTAAAATTTTAACATTCTATAAAATGAAAAAATAAAAATACTAAATACCTCCAACAGTGGTGCCAGCTTTGGTTTTCGTCTTTGTAGCGCCACCAGCGCCAGCAGTCATTCCCATGTCCATTCCTTCTTCTCCTTCACCCTTGCCACGGAGAACGAAGAACCAGACTGCGACACCAACCAAAATAAGCCTGTAATTTTTTTAAGTCATAAATGAAAAGTCTCAGAAACAAACTTACAATACTATAACCCCAGCAGCAATACCAGCGATGACACTAATTGGTAACCCGGATGATTCTGCGGATGTATCGTCACTAGGTGCCTCAGTTGATTCACCAACAGGAATAGTACTGTTATCAGTCCCAGTTGGTTGAGGTAAAGTTTGAGGAGTATTGAGGAGTTTGAAGTAGTTCTTATTCTAAAATAAAATGAAATCAATTTAAAAAACAGTCTATAATTTATTAAACTCACAAAACCAATGAACATGATACACTTTGGTCCTTTTCCGTTCGCCAGCCTTCCATCAAGTACTGAACCTACGCGTTTGGGCACATCACTTTGTTTGTGAATGTGAAGAGTGAACAGATGAGAGAAGCCACCTTCTGCGTTGAAGTCTTTAGCTTTGATGGGCCACTTTACAGCCTTGCGGAGAGCATTTTTCTTGAAACAATTTGGACTATGTTTATCATAGTTCATATTCTTGCCGCAACCAGAATAGTTAACTTCCCAGCCCTCTATGTTTGTATGGATCTTGAGCTCGAAGGATGCTTCTGTCTTGTCTACTGATTTTGGGCCAGTTTCGCAGTTCCAAATTTGTGTTTCACCAACTAAAAAAGATAAATCAAACTGTAAAAATTTTCAAAATCTCTTACTTGGTGCGACATAGTTGATCACTTTATCGGCATTGCGTCCAAAACCAACCGCGTAGTCGGCTGTTTTAAGACATACGCTGCACCATTTCGAACAGTCACTCTCGGAACCCTTAGCGAGCACAAATTGATCTGGGAAGTTTGTCTGACTGAAGCTGAATGGGAGTCTGAAAAAGAAATTATTAATCAGAAAATTAGTTAAAAATAAATACGTATTTTCGTTGATCCTTTCCGCAATAGGCTTACTATCGGTCAAGCACGAGCTCACAACTCCACTTGTGGCACGAACACCGACCTTCAAGGTAAGAAATGGGTCAGCTTGCTTCACAAGCAGATCCAATATGCATCCTTCCTTTGCCGTCTCATCTTTTAAGTAGAGCAACTCACTGTAAAAAATTGAAAAGTAACGGAATTTAAAGTGATTTAATTCTAAGAAATAAATACTTACAAGCCATCCGCAGTGGGTTGAGTTTTACATTTATCTGGCACACCCATTTTCAGCTCCGTGATTTGGCCATTGAACATAATATGCCGGCCATTTCCGACATTCTCGCACCAGACTCCAACTTCGAGCAGCAACACAGAGACCATGAACAGTTTGAGTAGAGCACGTGAGAGCAGAAGCAATGATGATGAGGAGAACATTTCGACGATTCCAGAAGAGTGGTAGCAGCTCTTTCGCATTCCAGCAAGGTTGACGAATGAAGTGATGTTGTAGCTGAGGCAGGTATTTGTTTGCAGTTGTGTTAACCAAGAATAAGATTGCATCTCTTTTATACTTTTTTTGTTAAATTATATTAACCATGTTTAAACCAATCATCACCATATAAAAGCTAGCATGTCCTATATTAGTAAAAGCAAGGCTGAGTAACCCGAACAGTCGAGAAATATTAGACTAACCTTGTAGTTACTCTTTGTCATCATCATAGCCAACTCACTAAGGCTGCCCTTTCATTTCACTTCAATAACTACTAACAGCATTTATGATAAAGAACTACACACAGCTCTCGAACATATTAACACCTTGGACGATATGTATTTGAGTACAATCACAACATCCACTCATTAATTCTTTTTTTATTAAAAAGGAAACAAAAGTATGTAGATTATTTTCTAAATCGTTTAAAAAGTGGATGTCTTTCATCACCATTTCTTTTATTAGTCCCTCCAGTTCTTTGTTGTGTTGAGTAGCTTATTGAATTTGCACCAGAAAATGCAGAAATGTCAACATCTTTTCTAATTGTCTTAAAAATTAATTTCTTTTTAATAATTTTCTCATAAAAGGAAACTTTATTTTGAATTCCATCAGTCAATTCATCTTTTGTTTCTTCTTCTAAAGTTTCAATATCTGATGCTTGTAGAACTTGACTTAAAAGTTTTAATTGTTCATCTTTTGGTCCCAAATCTAAATATTCTTTTGCCATATCTGGGAATTCATTAACAACTTTATATGCATATCCTTGATTAACCAAAAAGCGTTGTCTTTTACGAGAATAAGCCATTTCTACTGTGTCTTGTGATACAAGAGAATAAAAATAAGCATTAAATAAATCAGCACTAAGCTTTTTAGCTCGTAAAATTCGTCCAAGTCTTTGAGCTTCTTGTCTTCGACTTCCACCATGTGCACTAATTTGAATAAGAACATTTGCTTCGGGTAAATCAAAGGAAGTATCTGCAACCTAGAAAACGAAGATATTTAGAAAATATTAGAAAATAAATTAAAAGAATGTTTTGACTCAAATATAGAATAAGTAAAACCATTCTTTAAAAAAACCTTGGAAACAAATATTGTATTAACACGTGGATTATATTGAAAATTTTGAAGAATTTTCATTCGTTCTTGCTGTGAAGTTTGACCAAAAAGAAATGGTTTATTCATTTGAATAGCAAATTTTTTGAGAGCAAAAACATTATCAGAAAAAACAATTATCTTTTTAAAACTAATTAATTTTAAATTTATTTAAAAAGTAATACCTTATCATTTCTTCTTTCATGAAATCTAATGAGATATTGACAAACTCGAAATTTATTTGGATTCATAACCGACAATAATAATTTTCTGTTTATTGAAGATTTTAAATAATAATCAAAAAATTCAGCAGTCATAGGACACCAAACCTTTAAAAATTAATTTAAATTTATTTTAAAAAATAAAAACCTCTGCACATTGAACACGAGCAATATGCCCAGCTTTTTGTAATTCCATCCAATTTGCCTCATATATTTTTGGCCCAATCAAAAAATTTAAATCAGTAATTTTATCGTCTTCTCTAACAAGTGTTGCTGTTAAACCTAATTTACAATGTGCTCTAACTATTGTTAGAACACGACGAAACATTTTTGCGGGAATTGTGTGAACTTCTACAAAGAAATATTTCCTTTAAATTTATAAATATTATTTACCATCCAAAAGTAATAATCCCCATTCATTTCCATCAATATATCTCATTGCTTCCTCTGCCAGATAAGCACGCTTTCCTGTATAAGCAACCATTGAATATGTACTAATACAAATAGTTGGTTTAAGAGCATCTGTTCCAGTTGGGACTGTATCACGAGCATCACGTGTAAACCTTTTTATTGTTTTTGTTAAATAATTTTTTTTTCATTTCTTATAAAAGTATTAAGAAATTAAAGAAACTAAAATTGTTATGAAAGGGCATGTAACGATAGCTAAAGGTTCAGTATTGTAGTGAGCAAACACCTAGTGATAACTAATAATAAGGAGGTCATTGAATTGGAGTTTACTCAGTTATTTCATTCTTATTTTATTTTTAAATTAATTAAATATTTATATACCGAATAATTTGATTATCATGAATAGTTGACCAAAGCTATTATAAAATTAAACAAAAAATCAAATAAAATTAAAATTTAAAAATAATTACTCTAAATTGTGCTCTCCATTGTTCAACACTGACATTACTTGTTGCCAAGACCAAACTTAATAATAAAATTATTTTATTTAAAAAAATCCCTACCATCGTTTATTTATTGTAGTTGCGGCAGTTACTCCGACAAGTGTTTTTCCTGCACCACAAGGTAAAACAATAACACCAGAACGAGCTCTACTATTTCCAAACATTTTTCGAAGACTTTTTTCTTGATAAGGTCTTAAAAAGAAATTTTAAATAAACATATTTTTAACTTTCCTTTACCTTAATGTTGTTGCTGGCTTTAAATCTATTTTAAGATTTGGATTGTCTGTATCATTACGAAAATCATATTCAGCAAGTAAAGGATATTCTAATTCAATACAACGTTTTTGTACTATTTCAATACATTCTTGTCGAACTTTAAAATAAAAAAGAATTTAACAATTAAAATAAATGAAGATTATTAATGTTCTCAACATATTATAATAAAAGAACGTAAAAATATACTCATTCCTGTTTAAGATTAAAAAATAAAAATTACTCTCAAAAGCTAAGATTTCCAAACTCCTCAAAGCCTCAGATTCTTCATCGTCTTCATCATCAGTTAATTTGTTAAAAAAATTATCTTCTTCTTCATTATGTTCTTTTTGTTGTTTATCTTCCTGTAAAACTGTTTTCTCTTTCCCATTTATTACTTTATTTTCTTCATTTGTTGATAGTTTTGAACTAAACAGATAAATCTAAAAACTTGATTTTACTCCAAACCTTGTCGGAAATTGAATTTGGTTTTGTTGTTCATCCAACATAGTTATTTTAATCATTTTCTGTGTCATATCACTACCATCACCAGATAATTGTAATTCTTCGCTAGTACTTATTAAACAATCCTGTATAACTGAATCTTTTAGTAATCGTTGAATAACATCAGAATGTCTAGATTCTACAAAATATTTGTTCTTTTTCAACACTAATTTAACTTTCCCATAACTGAGAGTACAGGCCTATATAGAACTATTTTACAAAAATATTTTTGAAAATTGCTTACCTCGATAAATTTTTTAATCCCCTCAGGTAATGTAGTCTTGCACAATCTATCCAAATATTTTATAATATCACCAGTTTGTAATCCAATAGAAACAGCAGCGTAAAGAGAATATGCTGTTAGTTGATATTCATGAATAAATTCAGGGCGACAAATAGGCTAAAAATGAAGAGCTTTTTTAATAAAAAATAATTTAAAATTTTTATTTCAACAATTTAATTAATAACCTCAGCAATAGCAATCAAAAAGTCAGATGCATGTTTATAGACGGGTGAAAATGACTCTAAAAAAATATGCCCATCAGGCGCTACCCAAAGTGGTCTTAAAGCATGATCCTTTTTAAGTTGCATTTCATTCCTGTAATCATGAGCACCAAATTCGTCCTCATTTTCTGGCGTTCCACTCCCGACAGCCTCATCTAATCTTCGATTAGCTGCCTTAGGAGCTAAAAATGAAGATTATTTAAGAATTTAATAATTATTTTTACCAGATAATCCAATACTTGTTTTTTCTGTTGAAAAAGAAGCCATTTAAATTTTAAAAAAATCTAAAAAATATACAAATTATTTAAAAATAAAGTTAATAAATTGAATAAAATATTCTAATTTAAATATATAATTAGGAAAATAAAAGTATTTATTTCGTTGTACAAATTAATAGAAGTTAAAGGGCTTATCTATTTTATTTATTTTAATCTTCTTTTTCAATTTCAGAAGGTTCTTCTTTTCCTTCTTCCCAAGCTGCATGAACCCATAAAGCTAAAACTACATGTACCATTAAAACAGCAGCAATTGCGGAATAAAGCATAGAATCCCGACTTTGTAACCCAAAATAGGCTACAAATAAATAACCTCTATAAAATTCAATTATAAGAAAAGAAAAACCTTCAAAGACAAAATTCTTAAGTAAAAACATTGAACTCAAAGGAAGTAGTAAAATCAAAAAACTATAAGTAAATAAACTTTTCATTCGTTTTTGCACCATTGGATTTCGGAGATTTGGAATAACCTCAGAAGCTGACATTTTCCTGTATTTAAAATTTTAAATAAATTTATTTAAAAAAATATTAAATAATTATTTAATAATAACAAAAAATAAATAAATTTCGTCCTATTTAAATAAGATTTATGCGTCAAGATTAACTTTTACTAATCGAAAAGGAATTTAAAAAATTACGTAACAATGAAAATCTTTTAAAATTACTAATAGAAGAATTTTAAAAAACTGGAAAAATTTTTTCGAATTTTTAAATTTTATTTTAGAATAATTAAACTAGAAGCTTTCTTCTAAAGTTTTGGAAAATAAATGGAATTTAAACTTTAATACCTTAAAAAATATTAAAAATTCTCATTTTTTTAAAGTGCCCTTTGAGAAGAAAACTTTGTTAAGGAATACAATTTTTTAAAGGTTCAAGTTTTTAAGGCGATATAAAATGCAAAATACATTTATTAATCGTATTTTGCATATTATTTTGAAGTTTTAGAAAAAAATGAAAACAAGAAAAGGAGAAATTCTTTTAAACTCCTGGATAAATTTTATTTCCACTTTAATTAATCTTTTTACTTTCAGGCTCATTATTTGTTTTAGTATCATTAATTGCTATTTGCTGTTCATCTCGATATGCAATCCAGGCAAATAATCCCAAAATAATATAAACCTGTGCAGCTGCAACAAGTCCACCATATAAAACAGCTTTGTCACGAGGTAAATGGAAATAATCTGAATTTAATTAAATAAAGTTAATAAATGCAGTTAGATAATTATTTTTATATCCAAAAAATGAGCAAGAGATAAATAGCAATCAAGCTAAATTTTAATCTAAAAAATAAAAATACCCGTAAAAATGAAACGATAGGAGAAGTACATTGAAGCTAACGGCACTACAATTAAAACCAAACTAAAACCAATAAGTCGAGAAATAGCACGCCCACGAACCGCCTCTTGTTTTTCATCGATTTGGGAAAATTCATTACCAGAATCAAGCAATTCAACATCAGTTTCTTGAAGCTCATCATCAGTAGCCAATAATTCCTCACGTTCTTCAAGAGCAGCATTATCTGAATTTTATAGTATAAATTCTATGAAATTTAAAGAAAACAAAAATCATTAGAGCGAAAAATTATTCTATTTGTCCAAAACGATCCCAAGAATTAAGATAAGAAAAAACTCATTTATCGGAAAATAAATTATTAAAAACCTTGAATATCTTCATCAGTACTGTTACCAACACTTCGTTCTTCTGCCGAAGAACTGACAGAACTAATTGAAAGTAATTTATCCTCTGTAACATCTACACATTCTTGAGATTTTGATGCATCGTCCGCATCAACAATACTGATACTTTCTCCATTACTTTGTGAATGAGTACTCATTTATTTTGATTTGAAATAAAAAATTAAAATAAAAAAATTAAAAATAATGTAAATATTTAAGGAAATAAAACTGATAAAAATAATTAAAATTTCTCAAAATTTTATTTATTAAATAATTCACAAGAGAGCAAATTGCGACAAAAATTAAAATAAATTAAAAACCAAAAACTTGATTGAAAGAAGACAACATTAGAGTAAAAATAAATTAATTTGATTTAAAGAGATCCTGTGAAAAAGTTGCAACAGGTAAATAAATCAAACGGACAGTTCCTTCATTAATTTGTTTCACTACTCCAATATATTCCAGCTAAATTAAAAAAAAAAGATTATATTAAAAACAATTTTAATTCTTCAATTTAGGACTTTAAATTAGACCTGTGCAATAGCAGCCATAAAGCGTGTATTAAACTCAATTTCATCAACTTTTGGAGCAAACTGATAAAAAGTGTTATAAAGTTTAGACAATTGAATTGCTGATCGATCTATTCCGTGTTGAATTAAAATTCCATAAACTAAGCAAATATCCAATTGTTGTTGTTTTTGTCCAATTTCTAGGGGTTGGTCTTTGGCATTTTCTCCAAACTGATAATCAATTTCTGTAGAAAGAGCTGGACTTAATGAAGGAACAATATTATCACCACAACAAGTAAAGTTATATTCAGCAATAAATTTCCACTTTTGTTGCTAAAAATTTAAATGTAAAATTGCTTCGTTAAGAGTTATCATCTATATTCAAAAAAAAACAATTAAAAATACCGCGCATCTATCCAAAAATAATGTAGTCAAATAGTTTAATAATTCAATATACAGAGATCCTGAAAGTGGATTTCGTAGTTTTTTTAGTTGTTCTTCTCTTTTCATTAGAAAAACTGAGGTATTTGAAGATGGTTTTCCGATAGAGAAACGACTTCTAGATAGTCGAGGATTATTTGAATTATTGTCAGATTGGGCTAAATGTTTGAAATTATTAAAAAAAACTAAATAAATTTAAAAATGTTTATTTTTCAAATTTTCAAGATAAAAATGATGCATAATTAAAATTTTAAATATCAAAAATAGTTACCAATTGCCATATCAGGAACGTTATTTTCAAGTTCCTCAGCATTCATTTTATCATAATTTTCAAGTTTATCAATAAGTTGTTTACAATTGGCACTTTCACGTTTGAGTTGTGTCCCTAAATGTTGCAAAATTGGAAGTAATGATTGCAATTTTGTTATCCAATTATCCTTTGTCCAACCTCTAGATGATGATTTTAGTTTTCTAAAAATTTTAAATTAAAAACACAACAATTTAATACTCTATTAATATTTTGGAGAACTCAGGGTCATTTTGTAGTTTAAAATGTAATGTAGTTTTTCCTCCATCAACACAAAGTAATGTAGAAAACAAAGTAAGAAGAGCTGAATATACCTTCATTTGACTTTGAATAGAAATAAGATCTTGCTAAAATAATATAAATATTTATTGTTATAATATTAAGAATTTTACTTTTGTTGGTGGTTTTCTATTGTGATAAGAATAACAACAAAGTGCCAAAATTAAAGATCGGCGTACACTATTTAATGATCGATTATCCATTTCATACAAATAAGTCGGAGTTTTAATTAAAATACCATTTAAGTGAAGAAAACAAAGCGGTAAAGTCTGTTCAAAAAGAATATGAAGAAACGTAGAGAATGGATGGAATGAAGCATTTGTAAGACTCATATGAATGGCAATTTTGCGGTGAATTCTGTCATAAACAGTTGAAAATGAAATTGGAGTGAGAAAAACTAAGAAAATAGGGAATCTAAAAATAAAGATTTGCCTGTAAACTAAAAAAACCTTGTCCGTTTAATTCTTTCAATAAATTCTTTAAGAAATAAATAATCAGATCCATCATGTTCCAAAAAGAGAATAGTCTTTCCTCCAGCAATTTCATTCAAAACTTTTAGGATATTAGAATCACTTGCCTTTTGTTTAATTATACAAATGTTTGGAATCAATTTATTAATAAGATGAGTAAACCTAGGCCAATCAATGCAATGTCCAGAAAGTACCAATGAAGGTATCTTGTCTAGAATGTTACAGAAAAATGCATTTACGCAAAATTATAATACAAGGACTTACCTACATATGGATGTTTAACCAAAATCTCGATACTTTCTAAAATGTCTTTAAAATAATACTCCAAAGCTTTGTCAAAGCATGAATCCAGCTCCTTCACTAAACTAATTAATAAATCTGTATTAAGACCTCTTGATGAAATTAGTTGATTATTTTCCTCTCTAGGAGGATAATAACAAATGCCAGAATTTGCTGATTTATTCATCTCTCCATTCTAAACCTACATAAATATTAAATTATTTTTAATTGAAAGAGAAATAATTTTAGGAACAAAAATCCATAAAATAAATTAGTAAATAATAAAAATTAAAGTTAATTATTTTTTCAGGAAATAAATATTTAAAAACATTAGAAAAGAAGGTGAAATTTAAGATTAACAATAAGATATTCCTCCTCTTTTAAGCATTTATAGAGAATTATTTACATAACAAAAACATAATATCTTATTGTTAATATGTCGATTTAAGTTTGAAAGCTTTTTGAAAAATAACAAAATAAACAATAATCGTTGTATGTTAATAGCTTGTTAGTCTCAAAAACAAAAAAAAAGGCACTTTAATTTAAATTTATAATAAAATTAAACAGATTGTAAATTCATTATTTGAATGATGTTCGCTGAAATACCTGAACCAATTGCAAAAATGCCAAGTAAAATAACTGAAATATTTCTTCCAATATAAAAATATCGCTCCTTTGAGGTAAGATTTAACTTGAAAAAAAAGTTCTTAAAGAGTCTAACGATTGTTAATTTTACCTTCCAATCCTCCCAAAAAGTGATTATTTGAAAGAATGGTGGATATACTAAAGCACAAAGTGTTCCAGAGGTAACGCCAACTAATGGAATCAATACAGCCAAACGAGGAATAAGCACAGCCATTAAGTAAGTAATAAATACCCAAAAAAATCTAAAGCCCTTATCCATCACCTTAATTTAAACAAAAATTAAAATAAAGAAAATCACCTACAAAATCGTTAACATTTGGGAAGCGGTTGCTGAACTTTCGTCGAAATCCTTTATAGAACATGTCAAAAACTACATACATTGCAATTGAATGACCAAGGATGGACTGGACACAAAGAAATACATTTATAACAGAATAAAGACTAAAAATTAAAATAAATTGAAATAACCATTAGTTCAAAAAACTCAGGACCTCAACAAAAAAGCTATTCTAAATCAAATCGAAAATTTTAATTAATTACCCCGTATGTGGTACATTAACAGTAATAGTTTCGGCAACTTTCTGACCAAATGCATTATATCCAAAAAAACCTATTGCTGTCATAAAAAGTGTACAGAGGGACATTGTTGTTGGAAGAACACCAAAGTTGTCAAGGAAATCATCAGGATTGTCCAACTTATTTTCAATAGGTAAAATCATTGTTTGGCCCTCAAATGCATACATTGACATTCCAATAAAGATTATCTGCATAAAATTTATTTTTTAGATGTTAATCCAAAAATCAAAAAGAGAATTCATCCTTCGATTAATAACAACATTAATGACTTAACATAATCTTTTAACGTAAATAACCGTATCAGTGAAATTCGTATAGGCAGGTAATTCACTCCAATGACTTGGCTGTTGCAAAGTGAAATTCATTATCACACCCGCCCCAAGTAAAAAGAAAACAGAAGAAATCATTGCAAAAAGACTAATAACCCGCATTTCGGTGAACATATTTGTTGCCATTATAAATATTGTAGCTAAAATATTTTAATTTAAAAGATAATTTTAGAGAAAAAAACCTATTGTTGCCATAAGGGTGGTTGAAGATCCTAATAACCATCCCAATAAATGAATCATATTTTCGGAAATAAAGAGGATAGCAACTGAGCACATTCCTAAAAATAGGACTTAAAAAATATTTAAAATAAGAATACCGAGTTGATAAAAGAGGATAGTAATATTAACAACGTACCTAAAATATAAAAATAAAATGTAAAAAAACCTTACATTATGCGCTTGCTGTTACTCCTCAAAAAAGGTATATCGCTTTTGTCACAAACCCGCTTTGCAAAATGGCCATAATCAAGGCTTGGAACACCGGTCCTAAGAAATAGAATAAAAATAATATTTAACCATTTAGAATACTTCTTCGCAAGATGTTGAGAAGAACGAACTAATATATGGTTACCAAACCAATTGAAACCGGCAATAACAATAGTTAGGATAAATGAAACCTAAATTATATAAAAATTAATCATATAATAAAGGATAAATTAACAGAAAGTACAAGGTTAAATAAAGTTTAAATCAGAAAATACCCATTTTCCACCGAGCATCCAAGCATAAGGCAATGAGAAACAACCTGCATTGAACATACTCTTTGAAAGAGTTAGAACAGCTCGATGAGGCCTATAAATCAACTGTTACAGCAGACATTTAGAAATAAAACAAACGATATAACGTCTCCAACTCGACATTCTGAACGAATTAGTAAAGAACGTAGTTCACCACTAGAGCTTGTTGAACTTGGTGAATTTACCCCGTTATTAACTACAATAACATTATTTATTTGCTGCTGTTGATACAAATCAGATTCTTGCATTTACTATGCAATATATATGTAGAAAATATCAAATCTTAATCACCTTCCTATGCAAACAAATATTAAAAAGGATGACTAATAAAAAATAAGTAAATCAGAAAAAACAAATCAATTTTTCCATCCTTATAAAACAGATGTAAAAATAAACTGTTCGTAACATTTCTTTCTCCTTTCCTCACAATCAGACAAGAAAAGGTAAAACATTTCTTTCTTTCTCTATCTAATCTCTCAAATTTACCTATTATTTTTATTAAAAGATATTTTTAAAGTTTAATTTTAAATTCAACAAATAATAATCTGATTATTATTACATATTTAAACTCTTCTAAAGATACATATGTATTTATAAAAATGGAAAACTACATATTAGACTTTTTTAAAAATAAGTGTCTTATCAATTAAAAAATCTAATTTATTAAAAATATTTGTTTTACCTCTTAAAAATTAAAACAATTATTTTGTCAACATTTTAAATATAAAATTTTAATTAAATTAATTAAGACTGAAACAAATAAAAAAATAATTAAAAAATAGAAATTATTTTTAATAATGTGTTATGACATTCCACTTTGATCCATTCCTTGAGTAAAAATGTCATAAAAAGCTGACTCAGAAGTATCCTTAAATTAAAATAAATTAAAATAAAATTATCAAATAATTAACCTCTCCAATTTGCATTTGAAGTAAATCATAAATCTTTGAGCAAAGATTAACTTTAAAAATAAATAAAATAATTTTTATTTAAATAAAATTACCAATTTCACGACTATTTGAAGTAGTCTTTAAATATCTCAAAAAGTTTAAATTACTGTCATTTTGAAACCAAAGAACTTTTAAAGTTGGCTAAAACATATAAATTACATCAAATAATCAAAAAAAACCTCTCTTTGACACAATTCTTTTGTTAATTTTAAAATAGCCAAATATAAATCACTGTTATTAGAAAAAGCATCTAATAACTTAAATGGTTGATAATTTTCACTACTATAAAATATAAATAAATAAAAATTAAATTAAAAAAACCTTAATAAAGGTGTTATAACTGTCAGATGTAATCTACTTTGTTCACATACTAATCCAATTAAAACCTCTACAGCAATTTTAGTTAAAGGCTTTAAAGAAGGAATAATTAAAAATAAATAAATATACTTACAATAGAATTATTATGAGTAAATAAATATTTAAGTAAAGTCTCTGCTAATCGAATTCCACGACTTTCTATTGGCAAAGAAATTTTTGAATTAATTATTCGACGTAAACTCTTTAAAAAAATAAATAATTTAATTAATTAATTAAAATTAATACAAGTAAAACACTTTTATGAAATTCTACTCGATCAAGCCTTAAAATTAATTGATAAAGAAGAATTACACGTTCATCTTCTGCCAACTTAAAAATGAAGTAATTTATTTTAAAAAATTATAAATAAATATATTTTAATATAATTTAAATAATTAAGCCTATTTAATAATATAAAAGATCATTAAATTAAAAAAAAACCTTTTTTGATGCAAATATTTGTTCATTTTCAATAGTTTTATTACATTTATTAATTAAAGCTAATAAACCAAGGCAATCATCTAATATTGTATTTAACATTTGTCTTCTTCTACCACAAATTTCTATTTGTGATTTGCTTACATCAGCATTAATACAACAAAGCTGTTCAACTTTAAAAAGATTTTCAAAAACAATTTATTTAAAAATTAAAATTACCATTAGATGGAGTATTAGAACAAGTATTTGTTGTTGTAGTTACAGAAGGAGAAGATGAAGAAGAAGAGGGAGATGAAGACGAACAAAAGAGTAAATCAAAGCATTGTGTTGCCAATTCAACCAAATGAGATATTGGCTTTCCTTCATCATATGTTGCCAAATAATTCTTTAATTAAAAAGAAACGAATATTTTTTAATGTCAAAATAATTAAAGTATTTTAAATAATAAAAACTTTTAAGTAAAAAACAACATAAAAATATAATTTAAAAAATTAACTTCCCTTACCTTTGCTTCCTCATTTAATGCACAAACATTACGCAAGAAGCCTAAAGCATTAATAATATTTCCCCAATAAGTGTCTACTGCATTTTTACTAATTCCATTACCACCAGCAGATTTTGTTGTTGGAGGAAACGGAGGGGGAAGTGTTCCACGAAGAGCTAAATGAACTGCTCTAGTTAATTCCATATGACGTAATTTTGGAATATCGCTAACTAATTTAAGAGTTAATAATGCTTGGAATAGATCATCTGGAGAGGTTAGAGTGCCAATATCCATTCGAGATAATATTAACTGTTTTTAAAAATTAAAGAAAAATTATTAAGGTCAATCATTCTTTTTATTTATTAAACTTTTTACCCTGTATTTTTACCAAGTATTTATTAAATAAAATAATCCCAGGAATTTTAATTAATTAAAAAAAAATTATAGTATAAAAATAGAATACATCAATTCCTCCCAAACTAACAAAACGTTCAGCAAACATTTGTTGTTTTGCATCAATAAAGGTTGTTAAAGTACGTAATGACTGTCGAAAGAATCGATGATGTTGGTGTTGAGAAATAAGTTGAAGAATTAATTCTAATCCATTTTGATCAAGAACAAATTTCTTTAAAAAAATTAAAATATTTATTTATTTTTTAATTAATTTTTCTAATTAATATTAAAACTATTAAAAACCTTTAAATGTTCATTTGCATAAATTAAAACACGAAGAATTCCAATAGAAAAAAATCGAATACTTGTACTTGGTATTTTCATAAATAAAAGTAAAGAAGACATCATTTGTTCAGTTCTAGCTTCTTTTTTATCAGAAACTTCATAAAGTGTATTATAAAATATTCTGAGTAAATGGGTTATTCTTTGGGTTGTACTTGAAGAAAATGAAGTTAAAAAATCATTATTAATTGAATATTGTTGTTGTAAATTTAATGCATTTTGATTAATTAAATTAATAAAAATTCTTAATATTTGTATTGGATGTTCTTTAACAACCTTTATTTTTAAAGAAATATAAATTAAATATATTTAAAAGTAATTACTGTTAAATAATTTGAAGATGAAGAAATTGAAGCCAAATTATCAAGTAAAGCATTAATTAACTAAACAAAAAATTAATCGTGAAATTTAATTAAAATTTACCTTATTTTCTTTAGCTGAACTAAGCCTAGAAAGTAATAATCTAAAATAAATGAAAATATAAGATTTAAATAAAGATTCATCAATTTAATTAATTAATTACCTAATAACTTCACGAAAATCTTTCATTTCATCATTCATTGGTAAATTATTTTTATTTATATATTCAAAAAATAATTTTAATGTTCTCGTTGATTGAATTATTAAATGCTTTAAAATTAATTTAAAAATATAATAATTAAAATAAAATTTACTGGATCTGAATCTTCTTCATAAATACTTTTAAAGAACTTTAAATATTCATTTGTATTTGTTCCAAAATTATTTTCTTTTTTTATAATTTTTGAACTGCTACTCAAATGAGAATTTAATGTGAGTGTGCTATTATTTTCTGTGAATAAACTACTAATTCCAGAAATATCACCCATTGATGGAGCCTAAAAGAAAAATAAATAAATAAACAAACAGGTGATAAAGTAAAAATTAAAAAAAAAAAGCTAAAAATAATTCTATAATTAGAAAATTGTTTTTTGAAAGAGAAAGAGAAAAGAGAATTAAAAAGCAAAACACAAGATAATTAAAAAAATAAAACATAAAATTAAAATTTAAAATTAAATTACATTTGAAGGCAAAGGACTAGTATAAGGACTTAAATCATTATTTCTAAACCATTGTTGAATTCGTTGCATCTCTAATGTTGAAGGAGAATTAATTATTGTTGTAGGTGTTGTTGTTGTTCGAGTATTTAAATGTCCTCCTCCACCATTATTAGTACAAATATTATTTCCTCCTCCTTGTCCATTTAATAATGAATGAGAATCAAATGTTGTTGAACTATTATTAAATATTTGATTATTAGAAGGAACTAATTGATTTTGTTGGTTTGTAGAAAGAATACTTTAAAAGATATATTTAATTGTTTTTCCCCTTTTAAAAGAATTATTTTCCCTTTAAAAAAAGTTTTATTGAAAGACTTTTATTTTTATTTAATTCCCCAAAATTCTCTTTTCTACTTTTTAATTAATTTAAATTTATTTCTACATACATATTAGCCATTTGCATTGCATGAGCATCTGCTAATGCTGCAACAGATTGCTGTTGTGAATTAGTTGTGAACATTAATTAATTATTAAATTAATTAAAAATTATTTTTCTGAAAAACAAACAAAAGAACTGAGACAGTTATGTACATAAATTAATAGAATTTTTAAATATTGTCCAAATTAGCAAAAAAATATTCAAATAAATTATATTTTTTATTTTTTTGTTGTTGTAATATTTCCTAACAAAATAAGGAGACAAGTCGGTAAAGACATTGATTAATGCAAAATAATTTAAAAAAAACAAAAATATTTAATTAGCGTGGCAAATGATTGAATAAGTCTATACATATTTTAAGGGCTTAAAATACACTATCAAAGTTAATATGTAGAAGAATATAAAAAAATATTCTAAATAGAAGGTAAAAGTCTGAATTAAATAAAGAAAAGGTTTTAGAAGTAAGAAATTAATTTTTATTTAATTCTTAAGTATTTATTGTCCATTAAATTAATAATCTTAAAAAAACTTTTAGAATAAATAAAATATCTGATAATCTTCAGAAATATATATATAACAAATAAATAAACAAAAAAATATCTAAATTCTAAAAATAAGTAAATAACTAAACAAACATCTTCATTTACATACATTAACTTTGTTCTATTATCAAAAAATACATCAAGTTAATAAAGGGAAAACTCTAATCCTTTCCCATTCTTTATTTTTTGTGCCATCAATTTTTTTCCATTTTCTACTCAATAAATTGACCATCTTATGTTCATTCTTAACCACTCCCTTCCCTTCCTAATAATTGTTGTTGCTCATCAAACCATAAAAAAATCAAACCAGGGAATTTAAAATTAACTATTAAATATATGTAAAGGGGAAGAATATCTTACAATTAGTTAAACAATTGAAACATTTTAATTTTATAAAGCTATGTAGATAAATTAATTAATTATATGTACTAACAGTGCCCTCTGATCTTTTGCAATTATTTATTGAGCAGTTTGGGTGGGAGATAGAAAATAAATTTTGGCGTGGTTATTGCTTTAAATGTTTTAGGGCAAGGACCATTTATTGTAAAAAAAGGGGAAAAGAGGGTTTTATTGAAAGAAAAGAGAATGGGGGGATATAATAAATACAAAAAGTGTTATTTGCCTGGTAGAGGTCCCCCAGAAACATCACAAAAACCATTCGATTTTGAATGCGCAAATTGGCGTCGCTTCCGTTCCAGAAAAAATTGGGAGAACGGGGGAATGCAGGAGAAGAAAATTTTAAATAAAGGAAAAATATTCTAAAGAGAATAGTCTTTTATTTACTAGCAAAAAATAAAGGGTATAAGCCTTGATTAATTAAAAATAATCCCAAAAATATTATTCTATTTAATTACTTATAAATTAATATATGTAATTTAATTAAATAAAAAATTTAAACAAATAAATTAAGAAGAATTTTGTACAATCAAAATAGCAATAAATCCATGATTGTCTGCAGCATCAACAATCAAATTAGGATTATTAATTAATCTTTCACTGTTTACTTCCAGCAAAGTAGCCTTTAGACCGGCACGAATTATATGTTCACAACTAAACTTAAAAAATAAGTAAAATTAAAAGGAGGTGAGCCAACCCTAAATTCAATATAATTAAAACTTAAATGCCAATATAACAACTAGAATAAAATTAAAATCACTAACCCATTTGTATCCTTTACAATACATATTCTTGTATCAGGCATTAACTGAAGTCCACCCTAAAAATATTTTTTTAACAAAATTTAACTTTTATTATATTTAAACCTTTTTCCCTTTTCCATTAACCTCTAATTTGCTTCTATCTATTCCAGCATTTTTCTTTCCAGAAATATTCCAACTTATTGACACAATTTTTGAATCTTCTTCTTTTCTTTTCATTAATTCATGATCAGAAGAAAGTGTTAAAATAATTACTCCTGTAGGGTGTTTTAAGTAACGAATTCCTGGATTATTATTAAGTGTAAAACTATTAAAAGAACGTTCAATAAATGAAGGATATATTGGAGAATTCATCTTATAATAAATCTAAATTTTCTATTAAAAATAAAAATTAGTTAGAATATAAATTATATAAAATATTTTAAAAAATTAAGATTTTAACAAAAATATACTTTATATTAAATTAAAATATTTTATATAAATTATTTGGCAAAATTAATTAAATATTTAAGTGAAATAAATAATTTAACAGAAAAAATACACTAAAATTTCCATTAATATGTTAAAAAATTAAACCATTCCAAAGTTAATATAATTTAAAGATTTTAGAGACTCTAGTGTCCGTCAAATTTAAAAACCTCGTAATTCAAAAATATCACATAATTGAGCATTCATTTAAACTTGAAGAGGCATGAGTATTTTCAGGAGAAATTTCAGGTGGAGGAAGTCCATAATTTTGCATTTCAATCCATAAATTTGCTATTAAAGTAGCACGTTCTTCTTTTCCCATTTTAGATTTTTCAGTGTTTATATTCGTTGTTGAGCAAGAAGGCAATGAATCTTCTTCCGCGTAAAGTTGTAAAAGACGAGTTAAAATCTGAAAAAAAATAAAATATTTTATTAAAAATTTTATTTAATGTTTTAGAAACCCCTATCAGAAAAAAAGACTCAAAATTTTAAAAATACCCTAAATTGTTCCTTGTAGTTCTTCAGTGTTTCTGTATCAAGCGAATTCTTTTTTGATTCCAAATAAGAACCAAACTTTGAATGAAGTTCCTAAAAATTAAAAATATTTAATTAAAATAATTACAAAGAAAAACCATTAAAGGAGTGTACATAACATCTTTAGAAACAGCAGTTTGAATTATTGACTCCATTAAATCATTTGCATTTTCTTGATTAAAAGACAAATTTGCAAAAGCTTCGGCAAGTTTTTTATCATCACTTTCTGTTCCTTTAAACAAATCACTGAACTTTGATTTTGCACTTTCCCAATTTTTAGAATTATTAAAAGTTGGGAAATTTGTTGAATTATCCTGATTCTCTTTTTGCATTTTATCAACCATTTGGTTAAGCATTACTTAATTCAAGAAAAATAATTAACTTTTGAGGAAACAAAAACCCTCGAATTTTTGAGCAGCCTTTTCTGTTGCTTCATCATCAACTTTTTGCATTAAATCATCTAAATCATCATCTGTTGTTTTTGGTGGAGAAGATTTAAAATCATTTAAAGCATCATCTAATAATTCTATAAGTTCATTTTCATTACTATTTTCATTCATTTAGTATTTTTAAAAATTATCTAAAAATCGATATATTTTAATAAATTATATTAAATACATGTTTAATAAAAAAACATTAAACATTAAAAATAATGTAATCGTTAAAGTTTATAAAGTCAGTAAATATTAATTAATATTAAAAAGTGAAAAATTATAAAGGAATATAATATGAACATGCAGTTAAATATTCGATTGTGTCTTTAGGTCCTCCAACTCCCTTTAATACATCCAAAAGACAATCATTAGTACGTCTATATTCAGGCCTGCTAAAAGTTCTAATTTCCTCACCAGCCGTAATACGGAGAGCTAACGCATTGACCTTAACCTTAATTAAGGCTTGTAATAACTCCAATTAAAGTTAGCAAAAACCTGTTCATTCAAAATAGCCTTGACTAGATTATAAGGATTTGAAAAATGGCGATAAACAATTCCAGAAAAAGTAAAGTGCCAAGACTCCACAGAATTTGTAGCTCGTGGCATTTGGTCATAAGTAATGTTTTTGTTATTCCACATTTCTAGAGGAAATCGTGGGGGCATATATTCTTTACCTATCCAGTTCCTTTCCATGTAATTTATAAAAGCAACAAATGGACCATCAGGGTCATTATCTCCACAAAATTCAAGAAATATTTGAGCCAGATGATTGAACCAAGCTGGGACATTTACTAAAATACAAAAAATTTATTTAGAAAATACTATTAAAAATAAATCCTATTTTTAACTAACCTATATCAGCAAAAGTCAGTGCAACAAACATTTTCAAGTAATTGTGAAGCCCTTCAATATCCCCTTTTCCCCAACCAAGTTCTTGAATTTTTCTCCACAATGCCTGCTTAAAATTAATAAACAAATTTAAATATTCTATAAATAAAACAGATATTTTCGGTTAAACTCAAAGAGTCAACAAATTTTTGTTCTTATTTTTTATGTAAATTGTTAATGTTAAGCACAAATAATTAGTTTACAAATGCATGGGAACATAACAGAAAAATATCCAAAAACCTTGTACTGAAAGAAACAGCCATGGATTGTCGCAAATGGCAAAGCAGTCCGCAAAGCTTGCTCCTCTGCTTTTTCAAAATCAAAAATAACGGTGTGAGGTCTATATCCAGGATTCATTTCATCAATTTTGGCTATTAAAAGCTCCAATGCTCTTAGATAGGACTCGGATGTTTTTGATGGAAGTAAAAAATAAACAAATGGAAGTACAATAGGCTGGTAGAATTGGCCATAGACAATCTTAAATTTAATTTAAATTGAATAATAATAGCGTTGCAATTTTCATTTTAAAGTTATTTTCTAACAAAATCATTGAATGTTTAATAAATTTTCTTATTGTTAGATAAAAAGAAATTAATTTTATTAAAAAAATACCCAAAGGTTGTAAATTTTCTGCTGATCATTTTTGAATGTTCCATCACAAAGCCAAACATCACAGGTTGATAAGCGAGCAACATCTGTTATCGAAGCAAAAATAATTATTCTATTACAGTCATCAGCCCCCGTATCAGCTAAAATGAAATCTTCACTAATATCTGTTTTTGTCATCCTCAATTGTTCAGGGATATCAATTTCCGAAAGAGAACGAGGGACAGGTTGACCATCAGCATATCGCTTCCTTCCAACTGTTTTTTCTAAATTGACCAATTTAGGAAGTTCGGCCTTAATAATATATAAATGGAAATTAATTTATAAATTAAAAACCTTTGCTTGATCGCTAATCCCAGCTAATTGTTCATTTACAATTTCTCTAGGAGATAGTGTTGTATTAACAGCAGCATTAATAATTCTATCTTTGATCCTAGCTAATTCAACACGATTTGGTGATGGTTCATGTTCATGTTGTTTAGTAACAGTAACTATATTATCTGCATCTGTGACGGCAAACCCATTACATTTGTGACTTCTCCAAAATTCACATCTCCAATAACGTTTGTTGTCTGTTCCATTTTTACATTTTACATAAATAAATCCATTGTAAACTAATTTTTCTGCATTCTTGTTTGATTTTACAAATGAAGCCATTTTTATAAATAAATTGAAACTAAAAATATTTAGGCATCCACCATTTGTTTTGAACTAATTAAGCGAGTCCAGAAATAATGTGCCAAAATTTATTTTTATTTTCCCTCCTTAAGGTGTGCGCCAAAATTATTTTACAATTGCAAAAACACGAAGGTAGATAAAATAATTTAGTGTCTTAAAAAATTATTCAAACAATAAAAACAGACAAATTTATACAAAACAAGAACCTTTTCACGAAATTACGGTTAAAGGGCAACCACCCCATTTAATTCCTTTATATTTACAACAGACTTTCTTATCACTCTTTTATTCATTTTTAACTATTGATTATTTAATTCTTACATTTATTTTTCAATTTTAGGCAAATTATTTAACAAAATTATTAACATAATAATATCTTAATAATGATAGAGGAGAATTTTTTGACAACGCTGAAAATTTTGACAATTGGTATTTTTTATTATTTATTTATTTTTAAAGAATTAATTAAATATATTTAGGTGAAAGTGGTGTTGGAAAGTCAAGGTATTATTTTTTAAAAATTATTTTTATATTTATTTTAGTTTAATATCACGTTTTGTGGACGATAAATTTGACCCAGAAATGGCTGCAACAATTGGAGTAGATTTTCGTATTCGTACAATGACAATTGACGATAAACTTGTTAAATTAGCAATTTGGGATACTGCTGGACAAGAACGCTTTAGAACATTAACACCTAGCTATTATAGAGGAGGTTTAGAAGTTTTTTTATTTTTACACATATTAGTTTTTTCTAAAAGAATTACTTTAAAATAAAATCAGAAAATTATAGATAATTTTTAAAATATTTTTAGGACAAGGTATTATTTTGGTTTACGATGTCTCCAGTAGAGCATCTTTCGAAAGTCTTGACCATTGGCTGTTAGAAGTTGACACTTATTGTACTCGGGCAGATGCTATTAAAATGTTGGTTGGAAATAAAATCGATGAGGTTTTTAAATTAATTGAATAATTTTAATAATAATTTAATAAAAAGGATTGTCGTAATGTGACTCGTGAAGAAGGTGCTCAATTTGCTCGAAGGCATCGAATGCTTTTCATTGAGGTTTATTCTTTTTAATTGATCCTTTTTCTATTAAATTTTCAACAATTCTTTTATAGGCAAGTGCCAAAACGCGAGAAGGTGTTCAATGTGCATTTGAAGAACTTGTCCAAAAGGTAATTTTTAAATAATCTAATTTATTGAAGTCTATTAGAATAATATTTAAATTCAACTAAAATCTAAATAAATTGGTTCTTTTTTAATCATTTCTGCAGATTCTTCAATCACCAGGACTTTGGGAATCAAATTTAGCAATGCGGAAACGACTTCAACTGAAGAACGGGGATTACGAGTCAGGCAGTTGGTGTGGTTGCTAAAATATATTTTAATGATTTTATATTAACTTCCTCTGCCTTTGCATGATAAAAAATGTAATTTTTTATGCTAATTTTCTTGGCTAAAAATTTTTAAAGTTGCCAATTAATTTAAATTATAATTAGGAAAATTAGCTTTCTTTTGTATACAAATTCAGCCTTATCCTTCTTCATTTATTTGTACAATTTAACAACGACAATAATTATATAACTACATATGTACATATATGTATGTAGTATGTATTAGGAATCTGAATAAAACAAAATATTTCAGAAAATATTCGTATATTAACATTGACATTCTTTATTTAAATGTACTTCTCTAATGTATGTATGTATTAAAATTATTTACTTTTTTTTTTTGAATAAATCTTTTTATTAAACTATTTAAATAATTTAATCATTTAACTTTTGTTTATATTTAATTAAAAGAAATATATTTATTTTTTAAAAAGGTTTATTCTAGAGAATATAGTTTATTGAAGTAATCAAATATAAGTCAATTTTCCCTTGAAATTCAGTTTTTTTAATTAATTAATTATAATTACAAAAATGCTTTTAAAATATCTCTTCGGAATTAAATTTAATAAAATAATTTACCCAGCATTTTTAAGCAAAAAACATGTACTATTTATTTAGTATAAAATTTGTACCGATGCTTCAACAATTGTAATTTTGTTTCCTTCTTTTCTTTTTATTATTTTCTTATGTATTGTTATATATGAATGAATAATTTCAAAAATTGATGGTTGAAAATTATTATTATTTTAACTACTACCATTATATAACATCCGCCAATCATTTTCCTCTTGAAATTATGTATACTTTAGAGTAAAACTTTTAAAACTTTTTTATTAAATATTTGTGGTTAAAATAAAGGAAGGTAAAGCAATAAATGTATTATTCTTCCCTTATTGTGTTTATCCATTTTTTAAAATTAAAATAATTATTTTTTAGGTAATTAAAATAAATTATCTTTAATTAATAAAATTACTCCTAGACTCTATTTAGCCTTTTATTTTCTAAAAATCCTCTTTTCTGTAACACCTTAATTAAGACACTCCAATGCATTAATAAATAATAATAATCTTTTGAATAAAAAAAAAAGCAAGGGCATTTCCTTCCTTTCCCTCTTCTTCTTCTTCTTTCTTTTTTTCCCCTTTTCATTTATTATTGTAATCCTTTTTTCAAAATAACCATCACAAGAATGTTTTCTCTCTCACATACTATTGTATTATTTTAATACAATGTTACCCTCTAAACAATAGAAATAATAATAAAATAAAAATAAAAAAGTCATAATGTCCATCAGAGGATATAAAAGAGAAAATTAATTTTTTTTTTCAAAAAAAAACTTAAACTAAAAATTAGTACCTTTTTATTAAAAATAATAAATAAATAATAATATGTATATGTAGATAAAGGATTAATATTTAATTATTAATTAATAATTAAATAATTAATTTCTTTTATTAAAAATAATAAATTAATTTAAAAATTAATTTTATTTTTATTCTTTAATTTATCCATTTTTAACATAAAAATATTTACATAAAATATTTTGAATAATTGAGTGTTTTGACTAGAAAAATATTTTTTCCTTAATTAAATATTTTATTTTGTCTAATATTTTAAAGAATTTATTTAAATAAAAATATTATTTAAAAATAATTTTTTTTTATTTTAAGTAAATAAATTTGATAACAAAAAATATTTTTACAATAAAAATTTTTTTTCTTTTTTATTCCTCCCCAACATTATAAATATAAATTATTACTCCCCATAATATGTAGTAGAGGAGGTGATGGCTTTATTCAAATAAAAATACAAAGAAAAAGCAAATAATGGTTCTCCTCCATCTTTTCCCTTTCCAAAAATAATGGGAAAATAATTAGCCAATTTTCTTATGAATAGAGGAGTTTTGGAGGTTTTTATGTCCTTTTTTAATACATTTTCTGTGATTTTAGGAGAACCATAACAGTGTGAAAATAAAAAGAAGGAAAAATATTTAAATAAAAGGACAAGAAAATTTTGGCAATTTTAAACACCTTTTACCCTTATAATTTTTATTTTTTGTTTCTTTTTTATTTTTATTTTTATTCATTGAATATGTACATACACATATGAAAATTGGTTTATAAATTATTTTTATTTAATAAAAAGCCGACAAACAAAAAAAAATATTTTTCTTTTTTAAAGTATTTATTAAGTTGTTGCCTGTCCATTAACAATGATTTAAAAAATATATTAAAAATACTATGTATTATTTATTAAAAAATAATAATACAAAAGAGAATAAAATAATTAACATAAATTCTCTTAAAAATATTATTTAAATATTTTAACATTTGTTTCTAATCTTTTATCTCTAGTGGAGATAAATAAGTGTCTAAATATGTATCATTCAATTCCTCTCAAAGATTTGATTACAAATAGTTTATCTGACAGAAAACAAAATTATTAAAAAATTAAATTGATGTATGTGGTTATACAAAGTCTCTCCTATTTAATTAACAATTCAACACTATTTCACATTAGACTCTAAAAATAAATTCTCTATACATATAAGTACATATATATATATTTATAATTATTTTATTTAATTTATTATCCATCCTGAAACAAAAATCTCCAAAATTTTTAAGACCACTTATACTTGACCCTTCTTTAACATAAATATACAACTTTCCCTTTTTTCCTTTTCCTTCTTCTCTCTTTTTTAACTAATTCAATTATTATTTATTTTTAGTTAAAATTATTAGAAAAAATTAATTTAATATTTTTCTTTTTTAATATATTTTTTCCCAATTCTATTAAAAATTAAAAAAAAAATTTATATAAAATATTTTAAATGTGTTTGTCCATTTCCTCTCTTTAAACTAAAAAATATTGCCAAAAATATATTCTTTCCATTTTTATGTTTACCCTCTAAAAATGAATGCCTGATGAAGTAAAATATTTTAAAGGCAGGTGAGACAACAAATATATTGTATTTAAATTTATAGTACATAACCGACTTTTTCCATAAAATAATTTACAAAAAATATTAATTATTTTTGATTTTTATTATTTTTTAATTATTTTAAATATTCCTTGCAATTTTTTTAAATTTTTTAAAAGTCTCATTTATTTTCTAAATTTTCTATAAAATTTTATATGAAAATAAAAAATATTTATATTCTTATAAATACAACTTTAATTAAAATAAACTTTTTTTATAAATAAATATTTTTTTTAGAACAAATTAAACAATATGAAATGACAATAATAATTATAATTTAATTTCCATCTTTTATTTTGAATGAAAAAGTTTAAAATAAAATTATTTCTTTTGTCTTTAACAACATTATTAAATTTATGTTTATCATTAAAAGAAGAAGAACAACAACAATCTTCTTCTTCTTCTTCTTCCTCTTCTTCTTCTTCTCAAAAATATTATTGTCCAATTTGGGTTAATACAAGAATTCAACAATGTGTTCAACCAGTAGCTGATTATGCCAAAGCAGTTAATAATAATAATAATAATCAACTAAAAAACTCAGAGCAAAGTAATAATTTTGAAGAAATTCAAGGAATTCAATGGCCAACAAAAGTTATTGGAGGAAAAGTTTTTCAAGAATTATGTTTATTAATTAGACATTTTGAACGTTGTGTAAGTGGGTATAGGACAAAATGTAGAAGACATATAACTGTTAGTCTTATTGAAGCTTCTTATGGATTTCTTTGTAATGAAGGTTATTCAAGTTAGTTTATTTTCTTTTTTTGGAATTAAATATTCTGATTTTAAATCAGAACAAATATTCTAATTTTTAATCTTTAAAGCTTTTGTTGGTTCAGCAGAATGTTTAATGGAATTAGATCAAAAACAAAATGTTAAAGAATGTCATGACAAAACACTTTTAGAAATTGAAGAAGCAAATAATGAAAAGAATGGAACAGTTGTAAATAGATTAGAAAGAATGTGCAGGTAAATAATTAAATTTTAATTAAATTAATATTTTCAGTGCTTTAAATTATTTTTCTGAATGTGTTCGTTTACCAATTATACAAAGTTGTGGAAATGATGCTTGGAATGTTATTTTTCGAGTATTAAAAGATACCTCTAGGTAAAGGAGAAAAGAAAACATTAATTAACATTTTTATATAGAATTTTAATGCCAATGTGCAATTTTGATAATTATTATAGATCAGCAGAAGAAGAAGATAAAGAAAATATTATTATTACCTCAACTACTATTAAAAAAGAATTAATAAAAAATTATTTAACAAATTCTGAAGAAAATCAGCAATGGAAATCAATTGAAGAAATTGAGGAAGAAAATAAAGAAAATAATTTTAAAAAATGGGATAATGAAATAATTGAAAAAATAAAAGAAGAAAAAGATGAAGAAGAAGAAGAAAATAATTATGGCTTTGATTTCTTTTCACATCAAATTCATTATAACGAAGAAGAAAGGCAAAGTCGTTTAACTAGTGGTGGTGGAATTAAATTTAATAAAAAAAAGCAAATAATTATTATATTATTTTTTTATTTATTTTATTAATTCTTTTTATTTTTAAATAAAATATTTTTAAAAATATTAATTAAAATTAAATCCTTGTCATTTTTAGAATTTTCCTTTCAACTGAACTCTTTTTTGTATTCCAAATTTCCTGACAATTAAAAATTCCTTGAGTTTGGATTAATTTTTTAAAAGAATTAATATTTCCTCCTACTCCAAAATAATAATTTTTAGCTGCCAAATAACTAAAAATTATCCATTTATTTAAATAAATAATTTAAAAAGAAACAAACATTTCTCCTTCATTAGTTAATAATTTATTCATTAAATTAAGTAAAGGAATATAATTATTTTCATTATAAATAGTTTCTGAGGTAAGAATTTTGTCAAATCTGTGAGATCAATTTAAAATTAACTAATTTAATTAACCTTCTAATATTTATTAATTCTCCACAATTAGACCAATCATTTGCTATAAAAGAACATTTTGACAAATTAATTCCATTTAATTGAAAATTTTGTTTTGTATAAACATCAAGAACATAATCATTCTTTAATTTTAATTAAAATTTAAATAAATTTATATATACAAAATCTTGTAATGTTAATGAAGTAGCTCCATTTAAAGCAGCAACAATAGAAGGTAATCCAGCACCAGAACCAAGCTAATTAAATAAAAATAATTTTTAAAAAAGAAAAAACCTCAAGAACATTTAATCCTTCAAAGGATATTGAATCAATAAAATTAATTAAATCGATTGAACATTCCCAAATTTTAAGTCCACCTTTTTAAAACATTTAAATTAATAGAAAGAAATATTTTAGAAAAAAAAACCTTCATAAACTCCACTCTCTAGATCTGTTGGAATATTTAATTTATCTGATAATCCTCTTGCAATTAGTTCATTTTCAACAGCCTCTTTAGTTAAATAATAAAGTTTACGTTCACTTTTTAATTTTAGAATATTAGTTGTTTTTGTATTATTAATAGACATTTTATTGTTAAAAAAGATCTTTTAGTTGAAACGAAAACTGACAATTTAACCAATTATTTTTTGACAAATGAAATTAATACAAGACAATTCGTCACTAAGACAATTCACTGCCACATTTAATATTTAGCTGTTATCAATGGAATTTGTTTAAAAAATTAATTAATTAACTGTATATCCTTCCATCCTACTTTTTAACTTCTTAAAATATTATTTTTTAGTAAAACCTTAATAAAAAATTAAAAAAACGTGATAATTTATTTTTTCTTTTTTTATTAAAATATTAAATAAAACAAACATTTAATTTTTTTTTTTGAATTTAAATTGAAATTAATTTAGGTATATGTACGTAATAGAATATTTATTAAAAAAATTGTAACTTAAATTTCCTTTTTTAACATATTTATTTATTTAGTAGTTAAACGTTGCTAAAAGGTTTATATAAAATAAATTAAGTTTTATTAAATATTTAATTAAAATAAAGCAAAAAATGTCTTTTTTAATTAAAATTATTATTTTAATTATTTTATTATTTAAATTAATTAATTGTCAAAATTGTGTTAAAAGAAATGATGGAGAATGTAATTTAAATGATAAAAAATGTTGTAAACATTTAAATTGTAAAAGTTCAGTAGAATATGCTCCAGGAAGTACTTTAATTGTTGGAATTTATTACAAATGTTTTCTTGGAAATTGTTTAACAGAAAATTCAAATTGTAATTCAAAGACTGATGGTTGTTGTTATGGGCTTAAATGTAAACAAAATAATAAATGTCAAAAATGTTTATTTGAAAATAATAAATGTAACCTTGGGGAATGCTGTGCTGGTTTTGAATGTTTTAAAGGAATATGTAAAAAATTAAATAAACCTTAATTTAAAAAATAATAAATAGCCTAATATATTTATTTATTTATTAATTAAAAGAAAGAAAAGGCTATTTATTATATTCATTTAATTAAATTAAATTCTTTCCTTTCTTTTCAATACAAAATGGTCCTTTTTTTATTAAATAAAATTAAATTTATTAAATAAATTAATTTTTAATATTTAAATTAATTATTTTAATAAAAAATAATTTAAATATTTTCTTTTTTTAATTAATTTTAAATTGCTTTTAATAAAACTTTTTTCAAATAATTTAATTAATATTTATTTATTTATTTATTCTCTTTAAATAAAAGATTAAAAATTAAAAACAATTTTTAAAAAAAAGGTAGACAATCGAAAAAAAGGAGTCTTTTCTCCATCTATTGTTGTCTTTTAAAAATTAATTTCCTCGTTCTTTCTTTTAATTTCTTTGTCTTTATTATATAATAAACACGTGTTTAAAGTCTCTTCTTCCCTTTAATTAATTAAAAAGAAGAAGAGAGAAAGGGCACTTCTCAATTCTTTCATTTAATTTTATTTATTAACCTTTTATTTTTTATTTAAATTTAATTTAAAAATAAATAAATTAATTAATTTAAAAAAAAAAAGAAAAATGAATTTTCTAAATTTATTTTTATTTCTTTTATTATTATTTCTAATTAAAAATATTTCAACTAAAAAACCCCCAAAAAATCAAAAAACAATTAAAGAATCGTTAAAAGATTCCAAATTTAATTTATTTATTTATACCAAATTACAAGAAATATTAAATAAAATTAATGAACAAATAAATAAACAAAACGAAGAAGAAAATATATTTTGGGGTTTTTTAAATTCTAAAATTAGAACACAATTTTTATTTAATTATTTTGATAAAATGGAAATATTTAGAAAAGTTGAATATTTTTTAGAAAATAAAGGAGGAAATTTTAATGAAGCATTTAAGGCTTTAAATGAATTAATATTAGAAGAAGAAAATATTAATTATTTAGTAAATAAAATTTTTAAAATTAAACAATTTTTGGAAAATAAAAAAGGTAGAATTAATTTATTATTTAATTTTTAAATATTATTAAATGAAGAAAAAAAATAATTATTTATTTGTTAAAAAATATTTTTAATTAATTTAAATAGATATTCTCTTTATAATAATACTTTAATTAATTTAAATAAATATATATCTTTTAATAGAGATCGTTTTAATAAATAAATAAATAGTTAAATTGACTAAAAAATTATTATATTTATTAAAAAAAAATTAATTAAATTTTAAAAAATATTTTAATTAAACAATTTTTATTTTAGAAAATAAAGAAGAAGAAAAGGAAAAAATCCAAAATAAAATTAAAAAATTAAAAAAATTAGAAGAATTATTAAAAATTAATTTATTAGTAAATGAAACAATTAAAGAAATTAAAATTGAAATTATTTATAAAATGCCTATTAATTATTTTAATTCAATAGAGAATTCTTTAGAAGAAAGTAAAAAACAAATTAAAAAATTAATTCCTTTAAAACTAACATTAGAATTATTTTTAGAAGATAAAACAATAAAAAATACTTTTATTGAAGTAAAAAGATTTTATTTTTTTTAAATATTTATTTTAAATTTATAGGAACAAAAAAATCTTTGTTCAGAATTTATTAATTTAAAAAATTTAATTTCTTCAGAAAATAATAATATTAATGAATTAAAAAAATATCCAAAATTAATTAAACAAATAAATAATTCAAAAAATATTAAAGAATTTATGAAATTAATTTTAAATATTGAATATTTTAATAAAGAAGAAGAAAAGGTTTTTTAATTTAAATATTTAAATTAAAATTAAAATTAATTTTAGTTAAATAAAGGAAAATTAATGGATTTATTTAATTCTTCTCCTTCACCTTCTTTAAATAATAAAAATGAAAATTCAACTAAAAAATTTTTATCAATCAGAATATTATCTAAAAAACAAAAAATAAATGATTTTGAATATTTTAATAATAAAGTTGGAAAATCTGTAAATAAAATATTTAAAAAAATTAAAAATATAATTGATAGAAAAATGGTAAAAGAAAATTAAATTTTAAAAATTAAAAATAATGTCCTAAATAATTATTTTAATTAATTAATTATTCTCTATATTCTTCCAAAATAAAAATAAATTTTAATTATTGAAAAGTCTAACAAATTTAAAAATTATTATATTACCCCTCTCTCTGTCTCTTCTTTTTTCCTTTAAAAAAAATAATTTTTAAAATAAAAGAAATAATATTTATATTTTTTAATTAAAGCCTAACCGTTATGATGAATATAAAGAAATTAAAAAATATTTAATTCTAATTAATATAATTAAAGAAATAAATAAACAATTAAATAAAATATTAAATTCCCTTTATAAAAGTAATTATTGGAAGGAAACAAATGAAGAAGAAAAAGTAAATTTAATTAAAGAACATTTGAATGAATATTATATTATTGAAGAACTTGTAAAGGAAATATTTGATTATTTCTATGTAGAGAATAAAAAAGAAGTTTATTATTTTTTTTTAATTTTAATTTAATTAAAAAAAAGTTTTTTTAAGGAACAATATTTTTATTTAATTGAAAATGTTTGGAATAAAGGTGAATTTCCATTAGAAAAAATTAAAAAATTAGAAGAAAATATTCAAAATTTAAATCCTCTTTCTATAACAACTTGGAAAGAAAATGTATTATTTAATATAGCCAAAACTTTATTAGTTTATGTTAATCTAAAGAATATTTTAAAAATAAAAGATTATATAAAAATAAAAGAAGAAAAAGATTTTTATTTATTAAATAAAGTAAAATTAATTGAGGTAATTTTTTTAATAATAATATTTATAATTTAATTAAAAAAAAAGATACCAGATAATTTAATTGAATTTATTTATATTCAATTATGTCTAAAAATGGAAGATGAAGAAACTAATGAAGTTAAAAGTAGTTCTTTTCGTTTTGCAAATATTAGAAAAATAACAGAAATTATTAAAGAAAATAGAAGCTTTAGTATAATAAATTAAAAAAAAGAAAGAAATTTAATTATTTATACATTTATGACATTTATATAAATTTTATTTTATTTCCTCCTATTTAAAACCTTTATTCCTTTTATAATTTGTAATTATTTTTAAAAAATTTTATTTTCTTTTGTAAATTTATTTTTTTATTGTTAGATAGTTTAATTTATATTTATTTAAAACTTTGTATAAAATTGTTTGTTAAAATTTTTGTTAAAATTATATTTTTTTAAATAATTTTAATTTTTCCTCTCATTTTTGTTTCTTCATAAAAGTTAAATTTCAAAAAATAATTCCAATTTCCTCAAATAGCTTTTAAAAAATATATTAATTCAATTTTTAGTTGTTAAACTTTCAAACCTAAACTTTGAATAATTGTTTTGCAAAAATTAGATTTATCTACCTTTTTTATAATAAAAAAACAAAAATAATACATTTAATAAACAATTTATTTACAACAATAATTAATTATTTTTTTATAATTTATCATAATCCAAACGTCTTCCTGGAGAATAGCGACAAGCCAATTCTGTTGCAGAATTGGTGATATTACCTAAAATTTAAATTAAATGTTATTATTTTATAAAAATATTAAAAAGCACTACAAGCACAAAGATTTATTTTTAAACATTTAATGAATAATAAATTTTATTAAAAATAAAAATATTAAATGTAGGTCCATTTAGAATTTAATAATAAACAATCACAGCTATTACATAAATATATACATAGAAACACTTTTTAAAAATCCATTAAGTGATTATTATGAATTGTCAGCTCTTTTTCACCTAAAATAACTAAACAAAAAAACATATAATAAACAATACAATAATGGTAAAAAAGCTGCCTTCGTAAGTGTTGAAATTAAATAAAAATTTACACATCAAAACTATAAAAATATCAAAACATACAATCACAAAAGTCTAATTAAATTAAAAATCAATAAAAGACGTAGGCACTCACAGAAAATAATGTTAAAGTATCAGAATATTATTTTATGAATATGGGAGTGCATTAATACTAGATAAGGGTCTATCAGAATTATTTGTTTGTAAAAGAGCTGAAGTACTAATATTCCAATTATTTAAACTATTTTGACGAGTATTACGTTGATTATTTTGACTTTGATGTAAATTTAGTGCATGTATCGAACCTGGAAGCCAACGCTGACAACGAGCCTCTTCACGTCTTAATACCAAGTTTCGTTGTTCTGGAGGGAATTTGCACACAGTACAGATAACTTTAGCTAAAGTCTGAAAAAAAAGTAAAATAAATGTCCAAAAAATATTAAAACTAACCACACTTTCTCTGCCTAAATATTCACGTTCAATCATGTAGCGGTAAAGAACGTTACGTAAATATTCAGCCTCGGTTGGTTCAGCAAAATTTAAAAGGTCACCACCACCCAAGTGGAATGATCGATTACTATCACGTCTAGCGTTTATTTGTGTGTCCTTCTAAAAAACAAAAAATATTTAATTAAACTTTTTAATTTAACCTTTACACCATTATGAGTCATAGATCTAAGTTTCGACAATTCCTCTTCTTGTTCAATAAAACGACGTTTCAAGTCAACAAACTCGTCAAGGTCAACAACTCCATCATCATCATAAGATCCTTTTGAACGTTGTTTTATTTGTTCTTCACCTTCAGAATTATTGTGCTTATCTAATTCTGATCTCATATTATTTATTTCGTCTCTGAGTTTCTAAAAATAGTTAAATAAATAAACAAAAAATAAAATAATGTTTAATTAAAGCAGAAATCTAGTTAAAATAATTTTAAAAAATACAGAAATATCAGCATGTGTAGAAGCAAGTTCACAATCCTTCTCATTAATACTATCGTAAAGGTGTTTAATTTCTGACTTCATATCAGCAATTGCTTTCTGTTTTGCTTTTTCTGCCTCTTCTATTATTAAAAATAAATTTAAATAATTATAAAAAATATACTTTTAATAACTGAAATTTCTTTTAAATTAATCTCCTTAGTTTCTGCTAAATTATTTTTAAGTCCTTGAATCTCCTCAATTTTTGCAGACTTGAACAATAAAAATTCTTTGTTGATTTCCTCAACTTCGGAAGATTTTTCTAATTGTAAGTTAAAAATAATTAAAAAAAACAAAATATTTAATAAACCGAGTAATGATTCCTCAATTTGTTGTAATCTTTTAAGCTCAAGTTTTAAATTTTTAAGCTCAAATTGAAGTTGTGAATTATATTGCTCTGTTGAAGTAAGCTTTTCTTTCAGTTCATTTGTCTAAATAAATTAATTTATTAGTAACTATTAAAATTAAGAATAGGAATCTTATACAAAAAGGTTATACATTTAATAAATAATAGTGAAATAAATTACACAATTTATTATTTATTCAAAAAAATTTTTATACTTGAATATCCATTTTAGAGCGCTCATCAGTAAGTTCAGATGCCAAACGTTCAACTTTTCCATTACTTTCTCTTAAACTATTTTGAAGTTTATTTACATCTTTATTTGCTTTTTCTAATTTTTCTTGTTCAGAAAGTGCATTATCCTTAACTTCTTTGTTTTCTTTCTTAATAACAGAAATTCTTTCTTCGTATTTATCAATAATTACTTTATTTTCTTCAACATATTTAACTTCTAAATTAGAAAGTGAAATTTGTTTGTCTTCAAGATATTGCTTTTCAAGTAGAGAAATCTTTTCAACATGTTCATCATTAATTCTTTTTTTCTCATCAGCAAGCTTTTCTTCAAAAATTTTTTGATTAGAAAGTAAATTATCATTCAATTCTTTGTTTTCTTTAACGAGAAGAGTAATTTTTTCTTCATAGTTATCAACAATAGATTTCTTTTCTTCTGCAAATTTAACCTCTAAATTATTTAATTGTTCAGAAAGCTTAATCTGTTTCTCCTCAAGGGAAGAAATTATTAATTGATCATCAGGAATTCGCTTTTTCTCATTGTCAGCTACAACGTATTTTGAGTTTTCATTCTCAAGTTGAGTAATTCTTTCTTCATAATTAGAAATAATCATTTCCTTTTCTTGAGCAAATTTAGTTTCTAAATTATTCTGTTGTAAATCTAAAGCAGTCTGGTTTTCTTCAAGATATTGACGTTCAATTAAAGCAATTCTTTCCAAATTTTCTTTCATAATTTTATTTTTTTCTGCCTCAAACATTTTTTCAATTCTTTTTTGTTCAGAAAGTGCATAATCTTTAGCTTCTTTATTCTCTTTCTCAAGAAGAGCAAACCTTTGTTCGTATTTATCAACAATTGCTTTATTTTCTTCAGCATATTTTTCTTCTAATTTAGAAATAGTAAGATGCTTGTCTTCAAAATATTGCTTTTCAAGTAGAGAAATTTTTTTCACATGTTCATCGATAATAAGTTTTTTCTCCTCAGCAAGCTTTTCCTCAAAATTGATTGCAGAAAATACTTCTTTCTTCACAACAAGATTTTCCTCGAAATTTGTGTTTTCAGTAAATGCTTCTTTCTCCACAGCAGGCTTCTCCTCGAAGTTGTTTTCAATAAATGCTACTTTCTCCTCATTGTCAGCAAGCTTTTCCTCAAAATTTTTGTTCTCAATAAATGCTTCTTTCTCCAAGTCCTTCTCAATAAGAGCAGTCTTTTTTTCACATTCATTAATGTCCAGTAAGTCCACGGATGGCAAAGCGGCCTAACGAAATAAATTTAATAAAATAGACTAAATGACTTAAACTAGATTAAATAAATATTTAAAGTTTGCTTACAGAACTAGTTGCACGTCCTCCATCCTTATCCTGCTGTTGGGTGTTATCTAATAATTTACGCGTTCTAAAACTTATGTCACTTCCAGCCTCACTCTAAAAATAAATTATTTCAAACTCCAAAAATTAAACTGATAAAATTACAGCGCTTGATCGAACTTGGTTTGCAATGTTTTCACCATACTGAGTCACTGTAGATTGGATGCGTTTTGCTTCATCTTCTAATTTTGAACGTAATCCTTTAAACATCTTTTAGCTTTTAAATATTAGTTTATTAAATCTTAACAAATTAAAAAGTAATAAAGAAATGAAATTAACATCACTAGTAAATATCAAAAATAAAAATATTTTAAGGAAATAAAATTTTAAGGTACTATGGGATTATATGCCCCCATTTTCCATATTTTCTTTTCTTTCTATAAATGGTCAGGTACGAAATGGTCAGACAACAATCAAAAAAGATTAAATTAGGTTTATGTATATAAATGAACGAAAAATATGAGAGGAGTCATTATTTTCTTGCTTTCTTGCTAAAATGCTATTTATAAAAAAATGAATATTTTTTAGCTTCCCCAAACTGAAGAAGATGCAATACATTTTTTACAATCAAAAAATATACCAAAAAAAAGAATAAAAAACATCGGGGGACGGCACGACATCATTTGGAAAGTTATTTAGCAGAATTTATGTGTAGACAGCAAGCAAAAGAGGAAAATTTTTTTGAATTGATTCTTAGTAAAATAGCTGAACTTTGGCCACCAAAATAATTGCATTTTTTCTTTCATTTGATTTTCTTTCATTTTTCTTTTATAAAATTTGATTGCTGTCTGACCATTTCGTACCTGACCATTTATAGAAAGAAAAGAAAATATGGAAAATGGGGGCATATAATCCCATAGTACCAATTTTAATGTATAAAATCAATAAATTAATAACAAATGTGCTAAAAAATTCTTAGCTTGAGTACCAATCTTTTTTTATACATATGATTTTACTTTATCCTTTTTAATTGAATTCTTGTTTGGTTCGAATTCGTAAGCCCCAACAGTTTCAATACAATTTTTGGATAATTGGCACATATCAAAAATATTGTTTGCGGACTTCATTAAAGACTTTTGATCACTAGACTGAATATTACTAAAAAATAAAGTAATAGGATATTCTAAAAAGTAATAAATTACATGACTAAGTAATTTCCATCTAATGCGAGTTCCAATTTTGATTGACTTCGTTTTGGTAATTCGTCAACAATTAACGTATTATAAACTTAAAAAATCTAAATAAAAGTATGTATTAAAATACCAATATCGGCTTTCCATCTCTCTTCTAAATCCAAACGAATGCAACTGAAAAATAATTTTTTAATTTAAAACAAAAGGAAACATTGAATTTGCATATGACGATTGCTCGATAGCTTGTTCACAAAGTGACTCATTTGAAGAAAAATCGGAGGCACGGTCAATTTGCATTACTATTTAACTCAGAACTTATTCAATAATCTGTTATGGATCAGATTTATTATTTAGTGTCTTATCCAAAAATTAAAGAAATTAAGCCAGCCCTAATAAAGCAAAATCTTTGAGTTAATAGAAAGTGTAAAAAAGAGAGACAACATACAGCCAGCTGATTTTTAATTAAATACGAAAGGCCAAAAAGAATATTGGTCTGATTTTCTAATTGATTAAGTTCAATACTAGAACTTTGTAAAAACTCATCTTTATTCAATATTAGGCGAATTATCTATTCCGATTTACAACTTTTATTTGGAATTATAAACTAATCTTCGATTAAAACATGATCCTTTTCTCTTAACTAGCTCCACTCATCAAAATTGTTGTTTATGACTGGCCTGTTATAATTAATTAGATTTTATAATTAATTAGAAAGACCAAATCAGGCAAAAACACATGTTATTATATTTTAAAAATTCAGAAAAATTCCCTTAAAGGTTTTTAGCTTATCAAAATAAAAACAAAAAAAGTTAGTTCATCAAATTAATTTCAAGAATTGCACAATTAATAGAGATCAATTAATTTACAAAGCAATGGCAAGAATTTAAAAATTATTATTTAAAGCTGTTCACACTTTTTCAAAATAATTTTTTACTCATTTAGTTCTTTTGTTGCATTAGAATTTGCCGGTTGAAATAATGAACTTGAACCAATTAGATTACGAATATATTTTCCGAGTACAATATTTTCAGAGCTTAATTTTAAACTTTCTTCTCGAACATTTTCTACACGTTGACTTAGATCTAAATTTACAAAATTAAAAAAGTCGACTAAAACTTGGTTAAAACACAAAAAAGGTTCCGTCTATTCAAACGGATTTAATTAGACCCTAATTGTAAACTTTTAATTCTATTAGTTAGAAAATAAACCTTGAAGTGTATTTTGCAATTCTAAAATTTGTGAAATAAGTCGAGCCTTTTCTTCTCTATCTTCCTGTTCTGGTAAAGGTAAAGCAGGCTTTGCATTCTTTACTTTTTCAAGTTGGTTGGGTTGTTTTTCTTTAAATATTAATTGTATTCTATTTAAAATTTTTACCATCGTCAACCATTGGAATATCGTCCATATTGTAAAATTGACAAAATTAAATTCCTGATCTAAATAATATAGTACCTTAGTTTAATAAAAAGGATTAAAGAAAAATGAGACTTATTAAGTTTTGTCAATGCTAATAAAACTGATATTTCGAATTATGATTTGTAATTATATATTTTATTTATTTTACATTTTGAAATTTCGATTTAAGAAATTATTTCATTTAGTCATTTTTAACACCATTTTGCAATAAAAATTTGTTGTTGTTGATTGTTTGTTCGTGTCATTTTTATACATACCTATTTTTACTTTTCTTAATTTATAGATATAGTTATCTATTTCTAAGAAACTAACTGCAATCTGAATATATTAATAGAAGACTTATTAAGCAAATGATTACGGACGTGCAACTTGGTGTCATGGCGGTACTATAATTTATTTTATATTTATAAATAATATTAAATATATTTAGCTTTTTTAGTAGAGTTAAATACTTTACAGTTTTTTTTTAATTTTTTTATTTAGAACGTGCTGGGTGTCAGTATTTTTATCCTTGTAATTCTCTATCACTATATTGTTGCCAATCAGAAGAAGCTAGGTTCAGGTCAGCAATAGTAGTAGTTCAATTGATGTTAAGTATGTATTTTAAATGATAATACTTTCAAAGTTAATTTGCTAATAAAATGTTTAATTAATTTTGTTAACTTTTTTAAACCAAGTTTTTATGCTTGCTATTTTTATTTTTAATTTATTTTTAATTTCTTTCTGTAATGTTGTTTATATTTTTACAAAAATTAGATGAGTACAGCTTTTTTTGAAAAGGATAAAAACATTGGATATTCTAAAGGTTTTTCTTTCTTCCTTTTTTTTTAACATTTACTTTTAGTTAATAACGTTCAATCGCCTTCAACTTCATCAGGAGTTTTTAGAACTAGCAGAGATTATTGGAATACAAGTGGGTATTCCACCCCAGCTTCTTTCACTTCAAGATTGTAATATTTTCTTTAGTACTTATTTATAATTTCATCAGTTCCACAACTACGACCGGTGAAGAAGTTGGTTGTTTCTCATCTGTGAGAATGACTGCAGCTGCTAAACTTGGCCGTTACTTGCGTCGATTGTTACATGCTAGGCAAATGGATTTTGAATTCGCTGCTTGGCAAATGCTTTATTTGATGATTAATCCACAAAAAGTTTACAGGAATTTTATGTATAGGAAAAGTTAGTTTTTTAATAAAACAATTTTATTATTATACTTACATTGAAATTTATATAGGTTTTGGCTCATTTTGTATAATTTATAAACCAATTCTTTCTAACTTTCTTAACTTATACAAAAATCTATTGAATAGATATGCAATTTGTAAATTATAATTTACATTTTTTTAGAAACAAAAGACCAATGGGCACGAGATGATCCAGCATTCCTAGTTCTTTTGGCATTTTCGCTTTTTTGGTCAAGCGTTCTATTTGCCTTTGCTCTAGGCTTATCAATTTCTGCATTCCTAACATTCTTTTTATGGGCAGTTTTTGTTGATTGTATTGGTGTGGGACTAGTCGTTGCAACAATTCTCTGGTAATTTAAAATGCTTGGAATTAAGATTAATTTGAAGGTATATATCAAATCGTTATTTGTGTCGAGTTAAGGATCAAGATGTTGAATGGGGGTATTGTTTTGACGTACATCTGAATGCTTTCTTTCCATTATTGATATGTCTTCATGTGATTTTGCCTCTGCTATTTTATGGTTATTTTTTAAATTTAAAGATGTCTGGCTAAAATAATTTCTTTCAGGTTTAATAGATTATCCAAACTTTGCTGCCCGAACATTGGGAAATTCAATTTGGTGTATAGCTGTTATTTATTATATTTATATTACTTTTCTTGGATATACAGGTAAACTTTTTTTTGTTTTTATGGGCAAGGATATTGACACAAATTTGATTAGATTTTATAAATTTAAAATGATTTGTCCTTCTAATTCAAAATTTTTACTATTTTTAACTTTTTAATTTTCAGCACTTCCAATTTTGAAAAATACACATTTCTTTCTTTATCCAATTACATTTTTATTTATATTCTTTGTCGCAACAATAAGTGCTGGTTGGAATATTACACAAACATTTATGGACTTTTATCATTATAGAGCGACAAATTTACCTAGACGACAACCATAAAAATTTAAACTTTTTGATGTGATTAATCTTGGGAAGTATCAATTGTTCAAAAATATCAGATTAAATTTTTTTAGAATTTACTTAATCACATCATTTATAAAATAATTAGACCTAAACCAGCATAAATATGTAATTTCTGCAAGTAATGCTTCTCCTTATTTTAAATTGGTCAATTAATATAAAATTAGAAGTGACCTTGCCATAAAATAATTAAATTACATATATTTGTTTTCTTTTGCAAGAAGTGAAAGTTATATTATTAAATTTTTGATATTACAAACTTGAACAATAATTTTCTTAAATCCTTAATAAACAAAAATAACCATTTATTTCTTCATTTCTTTCGTTCATATGTCCATTTATAGACAGCTGCTTTTTGTGCATTTCCTTTCCTAATTCTTTTAGGCTTTAATTCTGAACCCTTTGAAAGTTGTAAATCACGTTTAAGTTCCAATTTTGCTAAAACAACACTTAATTCTCTTTCACGTTCAATTCGCTTTCCAAGTTCAGAATAGAGGGAACGTCGTTCTTTCTCTGTTTCCTAAAGGATTTTTTTTTGACAATAAATTTACTATTTTATTCTTGTATATAAAACACAAGTTTAAAAAATAACCTCAAGTTTATCGATTGCATCTTCATTTATTATTGAATTTTGAGAATTATTTGAAGAGATTCTTGGGCGATTAAATGTTCGTGAGATAAATTGCTCGTTTGTGTTAAAATGTTTGGCCAAATCAAATTTTTTTACTAAAAAAAAAGGATAAAAAATTAAAGCTAAAAATAACCTTCTTCTTTGTTGTTAACAAAAATTACGTGTTTATTGACAGGAGTGAAAGGTTTTGATCGTGACTTATCAACATTATCTTCAATTCCTTGTTCAGTGCAGAAATGAAGAAAAGACTTGAGCCTTTCGATTTTCTGAAGATTTGGAAAAAATAATTTTTAAAGAAAATGATAAAAGTAAGCCAAGTAGCCTCTCTACCATTTTAAAAATAAAAACCTTTCTTTCCTTTTGCAACTGAAATTTCACATAGCTAATATCAGTAATATCACTCAAAAGACGCTGAACTTCCGTTTGTTCTTCATCATCAGATTCCATATCACGATGTACTCCATCAAGCTTAAATAAAATTATAAAAAAAATAAGTAAACATAAAATTTACCCCAACTTGGCTGCGTAACATATGAAAACTAAATTCATCAGAATTTCGTTCTCGAGCCTTTATTTTTAGATTTTTTATGGCATCAGCCTTTTCTCTATAATCCCTAGTGCGACGTATCCACTCCTTTCGTTTTTCAAGATGACCTGTTCGAATTTTGCTGATTCCAGGCTATTATAATTAATTTTTCAATAAATAATTAATTACCCACCATTTAAGGAAATCAAAGCAAGATAATAAAAATGAAAAATACTGCTTTGTCTAACAATAAGAAATGAAATATTAACTGGGAGTAAGTGACGTTAAAAAACTCTAACTGCCTCGCAAATAGAAAAAGGAATTAATCATTATCTCTCATCTTTTACTCTCCTTCTTTTCCCGCTCTCTTAATTTATACAATCCTTCGTTTTTAAGCAAAACCTAAAGGTATAGGATTTCTCAAAATGGTCAAAAATTTTGTTCAATACCTTTAGAATTGTGACTATACCTATTTGAGTCTCAAAGTTTGACTGAAAATATTTTTTAACTCAGTTCTGTCTTGTTTAATCGAGCTTATTTTTGTCTTAAACGATTCAGCTGGAAGAGCTCTTTCGAATTACTAATTATTGCTTCCTGCTTTATAGTATACGTAAAATAACTCAATTGATTTGATACTCAAGTTAATTTTACATCATTTTACAATCCTGCAGGTATAGGGTTTTGACAAAAGGTAATTCATGTTTTTGGACAAAATGGTCATAAAGCAAAATTATACAAAACGGTCACGTCAAATTTTAAATAGTGTGCAAAATAAAGAGAATTAAAGATGGAGAGAAGAAGCACTAGACTATTACAGACGTTGAAGTAAAAATTGCATCAGAATTTGAGTAACGTCGGTTGAGTCTCTTTGATGACCAATTAATTCCTTTATTTTCTTTTTAATGTTTTGTTATGTATCTTTTTAGGAATGTGTGTAACAAAATTTACTAATCTTATAGATCCTCAAGATCTTCAAAATAGCATAATTTTGGTACATTATTCTGTAAAACCCTGACAGGAACTAAAATTTAACCACAAAATAAAAATTAAAGTAAAATTTCATGAAGAGAAAATTAATTTGTACTATTTCAAGGATAATTTTCTGGTAACTACAAACACATTAATACATAATATTATTTTTAGAATATTCTTCTTTCATTTTTAACTCAAAAATCTTTTCCCGGCATTAACTTTTTTCACCGTTATTAATGAGTTTTTATTATATACGTATTCTCATGAATTTCTCATATCGGCTAATTTTGCTTTATTAGTATATTTACACTTTTTGCTTTATTAAAGGTCGTAGTAATTTCATCCAAGTATGAGAAAATAAGAAAATTAGTATTTTTTGAAATTTAGACACCAAATAATTTAAGTAATTATGTATATATTTTTTAATTTTGGGTATAAAATTCAAGGAATAACATACATATCTATACCAAAACAAGTGGAACAAAAAATGAGGAAATAATTGTAGATTTAATAAGTACTTTTAATATATTTCTGTGTGGTAGTTTAGTGGACGTGGATCTCCGCCCATTTCGAGCTTAAGTGAAAAAAGATGCAAAGGATTAACCTTTCAAGGAAAGTGCTGTCATGGGCACAAGCTTATATATATATGAAAGGATTACTTACAGGAAAAGATGATGGAAGAAAAACAAGTAATTCCCTCCATACAAAAGAATATAATAGGTAGTAATGGACAAAACTAAATAGAAAAAAAGACAGAGGATTTACTTATGTCAAAGTAATATATACTATGCATAAATGTATAATATATGTATAACTTTAATCCTTAAATTTTTATTAAAAATAGTTTTATCTAACAATAAATTAATTATTTTATAATTTATAAAGCCTAATGAATATTTTAAATAAACTTATAAAAACTAAAAAACTTGAAAGAATAAAATTAGGAAATCAATAGCATTTAAAAATAAACTTAAACATAAATAAAATACTTGAATAAACTTGAAAATATGTATAGGCAAATAAATAAACTTGAAAAAAATAAACTTGAAAGAACTTGAGACTCAACAACTAAACAAATAAACTTAAAACTTTAAATAAACTTGAAATAAAATATAAAATAGTGAATAATATTCTATGTAGAAGGAAAAATAAACTTAAAACTTAAGCAAATAGATTTGATGAAATGAATTTTTTAAAGGATTTTTTTAGAACTTTAAGTTTTATAAACTAACAAATATTTCTTCTTTTAATTAAATTAAAAAACAATTAAAAATTTTTATTGTTCTAAACAAAACTCTTTTGCTTAACATCCTTTCCCTTGCCTTTTTTTAAACCCATCCAACCTTCATCACCTATTTAAGCGCTCTCAATAATCAAACACGCGTATCGACGATTGCGCGATAAGGCGCGATTTACGGCGAAAACAAAACCAAGATGGTTTTGTGTTAATAGTATTGAAAAAAATTGGGAAATAAAAAGGCTTTTCGTTGCGCCTGCCGATTAAAACAAAAATTATTTTTTTTTTTTAATATTAACTTACCTAAATACCTAAGTAGTATATACATATACATAAATATGTATTTCTTTTAAACGTTAATGTCTTTTCTTCTTTTTTTTTTCCTAATTTTTCAATTACATAAATAAAAATAATTGTCTCTTTTCTTGTTCCTTTTTTTTTGTCTCTTTTGCCTTTCGGCCGACAAAACAAATGACTTTTTAATATACCCTTTTTTTTTAATTTTCACCTTTTTTTTATTCTCAATTGATGACCCAATTTGCTATTTACACTCCTGCCAATCGCTGCTAAAAAATGCGCACAAATCGAGAGGCGGAGTTGAAGATGGATAAGGTTGGCGATGAAAATTGTAGGCGGACAACCGCCTTTTTTTTTTTTAACTTTTTCTTCTTCAATCTTCCGCTGATCATTCTCTCTGTTAAATTGGATTAGATATATTATTTTTTAAACGTAGTACTTCAATACAAAATTAGTTTAGACAATTTATTTAGAAAATGCTGCAACTGATATTTTTTTATTTACCCAAGGCCATCTTTAAATTAATTTTTTTTTTTCTTAAAAAAATTAATTTTATTTTATTTTATTTTAATTATAAAAGAAAATATTCTAATCTCTTTTAATTAATTAAAATAATTAATGTTTTTTATTAAATTAATTTAAATTCTCTCTTTCTCTCTTCAATTGTCAAATACTTTTCCCCTCAGATTTAAGGCTCATTTATTTTAATATTAAAAAATTATTTTTAATTTATTTTTTAAATTTAAATTCCCAAAATAATTTTATTTAAATATTAATTTTTAAATATAAAATAAAAATACCCTTAAATGCTAATTTTTCATTGTTAACCACTTTGTACCTTTAAATGAATTTTAATTTAAATTTTTCTTATTTTACTTAAATTCATTTTTCTTATTTCTTCTTCTTCCTCTTCTTCTCTTCTTTTTTTTAATTTCTATCCTTTTTTGGGATGTGAAAATTCAGGCGTTGTAGTCCAAAAAGTGTCACTTTCCTTCCACCTTTTTTTCGCATATAAAAAACATTAAAATGGCCAAAGTTGGGGGTAGTAGAATTTATTTATTTAGTAATATAATGTGTTAAGGGTCTAACTATTAAACAACAATTCTGTTCAAATATAATTTTATTTAGATCGTAAGTCAACAAAAACAACAAAAATATTTGGTTGGTGTTGAATAATTTGGGGAAATAATTTTTTTTTTTTTTTTTTTTTAATAGTTTTTAAAATAGTTTTTAATATTATAATAATGGTTGGGATGAATGCCACAAATACTTTTTTTTCTCTCCTACTTCAAATTTTTGTAAAAGTTTTTTTTGAATATTTTAAATAATTTGACAAATTATTGTAAAGAAAACTGGATGTAATATATTGTGAATTTAAATTTTATTATTTGTTAAATTAAATTAAATTAATTTTAAAAATAATTGAATATTTATTTAATAATTATATATAAATTTTAATTAATTATTTTTATTTAATTAAAAAGAAAATAAATTATTTTAATAATTCCACTAATTTTATTATTATTTTTATTTCCACAAAATAACCACCAATTTATTGGTCACATCATCTTTTTATTAAAAAAAAAATTTTTTTCTTTCATATGTATGTATATAAAACATTTTCTTACCACTATCTACTAGTATGTACATATTAAAAAGTACAGTATTTATTCCTTGCCAAATTATTTTCTTTTAAAATCCTTAAGAAATAATTTTAATTATTTTATATTTATTTAAATAATTGAAACAAACAAAATTAATTATTTTATTTATTTAATTAATTTTAAATATTTATAATAAACAAATATATTTTTATTTATTTTTATAAAATTTTAAAACAATTTTATTTTCGGGGAAAATTCTTTTTTAAACACAAAAAAGCTTAAAACTCTTGATTTTTAAAATATTTAGAAGATACTCTACTAATTTGTATTATTTTTAGTAATAAAGTAAAATTCTTCGGACAATTGAAAATATATAACATTTTTGTAGAAAGAAGAAATGGACGAAGAAAATTAAGAAAAAAAAATTATTTAAGCGCTTTAAGTCTTTAAGCGATATATAAATGTAAAGGTTTTAAAGTAATTATTGAAGTTGAGTTAAATAAAAGTATTTTAAAAAGTTGTGTGCTTATTGTTGAGAGATAAAAAAGAGAAAGAAAAAGAAAGAGAAATGTTTAGTTAAATAATATTTTTATTTTTAAAAGATTTGTGTGCGCGAACATTTTTTTATATTTTTAAAGAAGAAGAAAAGGAAAATAAAAAAGAATAATTTTGGCCATTTGTAAAAAAAGAAAAAAAAAAAAAGTAATTTATTTAAGCATTGGTCAGTTTATATTTTTATAAAAAAAGTTAAGGGGAAAAATAAATGAAAGGAAAAAAAATTTTAAAAATTAAAATGAGTGGATTAGACAAAAAGCTTATTGTGTGTGTTTTTATAAAAAATATATAACTTATTATTACTTAGTATTAGATAAATTAGTTTATTTTTATAAATATCTTAACTAATTAATTTAATTAATTAATTATTAAATTAATTAATTAAATATAATTAAATAAATTAATTAATTATTTTTATTTTTTTAATTATTTTTAAAAATATTTTTTAGTAAGCAATCATTCATTAAAATTAAAAAAAAATATTTATTTATTTATTTTCTCCCTTCTTCTTTAAAAAATTCCATTTCCTAAAAAAGCATTAATTTTAATAAATGTTGAATAAATAAAAAAAAATAATTTTATTTTATGAAATTCTTTTTAAATTTAATTTAACAAAGTAATGAAGCCATAAAATATTTATTTATATAAAAATTAATTTATTTAAATGTATTAAAGCTTAAAATCTCTTCAGCTTTATTTTGATGGATCTTTCACGCCTCTTTTAATTTTTTATATTTATTGGGAATTTATTAATTTATATTAAAAGATATCAACTTTTTTAAAATAAAAGAGAAATAGAAGCCTTTATTTTAATTATTTTTAAATAAATTAAATAAAAAAATGAAAAGAGAAAATGCTTTTGGTATTTTATTTTTTAAGGGCATAATCCTTTCATTCAAACAGTTTTTTTAAGAAAAGTGTATTTAGACAAGGATAATAATAAACAAGGAAAATAAAAAAGAAAAGGCACAATTAGGCTGATTGGAAGTGTATATTTATTTTATTTTTTTATTTAACGCAAAGGTGTGAAAAGAAGCAAAATAAAATATTATTTTTAAATTAAATTAATTGTTTATTTTTTAAATTTATTTTTAAAAAATTTAATTTTTTTGACTATTAAAAGTATTTAAAAAATAAATATTATATTAAATGTATTTAATTGATTTCTTATTCTCTCTAATATAAATAAAGTTTTAAAATTCTTTCTTAATAAAATAAACTTGACAACCTTTATAAACTTGAAGTACAAACTTAAGTTCTCTTTTATTTAACAAACTTAAGTTTTAATCTTTTAGTTTTCCTTTTCATAAAATAAACTTGACAACCTTTTTAATTTTCTTTTCATTACCAACCTAAGTTTGTATTTTTATATACAGCATTGTTATATATATTTTGTATTAAATTGATTAGCTTTATATTTTAAATAATTATTTGGCTTCTTAAGTAAAAAAAAAAGAAACCTTCTTCCTTCTTGTTAAAGCTTTAACTAAAATATTTTATAAATTTGTATTTAATTAAAGTTTGTTTCGTAAAAAGAAAAAAAAATATTTTTATAATTGGAAAAATTTATTTTAAAATTTAAGATAAATAAACTTGCATTTTTATGAATTTAATTTTAAATATTTTTATTTCCACATAAACTTAATTTTCTGTTATCACATCAAACTTTTAATATTTTCTTTTCTTCTAAAGTATAGAAACTGATAACAAATTAATGGTCGAGAATATATTAATTAAAAGTTTTTTTTTCTAATTAATTAATTTATTTTTAAATAAAATTAGTTGTAAATAATTAATTAATTATAAAACATTTTGAACATTAGAAAAGACAATTAAATAAAACTTTATTTTTCCTCCTATTGTTTATATGTATTTATCCTTTAGGAAAAAACATTTAAAGGAATTAATTTAAAAGGACAATTTTAACAGTTTTTTTAAAATTATTTTATAAATTACTATATATGTATATATTTTTATTTCTTTAAAAATTTATTTTTAAGCGTTAATTTCATAATAATAATATACCAAGTCATCGTCATTATTCACTAAAAATTATTTTTTACCTTTTTTTTTGCCCAAAGTTTTTGACATTCTTTTTTTTTATTTACATTTTCACCAACTCTAAATAATTTTCTTATCAGTCCGCCTGATGGACTTGAATAATTATAAATAAAATTTATAATTCCCGAAAAGAGAAAATAAATAAATATATTTAAACAAACCTTTTGCTATTAACAAATATATATTTTATTATTTTTAAGGCATTTCAATGATATATTTATTTATTTATTTATTTAATATTTTAGATAAGCATTATCTTTTAAATAAATAATTAAAGCATTTTATTACTTATTTAAATTAATATTTTTAATTTATTAATTTATAAGAAGGTTTGTAGTAGCAGTATAAATCAGTTAATTTAATTAAACTTTTTGTCTATAAACAATATTTTTAAAAAATGTTTAGTAGTCCTTTCCATCTCTTTTTTAATTTAAATAAATTTATTTAAATATAATTTTAAATAAATTATTATCCATTTCTTACATTAAACACAGTAATCCTCTTACATTTACACCCGCCTCCTTTAAGCATTTTCAGGATAGAAATAATAAAAAAAACTTTATTATATGAGTTTGTAAATATATCCTCTCTCTCCTCTCCTTTCTTTTCTCTTCTTTCATTCTTTTATTTTCTCTTCTTAATTTATTCTCTCTTATTTTAAATAATTTTATTAATACATATATTTTTAAATAATTAAATAATTAATTAATTAAATAATTAATTAAATAATTAATTAATAATATAAAGTTTATAATTTAATTAAAAACAATTTTTAATTATTTTTTATTTCTAAACCTTTTTTTCTTTTTTTACAACATTAAAAACTAATTTAGAATAAATAAATATATTTATTTAAGTACAGGGTGACCAGAAAGTAATGGGACACATATTTTTAAAAATAACTTTATTCAATAATAAGCTAGAAAAATAAATTAAAGATCATATGATAGAGAACTAAATAAGGAACAAATACAATCATTTTTTTTCGAAATGCCCACCCTTAGCCTGGATACAGAGTTTAAGGCGCTTGGGAAAATTTGCGACAATAGTTTGCACCTCCTCAAGTGAGATTTTATCCCATTCCTGAGTTAGTGATTGCCTAAGTGACTCCAAACTTTTGTGTGGTTTAGCACAAGCCCTGGCCTCCAAAATTGACCAAACAGAATAGTCCATCGGATTGAGATCCGGACTATATGGGGGCCAATATTGGGATGATATAAAACCAGGAAAATTCGCTGCGCACCAACCTTGCACTTCTTTAGCCTTATGTGCGGGGGCTGAGTCTTGTTGAAAAACCCAGTCCCTACGCCAAAAGTGGCCTCGGGCCCAGGGCTGCAAAACACCCTGAAGGATTTCCCGTAAGTAATATTCTTTATTAATTTTAGCCCCCGGATTCACAAAAATCAAGGGTGTTTTGCCCGTTTTGCAAATACCAGCCCATACCATTACGGAAGATGGGTGTTGGGAATGAGTGACTATGGCATCAGAAAGAGGAGACTTAGGGGACCAATATCTGTCATTTTGTCGATTGTGGCAAGCTTCAATTGTAAAAATTTTTTCATCAGAAAAAAGGATCTCCCGACTTGCGAACTGCTTCAAAAGGCATTTGCTCCTTTCGACCCTAACTTTTTTCATTTTTTCGGAAAGAAGTTGTGCTTTTTTGAGCTTATAGGGCTTGAGTCCTAGTTCATTTTTGGCCATTAAACGAATTGATTCTCTTGATATTCCCGTCTCCCTAGCAATTTTTCTCATGGAAACACGAGGATTTCGGTAGACGCGACATTTGATGATGTTCCGGTTCTCAGGTGTGTTTATTGATCTTGGTCTCCCACTACGTTTAAGGTCCACAGTTGTACCTAACTCCCTAAGCAATTTTTAGAGAAATTTTTCCCCAAAAAATTTTCACCTGAATTTTTTAATTGTATTTTGGACAGTGCTTTTTGGAACATTAAGGAGTGTAGAAATTTTGCGCACGCTAAATCCTTTGTTAGAAAGTGTAATAATAGAATCTCTTTTATTGCACATTATAGAGAATTGAATAGGCTACAAGATGAGTATAAAAATATTTAAAAATATGAATTATAAAAAAAGTTATGGTAAAATAAAAAGTGTCCCATTACTTTCTGGTCACCCTGTATATATAAAATTACTCATATCTATCACTACCAATATATAAATTAACTTTATTTTTATTCACCCGCTTATTTTTAAATTAAATGCATATAAAAACAACATTCCTATTTTCTCCGTAATAAAATGATTAAATTAAAAAACAAACTTTTCTTTTTTTTCAGAATTTAAATAAAAAATATTTTTTTTAATAATTAATTTATAAATATATTTTCTTTAAAAAAAGAAAACTTTATTTATTTAAAAGCAAAATATTTTTATTTACTAAAATTGGCCTCTTCCCCATTTTTTAAAACATTTTCTCACACTTAATATTTGTTTAAAAATATTTGGAAACATTTGGTAATTTTAGAGAATTAAAAATAAAAGGTAAATATAAGGGGAATTTATTTTAATAGTTAAAAAGTTTATTTTTATTTAATTAATTAAATTAAATAGTAAAAGAGTATTTATAAAAAATTAAAAACTTCATCTTTACCACAACCAAAAAAAAACCAATAAAACCTCATCTACCCCAACAATGAGTGCCGGCTATTATTTAAAAGAATAAAAATGGGAAGGATTAACTTGGCACTTTTTTTTTCGATTTTCAATGCATTATTGCCTAGTTTGATGAACGCCTGCTAGGCAAGATTAAGCCTTAAGGCAAGCAGGAAAGAAAAAAGGCAATCGGCAAACTGTGGGGAGATTTACTGAACAAAAAAAGGCATAAAATTTATTTATCATTTTGTTAAAAATACCCTTTAAAACCGCCTTTTTTCTTCTCTTCTTTTAGAGCTTTTTGTGTAAGAAAAAGGATGGCATTTAAAAAAAAAAGAAGGGGAAGGTTGGGGAGAAGAGAAGAGAGATGGGAGCTTGCGGGCCGACTTAATCCTCTGGCGGGAAATGACTATTTGGCCGTGATAGGAAGAATAAAATAATAAGAAAATGAGAAAAATTGAAGAAAAAAGAAGAAGAAGAAGAATAAAAGAAAATGAAGAAAAAAAAGTTAGGTTGGTAAAATTGGCCAGTATGTAAAAATAAAAATAAAAAGGGGGGAGGATTAGGCCCTCACCAGGCTTTTGGGTCTCTCTTTACTACTACAACAACAACAACTACTGTTTGTATATATATATAATATAGAATATGTTAAGTGGTAGAGAGGCGGTTAAAAAAAAAATGCCACAAAAAGGGAGCAGGAAATGGCAAAAATTGTGTTTGATGGTTTTTAAGGATGCCGGAAAATATTAGCAAAATATTATGGAGAGACTAATAACCCAATTGGTTGACAAAATATTTAAAAAGAAAATTAGAAGTAAATGTTAAAAAATAATAATTTTATATTATTTACCTTTTTTAAGGAAGAAGAATTTTATTTAATTATTTAAATAATTATTTTTTTAAAGTTTGAGAGAATTGAGAATTTTTAGTTTTTACCTGTATATTAACATTTAAATTCTTAATTAACTTTTAATATAATTTTCTTAATTTAATTAATTAATTAATTATTTAGTTATTATTTATTAAAATAATTATAATAAATGAAAAAATTATAAATAAATAAATATCTAAAGCAACATAAAATTAAAAAAATGCTTGGAAATGATAATACAATAGAACCAACACCTTCCTCTTCATCAACTCAGTTTATTAAGGAAGAAGCACGTTTTGATGATGATGAAAAAAATAATAATGATAATGGATATTTAATTGACAGAGAAGGTAAAAGAAAATAATTTAAAAAAAAATTATTATTTTAAATTCCACCTTGAATGTAACTAAGGTGTTGTTGGCCGCTTCCATTTATTAGTACAAATAATTAAAAAATAATTAAAATTAATTATTATTGGTTTAAATAATTTAAAAATGCTTATTAATTTAGCCTCCCCAAAATCTCAAATTAAACTCGAAAATGAACAAACGGAACAACAATTATTTAATCCATACTTTGCTCAATTTCCAATATCATTATCATCTACTAACCCTACAGCAGCTGCAGCACTTTTTTCTCAATTTTCGGCAGCCAATTTATTTGGGTTATTAGACTCTGGATTCGAAAAAACGCCAAATGGAGAAGAAGAAAACACAACGCCAAGCGAAAATATAAATAATAATTCCTTTGAGGTTAGAGAAAGAAACGAATCTGATTTTATTTTTAACAACAACGATAGCTTGGAAAGTATTTTTTCCAATAACAATGTTAATAATATTATTAACATAGCTAATAATAATGAAGATAATAGTTCTTCTAATATTTTTGGTCTTCCCCAAAATGTTTCAACATTTAATACATCTTCCCCAATTGATCAACTTTTACAAATTTCCAGACAAATTTTTGGTGAAAATATTATTTCTAACCAACAAAAACAATTAAATAATAATTGTAATAATATTGCTTTAAATTGTTCTGCCAATATAATGGGGAAAAAGGGGAATAATTCTGAAAGACAGGAGGATGTAGAAAATGCTAATTTAATTACTTCTTCTGACAGGAAAAGGGTTTTTGTTTTTTCTTTGAATTTTAATTATATTTTTTAATTTTATTTATGTAGACTTATCCGTATACATTCCA